>OY882859.1:130336283-130936283 GCA_963693515.1 Pipistrellus nathusii | reverse complement strand
TTGTGTAAGAGTGGGCCTTCCTTCCCCTGCCTATCAGCACCGCTTTCACTCTAGCTGAGCCGCCTTTCCACCTTCCCACCTTTCCACACTATGCAGAAAGAAGCCTTGGAGCTGCTGGGTCAGTGAGGCACACTTGAGTCATTGCCATGGTGATGACACAAGCATCCTGCCTCTGGCCACTGGGTGCCTGTGTATGCAAATCAACCCCCATCTTTGTTGTGTTAATTTGCTTATTCACTCCTGATTGGCTGGTGGGCATCATGAAGATACTGTCAATTTTCATCTTCCTCTTTTATTAATGTAGATTTTTTAGTGCCATTGAAATTTAGAGAGCTCAAAGGGACCTTAATGAAAAAACTATCTTGCCTCCTTCTCCCATTGGGGAACAAGATTAAAAGTCATTTATGAGTACTATCATACCAACTCAATAGCTTACTGGGAATATAAGTGGTTTCTTAGAAAAAAGGTTGGGTTCCTCCCCATAATCTCATTAGTTTTTGAACATCAGAGTCAACAGTCTTCTCACTTTAACAAATTAGAGAGAGGTAACATATTCACATGAATTACAACTGAGATTTGTAGCAGTGATTTTAAACTGAGAACATCATGGGCAACACATCCTCCTGCACTCTGCCCAAAGCCAAAAAAATGTACACATACACTTGCCATGAGGAATATATTAAAATATTGTGGTGGAATCTGAGACTAAGGAGTGTGTAAAGTTCGAATAAACCCCAGAGATTCTGATAGGCTTCATTTAAGAATCACTTACACCATATTTTGTGCTCTATAATCCCACCCTCTTCTGTCACTGAGCATATCCGCACTTTATTCAGCACAGAGGTTTCCAATCATTTAGGCTACTTAGCCATCTAATTCAGGAATTGCATCTATCACACTCCAGGTAATTGGTCATTTAAACTTTTTACCTACATACTTTGCATGATGAGACTGCTACTTCCTATAGGTCTCTTATAAGGCTGTTCCAGTTTTGTACATCAAGCAAAAAATTTCAATCCTGCAAGTTCGCACTTTCTAGGAGGGCTATAGTATTTCTCACTAAAGATTATTCTTCTTTAAGGAAAAAAACAAAAACTTTGCCACACCATCAAAAAAATCCCAGCTAGTTTTCCCAAGAGCTGAGGTGATCAACCAGTTGGCCTCTTATTCACCTTAATTAAGAGTATTTCATTTCTCTTTTTTGTTAATCCTCGACCAGATCATATATTTCCATTGTTGTTGTTGTTTGTTTTTTTTTTAAAGAGAGAAAATGGGAGGTGGAAATGTGGAAGGTAATGTGGAAATAAAGGGAGGGAAAAAAGGAAGAGAGAGGGAGAGAGAGAGAAGGAAAGAGAATCATCCAAGTAACAGAGACACTTTCTGGCACATACACTGACAGGCCCAGGCATCAAACCTGCAATCCAGGTGCATGTCTTTGTCTGGAATTCAAACCAAGGATCCTTCCCTGCTCAGATGCTCTAACCTCTTAGAAACTCCTGCCAAGGCAAGATTGCTCTGTTTTCTGCACAAAACTACATGAGGTACTTAGCCTCAACAGCTTTCAAGATAAAGCAGAGCATCATTCCAACTCTATGAGTGAAGTTTGTGGACATTCCTGGTCACTCCTCAGCTTTAGGGGATCCTTTGGTCTCAGGGACAGCTGGCCGCCTTATTTAGCCAACCAGTTGCCCTGTGGTACACAGTGTCCCCAATGCTCTAAGTCTGGAAGGTGACTCATATCCATATACACAGCAGTTGGAGGAGAATCTAACAGTCCCTTTGGTACATATACACTCAGGTTGTTTAAGCAGCCATTCACATCATGATCACCATAGTTATGAACCTCTGTGTTAGTGAGATATCGCTTTTCCTTTCTTTTTTTTTAATAATTAAAAAACAAGACTGTCAAATTTCACTGAAGCAATGCTTGCCTTCAATACTTCAATGCATTTATTAAACCCCTTCTGTTTGTCCTGTTGAATGGTAAGTCTTAGAGGAGGGAAAACTTAAAAAAAAAACACTCTCTGATTTTAAAGAAATGATAATGTTAAGGGAAAGAGGTTTATACAAGAAAACCATGAAAAGTTGAGTATGGAAATGTTATTTCCTGGGTTTCATTACTATGAGGATGGAGTGCGAGGGAGGAGATGCCATGGGTAGAGGATTTGAAGAAGTGGGGTGTTGTGGTGGGAAATCGTAAGAGAAACACAACCAAAGGAGCAGACAGGCTATACACCCATTAGAGTAGCCACCAGAGACTGACTGTGTGACAAGAGAGTTAATCACTTAGGATAAATGTTACTGGCAGTTTTATAAGCTCTTTTGCTTCAGTTAGAAAGTTGTGACTGTGTAATTCAGTGTGATATTGAAAGAAAGTGAAGAGACTAGTCAAAAACCATATATGCATAACACAGACCACTCTGTGGTGATAGCCAGAGGTAAAAGGAGGAGGAGAGTTTAGGTGGAGGTTGTCAAAGGAAAGAGGGAATGGGGACAGAAGGATGCAGAGTGTAGATGATATTTCATTGAGTTGTACACTTGAAACTGGTATAGTTTTGAGAAACAATCTCACTCCAATACATTCATTTTTTTTTTTTTTAAAAAGGAAGGCCTTGTTTATACTGTGGCTTGTAGAGATATTTTCAATCCATTTTTTTTTTCAAACAGGAGTGGACAGTGGAGGGAGGATCCTGGAGCCCAGGATGGAGCAAGAAGGAGGACAGGAACCTTGGAGAGGGGCAGGGACAGTGAAGACCCAGTGAGCCAGGGCACACACTCCTTGTCTCTCATGCGGGGGTGGGGGGGCTGGACCCTAGTGCTAGAATGGTGGTGGGAAATGCCTGGCTTGCCCTTGAACCCAGGCCTTCTTCACCTCCCTGACTACGGTCTTGGCTGAACCTCAGGGAATATGGATGAGTCCAGGAATCTGAGGGTCTCCCTTCAGTGGCCACATTGGCTGGACTGGGAGCAGGTATCATTGGCCAGAGTTCCAGAGCACAGCCTGTAGCCTGCATGGAAGGTCCAGCCTGTGGTGGGCGGCAAGGCAGAGTTCAGACTGTGAGGTTGCTGGATCCTCCACACACTGCCTTGGCTGAGAAGGCAGAAGCAGCCCCTTCGTGGGTGCAATGTGGATCCTGTTGGTCCTATTGCTGCTGGGCTGGGCGAGCCTTGGTGAGTGGCGGGAACCTGGCTCTGAGGCCCCTAAGGTTGTGCACTGTGCCTGGCTGGCCCCTCACTTTCCTGGAGAAGGTGGCCAATGCTGGAGCATGGGCCCTGCATGCCTGGCGCAAAAGTGGGAGGTCTTTTTCCTCCCTCCCTCCCTCCCTCCCTCCCTCCCTCCCTCCCTCCCTCCCTCCCTCCCTCCCTCCCTCCCTCTCTCCTTCCCTCCCTTCCTCCCTTCCTCCCTCCCTTCTTTCCTTCCTTTGTCCTTCCTCTCCTTCCTCTTCACCTTCCCTGGTAACAGCCAGCTCATCTTCCCCTGCTCTTGGTTTCCAGACACAGGCACCAGGAAGACTCCAAAGGCACACTTCTCAGGGAAGTTAACTAGAGAGAAAAGGCAAGATCAGAGGCTAGTGGGTGTCAGCTGTTAGGGTACCCTACTTTGGCACCCCTCTTCCTTCTTAGGCACTTAAATGGACTGGGGAAGAAGGGGAGAGAGTTAGTCGCAGGGCCTGGCTTCTTGAGATGGAAGTGTGCATTTTGGTGAAGTCTGGATGATGGTAATTTTTTTTTTCCTGTTTGCCCTCCCACAGGAACATAGGAGGTAAGAGAGACATACCTGATACAGTTAAGTTTTATTTCCAACACATCATTTAATCAAAAGAATTTTTGCACTGCCCCCCCCCCCTTTTGTTTATTAAACCCTAGAATTAGACTTCCTGGAAACTCTCTCAACCTCCCGGCCCCACCAACCACTTTAATAGAGTTCAAAGAGCACATTCAAGTCCCCCCCTGTGTTTGGGGAACAGTTTAATTGTAATGGATTTCACTTCAGGTATGAAGACAATTTGCAGCTAAGTGGAATTTGGTGATTTTCTATGCTAAAGGTGTTTTGGCCCCAAGCTTTTGGAAATTATTTATTTTTAAAAACATGTGCTTCATAAAAACTGAGGAAAGCATGTGAGTGTGTGTGTGTGTGTGTGTGTGTGTGTGTGTGTGTGTGTCTATAGACTATGTCTGTCACATTTCACATGCAAAGACCCTTTTGTTAATTTTTTCTAGGATGAAAATTGAGTTTGAGTAACAGTAATAAGCAATTGTTATATTGATTCTATAATTTGAACTTAATTACATTTAAACTGATTATTAGCCTCACTGTGACGTTCATAAAGTCTGTAACTTAGGCTGTTTTCAAGATGCTTTTAAGATCGTGCTTACTACTTTCCCCATTCTCCAAAAATCCTGGGATGTTGGAGCTGTTTATAATCACTATGTCTATTATCTGAAGGGTTGATAGTAGATAAAGAAGTGTTCCCTGTCATTATCATTATTGGTTCATTGCTGTTACTATCAAAATAACTAAAATAATACTGCTTTCAGAAACACATTTTATAATCAAAATGCATATTAAACTGCATTATAAATTGTGATATAATATCACTAAATCAGACTGTAGGCATCAACACCTATTCTGAAGAAGAAAAATGATGGTAGATCCAAGATGGTGGCTGACCAGATAGGAGTCAGAAAGATAGTGTGAGTGAAAGCGTCAAAGGAGAGTGGGTGGACGTCAGGGGGTGTGTGTATTTGTGAGTGAGGGACAGTTATATTCCATAGAACTGCCAGGGACTGGAGGGCCAGGCTCCCCTGGCCAGAAGCCTCTGCTACTGCTGAAATCTCTCCTGGAGTAGCCTGCTCTGCTGCAGAGACTGTGCCATCTTCAATAGGAAAGTGGCTCTGATGGGAAGCCCAGTCTTGTCTGCACCTGGGGAGACCTCGGATACCTACCTGGACCCTACAGCCACAATGCCCAGGGATGAGCTGCCTCAGCTGAAAACCCAAGAACACCAAGACTCCATACTCCCCAGGCACCAGCACCTAAAACACTTTGTCCAGGGGTAGACAAGGTGGTGGCCAAAAATGTGAATTGGTCCTGTGCCTTCTCACACAGCAGATAAAAGAAACAGCTGAATCAAACAACACCCACCTGGAACTGGTGAGGCAATCCATGAATGAAAATGTCAGCTATCACTTGGAGACAGGTGGGATCTGAGAACCAGGCTAGTGGGAGAAATGCATGCAGCCAGGACTAGAGTGTCAGAGGGAGACTGTACTCCACACAACCTATGGCCCTTGGGCCAATGTCACCTTGAATGTAGAAGAGGGCCCACAGGGCTGTTGGCAGTGGGGAACTGTAGATCTAAACCCATAACCCTGGGAGACTGCGCCTAGAAAGGCAGCCTGAAGTTCTATAACAGCTGCACAGTGTCCGGAGAGAAAAACCCAAGGCAGAGTGGTTTCTTTGTCTTTATAACTTCCTTGTTTTTGCATGCTAAACCCAGTGAATAGGATCTTTCAATTAAAAATACTCACTGAGACTGCAAGGGAAGATGGTTTCTGTGGAAACTGAGGAGTAGAATATGGAGAGATGAACTGGAAACCAGCTCTGGGACACTCCATTTCTCTAATCAGCAGGTAAAGGAAGAGTCTAAACACCCCCAGGGAGGCCTCTGGGACTGGGTTGAGGGGCCATTTGGTCTGAGAAACTATTATAATACAGAAACACTGCCACCCAGGGGCTGTGTTAGATATAAACACTTGTGTAAATACAACTGAGAGCAGGCAGAGAAACAGAGTGAGCAGAGTGATCCCATCTGCTTGAAACCAAGGTTGTGATTTATGACACAGAGGAGTGGTAGCTCACTGGGAACTTCAACACTGTGCTGACTACCAGACAGGAAACAGACGTGCCAGGCCTGAGAGCAGACAGGGTCTTATATCATCTATGGGTCATTGAAACTCAGCTGAAGCAAACAATCTTCAATACTTAACTTTTTTATGTTTTGTCTTTTACTTAAGAAACTAATTTTTTCCCTCACTTTATTTGACTTTATTATTTTTAAGTTATTACTATTACTTTACTATTTTAAAAGTTTTATTATATGTTATTATTTATTTATTTATTTGGATTAGTGTTTTACATTCTATTTTATATTTTTATTTGTTTATCATTATTTCATTCTATCTCAATTTTTCCTTTATGCCAACACTTTCTTCCTCACTTTCCCCCCTTTTCATCCTGTTTCTGCTTTAGTGTTTCTCTATAATTTCCTTATACTCCCTGTTAAAATTTGATCTTGCTCATATATCTGATTTCCTCTACCCTGCTCAAAGGATATGAACACTTCTCTTTTCTTTTTCTTCACTAGTCAAATGTTTACTTCTTTCTTTCTTTCTTTCTTTCTTTCTTTCTTTCTTTCTTTCTTTCTTTCTTTCTTTCTTTCTTGATGTTTGTTTGATTATTTATTTTTTTATGTTTCTTTTTCCTCTCCTTAGTTGTTCTCTTATTCTACTTATAGCTTAATTAGTTTCAATCACCAACTCAGCTCATTCAGTTCTTTATTCTCCTTTCCCTAAAATGGATAAATACATAGATAAAGAATATATATATATATATATATATATATATATATATATATATATATATAAATTATTTTCCTTTTCTTTTTAAATACTTGTTCTTTACTTTTCTTCTTATATGCTCATTCTATTTCTACCTCCTCTATACTGAATTGTGGCCATTTACCTATTCATTCAATTCCTTGACCTTACCTTTTGAAAATAAGATCTGCCTATTCAGAAGATTTCCTTCTTCTTTCCTGAGTATTTGTTCTTTCATTAATTGTGCTTTTGGAGTTTTCTCCCTATATAGATATATTTTTCCACTTTTTTCTTCTTTTCCCTATCTTATTTTTTTTCCCTTTTCTCAATATGATTTTAGCATTCTTTTATATCCCATAATTCTCTTTTCTCTGGAGGTCACCTTTATTTGGGGTTATTGGTATCATGAATACATTCGTGTTTTGCATTCTCTGTGTTGTGTCTTGTCAAGTTGTATTTTGTACCTTTAAGTCAATGTGGTAGAGTGTGAGCCATATCACCAAACATCCTGCGAGGAATGAAAATGGAGAGACAAAGAAAAAGCTCCATATGAAAGAAAAGCAGGAATAAGTGGAAAATCAAGTAAATAAAATGGAACCAAGCAGTATGTAAGAGAAATAATTCAGAGCAATGGTCATATATATGTGAAAAAGGATGAAAGACAAATCAATAGCATGTGTAAGAACCAAGAGGAAATGAAGAAGAACCAAGAAGAAAGAATTATAGCTGCAACAAAGAACACAATAAAAATCATCACAGGTAAAGTAGAAGAAGTTGAGGACTGCATCAGTAATCTAGAAGAAAAGGTAAGAAAAAATATCCAAGGAGAGCAGCAACTGAAAACAAAACAAAACAAAACAAAACAAAACAAAAACAAAAAAACACCCTTAAAAAACGAGAGCCTAAAGGAGCTTTCAGACAACACAAAACTAAACAACATCCACATAATAAGGTTTTCAGAAGGAGAGGAAACTTACTAAGGAATAGAAAACCTGTTTGAAGAAATAGTGACAGAAATCTTCCATGATATTGAGAAGAAAAAACTCACACAACTCCAAGAAGTTCACAGAGTCCTAAACAAGATTGACCCAGAAAGACTGACACTGGGACACATTATATTTAAATTGGCAAATACCAATGACAAAGGAAGAATCTTAAAGGCTGCCAGAGAGAGGCAGAAAGTTAATTATAAGTGATCTCCCATCAGACTATTAACTGATTTCTCAACAGAAACACATTAATCCAGAAAGGAATAGAATGAAATATACAAAGTCATGCAAAGAAAGGATCTGAATACAAAAATACTATATCTATAATTCAAAATTGAATAAATCAGGAGCTTCACAGACAAAAAAAAAAAAAAAAAAAAAAAAAGGACTAAGGAGTTTACCACCACCAAACCAGCAATGCAAGAAATGCTAAAGGGACTGCTGTAAAAAAATGAAATAGGAAGGGAAGAAGAAACACAGGCATAAAGAATAAAAATGATGATAAACAAGTACCTATCAATAATAACTTTAAATGTAAATGGATTAAGTGTGCCAATCAAAAGACATAAGATAACTGAATAAGAAAACATGACCCATATATCTGCTATCTACAGAAGACCCATCTCAGTACCGAAGACTCACACAAACTGATAGTGAAGAGATGGAAAAAAAATTTTCAGGCCAATGGAAATGAAAAAAAAAAAAAGCTGTGGTAGCCTATTTATATATCTGACAAATTAGACCTCAAAGTGAAGGACATAACAATAGGTAAGGAAGGCCACTTCACAATACTAAAGGAAGCAATTCAACAAGAAGATATAACTCTGGTAAACATATAAGCACCCAATGCAGAAGCATCCAAATACATTAAAAAAAAAAACTTTTGGTGGATATATTATAAAAGAAGAGATTGCCAGCAATACAGACATAATAGGGGAATTTAGTACCCTACTAATACCACTGGACAAATCCTCTAAACAAAAAATCAAAGAAACATCAATCCTAAATGACTCACTAGAACAGATGGAATTAATTGACATCTTCAAAACATTCCACCCCAAAGCCATAGAATATACATTCTTTTCAAGTGCAATGGGTCATTTGAAAAGATAGGCCACATATCATGACACAGGCAAAGTCTCTTCAAATTCAAGAAGATAGAAATCACATCAAGTATCTTCCCAGATCCCAATGTCATAAAGTTAGAAATCAACTACAAAAAAAAAAAAAAAAAAAAGAAAAGAAGAGAAAAAACAACAACAACATTTGGAAGCTAAATAGCATGCTATTAAACAATGATTGGGTATATAAAGAGATCAAATAAGAAATAAAAATCATCCTGGTAACAAATGACAGTGAAAACACAAGAACCTAAAAATCTATGAAGCACAGTGAAAGCAGTCTTGAGAAGGAAGTTCATAGCTCTACAGGTCTGCCTCAAAAGCACAATTTTAAAAATGTCAATAAATTATTTAACCCTAGAACTCAAAGAGTTAGAAAGAGAACAATAAGAAAAGTCCAGTGTAAGGAGGAGGAAGGCAATAATAAAGATCAGAGATAAATGACATAAAGACCAAAAAGTATACAAAGTATTAACAAAACCAAGAGCTGTTTTTTTAAAAACATATATAAGATTGATAAAACTTTACCCAAGTTCACCAAGAAGCTAGAAAGAGGACCCAAATAAACAAAATTGGAAATGAAAGAGGTGAAGTAACAACCAATCCCACAGAAATAGAAAGGATTATGAAAAAATACTTGAAAAAACTTTATTCAAACAAACTGGACAACCTTGATTAAATGGATATATTCTTAGAAAAAACAAAATCCCAAAATTCAATCAGGAAAAATTAAAAAAAACAACCTGAATAAGCCATTAACAACCTAAGAAATTGAAGTAGTAATCAAAAATCTTCCAGCAAACAAAAGCCCTGGTACAGAAGGCTTTACAGGAGAGTTCTACGAAGCATTCAAAGAAGAACTAAAACCTATCTTCCTCAGACTAGTCCAAAAAATTCAAGAGGAAGGCACACTTCCAAGCTCTTTTTATGAAGCCAGCATTATGTTAATTCCAAAACCAGATAAACACATTACAAAAAAGAGAAGTACAGGCCAATATTCTTGATGAACATAGATGCTAAAATCCTCAACAAAATTCTAGCAAATCATATTCATCATTACATTAGAAAGACCATGATCAAGTGGGATTTTTTCTGGGGATGCAAGGATGGTACAATATATGCAAATAAATAAGTGTGATTCTTCACATAAACAAATTGAGAGACAACAATCACATAATCATATCAATCAATGCAGAAAAAGCATTTGACAAACCCAATACATGTTCTTAACAAAAACACTCAGTAAAAGATCAAATAGAGCTGTGGTTAGCAAACTGTGGCTCACGAGCCACATGTGGCTCTTTGGCCCTTGAGTGTGGCTCTTCTACAAAATACCAAGGCCTGGGTGAGTCTATTTTGAAAAAGTGACAGTTATAAGAAGTTTAAGTTTAAAAAATGTGGCTCTCAAAAGAAATTTCAATATTTGTACTGTTGATATTTGGCTCTGTTGACTAATGAGTTTGTCAACCACTAAAATAGAGGAACCAGACCTTAACATAATAAAAGTCCTATATGACAAACCTACAGTCACTATCATACTCGATGGGCAAAAACAAAATCCATTTCTCTTAAGAACAGGAAGTAGACAGGGATTCCCACTTTTACCACTCCTGTTCAAAACATTTTGGAAGTGCTTGCCATAGCAATATGACAAGAAGAAGAAATAAAAGGCATCAAATCAGAAAAGAAGAAGTAAAACTGTTTTACTTGCAAATGACATGATACTATACATAGAAAATCCAAAACAATCAATTAAAAAAGTCACTAGACTTAACAAATGAATTCACCGATATAGAAAGATATAAAATTAACACCCAAAAATCTATGGCCCTTTCATACATCAATAATTAACTCACAGAAAAATAAACTAAAACAAACAAACAAACAAACAAAAAACACCTCATTTACCCTTGCACAAAAAAACATTAAGATACCTAAGAATAAACTTAGCTAAGGAGGTAAAAGATCTGTACCCAGAAAACTACAGGGCATTTAAAAAAGAGGTAAAGGAAGATATATATATATAAAAAAAGGAAGAATATCCTGTGTTCATGGACTTGTAGAATCATCATCATTAAAATGTTCATACTACCCAAAGCAAACTACAGATTCAATGCAATCTCCATGAATATACCAATGGAATATTTCACAGACCTAGAATCTACACTCCAAAAATTCATCTGGAATAAGAAAAGACTGAACAGACACAGCACTCCTGAGAAAGGAGAACAAAGTTGGAGGGATCACAATACTAAATATTAAGCTATTTTTCCAAGCCAAGGTTCTCAAAATTGCCTGTTATTAGCAGGAGGAAAAGGAAACATATGTAAAATTTTATACAGAAAAAAAAGAATAAAAATGAGAAATATATTTTTAAAAAAGGTTTTGTTTTTAAGTAAATTATAAAAAATTTCTAGAATGCTACTTTTGGGGAGAATTTCTGTTAGTAGTGTTTAAGATTGTGTATAATAAGCATGCATTTACATATAATATTAATGTGCCCAAGTCCCTTTAGAATCATAAAATTCAGGATTTATGGTGTTTTAGTGTATTAAGTTAATAACATAAAAAAAACCAACATAATAAAGGCCTTATGCACTTGAGATGAGTTATTACTAATATATAAAAAGCCAGGGGCTGTCTCAACCAAAACAACCAGATGGATGACCAAAAAGTAGCCTGTGAGTGGTGACCAGATCAGCAGGAGGGTTAGTGAAGGACAACCAAAGGACTAAACAGTAGGCTGTGTGGGTCAAGCAGGCTTGCAGTGGGGTTAGTGAAGGACAAAAAAATGACTGAACAGCAGGTTTCATGGGGTGATCAGGCCGACAGGGGAGCAGTTGGGGTGACCAAACCAGTGTGTGGGGGGGTTAGAGGTAACAAGGCCAGCAGTAGGGGGAAGTTGGGGGTGACTAGGCTGGTGGGGGGGCAGTTAGGAGAGATTAGGCAGGCAGGCAGGTGAGCAACATAGTGAGAGCAACCAATGGCAGGGCTGCTGTAGCTCACTGGGAAGTCAGAGAAAAAGGGGGCCTTGAAGACAGGTTGTGGGGTGAGCCCAGGATAATCTATAGCTGCCCATTTCTCCATGAATATAAGTATCATGGGGACTTTTAGAGGTTAGGGGATATGTGCCTGTGGGGAAAACAAGGGAAGAGAATGGCAGGGGATTGCTCCCTGGAGGTAGAATACATGCTATAGAGAGCATGGCCCACAACTCCTGGGTTCTAAAGAGGGATTGTATATGTGGAGCCTTTCACTTGTGTGGAGGCATTATTGACTGAAACTATCTTTCTTCTGGGCATGCTCTTACCCATAATGTATATAGAAAATCTACAGGGGGTGGGGTCAAAATTAAATGCAAATACTTTTATAACTAGAGGCCCATTGCATGAAATTCATGCACATGTGGGGGCATGCCTGTGTCCCTCAGCTCAGTCTGCCCCCTCTCCAATCTTGGACATTCCTCTCACAATCCAGGACCGCTGGCTTCCAACTGCTTGCCTGCCTCCCTTTCTGATTGCCCCTAACCACTTTTGACTGCCAGCCTGATCGCCCCCTAATCAGTTCTCTGCCAGCCTGATTGATGTCTAACTGCTCCCCTGCTAGCCTGTTTGCCCCCAACTTCCCTCCCTTGCAGGCCTGGTGCCTCCCAACTTCCCTCCCCTGCTGGCCATCTTACAGTGGCCATCTTGTGCCCACATGGGGGGAGGATTTTTGACCACATGGGGGCAGCCATTTTGTTTGTTGGAGTGATGATTAATCTGCATATTACTCTTTTATTAGATAGGATAGAGGCCTGGTACATGGGTGGGAGCCAACTGGTTTGCCCTGAAGGGTGTCCCAGATCAGAGTGGGGGTTCCCTTGGGGCATGGGCCACCCTGGGCGAGGGGCCTGTGGTGGTTTTTAGGCCAGCCACACCCCCTAGCAACCCAAGCAAAGGCCCTGGTATCTGGAATTTATTTACCTTCAACAATTGAAACTTTGTAGCCTGGAGAGGAGCCAAGCCTCCTCTTTGCTCAGTGGCTGCTGCCATTTCTGTTTGAATCTGTTTATCTTCTATAATTGAAACTTTGTAACCTTGAGTGGAGGCTTAGGTCAGCTAGGGCAAGCGGAAAGCTTGGCTTCTTCCATCACCTGGGAAACTCAAGCCTCCCTCCTATTCTCTGTGGCCATAGCCATCTTGGTCTGGGTTAATTTGCATACTTGTTCTGATTGGCTGGTGGGCATGGCTGGTGGGTATAGCAGAGGTATGGTCAATTTGCATGCTAATCTTTTATTAGATAAGATTAGTCCAGAGTTCTAGTGAGATCACATTGGCATTGAGGTCATGTCCTTGTCCTGGGGCCCAATACAGGCTGGCTCCAGACCTGCCAACTGTCAGTCTGCTGGGCCTCCCATAGAGAGGAGGTATGAAGGCAAAGTTGGTCCAACCCTTGTTCAGGATCCCAGGGCAGGCCCCACCCCAACCACTCATTTAATTTCCTACACAACTCTGTCAGATTCATTTACATATGACTGGTAATCAAATGCCATTTACTAATAGTCACTGCAGTTTCAGTTGGCCTTTATAGTAAAATAAGTTACCTAAAATGCCCATTCCATCTAATTATAGCCAAACTCGAACCCCTGTATTTGTTTACAAGCTGCAGACTGAACTATTATGTTCCTTCCCACCCCCATGCCCCATATATCCAATTATACTTTGACTAAAAGCGCATCAACATTTTCAGTGGTATTCAAAAACTGGTAAATAAAACCTTATTCAAATAATGAGTAAGTATAATATATGAACTGTCAGTAGTTGAATGATTTTTCAAAGTGAGTTTTTAAAATCAAGGGTATACATGATTAAAATACAAGTTTATTGTCTAAGTATAATAATAATTTGGCTTGCTTTATTTGTTTATTTATTTATTTTTTTTTGGCTTGCTTTAAATAAGACGTTTTCTCCAAAAAAATGTTACTTTTAAACACAAGTTCCTATTTTAAGGAATTAACTGCCTATGTAAAAGTCTTTATTTATGACTCTGCCTCAGCAGTTTAGAGGTAATATCTTAAAGCATTATATTAAACTAGGGCCCCAATGCACGAAATCCTACTCTTTGAAAGGAACTCTGGGCCGAGAGGCTTCAGTGGGCAAATGGGCAGGTCTTAAGCTGCCTGGCCCCTCCTACTACTGGCCCTTATCCCCACTCTGCTGGCAGCCCAGCTCTCACTGCTTCTTCTCTCATGCACCAAAGGTGCTGGCCTCACTTGCACCTGCCTTCAGTGTAGCAAATTGGGGCCAGTGCCAACAGCAGGTGGGAGTGGAGGCTGGGGCTGGCTCCATTAGTAGGTGTGAGCAGCGGCTGGTACCCCCATCATTGTTCAGAAGCAGGGGGAGATGGAGAAGCCTTCAAGGGTGATAAGGGCCAGCAAACACCGCTTGTACCTGTGGAAAGTGCCAAGCTATTGGGTCTAGCACTGAGCGCCAGCAACAGGTACGAACAGTGGCTCCAGTGCCAACTGAGGGTGAAGTGGGGCCAGTGATGGCAGTGGGTTTTACCCCATATTAAAAACAATAAATAAATAAATAAATAAATAAATAAATAAATACAAGAAGAACAAAAAAAAAAATCTTGCCCTGTTCCTGTCTCCACAGTTCTGCCAATATCACCTTCTCTCTCTGTTCTCTTTGACTGTCAAATTTAATGAAAGAATAATTGCCTCTTCTTTCTTCCCTACCATTTATTCCCACAGCAGTATGACTTCTCATCTCACTAGTCTGTTGCAATTTTACAGATAAAGTATCCAGTGATGTAATTTTTAATCTAGGGGCTATTTGTATTTATCATGCTTGACATCTATGTTCTTCATATTAAGAAACTTTCTTGATGTCTATTGTGGAGGTCTTTGCTGAGTCACCTGTTTCTCACACTACTTCTCACTTTCTTAGTTTGTAACTTTTTAACTATTTGCTCTATAATCATTAGTATTCTCCAACACTTAATTCTTTGATACCTTCTTTGTTGCTTTTGAAAGGACCCTCTGGGAAATCTTGTATATGCTCATGATTTCAATTATCAGCTATATTCTTGGTCTTTTTAGTTTTCACTTACTTAGCAAATGCACAATAAATGGTAGCTAGAATTGATTAAATTTGGCTCTTCCTGCCAAACTTATAGGAACTCTTCCATCTCACCTGCAACTGACTTGGTTGAAATTTTGCATTGAAAGATATAGCTTCATGATTACAAAATCAGGTCTATAGAAGTAAGAAGTTGGAGGGTTCTCTTGAAATATGGGAAAAGGATGAATCCTCTCTTATGCGAATTTGGGTAGGTATTCATTTCTTGGAAGTCATACTTTAACTTTTTTACATTCACGAGGAATATTTGCTTTACTCTCAGTTTAACACCTAAGCTACCAAATGAAGACATTGTCCTTTCTTTTCTACCTTTTGAGCCTATTGGGGAGACCAGATAAAATGAAGTATTAATTACAAGATTCCGTTTTAAGGGTAGTGACAGCACTCGTGAGGGAGTGATGAATACATATGAGTAGTGTAGATAAGGGGAACAAGATTAAGCATCTGAACTCTGCTTTAGCAGGAAGAGCCAAAGTTAATCACCACTAGCTGCCATTTATGGAGAAGTTGCTAAGTATATGAAACCTGTTCAGATAAGAACTTTGTGTTCCTTATCTCATTAAATCTTAACAAAATCTCCAGGAGGTATATACTATCACTTCTTATTATATAGATGAGGAATCTGAGGTGCTTAATAATTTGCCTAAGGTTATATCTCTAGAAGGGGCTAAGACTTGAGCCAATGTCTGACTCCAAAATATGTGTTTGACCTATATACAGAGAGAAGGATTAGGGCCTCTAGGCTGAGAGAACATGTGCAAAGGCATGAACATGAGACTTCATATGCATATTCATGGGATTTCAAGAAGGTCATTGTATTTGTACCTTAGTTTGAAAAAGAGGAAGGACAGGAGGTGTAGCTGGACAGAGTCTTGAAGAACCTAATTTGCATTCCATGCTAATAGACTTTCAATTTAACTCAAAGAGAAGGAGAGAGGTTGATAAATTACAGTGAGCAAAAGAGTGCCCATGTGCATTTAGAACATTTGCTTCTGGAACTGTGTATAATACTCTTGGGCTGGAATGAGGAAATGCTAATGTTGGAGTTGGGGAGCTACATAAATGGTAGTAGTTCAAGGGAGAAATGAGGAATGTCTAATTCATTAGACACTTGGCTTTGCATTTAAAAAAATATTAAATAGGCTGAGTCTACCAAAAATTCTCTATGGCTAAAAAGAGGGAGAATCCAGAATTATGTTTAGGCCTACTCTGGTGGACTTGTAGATGAGAGAAAATACTTTAGGGAGATCAGGATTTGTGGTAAAGGTAGGAAGAGGGAAAACTGACTTTTCAACATGTTGACTTTAAAGTAACTGTACTAGGTCTAAGTAGAAATGCTCAGCACATGGATGCTCTCCCAGGTCTTGAAGAGAAAGGTGGAACCTGGTTAAATAAGAGTGTGTAGGTAGTTAAATCCATGAATAAGAGTAAATACCAGGGAGGGGGAGGCAGTGCTGACTATGAAGCCTTTAGGAACACTAATATTTATTGTGAATCATGGAATAGGTTTCAATAAGGAAAGAAAGCTGGGATGGGAGAACAAAGCAGTAGAAGGAAATTCAGAATCCAGAGATCTAGAGGCCAAGGCACAGGCACAAGGAAAGAGCTGCCACTGGCTCAAGAGCTGTGAAGAAGTTCATATAAAAAGTGAACCACACTGATTAAATTTTTCACAAGGGATTGTTAGTGGCTTTGGCAAGAACTGTTGTAGTGAAGCTGAGTTAGAGAAATGGGTAATAGGGGGCAGAGATTAGGAAATGAATCAAAGAAAAGAAATGCTTTTAGGTCATTATTTTATGTTGCTAGGGACAAGAGAGTCAAATATAAAGGATTTCCTAAAGTTGATGAATATTTGACATGTTTTTAAATGTTTAAAAACAAACAAAGGCAAAACCTAGGTAAATGGAATAGGGAAATAATAACCAACTACGAAAGTCCTTGAGATTGATGGGCGAGGGAGCAAAAAACAGAAACTACCTCTCAGAAAAAAAAAAAAAAAGGTTTCATTTATGAAGAGGAGAAATGTGGGTAGAGGAGAGAAAAGTGTGGATTGTTGGGGTTGCAGGTAAATTTTAAAGTGAAGATTATTAGAAATTTCTGGCTTCTCATCTGGCATCACTGATGGACTCAATCTGAATTAAGAAATAAGAAGAGAGGGCTGCTTTTGAGAGTATGGGATAAGCTCCTCCAGAAAGAGATTTAAGAGCTGTTACAGAGGAGAGGAGCTTCACATGGAACATGTTTTTAAAAATTGAAGAGTATGCAAGTGGGCAGAGACTATGACACTTTTCTATTGTTCCCCAGGTAGAAACACACATTTTCCTAGAAACCTGTAAGACTGATTCCTGCCCCCTCCTGCCCTTCCAGAGCACTTTGTTCATACAGGAAGGATCACATTTACATGATCCTGTGTTATAAAAAGTCATTATTACTCCCCCCCCCCAAGTCAGAATTCAAAGCTTTGAAAATAGATTCATATCCCCGCTCCCCATTATTTTATCCACACATCCTATCAGAATATTGAGATCAGGTAACTCTCAATAAATGTTTGCTGCATTTTTAAAAATTCTGAGCCATATATTGAGACTTCTCTATAAAGCACCTTTGGGAGTCTTCAAGGCCTGCAGAAGGAGATGGTTAGGTTGGTGGCTGGTTTTCACAGGGATTGTAGAATCCAATATTTTGGCTTTTAATATAAAATAATTTCTATTTTATTTTTAATTTATTTGTAATCCTAGCATCACTTATGGTTGTATTATCTTGCTATGTGATTTAGACTGCTGTAAGCATGTCTTGCTTTTATTAGAATTTTCTTATTCATGTTAGTTATTTTTGTTCCTTTATTTGTTCCATTTTAAATTGTTTCTTCACTTTGCTGTTCTATCAGAAGGCAATAGGCAAAAGAGAGAAAACCCAAATTAGATAATTTTATTACTTATAGAGCTTAAATAAATGTTTATAGAAGATGAAGTTGTGATCAACAGTTGGAGTGACACTTTTGGACTACCCTTACTTATTAACTTTTTTCTTTATTGATTAAGGTATTACATAAGTGTACTTATCCCCCCATTACCCCTCCCCACTCCTCCACTCATGCCGTCACCCCCCTGGTGTCTGTGTCCATTGGTTGGGCTTATATGCATGCATACAAGTCCTTTAGTTGATTTCTTCCTCTTACTCCCACCCTCCCTTACCTTCCCTCTGAGGTTTGATGGTCTGATCGATGCTTCTCTTTGTCTGTATCTGCTTTTGTTCATTAGTTTATGCTGTTCATTATATTCCACAAATGAGTGAGATCAAGTAGTATTTACTTTTCTCTGACTGGTTTATTTTGCTTAGCAAAATGTTCTCCAATTCCATCCATGCTGTTACAAGAAAAAGAATTCCTTTTTTACACCAGTGTAGTATTCCATTGTATAGATGTACCACAGTTTTTTAGTCCACTCATCTACTAAAGGGCATTTAGGCTGTTTTCAAATCTTAAATATGGTAAATTGTGCTGATATCAACATAGGGGTGGATATATCCTTTCTGATTGGTATTTCTAGTTTCTTGAGATATATTCCTAGAAGTGGGATCACTGGGTCAAATGAGAGTTTCATTTTTAGTTTTTTGAGGAAACTCCATACTGTTCTCCACAGTGGCTGCACCAGTCTGCATTTCCACCAACAGTGCAACAGTGTTCCTTTTTCTCTGCATCCTGGCCAGGATTTGTCATTTGTTGATGATAACCATTCTGATAGGTAAGATATGGTAGCACATTGACATTTTGATTTGAATCTCTCAGATTAGAGACCTTGAGCATGTTTTCATATGTCTCTTGGCCTTTCTTATGTCCTCTTTCAAAAAGTATCTATTTAGGTCCATTGCCCCCCCTTTTTTTTATTGGGTTGTTTATCTTCCTTTTGTTAGGTCGCTTAGATATAGTGCAATGGTTATTCAAGTGATGGATTATACAGGTGAATTTTATTAACAGCCCTAAGTCTATTTAAATTGCTTCAGCTTTAAGATTTTTGTATATTACAACAAAGAATGTAGTGCAATTAGTACTTCCAGTATTCTGTAGGAATCCATTCTCTAAGCATAAGTTATGAAATTGTCAAATAAGCAAGCTAGCAACATGGTAAAGCCATCTTGGCTTTTAAAGAATATTGAAAGAAAAGAGATACATATAGGCAATCAGTAACGCTGAAATAAATTAGTGAATATATGCAATTGGTCAACATCCTTAGGGAAATAAAATGTAATTGTTCAACCCTCTCTTCCACCAGGGTGAAATCCATTGCAGAGCAAACTTTATTTTTTTTATGGACAGGAGTAATTTGTATTACTGTTTGAGTTTTACAGGTCCCTACAAAACAAGATATTCCCAAAGGACGTGCCAGACAATGCCCAGATCCCCACCGAAAGGGCACTAGCTAATCCATTTGTCCATTTCAAACTTGTGCACCATATTTTCTGTCACTTTCCTTCTTTTCTAAATCAAACATCACACCCACTTTCTTCTCTCCTTGTTGTACACCACAGCCTATCCATTGGTGCTTCTATCTCATAGGAAATAATTTAGAACCCCATTATTTTGAAAAACACAATTGTAAGTCCAATATTTTCCTGGGGCTTCCTACTATTGGGATGGCTAGAAGTGTAGAGAACGGGGAAGAATGAGCTTGTGAACCACAAGCTTGATTCAGACTGCAAATTCCCAGAAACATAACAATGTGCACCTCCCAGTCAGAGAAGGTTTAGTTCATTATTTTAAAATGCTGTTTTGCCCAGTTTTTAGTGTTTTACCTGCATATGTATAGCACAGCATTGTTGAGAGGGCACTCATCTATGAATTTCCTCCTTTAATTTTTGCCACAATTATGTGAAGCTGTCCTGTATTCATTTCTGATCCTTTACTTGCAGAGAGTAAACCAAGGCATAGAAAAGTTACATGAATTGCTTAAGGTCACATATTGAAAAGTGACATATAGATTTTATACTCAGGCTTTCTGAATATTGTCCCATGCATATTTCATCATGCATCCTAGCATTTAATTCAATGGGCATTTATTAAATAACTAGAGGCCCAGTGCATGAAATTCATGCACAGGTAGGGTCCCTTGACCTAGGCTTTGATCAGGGCTGATCAGGGCTTTCCAGCAGCTGGCTGGAGCCTTCCTTCATTCAACTCCACTCCCTGGTAGTGAGCACATGTCATAGAGAGTGGTCCAACTCCCAGTTGGTCAAACTCCTGAGGAGACAATTTGCATATTAGCCTTTTATTTTATAGAATACATTCCTAGAATAATTTGTTATGGCCCTCAGTTTTATTCCTAATTTATATGGAAGGGAGAAATTATAAGGATGAACTATTAAAGGTGACATTTATATTTGTTAGTGCTTTGATTTTTAAGTAAAATCCAACTAACATCTTAGAAGAGTTAATACATGGCTGAAAAATATGAAGAAAACTACAATTTCTCCACAATCTTGCACATTTTGGTTTAAGATGAGTGATTGCAATTACAGTCTCAGTCCCTATTTTGTAAGACAACTGGTAGTTTATCCTATTGAGAAGTGTTTAATAGAATATACCTATTTAATAGCAATATCTATTCTTGATTTCAACTATTTCCTAGATTTATTTTGAGTGGTTTATGGTTTTTAGGAGGATGGATCACCTATAATATATATTTGAAAATTGTTGTTCTATACTTTTAATGAAATATAGCAGTGAGAAAATGCATTTCAATTGTCTATAGTTCTTTATAATATTCACATACCAAATTTCCATTGCTGATTGTATTTTGCAATTGGAAATAGCCTTAGCATTCTAAGATTTTCCATCTTAGAGGAAAGATGGGATGTGATTCATCTGATTTACTTTTTATGTTAAAGTAGAGTATATTGTTTGTAAATGCAACATAAAGATAGAGATAAACTTCATATGGGTTTAGCAAGTTCTGTTTGGAATGAGTACATAGAAGTTGAGACTGAATATAATATTTGTATTGATTTTTCTGTTAAAAAATTTTCCATGGTAAGAACAATATTTTCTACTTTTATCAGTGAGCAACGATGATGACTTCAAAGCTTTTGAATCCAAATATTATACCTGCATGTTCCAATACAGGTTGCTGAATTTATTCCCAGTATGCTTGGTAATGTATCCTTTGTATTATTCAGTATGAATAAGGAAAAGTTATTGTGATGTCTACCATTTATGCATGATAATATTAAAGTAACTAGTTTCTCGCCTTTACCTAGTCTGCTTATCTTTGTAGCTGCACTGCTTGCTTACAGGGACAATTGAAGCATTACTTTTTTATCTTAAGGATTTGTAACATCCCTAAGGCTTTATCGTATAGAATTCTATAGTGAAATGAAACTATTTTCTTTTTTTCCCAGCTAAAACTCAGCTATTATTTAATACAATTGAATCTGTAGAATACACCAATGACAATAAAACTGTCTCATCTCATGTTTAGTCACTAATGTCAGGGCAAAGAGCCTTAGAGAAATGTTTGTAAAGTGGAAATTCATAGATAAATACATTTTCTTCTATGATGAAGAGAAAAATAACTCCCCTCCCAGTGACTTTTTGAGTGCATACATCATGCCAGATGCACTACTATCAGGAAATGATTCTTTGATGATGGACAAGAGCCATGCCGCCCTAAGAAAATATTAGTATACTTGTATACCAGAGCTGCCAAATTAAGTAGAGATGGCAAAACCAGCATAGAACTAGAATATAGTTTTGGTAACAATTTTATAGCCCTCCCTTTTATTTTTCCTGCAGTAGCTTAATCCTATTAGAAATGGGGCATAATTGGGCTAGGCTCTCTTTTGAATCATTAGTGGTTTGTGACTAGTAAATAATTATGTAATGTTTAGCAGCTTTAAGATCATTACTTTTACATGCTCTTCTACTTTTCATAATAAAACTTCTTTGCTGTATTGTCAGGGTCTCAAACTTTTGATTTGAGAACTATTCTGCAGGTATAAAGGTCTTGGCGTCATTTAATCTGAATTTCTGTTTGCTGCTAATTAATTTTCCATGATCTTTCCAATGATGTAGCCTTTTTTTTTTTTTATTACCTGCACTTTGGTCAAGGGCTGACAAATCACAGCCATGTTCCAGCTGGAAAGATTAAATTAGAAGAATCACAAAATCAAAAATCAGGTCATAATGATGTTTCCTTGAGGTTTCCTGCTATGGTGTTTGTTTTTTTCTTGTTAAAGATGTGGGAGAGCTAGGGATCCAATAGAATTAATTTGAATTCATTCTTGGTTATAATGCCATGACTGTGCCTTTCTTTACAGACTTGGGTGGTGAGTTGCATAAAGCAGTAAAGCTAGCTGAAGTAAACAATCTGCTTTCTTTTCTAGTCCTTGCCATACCAGCTGACTACAGTACTTTAACCAGGTACAGGTGCGTCTGACTTGTTATTTGAATGCTCTATGTAGACACATTACTGCTCTCAGGATTAGACAAGCCTTTGAGAACCTCCACTTTAGATGGGATCAGACCATTCAGTTGAATCAACTATTTGCCTTCTATTCTTTTAATGTTTCCTGTTATGAAATGTCTATTACAAGACTGGGACTGAGGTGTTAATTCTGATGGAATATTTTGACATTGCTTAGATCTAGGAACCAGGACATCTGATTCTGCAACTTAACTGTTTGCCTCTATTTAACTTGAGAAATTACTCTTTACATGGGGATTGAAAGAGATTCTTGCTTTTATGTATTCTCCAGTCCAACAAGCATCCACTGTGAACCAGTTCTTTGTAAACCAAAGTATTTTGCAAATGTTAGTTGTCTTTCAGATGCATTTATTTTATGAAGTGAAATACTGAGATATTGAAGTAGGGTGTCATGAGAGGGGTGTTTGTGAGGGGAAGCATGGGCAGGAGATGGCTAAGAGCAAAGTTTGGAAGGCTTTTCTGCTCACAAATCTCTCCTCCATTTGAAATTTCATTAACTCACATGAGGGAGGGTGATTTTGGAGTAGAGTGTAGGTTACTCAAAGAAGTATTGTGAACTCATGACTTAAAGGGCACAAGATGTGATGAAGATGGAGGATAAAGGAACACCAATCTCTGGGATAAAGACAAAGTTTGTAATATTATTTTTTGTTGTTGTTTATAATTTTAGTAAGAAAAATTGAAAGTATCTCTATAAACATCCAACAACTGGAAAATTTTAAAATTTAGATTAGATGCAAATGGAAATCTCTGGGTATAGTACAAGACCTGATAAAAAAAAAAAAAAACTTTGAGGCCTGATGCTGTTATGGACTGAATGTTGATGTCCTTCAAAATTTATTTGTTGAAGCCCATGTGGAGCTGGGGCCTTTGGATGTGATAGTTTTCTATGAATGGAGAGGGTGGGGGTCACTATGATGGGATTAATGCCCTTCTAAGAAGAGGAAGAGACATTCTAGCACCCTTTCTCCATCACTTGAAGACACACTGAGAAGTCTGCCACCTGCAAGCCAGGAGAAAAGGGCCTCCACCAAGAATCAAATCTTCTGGCACCTGATCTGGGTCTACTGACCTCCAGAACTGTGAGGAAATGTCACGTAAGCCAGTTCAGTTCAGCTCCCATCAGCATTTCTCACTTCTGTGTGGACCATGCATGCAGGCAAGGCTTCCTTTAAGAGGCAGGGGCCTCCAAGCTCCCACTGGCTTCTTGCGCATGTGAGCTGGTGGGTCTATACTGCAGGTCTGGCCTTTTAGGTTTGGGGAAATGGTGTGGAGGAAGGACTAGAAAGCCTTCTATTTCACCCTTAGAGTTTTCTCCTATTTAGACAGTCCTCCTAGCAGAGCATCCCAGAGGGAGACCTGGGCAGGCATCCTGAACTCCCAACAAACTCCTTAGTTAATACTTTATCATGGCATATTAGGGAAATTTACCCAAATGATTTGTTAGTCTTTCCATCAGATCACCATCTGAAAACATCAGGTCTTTTGTTTCTTCTCTTTTTGCATGCACTTGGGCATCTCTGTTCCAATCTCTTTGTTGTCTTTTGCTCAGCAGGTCACACTGCTCTGGCCTGTTCCCCTGTTGTATGTATTCATTGTGCCTAAACCCAGCTTAGACTCATTTTCACTTTTGTTTTATCTATTTATTTTTTTAAGTTTATTGGTTAAGGTATTATATGTTATCTTCTGTGTGATTGTTTCAACTTCGTTTTCAAAGTCTAATAAAATAAGAACTATGCTTACTGTTGGGGCCATTAAAAGGCAAAAGTGGTGTTTTGTTGTAGAGAATGTAAAAAATTCTACCAGGTGTTTCAGACCTTGTGCTGTGCACCCATATACATTTTTTTAATAGTTACAGAATCAAGGGAAGTTTCACAGATAGAACAGAGAGGTGCTGTGTACTCTTAGCCAGCTTCACCCAATGATTACATTTTATGTAACAGAAGTTAAATGTCAAGACCACTTGGTTCACAATGGTACAATGTATATATATTTCTTTTTATCACATGTGTACATTTCTGTAATGACCACCACAATCAGAATGTTGAACTAACACATTAATACAAATATTTTCCTAGTGCAACGCCTTTATAGTCACATGCTTCCTTGCTATCCTTAACCTGTCAAGCACAATTTGTTCTCTATACCAATACTTTGGTCATTTCCAAAATGTTATATAAGAGTATATAATCTTTTGAGACTGATTTTTTTTTCAGTCAGCACAATGCCCTTGAGATATATTCATGCAATAGCTTCATGTAGCAATTTCTCTCTCTCTCTCTCTCTCTCTCTCTCTCTCTCTCTCTCTCTCTCTCTCAATAGTATTTCATGCTATTGATAACTTGTTGAACCATCCACATACTATAGCACATCTTGGTTGTTTTCAGTTGCTTTCTGCTATTGCTCATGACAATTTTATAAATAATAAAATAATAATGTACAGTTGGTTTTTTTGTGTGGACATAAGTCTTCATTTCTCAGGATAAATGCATAGAAGTACAACTATTGGGCCATATGTAAATATAGGCTTAGTTTTTGAAAAAACTGCCAAACTGTATTCCAGAGTGGTTGTTCCATTGTACATTCCCATCAGCAACATATGAGTGATGTAGTTATCCCATATCCTTGCCAGAATTTGAGCTTACCCTTTTTTAAGGAAAAGAAAAAAAAACCCTCCTCTGCCCAAAACAGTTAATTGAAGCAGGTTCTTACAAAGTTATTTTGATGAATTTACTCATCATGTGAAACTTGGGGATTTAGGCAGTGCAATATAAAAACACTGTTATGCTTCTTTTTTTTTTTTTGAAAGTCTTATATAATAAAGAGGTAATATGCAAATTGACCATCACACCCTTACAAGATGGCTGCGTATGACCAGGTTGGCAGAGGGTTTGGTGAGGGATGACCAAATGACTGAACAGCAGGCTGTGTGGGACCACCAGACTGGCAAGGAGCAGTTGGGGGTGACCAGGCCAAAAGGGATCCAGTTGGGGGCAAATAGGCCAGCAGGGGTGCAGTTAGGAATGACCAGGTATGCAGAGGGGAGCAGTTGGGGGTGACCAGGCCAGCAGGTGGGTGGGTGAGGGGTGACTAAATGACTGAAAAGCAGGCTGTTTGGGATGAATAGGCCATCAACAGTGGGGGCTGTGAGGGATGACCAGGCTGGAAGGGAGGGCAGTTGGGAATAATTAGGTCAGCAATGGGTCCAGTTGGGTGCGACCAGTTCAGTAGGGTGGGAAGTTAGAGGTGACCAGGCTGGCACACAGAGGAGACCAGGCTGGCAGTGAGGAGAGATCAAGCTGGCAGGGGGGAGAGGTGGGTGGGTGTAGAAGAACAGTAGGGGTGACCAGGCAGCTAAGTTATTAGTAGTCAGCAGTCCATGATTGTGAGAGGGCTGTCCAACAGCTGGTCTAGGCTAAACCATCAGTCAGACATCCCCCAAGGAGTCCCGGATTGGAGATGTTGCAGGCTGGGCAGAGGGGAACCTCCCTGTGCACAAATTTTGTGCACTGGGACTCTAGTATAGACATAAATTAAAACTAGAAATTGCTTAATAGAAAATTCTACCTAGTGGAATGTGGGTTAATGTTGGCCAATCTTTGTTCCCTTCAGGGTAGAACAAGGACTAAATATATGAAAATATTCTCATAGAGATATAGTTTTATATCTCTCTGGTGCCTGTGTAGACCATAGTACAATGGACGTAACATAGAACTTAAATTTAGAAAGCTTTTTTCTGTACTTCATCATTTTGTAATTTAAGAAAACGGCCAGGACCGGTTTGGCTCAGTGGTAGAGCGTCGGCCTGCGGACTGAAAGGTCCCGGGTTCTATTCCAGTCAAGGGCATGTATCGTGGTTGCGGGCACATCCCCAGTAGGGGATGTGCAAGAGGCAGCTAATCGATGATTCTCTCTCATCGATGTTTCTAACTCTCTATCCTTCTCTCCTCCTCTCTGTGAAAAATCAATAAAATATATTTTTTTAAAAATGTTTAAAAAAAAGAAAAAAGAAAACGTAGGTAAGAAATTCAACCTTTCTGGCCCTTGTTTTTTTCTATAAAATGGGGACACTATCTTCATCACAAGATTGTTTATGATGTAAATATGTTTATCTCCCTCTTACTTTAAAAAGATTTATTGAGTGTTTACTATGTAAAAGGCATTGTACTAGGCTTTTTGGATTTAATGATGATTAAGATAGAATCCCTGATTTCATTGTAATGATAACAGTATAAATAAGAAGAGTAAAATGACAGAACATATATTTGAGTACATGCCAGATATTTTATATTAGGTTCCATGAACCCAGGAACTCTGGAAGATTGATATAGGTCTTACCATTTAACAGCAGAGTGATTTAGGGTACTTGTTCAAAGTCTGAGTCACAGCCAGGATTCTAAGCTAGATCTGTCTTCACAACCCAGTATTGTTTTTTATCCGAAGATACATAGTTTCTGTTAAAACACCTTGTACATAATCAAACACTAAGTGTAAATAATAGTTATAAAATCTGTAATTAATGTATGTATTTATATTATTAGTAATACAATAACTTGGAAGCTTAAGATTTTGCATTTTTCCAAGTAAGATACTAGTGTTTGTTTTAATGGCCAGATTAAGTTCAGCAGAGTTTCTGCTTCCGTTATTGTCAACATGATATACATTATGTTCAGAATGTTGACATGAAGGCACTGTGAGATCCTTATATTAATTTTCTAGTACTGTATAACAAATAACCACAAATGTGGCAGCTTAAAACAGCTCCCATTCATTAGCTCACAGATTTGTAGATCACAATGCTGGTCACAGTGAGGCTGGGTTCTATAAGAAATGTACTGTCCAGGCTGTATTCTCATCTGGGTCCTGTTCCAAGCTCACATGATTGTGACAGAATTTAGTTCCTGGTGACTGCAGGTCAGAGGTCCCTGCTTCTATGCTGGATGTCTGCTAAGATTTTTTCTCAGATCCTACAGGTTGTCCCATTCCTTGTCATACAGCCGCTTCCAACTTCAAGCCAGCAAAGGAACACCACCCTCTCATTGAACCCCTGTGACATGTTCGATTTCTTATGCCAAGAAGAGCACAGATCCTTTTCAAGGTTCACTTGATTGGGTCAGCCCTCTCCTAGGACAATCTCATTTCTAAAAGTCAACTGATTGAGGACCTTAATCACACCAAGAAAAATCCCTTTGGTCACGTGACACAACAATCCTGGGAATGAAACCCATCTTATTCACAGGCCCACCTGTACTACAAGGGAAAGAAATTATAAAAGGCTGATTGCAGGGATCCTGAGTTTGATTAAATAACTGAAGCTATAGCTAATTCAATGCCTCAAAAACTCATCACAATCTTAAAACATCAAGTTAAAATTTGGCTTGAATCTGTGTAAACTGATGTTCTCTGGGTGTGTGAAGGTTTACCATGTGCAGACATATGTACCTCAGTTGCAGGTTTGGTTCTAGACCACCACAACAAAATGAGGAATGCATAAAGGAAGCTATAATCTTTTTGCTGGTGAAGGGTTTGTCCTTCAATTAATAAAAAATACAACATCAATGAAGCATAATAAGCAAACCACAATAAAATGAGGTGTGCCTGTATATATTGAAGAAAAAGCCCACTAAATTGATTGGAGAGGTTTATCCATATATTTTTTGGTTATCCCATTTTGACACAGGGGTAAGAGAAATGAAGTGGTGGGTATTTATAATACTTGGGCTTGGCAACAAAATTTAAACAATCTCTGAATAACCTTTCCTTGCCTTTACACTGAAGGAGATTATCTTGGCGGCACTGCAAGCGAAACCCTGGGTCCAATAAAATTCTGTAGACAATGGGAAGCAAAGGAGGGTTCACCCTGCTTGGGGTCTTGATCATCCTTTCTGTCCTCTATGATTCAGGTCCTAGCCTGCTGTGCTACTCCTGTATCAATCCAGTTGATTCGTGCAAGATGGAGGGCTGTACAGTTTATTTTGATGCATGTCTCTACATCAAAGCCAAGACAAAATCATACTACAAGTGTTGGAAGTCTGAAAACTGCAACTACAACTACCTCTCAAACGACTTAGGAGAGAAGACTCTACAATACAAATGCTGCAAGACGAACCTGTGTAACAAAGTTAAAAGAAGCCGTAGTGGGAAGAGCATAACAGGGACTATCGCTCTGCTGGTGACTCCGCTGCTTATAGCATTCTGGAGACTTCTTATCTAAATCAATACCAGAGAGATTCTCCTAACTAGCCCTGCTTCTGTGTATTCCTTATTTCCTTTGCTGCCACAAAAGCTTTCAATTTTCTTACTGGATCCTGTTGAGAAAGTCCAAAACTAGCTTGGATGAGAAAGAGAGAGAGAGAGAGAGAGAGAGAGAGCGAGAGAGAGAGAGAGAGAGAGAGAGAGAGAGAGAGAGAGAGAGAGAGAGAAGGAACCAGTCCTATTTGCAGAGAAGGCCCCTCTGAGGGAAGAAGTTTAGGAGTGAAGCACATGCCATGTTAGCTAGGTTAGTTCCATGCTGCTTCCTCTGCTGGTTCAGTAATAGCTTCACTAGATTCTCTGCAATTCACAGTTATTTCCCCATTTGTTCTTTGGATGTAGTTACCAGTATGATCAGTGCTTTTTTTTTTGAGGGGGGGCGGTTGGAGCAGTGGGGTCCCTTTCCCCAATCTCTCTCACAGGGGATGCTTCCACCCCCTACTTTTATGGCCCCTGTGTTGCCATATAGGCATGATGAATGTTCCAAATGTGGGCTGTCAGGGACAGTGGGATTCTAAATGCAGAGTGATTGGAATGAGTGTTATATTCTCAACTAGATGCCCGATGCATGAAATAAAGACAGCCGGACATCTCTCTCACAACCTAGGACTGCTGGCTCCCAACTGCATGCCTGCCTGCTTTCCTGCCCCTAACTGCTTCTGCCTGCCAGCCTGATCACCCCCTAACCACTCCCATGCCAGCTTGATTGCTGTCTAACTGCTCCCCTGCCAGCCTGTTTTCCTCCAACTTTCCACCTCTGCCAGCCTGATCACCCCTAACCGCCCTCCCCTGCAGGATTGATAACCTTCAACTGCTCTCCCTTGCAGGCCTGGTCTTTCCCAACTGCCCTCCCTGATGGCCATCTTGTGTTCACATAGGGGCAGGATCTTTGACCACATGGGGACAGCCATATTGTGTGTTGGAGTGATGGACAATCTGCATATTACTCTTTTATTAGATAGGATAGAGGCTTGGTGCATGGATGGGGGCCAGCTGGTTTACCCTAAAGGATGTCCCGGATCAGGATGGGGGTTCCCTTGGGGCGTGGGTTGGCCTGAGCAAGGGGCTTGTGGTGGTTTGCAGACTGCCTATACCCCCCAGCGACCAAGGAGGCCTTGGTATCTGGGATAAATTTACTTTCTACAATTTGTAGCCTGGAGAGGAGCCAAGCCTTCAAAGCCTGGAGAGGAGCCAAGCCTTCTGCTCGCCCCTTGGTGGCAGCCGTTTCTGTTTGGATTTGTTTACATTCTATAATTGAAACTTAGTAGCCTTGAGTGGAGGCATAGGCTGGGAAGGGCAGGCAGAAAGCTTGGCTTCCTCTGTTGCCAGGGAAATGCCTCCATCCTGCTCTCTGAGGCTATAACCATCTTGGTTGGGTTTATTTGCATACTCATTCTGATTGGCTGGTGGGCATGGACTGTGGGTGTGGCTTGTGGAGCAGAGTGATTGTTAATTTGCATATCACTCTATTATTAGGTAGGACTAGAGATGTCTGGTAGTGTAGGAGGTAAGCTTTCCAGGTGGCAGGGCATAGAGGAACCAGGTCTGCCTTTAGAGAGGTACCCGTGGCTGCAATCTAAATTTTCTCCTTTTCCTAAATTTCGTATGGGCTTTGCTGTCTTTCCCTAAAAACAACTTAAGCACATCAATTAATGGTGTATTAAAACTCTTCCCCTTCCCTTTTCATTGGAGTGATGACATATTTTCACTTTGTCCCACAGTTCAAAACTAAATATTTGCGCATTCTTTGCTACAAGTGATTTACAGTATCATGTGCTTATTTTGAGTATATTATCAGTGGGAATACCCTTATGTGCATGTGGATTGCAAGAATGCAATGGGAAGATTCTTCATGAACTACAACAGGTCCACAGGGATGTTCTACCTTTCGACATCAAACCTGTTGACTCCTAGATGACTTGGCACAGATCATATAATGTTCATTTGTAAAGGCTGTTAGCATCCTCACAAATGTCAAAACTTTGAGAATCTTTACCAGTTTTCTAAAGAGAGAGACCCCTTTTCAGGAGAGCAAAATTTTGCCTTTTGTGTGTGTGTGTGTGTGTGTGTGTGTGTGTGCTCGTGAATAATCCTCAAGATCTGGTAGACTTCATAACATTTACATTCTTATTAGAAGCTCCATGCATTTGGCCGGGGGGAGGGGAGGCCCACAGCCCTGCCTGTGCCCTCTCCCAGTACAGGACCCCTCGAGGAAGGTCTACTTGACACTTTAGGGCTGCTTCCCGGGAGGTTGGGTCTAAGCTGGCATTCAGACATCTCTCTGGCAGCCCAGGAGCCCTCGGGGAATGTCTGACTGACAGTTTAGACCTGCTCCCCAGAGTAAGCGGGCCTTAGCTGCAGTTGGAGATTCGTAGTGCTGCTGAGGAGGCAGGAGAGGCTCCCACCACCACCACCGCTATGCTCCCAACCTTCGGCACAGCTTGTGGTGAGCGGAGCTCCTCTGTGGGAACACACTGACCACCAGGGGACAGCTCCTGCGTTGAGCATCTGCTCCCTGGTGGTCAGTGTGCATCATAAGGGCCAGTTGTCTTGCTGATGGGGCCCATTTGCATATTACCTTTTTATGATAAAGGACAACCTTATCTGCTTTTAACAGCATGGCATGACTTGCCAATAAAAGTGAGATTTCTTGATTAACATCATTTTTAAAAATGCCTTGATTATGTAATCTGTGTGAGAGGGCAGAATGAATGTTGTCATTTTGATAATAAAACATAATTTAAAAACTGAATTTATCTTCCTGGGAGCCACTCTACCGGACCAGGAATTGGGAGAGAGTAATGGGCACAGTTGTCAGCGACAGAGTGAGTGAAATGACAGTATGGAGTCCCTTGGTTTATTTTTCTTAATCCTGAGGTGGAATACTATCTCATATTGTACTTAGTCCTTTCTAAGCTTCATTATTTTTTAGTGCAATTTATTGCTCAAGGGGATCTTAGAGAACTATCTTGCTTTATTTTGCCATTGGTGAACAAGTGCAAAAGTCACTGACTGTACTACCATCAATAGCTTAATGGGAATATAAGTGGTTTCATAGAAAAAAGCTTGGGTTTCTCACCATAATGTCATCAGTTTTTTGAACATCAGAGTCAATAATATTCTCACCTTAACAAATAAGACATGTAACACATTCATATGAATTATAACAGAGATTTTTAGCAGTGATTTTAAACTGAGAGAATCATGGGCAACACACCAATTTCCCCCCCCCCCCCAACTCCCCAAAAAAACACACACACAAACACACACACACACACACACACACACACACACACACACACACACACACATACACATATCTATACCATGAGGAATATATTAAAATCTTGGGATTGGAACTGAAACTAAGGAGTGTGTGAAGTTTGAATAAATCACTGGAGATTCTGATAGGCTTTATTTAAGAATCACTTAGACCATATTTTGTGTTCTGTAATCCCACTCTCTTCTGTCAGTGAGCATCTCTCACACTTATTTCTGCACAGAGGCTTGGAGTCATCTAGCTACTTTGCCATCTAATTCAGGGATTGCTTTTGTCACTTCAGGTAATTGGTCATTCAAACTTTTTACCTACATGCTTGGCAAGATGAGACTGTTACTTCCTATAGGTCTCTTATCAGGCTGTTCCAGTTCTGTAGGTCAAAATAAAGTTTGCAACCCTATAAGTTTTCACTTACTAAAAAGGCTAAATTAATTATTTACCAATCTTATTCTTCTCTAAGGTAAAACCCCCCTTGTCCCACCATCAAAAAATATCTAAAGTTTCCCCAAAATTGCAGTTATCACCCAAGTGGCCTCTTATTCACCTGATTTAAGAGTACTTAAATGAGTACTTTCTCTTTTTGTTAATCCTCACCACATTATATTTTTCCACTGAATTTTTTTAAAAATAAATCTTTATTGTTCATATTATTACAAATGTTCCTCATTCTCCCCCCCCCCCCATTGCTCCCCTCCACCAGGTTCCTATCCCACCCACTGCCCTTTCCCCACCCCCCCCATTGTCCTCATCCATAGGTGCACGGTTTATGTTCAGTCTCTTCCCACTCCCCCCTCTCCCCTTTTCCCCGAGAAACATCAGTCCACTCCCCTTCCATACCTCTGATTCTATTATATTCACCAGTTAATATTGTTCATCAGATTTTTTTAAAATTCCCTTAGTTTTTAGATTCACTTGTTGATAGTTACGTATTTGTTGTTCATAGTTTTTACCTTTATTTACTTTCTCTTCCGAAAGAACCCCCTTCAGCAATTCATATAATTCTGGTTTGGTGGTGATGAACTCCTTTAGCTTTTTTTCATTAGTGAAGTTCTTTATCTGGCCTTCAATTCTGAGTGATAGCTTTGCTGGGCAGATTATTTTTGGCTGTAGGTTCTTACTATTCATCACCTTGAATATTTCTTGTCATTCCCGTCTGGCCTGCATGGTTTCTGTTGAGAAATCAGCTGACAATCGTATAGGTGCTCCTTTATAGGTAACTACCTGCTTTGCTCTTGCTGCTTTTAATATTCTCTCTTCGTCCCCTGCTCTTGGAATTTTAATTATGATTTGTCTTGATGTGATCCTCTTTGGATTTTTTTTGTTTGGAGTTCTGTGCACTTCCTGAACCTGCAAGTCTAATTCTTTCACCAGGTGGGGGAAGTTTTCTGTCACTATTTCTTTCAGTATGCTTTCGATATCTTGCTCTCTCTCATCTCCTGGGACCCCCATAATTCTGATGTTGGTTCGCTTGAAATTGTCCCAGAGGTTTCTTACATTATCTTCAACTTTCTGGATTCTCCTGTCTTCTTGCTTCTGTGGAAGAGTGTCTTCTGGCTCTTCATGCTCCAAATCTGAATTGATTCTTGTGATCTTTCATTTTGTTTTTAGGACTCTGTATAATACTTTTTATTTCAGACAAAGTATTCTTTATTTCTTGTTGATCCCTTATTAGTTCTTGTTGATCCCTTATTAGTTCTTGTTGATCCCTTATTAGTTCTTGTTGCTCCCTTTTCATCTCCTCATAAGGAAGAACCAAGATGGTGGCATAGGGCAGATGCCCAAATGCAGCCTACCACAAGAAGTTTGAATTTAGAACTGAAAAATAGGGGAAACATCACCCTGAAGCGCCGGACGGCTGGCTGAGCGGAAGCTCTACCATCTGGGAAGGAGAGAGAAGGCGCGCGCTGAACCTCAGGAACTGTGAAGGTACGGAAAACTGTGCGCGCGAAAAGCTGCTGCAGAGTTCGCTGCGCCAAGAGGGCAGGCTGAGTTTGCTACCGGCTTACTCCCTGCGCGCAGAGAGGGCGGACAGCTAAGGCGCGGCTGGCTTTCTTGATCAGGAGGAAAACAGAACCACCCTATTGAGCTGATAGACGGCCCCAGACAGGGAGAGGCCAGACTGTCGGGCAGTGGGCAGGGATCTCTCGGAGGTGTGTGAAGCCAGCAGCCATTACTGTGTGACTCAGAAACCAGATCCTTGTAGGGAGGGGCTGAATAAAACTTGTCTGTACCACCCGAGACTACGCCCCATCCAAGCGGAGCACAGAAGCCCTTCCAGTGGCTAGCTTCCTCGTTCGCTGCCAATAGGACTCTCCGAGGGAGGGGCAGACAGGAATCTAAAGCTTGTCTGCTTCTATACCAAAGAAGTGCGCGCGCCTGCAACCAATTGTGCAGGACTCAACAAAGCTTGGCTGTGCCACCCGAGACTCCGCCCATCCAAGCAGACTATAGAAACCCTCCTAGCTGAGACACTGCTGATCCTCATAGCCAATTGGCTTGGAGATCAACACTTCCCAGTGATACCAACAACAAGCAAGGCTTAACAACAAAACCGCACACACATCCCACAAAGGGCTACACCAAGTCTGTCCACCTCAGGTAACTGGGAGGCTGACTCACTGAACTATATAGGACACCTTAGCACACAAAGCCACCCTACCAACTCAGGGAAGCTGTGAAAATGCTAAGACAAGGAAATAGATCATAAACAAAAGAAATGGAGAAAAAGAAGAGACTGGATATAAAGTTCAAAACCACGCTTATAAGGTTTTTCAAGAATGAATTTTTTTTTTTTTTTTTTTTTTTTTTTTTTTAGAGAGAATGGAAGGTGGAATGGTGGAAGGGAGAGAGAGACAAAGGGAGAGAAAAAGAAAGAGAGAGGCAGGGAGATATAAAATATAAATAATAATTCTCATTTTATTTTTTATGTATTTGTAACTCTGGCATCACTGATTATTGTATTAATACCTTTCTATCTATGTTAATTATTTGTGTTCCTTTATTTCTTCTGTTCAAAACCTTTCCTTCCCTTTACTGTTCTATCAGAAGGCAGTAAACAAAAGAGAAAAAACCTAAATAAGATTATTTTATTACTTATAGAGTTTAAATTAAGTGTTTATAGAAGATGAAGTTGTGGTCAACAGTGACATTTTTTAACTACCCTTATTTATTAATTATAGTGCAAGAGTTATTTAAGTTATGGATTATTCAGGTGAATTTACTTGAATTTAATTAACAGCACTAATTCTATTTAAATGGCTTCAGCTTTATGTTTCTATATAATATAACAAAGAATACAGTGCAATTAGTCTTCCTGTATTCTATAGGAAATCCATTTTCTAAGCTTATGTTATGAAATTGCCCAATAAGCAAGCTAGGGACATGGTAAGGTGATCTGAGCTTTTGAAAAACAGTGAGAAAAGACTCAGGATATAGGCAATTAGTAATGCTGAAATGAATGAGTGAATATATGCAATTGATCAACATCCTTAGGGAAATAAAATGTAATTATTCAACCCTCTCTTCCACCAGGGTGAAATCCATTGCAGAACAAAGTTTATTTCTCTCTATTGACAGGGTTAATTTGTATTACTGAGTTCTAGAGCTTATACAACACAGTGAAAGGCACAGGCCCCTACAAAACCAGTTGTTTCCAAAGGATTTGTCAGACAATGCCCTGATTCCCACTGAAAGAACACTAGCTAATTCGTTTATCCATTTCAAAACTGTGCACCATATTTTCTGACACTTTTCCTTCTTTTCTAATTCAAACATCACAACCACTTTCTTCTCTCCTATTGTATACTAACCCCTCCTCAATGCATCTTTCTGAGGGAAAATAATTCAGAAGCCCAAGATTTTGAAAAATGCAACCAGAATTCCAGGTTTTGCCTGGGGTTTCCTACTTTTGGGATGGCTAGAAGCTTAGAGAACTCAGAAGAAATGAGCTTGTGAACCACAAGCTTGGTTCAGACTGCAAATTCCCAGAAGCATAACAATGCGCACCTCCCAATCAGAGAAAGTTTAAATCATTGCACGAAAATGCTCTTTTGTCCAGTTTTTTAAGTTTTGCCTGCATATGTATAGCACAGCATTGTTGAGAGGGCACTTGTCCATGTATTTGCTCCTATGATATTTACCACAACTCTGTGAAGCTGTCCTGTGTTCATTTCTGATCCTCTTACTTGCAGAGAGTAAACCAAGGCACAGAAAAGTTATGCGAAGTGCTTCAGGTCACGTAGCATTTATACTCAGCCTTTCTGAATATTGTTCAGTTCATATTTCACTATGCATTCTAGCATTCATTTCAATGGGCATTTATTGAATAATATGGTCCTAGAATAATAAGGTGTTATGGTCCTAAGTTTTATTCCCAATTTTATACAGAGAGAATCCTAAGAATAAACTCTAAAAGTTGATATTTACATTTGTTAGTGCTTTGTTGTTTCAGGGAAAATTTAACTAACTACTTATATAAAAGAGTCCAATGGTTGAAAAATATGGATGAGAATTACAACTTCTCCACAATATTGCATATTTTAGGTGAAAGTTGAGTATTTTCAATTATTTATTTTTGTAAGACAACTGGTAGTTTATCATACTGAGAAGTTTTTAATAGGATATATCTACTTAGTAGCAATATCTGTTCTTGATTTCACTGGTAGCTTTATTTTGAGTGGTTTATGGTTTTTAGGAGGAAGAAATACCTGAAATATGAATTTGGAAATTGTTGTTCTATAGTTTCAGTGAAATATGGGAGTGAGAAAATGCCTTTCAATTGTTTATATCTCTTTTCTACTATTTGCATACCAAATGCCAATTGCCATCTGTAGTTTGCAATGGGATATAGGCAGAGAATTTTTTTTTTGTACTTAGCATTCTAAAACTTTCCATCTTAGAGGAAATATGTGATTTGATTTCTCCAATTTAATTTTTAAATTAAAGTACAGTATATCTCATGACATTGCTTGGAAATGCAAACTAAAGATAGAAATAAACTTCATATGGGTTTATCAAGTTCTGTTTGGAAGCAGTACATAGAAGTTAAGGCTGAATATAATATTTGGTTTGACTTTCTGTTAAAAAATTATCCATTGCCAAAACTGGTTTGGCTCAGTGGATAGAGTATTGGCTTGCAGACTGAAAGGTCCCAGGTTCCATTCCGGTCAAAGGCATGTACCTTGATTGCCAGCATATCCCCAGTGTGGGGTGTGCAAGAGGCAGCTGATTGATGATTCTCTCATCGACGTTTCCAACTCTCTATCCCTCTCGGTGAAAATTCAATAAAATATATAACAAATTTTAAAAATAAACAATAAATTAAAAAAATAAAATAAATTATCCATGGTAAGAACAAAAGTTTTCTACATATCAATACATCAGTAAGTACCAATAATGACTTCAAAGCTTCTGAAGCCAAATATACAACTGTATGATCCAACACAGGTTGCTTAATTCATTCCCAACACTCTTGGTAATGTATACAGTGTATTACTGAGAAGGAAAAAGGAATCATTACAATGGTGTCTACCATTTGTGCATGTTAATATAAAAGTAACTTGTTTCACTTTTCAAGTGGCCTGCCATCTCTCTGTAGCTGCACTGCTTACTTTAGGGGACAATTGAAGCATTGCTCTTTTATCTTAAGGATTTATAACATTTCAAAGACCTTATCCTATTGAATTCTATTGTGAAATGAAGCTATTTTTTCTTTTCCAGTTAAATCTCAGCTATTATTTACTACAATCAAATCTGTAAAATACACCAATAACAATAAAACGGTTCTCATCCCATGCTTATTTACTAATTCGGAGGCAAAGAGCCTGAAAGAAATGTTTGTAAAGTGGAAGCTCAGCGACAAATATATTTTCAACTATGATGGAGAGAAAAATGAATCCACACCCACCAGTGAATTTTCAAGTGCAATCATAGTACCTGATGCACTATTAATAGGCAGTGCCTCTTTGGTGATGGACAAGAGCAAAGCTGTGCCAGGAATATATACTTGTGAAGTAACAGAATCAACTAAAGAAGGCAAAACCACCATAGAACTAAAATATGATAAGAATTTCATAATCTTCCCTTTTATTTGTCCTGAAGTAGCCTAATCCTATTAGAAACTGGGCACAATGGGGCTAGGGGCTCCTTTGAATCAAAAAGCAATTTATGACTAATAAATTATTATGTAGTGTTTTGCAGCTTTAAGATCAAATATTTACTTGCTCTTCTACTTTTCATAAATTAAATTCCTTTGCTGTGTTATTTATGTACTGTCATGTTCTCAAACTTTTGTTCTGAGAAATGTTCTGCTGGTGTAGATGTCCAGGCATCACTTAATCTGCATTTCTGTTTGCTGCTATCAAAATATTATATTTCATGTGATTAATTTTCCATGATCTTTCCAATGATGTAGCTTTTTTTTATTACCTGCACTTTGGACAAATCCCCACCATGCCCCAGTTAGAAAGGATACATTAGGAGAATCATGAATTCAAGAATCATGTCATGATGTTGTTTCCTTGAGATTTCCTGCTATGGTGTTTGTTGTTTTTATTAGTTAACATAAGGGAGAGCCAGAGATCCAATAGAATTAATTCTAAGGCAGCTTTGGTTATAGCACCATGACTGTGCTTTTCTTCACAGACTTGGGTGGTGAATTGCATAAAGCAGTAAAGCTAGCTGAAATAAACAATCTGCTTTCTTTTCTAGTTCATACCATGACAGCTGATTACTTTAACCATATAGTGCACCTGGATTTCCTTTCTGTGTGGCACCTTCCAGCTCAAGGTCTCCTGCTTGATACCTTTTGAAAATAATAGGTTAGGGTAACACCATCCGTGTAAGACATGATTTCAACAGGAGCTCAGAGATTTAAGCAGCTCTGATAGCATTTGGTGCGAAGCTGTGCCAGAACTCCTCCCCTTGTTTATTTTGCACATATAAGTTTCATGCTCAAACACTCATCCATCACAGGGAAATGAAGTTTTTAACCTTGAGTTACGGATGATCAGACAAGGATAATGTTGAAGACAGCACTACAGACTGCATAGGAGTCAGTAGATCTAGTTATCAGAACTCTACTTAAAGTCTCTAGTTGATTTGCCATTGGACTAGGAAGCAGTAGCTCTTCAGCTCTGTAAATAGGAGTTAGGGAAGAACAGGCATGTTTTTTTTCAAATTTGTATAAAAAATAATATTTGGTAAGGAGTCCAGTTGGGAGAGAAATGATTGGCCTGTGTGCACAATGCAATCCGAGGCTGGTTTGTGATGTGCAGACAGACTGGCTGTTTTCTCTCCAGATCTTGCAGCACCATCTCAGGCACTAGCTCTGGATCCTCCTCTGAAAATAATCCTGTTTCATCATAGGCCTACCTCCCAAAAAAACGACAGCTACCATGTGGCTTTCTGATTTTCTGTGAATTGCCTGTGATATTCCTCAAGGTTAAATAGACAACATGTAAGATGATAGCCTTCCTAACAAATGGATTGTTGGCCAAGTTTAAGTGTCTTTTTTCAAAACACTCTGTATGTCTTCCCTGGAAGCTCTCTACTTATTTATTTATGTTTCTACTTATTTATTTTAAATCCATAATAATATCTCAGCCATTTTTATTAAAAACATTGTTTTGTGTATGACATAGGTTTGGATGAAGTGAAAGTTTTGCATTTAATACACAAATTAGCTTGGGATTTTGAAAGAAGGAGCAGAAGCAAAAAATGCCCAGAAAGAAAATAAGCTGTAAAGCCTACTAAACATCACAGGGTGTTTGTTCTGAGATTACTCAGACAATAAGACAGTCTTATATTAATTTTTGCTCCCAAAGAAGCGCTAGGTCTTATTTTCAGGGGATGTCTTATTTTTCCATGAAGAATATTGTACACATTTATTGTTAAATGAAAATAAAGGAAATTTATTACCTGTATATGGTACGGTAGTACGGTAGTTGTCAACACAAACCAGACAAACTGTGAATCCTACAGTATCAAGAATTTACTCATTTATTCAATGACAATCATGTCATCATCTTCTGGAACATCAACATAACAATCCAATTCCTGAATTTCCTGGTGAATTTCTTGTGACTCCATTTCTTTCAGAATCAGTGGACCAAATCTCTCATGTTTAGCCGGGGCAGGGGGGCTTATTTTCAGGGGATGCCTTATATTTCACTCAGAAGAAAACCTGTAAGTAGGTCTTATTTTCGGAGGATGTCTTGTTTTCGGGAAACAGTAGTAGGCAAATGCTATAGCAAAGCAGAAAACGAAGATACAGAGCAGAGGTAGCGTGGATGGCAGGTGGGAGTAAGCATGTTGAAGCACATGGACCCTTACCAGAGTTACCTTAAGGGCAGAGGATGAAACATCAGCTGCTGAGGTGATGGCAAGATTATTCCTTTGCCAGAGCCATCTTGGGTGTTTTAGCTAACTGTACTATGAGCAATACTCCACTCTCTAACAATAACTGTTGTGGGGCTCCTATATGATACTTTTCTGACTTTTCCTTTTTTTAATTTTTGCTACCTAAAGTATTTATTTTATTATGTTTTTAAAAAAATCTTTATTGTTCAGATAATTACAGATGTTCCTCTCCCCACTTCAGCCCCCCTACCCCCAGTTCTTACCCCTCTCCAGGCCTTACCCCACAATCACTCCAATGACCCTGTCTATAAGTGTAAGCTCTTCATCTAATCTCTTCCCACACTTCCCACAACCCCTGCCCCTGAGAATTGTCAGTCTTTTCCCTTTCCATGCCCCTGATTCTATTATATTCAGCAGTCTGTTCTGTTCATCAAGTTTTTTATATATTTTTAGGTTCACTTGTTGATAGATATGTATTTGTTATTCATAATTTTTTATCTTTATCTTTTTCTTCTTTTTCCCATTTTTAATATATATATGTATATATTTTTTTTAAATTTATTTATTTTTCCCCCCACAGAGAGAAAGAAAGAGGGATAGTTAGAAACATCGATGAGACGGAATCAACGATCAGCTGCCTCTTGCAACCCTCCCACTGGGGATGTGCCTGCAACCAAGGTACATGCCTCTGATAGGAATTGAACCTGGAACCCTACAGTCTGCAGGCTGATGCTCTATCCACCGAGCAAAATAGTTTGGGTTCTTCCCATTTTTTAATAACCAGCATTTTGTATAATATTGGGTTGGCGGTGATGAACTCATTAGCTTTTTCTTGTCTATGAAGCTCTTTATCTGACCTTCAGTTCTAAATGATAGCTTTGCAGGGTGGAGTAATCTTGGTTGTATGTTTTTGTTATTCATCACTTTGTATATTTCTTGCCACTCCCTTCTGGCTTGCATAGTTTCTGTTGAGAAATCACCTGACAGTCGTATGGGTACTCCCTTGTAGGTATCTGACTGTTTTTTTATTGTTTCTTTTAAGATTCTCTCTTTGTCTTTTGGAATTTTAATTATGATATGTCTTGGTGTAGTCCTATTTGGATTTTTCTTGTTTGGTACTCACTACACTTCCTGGACTTGTAAATTTATTTCTTTAATCAGGTAGGAAAAGTTTTCTGTCATTATTTCTTCAAACTGTTTTTTAATATCTTGATATCTTTTTCTGGCACCCTCATAATGAGAATATTAGTATGCTTAAAGTTGTCCACAGTTCTCCTTACACTCTCTTAATATTTTTAGATTACTTTTTCCTTTCTTCTTTTCCAGTTGGGTGTTTTTTGCTTCTTTGTATTTTAAATCTTTAAATTGATCCTTGGGATTTTCTAATCTGCTGTTGGATCTGTGTATATTATTCTTTATTTCACTCAGTGTATGCTTCATTTCTAACTGGCCCTTTTTTATATCCTTGAAGATCACACTATATTTTTTGGAGGTTTCTGGAAGATTTTTGAGTAAACCTAATACTGTGGTTTTGAACTCTATATCAAATATTTTTCTTTCATCTATTTCATTTGTGACTTGTTTCTTTGTCTCAACATTTTGGCTGCTTCTATGTGTTTGTTTCTTTGTACTGGGTGGCTGCTAAGTCTCCTTGAGTTGATAGAGTGGCCTTGTGTGGTAGGTGACCTATAGGGCCCAGTGGCTCAGCCTCTCAAGTCACCTGAGGTGGATGCTCTTCATGCACCCCTTTGTGGGCTGTGTGCACAGTCTTGTTGTAGTTAACCCTTCATTGCTGTTGGTATCACTGGGAGGAATTGACCTTTGGGTCAATTGGCTTTGATGACCAGCTGTTTCTACACTAGAAGATCTGTTGCTCAGGAGACAACCTTAGGGAGCAGGACTTGCTTCAGTGGGGCTTTGGTGCTCACTGAGTCTGCCCCTTGAGTGTGTCTTTTATGGATATAAAGAGTTATAATCCAGTATGGTCTCACTCTGGCCACTGGATACCCTGGCTCTTGGATCTCCAAGGAGTTGCAAGGTCAGCCACTGTCTCGGGTTGCCCACCAGGAGCTACAGTGTTATCTGAAGATTCCTCTTCTTTTTATGGGTTTTGGAAGTTCCCAGACAAGGCCCAGCTGTGAAGCAAGGCTGCTGCTGCTAGGCCATGGGGCTTCTTTGGGAAGCTCTGGGGCTCTCTGACCCAGAGGCAGTTTGACAGATTTTAGGCAGAAAAAGGACAGGCCATTCATATGCAAAAGGTGATGTGCACAGCTTGGGTGGGGTTGTAAATTGGGTGGGGCAGGGTCTTAGGGAATCACCAGGGTGGAGAAAACAGTAACTTCTGCCAGTCAGCCTTGCACAAGTGAGGTTCCCAGATCTCCATGTCCCACACCCCCATGCAGGAACAATGATCACTGTGAGCACCTCTGAGAGAAAGCAGCCCTCATGTTACTGTCCCAATGCCAGACAGTCCAGTTTCTCCCCATATAAGTCTGGGTCCTCCAGGTCTCAACCAGTACTGGAGTTTATAGCAGTTGGAACTTGTACTCCCTCCTGATTAAAAGAGCAGCACACCCAAATGCCAGAACTTTCCACACCTTCACACCTCTTACCAGTCTCAATGCACTTTCTTCACTTCTCTAGTTGTGGAACTTCCACTCATACAGTTTTCCCTGGGTTCTGTGTGGTAGTTATTCTACCTTTTAGAATTTGGTTGTGAGAGGAAGCAAGAATAGGTGTTTACCTATGCAGTCATCTTGGTGGTTCTTACTTTTCCTTTTAATAAAATAAAAAAAAAATGGATGTGTATTACTAGCAGTCTGGGACTTGGCCCATCAGCTTATCACAAGATAAGCATGTCTTTGCAGTCTGACTTTATTTTTATCTTGAAAATTGCACTTTCCTCATTAAGAGATCTGTAATAATTTTTTGTATAAAAATTAACATTTACTCCTTTGATTAAAGTGAACAACTAAGGAAGCTATGCCACATTTTCCCCTGGTTGCTTCCTATAATTCCTGGCTTGCTGATGTTATTCTCTGAGGTATGGCCTTCTTTTGAGAAACATAGACTTACAATAAACTTACATTACTTGAGGTTAGCTGAGGGACTGTTTTTGAAGATTTCAACAAATACAGTGGTTTTATGGAGATTTAAATGTGTGTGGTATATGTGTATGAGAAAGAGAGGGAGGCCTAGAAAGCAGGGAAGCCATTCCACCTGTGTTTTTGATTATAATATTTAATCCCCTTTCTATAATAAAATAAGTATGTTAATACATCACACAGCCTGGATAACCATGTAACTTATTCCTCCTCCACATCCTCAGATATCCACACCCTCAGAAATCCACTGGAATATTTCTAGTGGACATACTTGTATTGAATGATCCCTGTTACAATACACATTTTTGGTTTTTAATATATTTTTAAATTGATTTCATAAAGGAAGAGTGAGGGAGAGTTACAAACATCAATGATGAGAATCATTGAATAGATGTCTCCTGCATGCCCCCTGCTGTGGATCAAGCCCACAAAACAGGCATGAGTCCTGACCTGAAATCCAACTGTGACCTCCTGGTTTGTAGGTTGACCACTCAAGCACTTAGCCACACTAGCTGGGCCAATACATGTTTTTTAAAACCACTTTATTGAGGTATGATTGGTATAAAAAAACATTTTACATAATTAATACATATGACTTGATAAGTTTAGAGATAAGTATACATTTGTGAAACCATCATCTCATCTATTCCATAAACATATCTATCACCTAAAAAAGTTTCCTTCTGCCCTCTCATTTATTACTGGCTTGTGATAGGTACTGTTAACATAAGATTTGCCCTCTTAGCAAATTCTAAAGTATACAGTACAGGATTGTTAACTACAAGCACTTTGCTATTGAGCATATCTCTAAGACTTACTTTTCTGTGTAACTAAAACTTTTCACCCTTTGACTAATACCTCTACCCCAATTCCAGTCACCACCATTCTACTCTCTGCCCCTTTATTTTTTATTTATTTTTATTTTTTAAATAAATATTTATTGTTCAGATTATTACAAATGTTCCTCTCCCCCCCCCCACCTCAATTGCTCCTCTCCACCAGGTTCCCACCACACCCTCTGCCCTTTACCCACCTCCCATTGTCCTCATCCATAGGTGCACAGTTTTTATTCAATTTCTTCCCATACCCCCCACTTCCCTTTTCCCTGAGAATCGTCAGTCCATCCCCCTTCCATACTTCTGATTCTATGTTATTCACCAGTTAATATTGTTCATCATATATTTTATTTTAAATTCCCCTGGCTTTTAGTTTCACTTGATATTTACATATTTGTTGTTCATAATTTTTATCTTTATCTTCTTCCTCTTCCTAAAGAACCCCCTTTGGCAATTCATATAATTCTGGCTTGGCAGTGATGAACTCTTTTAGCTTTTTTTTATTTGTGAAGCTCTTTATCTGGCCTTCAATTGTGAGTGATAGCTTTGCTGGGTAGAGTATTTTTGGCTATAGGTTCTTGCTATTCATCACCTTGGATATTTCTTGCCATTCCCGTCTGGCCTGCATGGTTTCTGTTGAGAATCAGCTGACAATCGTATGGGTGCTCCTTTATAGGTAACTACCTGCTTTTCTTTTGCTGCTTTTAATATTCTCTCTTCGTCTTTTGCTCTTGGAATTTTAATTATTATGTGTCTTGGTGTGGTCCTCTTTGGATTCCTCTTGTTTGGGGTTCTGTGTGCTTCCTGGACTTGTAAGACTATTTCTTTCACCATGTGGGGGAAGTTTTCTGTCATTATTTCCTCCAGTATGTTTTCGGTATATTGCTCTCTTTCTTCTTCTGGGACCCCCATAATTCTGATGTTGGTTCGCTTGAGATTGTCCCAGAGGTTTCTTACACTATCTTCAACATTCTAGATCCTCTTATCTTCTTGCTTCTGCAGAGGAGTGTCCTCTGGCTCTTTGTGTTCCAAATCTTTGTCTTGATTCTTGCGATCTTTCAGACTGTTTTTAGGACTCTGCATAATATTTTTTATTTCAGACAATGTTTTCCTTATTTCTAGTTGATCCCTTTTTATTTCTAGTTGATACCTTATCATATGCTCATAGGTCTTGTTCATTTTATTGGCTTTTTTTTTTTTTTTAGGAGATTCTTGAAAACCCTTATAATAGTAGTTTTGAACTCAATGTCCATTCTTTCCTTTTCCTCCATCTCCTTCCTTTGTGTCCTGCTTCTCCTCTGCATTTTAGCTTCTTCCCTGATTTGATGGAATAGTTTTGTGTGCTAGGTGTTGTGGTAGAGCCCAGTAGCACAGCCTTCCCAGTTACTGAGGTGGACAGTCTTGGTGTAGCCCTTTGTGGGCTGTGTGTGCAGTCTTGTTGTTAAGCCTTGCTTGTTGTTGGTATCACTGGGAAGCGTTGATCTGCAAGCCAATTGGCTGTGAGGATCAGCAATGTCTCAGCTAGGAGAGCTTCTGTACTCCACTTGGATGGGGCAGAGTCTCAGGGTGGTGCAGACAATTTTTGATGAGTCCCACAAGATTGGTTGCCGGCGTGGGCAACTCTTTGGTATAGGCGCAGACAAGCTTTGGATTTATCCCTCCTCCAGAGAATCCTATTCACGGCGAAGAGAAAACCAGCCTCTGGGAGGGCTTTGGTGCTCCTCTTGGATGGGGCGGAGTCTCAGGTGGTGCTGACAAGTTTGGTTTCTCCTCAGCCCCGCAGTAATGGCCACTGGCTTCACACACCTCAGAGAGATCTCTGCCCACTGCCTGATAGTCTGGCCTCTCCCTGATTGGGGCCATCTCTCAGAGCAATAGAGTGGTTCTGTTTTCCTCCTGAATAAGAAAGCCAGTCGCGTAATAGCTGTCCGCCCTCTCTTCGTGCCTGGAGTGAGCCAGTAGCAAATTCAACCCACCCTCTTTGTGCACCACGAGTAAGCCAGCAGCAAACTCTGGCAGCTGCCTTTTCTCTCGCACAGATCCCTCTCAGCCAGCCGTACAGACGCTTCAAGGCAATGTTTCCCCTGTTTTCCATCTCTAAATTCAAAATTGGTGTGGAAGGCTGCATTCATGTGTCTACCCTATGCCGCCATCTTGGTTTTTCTATTCTCTGCCCCTTTAAAATTGACTCATTCAGATTTCTCATATGAGTGGTATCTGTATCATTTGTCCTTCTCTTTCTGGCTTATTTTATTTAGCATAATGTCCTCCAGGTTCACCCATGTTGTTTAAAATGGCAAGATTTCTTTCTCTTTAAGGTTGAAAATATTTTATATGTATACATCACATATTCTTTCTTCACTCGCCTGTCCCTGGACATGTGAGTTGCTTCTGGGAATAATGCTGAAATGAATATGGGAGTGCAGATATCTCTTTGAGATTCTTACCTTTATTTCTTTGAACATATACCCAGCAGTAGAACTGCTGGACCATAGGGCATTCTATTCTTAACATTTTGTGGAACCTCCAAGCTGTTTTCCATAATGACTGCACACATTTGCATTCCTCCCAACAGTGTAGATGGATTCCCTTTTCTCTACAACACAGCACACTGTTAATAAAAGTCCTCACATCGAAGTCCAATTGGATGACTTTCTGTGTTTTGATAGAAGTTTCTTGAGTTCATTTACCAAAAAGCCAATTTTCCAGCTTGTATCTCTTCCTCTGCTCCATATGCTGACCAATGCATCACTATTCATCAGCACTCTTACCAGAAATTTGCAAGTCATCCCTGATCCTCTCTCACCTTCACCACTCATATTCAATCCATTAAGAAGTCCCAAAAAATCTAACTCAAAAACACCAAGCCTGTCTTCTTCCCTTAACTCTATTGTTGCTTCCTCAGTTCCTCTTCATTATTTCTATGTTTAAGCAACAAAATTGGAAAAGTCTTCTCACTGAACTTCCTGTTTCTTGTGCTCAGCAGAGGTGTCCCATGGGATGGTAGAGATCTAACATCTCACACTGTATTTTAAATCCTTTCAATGCTCTCTGTTCTCTACAAAATGAAGTTCAAACAGGATAGACTGGGTCATGCCTGCTCTGACCCTACTCCCTTCTCCAACTTCATCTCTCACCACACAATATATTATACCAAGTGACTAGTTGTTTTCCAGAATAAGTCTTCAAGCCTCTGTACCTTCACCCATGCAATTTACTTTGTCTATGACTTTGCTACTCAAAGTGTGGTCTGCGCATGGACCAGCAACATCAGCATCACCTGGCAGTTCATTAGAAATGTAGGCTCTCAGGCCTCACCCTAGGCCTAATAAGTCAAAATCTACATTTTAACAAAACCCTCCAATGATTCCTGCACAAATTAGAATTTTAGATTACAGTAGATCTTCACTTAATGTCATTTATAGGTTATGAGACTTTAAGCAAAACTCATGTATAACAGAACCAATGTTACCATAGGCTAATTGATATTAAGAGCCAATTCTGTACTACATCTCATTGATCTTATCATGAAAACCTGCTATTCAAGGATCTACAATGCTCTTTCCACCTACTTTGCCTATCTCACTGGGTCCAGACTTAGAGACTAAAAGCTCCCTTTGTATATATTTTTAAAATGTAATCTGTCCTTTACTATGTAGAAATAAATGTCAAAGAAACATTTCTATACTTATAACTTTAAAAATCTAATATAATATTCTAACAGTAGTAATAAAAAGGTAAGAAATATGACTAAATTGTGTACTGTATTTCTGTATGAAAATGCTTAGAGACAACTGTCTCAAAGACATCACAAAGTAATGAAATGTTTACCTAGAATCACTGGACATTGACAGATATAAATAAAGATCAGTTCAGGGATATTGTTGACACAAATACCAGGAGCAATGACACTGCCAGTGATAACACTTTTAAAGACGGTGAATGACTCTCGGTCATGTTCCAGAAAGAGTAAAACACAGTCTTCCTTTGGTTCATTGGGGATTCATATTCCTGCAAAATGCAGGTTTTATTAACACTGTGCAAAGCATGTTTTGTGCTTATAATTGACAATAGTTGGGTTGGGGCTGACATCATTCTAATACCCAGATTTTCACCTGCATAAATGTCTAGAGGAACACCCAAATGTCAGGTTGGATGCAGGAGACTCTTGGGTGTATAGGCTAAGCCATGCTTAGCAGGACATCTAGCACCTTGGGCCTCCATCCAGTAAATGCCGAAGCTGTCCTGTCAACCACCAGGAATGCCCCTATCATTTCCAAACTCCCAGAAGGGGCAATAGCTCTCCTGCTGGTCTGCCTGACCACTTAATGCTTCCTTCAATCTGCAATTTACACAGCTACCCTCTCCATCCCCAGTGCTTCCCTGTATTTTCCTTCCATGATGCCCTCTTACTTCGTCTGAACCTAGTTCTATCCCTGTCCCTTCTACTGCAGGAGGGCAGGTTTTTAGGGAAAGACTATAGCTTAATTACCTTCCTACCTCGTAGAGTATCACATAGTCTGAAACTGAGTACATTTTCAACAATGGTTGTTGCACAAATGACTTTAAATAATAATAATTAAAAATAAAACAAACAACTCTGAGAGCTTTTAGATTAGTGATGTTGTCACCCACAATAACTGAATGCTTTGTAATATATCAACTTTGCATAGGAAAAAAATATGAACATTTGGAAATTTCTTTTTTCTTCATTATAACAGCAAGCATTTCTGCACAGTCCTTATTCTTTCATTTAGTGCATTCAATGCCAATTGTTTCATGCACCAGGCAGCACGTTCATTTGAAGAATTCATGTATATCAGGACAAAGAGCAAAGTGCCTAACTTGGTATATTTAAATCTGATGTTAAGTCTCCTTCCTGACACCAAGGGAAGGAGTGATTAATTCTGACCAGGGGATTTGGAAGCACATCTTCTACATATAATAGAGCAAAGGATCACATATTGGAACTCTCATATAAAGTCAGTATGAAGAAATATGTGATTTATTTATTGATGGCACTTAAAAAAATCTTCCTTAAAAAAAGAACTATCAATGATTCTCATCGTCAATGTTTCTCCCTTCAGCTCCGAAATCACTAAAAAAAAAAAAAAAAAAAAAAAAAATTAAAGGCCTGGCTAGTGTAGTTCAGTGGTTGAGTGGCAACCTATGAACCAGGAATGAGATGAGGGTTCAATTTCAGTTCAGAGCACATGCCTGGGTTTCTGGCTTCATCCACAGCAAGGGGAATGCAGGACTCAATCAGTCTGGGGATTGGACCACAACCAGCAGACCAACATCCCCCTGTGATAGAGTGCAGGCCAAGCGGAGGGATCCCACCAATGCACAAATCCATGCATTGGTCCTCTAGTAACACATATTATATTTGCTTGGTTCTCCTCTGTCCCAGAGTATCACATGACTTCAAGCAAATCTGAGACACACAACAAGTATTTGTTGAATGAATTAATGCCTCTCTACATCCATGAAATAGTGTGCATTTCCATTTGTTCTTAATGTCAAAAATTTATTAAACTCACTAAGCTTTAAAGAAGTAAAAAGTGTTCCAGAAAGGAACTATGGACAGCTTTCCTTTCACTCCAGAGTGAATGCAGTCTTTGAGGCATTGATGACTCTCGGTCCAGGAACGCTGTGACCTCCCAAACCTGGCACAAATGTGGCTCCTTTTGTTTCCCTCCTTCTCTTCGCTGGCTTCAGAAGTTGGTTTCAGCTGGGTGTAGATGGTGCCCGCTTCACAACTGAATGAGATACTCCCTGCCCTCAGTGCTGGGAGCTCCACTCTGCTGCCTCCATCTGCTGCTTCTGATAAATGCTCACACTAAATATATTCCTATCAGCTCACTCCCAAAGTTGTTTGCCAACTCTCCACACAGCAAACAGCCCCACTGACACAGAGCCCCCTTCTTGGGTGGAAAGAATTTGGGCTGAGAGAAGACATTTCTCCCAGCGAGGAGAGAGGAGAGAGGAGAAGGGGGAAATAGCCCAGCGAAGATGATGCCAACATCCGGCGGTGCCATCAGGATGAACTGAGGGCTCTGGGCTGTCAACACAGAGGGCCTTACTGGTGGGTCTGCAGTGTGGCCGCTCTAAGAGCAGAGTGGAGGGGAATTGGTAGAAGTTGCCCTGCTTTTTCTCAGAAAATGAATGGAATGTTGGATGTTTCTCAGGTCAGCCCACAGCCCTCTGTTATGACTATCCTCCAGGAAACAAAGGTACCTGGGAATGTGCCTCCAGCCCTCAAAGCCTCCTCGGGCACATGCACCGTTTAAATGGCTCTTCCAAGTGCCCCTGCTAGTGTCAGCTGGCAGTTGCCTTCCTTCCAGTGTTTCTTCCTTTCAGCAACTGATCTCTAGCCAGCAGTCACCAATTGAATTAAGGAAAGATGAAGGAATACAGAGAGCAAGGTCTCCCCAAGATCATGATCACAGCAGAAGCCAGCAGGGTACATATTTATTTTCTCACAGTCATTGAGACATAGAATGTGAGAGCCAGAAGGGGAGTCAGTGAACATCTAATCCAATTCCTTTACCCTAAAGGCATCTTAAATCTGCATGTCTCCAACTGACTCCTGATACCCTTTACTTCTTCCCCTTGTCTCTCAGTTTTTTACCACTTCTGTAACAGTCACTCCATTTCTCCAGTTGCTCAGGATAAAAACCCTAGAGTGATCATTGCTTTCTCCGTCAGCCCACATCTGATGCAACTTCAAATCCTGCAGACTCTACGTTAAAAATATAGCCAGTATCGAACTGTTCTCACCACATCCACAGTTGTTCCCACCTACTTTATTATTTATTTATTTATTTATTTATTTTTAAAATATATTTTATTGATTTTTTTTTTTTTTTTTTTTTTTTTTTTTTTTTTTTACAGAGAGGAAGGGAGAGTGATAGAGAGCTAGAAACATCGATGAGAGAGAAAAATCTACCAGCTGCCTCCTGCACACCCCCTATTGCTGATGTGCCCGCAACCAATGTACATGCCCTTGACTGGAATCAAACCTGGAACCCTTCAGTCCACAGACTGAAGCTCTATCCACTGAGCCAAAGCGGTTTCGGCGGTCTCACCTACTTTAATTCTACACTAGATTATAACAGCCCAAGGATCAGCATGGGCCAAATCTGGCCTGCCACCTGCTTTTATTAATCAAGCTTTATTGGAACATAGCCTTACTCATTAGTTTATCTTATGCTACAACATCACCATCAAGTAGTTACAACTGAGGTCTCATGGCCTTCAAACAATATTTACCATCTCCAACCAACCTCTTCAATAGACTATTAAATTGCAAGTTAAATAATATCACTTCCCTCCTCAAAACCCTCTCACTCTGAGTCTAAGCTAATTCTTATAAGGTTCTGTGTGAACTGGTCTACTCCATGATCTGACCTGATCCCCTACTGTTCTCCCACCTCTCATGCTCATTGGGCCACACTGTCCACCCACCTCCTAGGTCCCTCTATCTCCACCCGCCCCGGCTCCTCCGCAAACAAGCCAGGCAGGTCCTAGTATAAGACCTGTGTTCACTGTCCCCACTGCTGAAGAGGATCTCCACATTGACATCTGCCTGGCTTGTTCAGTCTCCATTTACTTTCTACTGAAATGTCACTGAGCTTTTTCTAAGCCACTTTTTAAAAACTAAAGGCCCGGTTCACGAAATTCATGCACAAGATAAATGTTGTGGGGCAGGTGGTATCCCTCAGCCTAGCCAGTTCTCTCTCTCAATCCAGGACCACTAGGGTACGGTCCATAGGCCTGGCGGCTATCAGTGTCTATCAGGTCTTTTATACCTCCAGGTGCCAGCAGTTGGCCCCACCTTCACCACTTGCACTGCTTGCCATCTGTGTGGCACTGCCCCCCTTCCCAACTACAATCACTTCCCTCTGTGGGCAACAGACCTGGGGTGCAATCACTTGGCTCGCCTGGACATCCCTCTGCAGGGCGATTGCTGGACAGCCCTGCACACCTGCCACAGCGTAGTGACTTGGAGGCCTGGGCCTCCTTCTGCCGGGCAATAGATCCTGGGGCTCCAAGATGGATCACCCAGTGGAAAGAGGCCCGCCCACCTGGCCAGAGATGTGCAATGGATTGCTGATCAGAGGGTGCCCTGAGTCTCCCTCTGTGGGACAATCATTGGGCAATGGCTATGCCCCGACCAATGGCACCACAACTACCTTGGCTGGCCTGGCACCAGTGCATGTCATAGCAGGTCATCTGGAAGGTTGTCCGGATGGTTGTTTTGCTGTTACATTTTTATTATTATAGATGGCACTCTCACCAGGCCGGCATGGCTCAGTGGTTGAGTGTTTACCTATGAAGCAGGAAGTCAGGTAAGATCCCTAGTCAGGGCACATGTCTGGGTTACAGGCTAGATCCGCAGTAATTTTTTCAATAAATAAATAAGTTTTGGGAAGTAGTGATTCTATGCAAATGTGCAATATATCAGTCACTTGGCAACAATTTCTACAAACACAACTGCTTAGGGAAGAATTGCAAGGAGCTCCAGGCACAATGGCCTGTGGATTTGGGGAGGCACTTTATTTTCCATTTCCCCTTTTCCCATCTTATTTCTTCCCATATAACTAGTGTCCTTGTGCTATTCTTTGAGATTGGCTATAGTTTCTGTAGTATTTCAGATCTCACCCTTTCCTACCCACCATTATTAAAACATATTTCTCTTGCTTCTATTACCAAATGACTCTGGCCCATTCACTTCTAAGCTCATAGATTCATTAAAGTCCAAATACTAATGAATAATAATGACTCTACCTCCAGAAAATAATTTGCATTTAAACAACTTTCAGTGCCTGGATCCAAAGAGGCCAGTGATGTGGGAATTCCCAGTGGGAAAAAAGGCCTGGGCCAGCTGAATATCCAGGAGAGGTCTCAGCTGTAAGATCAATCTCAGCCCATTGGCAGCTGCCCACTTTGCCTCTACAGGGCAAGACCAGCCATGTATATTTCCTTCAGTGTTGGAGCACACAGATGTGCAGGGTGTCAATTAGAGGCACTGGGAACATCTTAACTTGCATGGAAATGAGCCTGCCACTTATGATACATGTGCACATTACATATATTACTATTGATTCCTCCCCTTCATGCTTTGATAGCTTTTCATTTGCCTTATAGGTCCACTAGCACAAATCTACTTCTTTGGGAAGGAAAAGGAAACTGGATAGGAATAGGATTCATTCTCCAAAGAGGTGAGAGTGGGAAGCTGGGGGTGACTACTGGAGCACATAAAGTCACAAGCATGTTCCATTGGCCTCAGGGGCCACATTCCCCATGATCAGTCTCCATTTACTTTCTACTGAAATGTCACTGAGCTTCTTCTAAGCCATTTATTTAAAACTAAAGGCCCGGTTCATGAAATTCATGCACAGGAGGAACCCGGTGAGGGTTCTGAGGAAGAAAAGATTGATAAGTGCAACCTTTCCTCCAAAAAAAGAATACCCCCACCCTGAAAAAAAAAATCCTGTAAAACTTGTAAATCCTTTACAAGTTTCTGTGTGGTGCAAGGAACTCAGTAGACTTTCTTAAGCAATCCAGTATGGCTAGACAAAATAAGAGAATCATCTGAACTACTGCAGGAGAGGAATATATCCATTAGCCATCTGACTGATTTCTGTATCATGAGCTGTTCTTATATCTCCAAAAAAGCACTCATGCTCTTTCCATGGACAAGGATGCCTCCTGCCAGGACAGAGCAGATTAAGACGAGCCCTTTTCCTGAGTTTGCCAGAACCAGCTCCAGGAAGACTAGTTCATATGCTGTCTTAAAGGAATGAATCATTTTCTTTTGGATTATGATAGAAGATAAGGCAATGGTCTCCTACTTCACGTATTGCCAACAGAAGTGCCTCTGAATTCATCATCTGGTAAAATGTGTATTGATCTCTCATTCTTGCAGGAAATGTTCCGCTTTCTTTACCTTATTTCTTAGACAAAGAGAAACATTTATTTAGAAATATGAAAGATTTATACACTTTATTAGAATGGCCTCTTGCAAGTGGAAACTCACAGGAGATTAGCAGAGATCACAGATACTAAGTACCTTGATGGACATACAAAAAGGTAGTTTGTAAACAACAGGGCAACCAGGTCTTTAAACCACTTCTAAAACCACTACAAATCAAACTAAAGAGATCCTCAAGCCACTCAGAAAAACACATAGGTTTCTATCAGGAAAAAAGTAGTATATGTGCTCTTTCATGTGAAATGGTATAGAATCTATGCTCCATGTGAGAGCCTTCCCATGAAGCCACAGGACTCTGTCCTGGGCGCTGCCCCCACTGCACACACTCCCTCCCAGAAGCTGTGATGACTATGGCCTATATGAACTGCCCAATGGTCCAGGAGACAGCTAGGCTTCCCAGGGACCCTCCATGTACTCAAGTGGGCCCTTCCCACCAGATCAAAGGGACAGGATTGCTGATGATATTTTTACCAAGATGGATCACCTCCTCACAGGTCACCTAATTCTATTCAGGTGGCTCTCAATGTTCAGTGTGCACCAGAGTCACCTGGGAAACTCCCCAACTCACAGATCGCCAGGTGCCACTACAGAGTGTCTTGTTTAAGAGGTTTGAGGTAGGGCCTGAAATGTGCATTTCTAAGAAGTTCCCATGTGCTGCAAGTACTGCATGTCCAGGTACCACACTTTGAGAACCATCCCAAAGTGTTTCTCTCTACCTTTTGCCTTCCCTCCCATTGTTATGAGTCAAGGACTCCATTTGGGGAATTAAACTGTAGGGGCTTCAGCAGCTGGCATGTGAGGGGCCTCAATCCAGACTGCCATTTAAGACAGACAGGCAAGTAAAATTGAAGAGACATGGACTCAGAAACCCTTTTTCATGATTCCAAAGATGCACAACTCATCTATCTGGTCTGGAAGTTTGATGCTAGTTATTCACTTCACTGTTTTATTTATTTATTTATTTATTTATTTATTTATTTATTCATTCATTCATTCATTCATTCATTTATTTATTATTATTTTGTTGTTGTTTCTATACTTCACTGCTAAAGACCATCTGATGATAGTTGGAGTGTGCTGGCTCACACCCATAGGAATTAGACCAGTATTGGAGACAAGTAGATCTGCAGATTTTCCCAGAGGCTCATTGTAGCACTAATAAAACTCAGTGGGTGCGGTGTCTCCAGCACTACTGCACAGGTGGCCATGGCAGGGCAGGGGGAACAAACCTAGAGAGCCGGGGTTCAGGACAGAGAATGAAGGTTTCTCAGTAGACATCCCAGGCTGCTGCAGGTTGGGAACTCTTTTGGAACCGAAGATGAGACTGTCAGGCCGAAAAGCAGCTACTCTGTAACTAATTTCAAAGAACATCCATGTGTTCTGGCAGTTAGTATTTTTTTTTTTCCCTTGAAAACTTGCCCCTCAAAGGACGCAAAAGACTGCATTTAACATTGATTTCTTAGTCCCAAAGAGGGAAAATGGTGCAGTGAAATATTGCCAATGGAATTGTAACCAAAAGGAACGTGGACCCTGCAAACTGGTTTAGGTTAATGCAGTATTCCAGGGTGTTTTCATATGTAAGGCGTGTGGAGCTGCCTGAACTGCTGAGAATATTTCCTAAAGACTGGACTGTGGTTATTGAATGCTGTCAATAATGTCTGTCAGGGATAAAACACTTTAATTTCTATACTTGTCATGTTTCCTTTGTAGGACAGTTGGGATTCTGCTTTGCCACATCCCCACCTCAGGACTCAGGCTGAGAGAGCACTCACTGTTTGGAGCATTGCAGATTTCCATGGGGGCCAGGAGAGGGGTAGGTGGGAAATTGCATGCAGGGTCTTGATGCTTTTGCACAGATATAACATATTTACTGGCTATAGTGGGTTGAATGGCATCATCCAAAAATTAATATCTACTCCCAGATTCTCAAAATGTGACCTTATTTGGAAATAGGATCTTTGCAAATGGATTTAGTTGAGAATCTGGAAATTATATTGTACTGGATTTAGGGTGGGCCCTACATCTAATGACTTGTGTCCTTGTAAGAAAAAGAGAGGACATAGAAATAGAGAAGGCAGAGTGTGAAGGTGGAGACAGACATCAGAGTGTTGCAGCTCAAGCTGAGGAACTCCAGGTGTTACAGGACAGGGCCTATAGCGGGTCTGTCTCCACCAGCTGGTAGTGTGTGAGTTCTTGACTTCCTGCAGCAAAGATTCCATATTATAAGTCCAGGTGATTTTTGAGTTTATATTTCTTAAAACTGGGGACATTGAAACAAAGAAAGAACTTAGGATAGAAGAAGCAATAAGAGAGGGCCTACACAGGGCTCTCTTAGCTTTTTATAAATGTTACAGGAAATATGTAGGCCATGCTGGACTGCCTAAACTCACTGCAAAGTAAAAGTCACAGTGATAGCAGTGAGCCAAGGCAGGGCTGCTGTTAACTCAGTGGAAAGTCAAAGAAAAAGGGGGTCGCAGAGACAGGTTCAGGGGGTAAGCCCAGGATGATCTCCTGCTTCCCACTGCTTCCCTGGTTGCACATCTTGTGGGGAACCTTTGAGTTTAGGAGAATGTAGAGACACAAAGTGTGGGCATGCTCTAGTGAGAGTGCATGGTGGTTCTTTTGTCTTGTGCCTTCTTATCTTTCTTTAGCTGGTGGGAATCCAGGGGAGGTCTCAGGGCAGGGTCTTAACGTAATATTCATTAGCTTTCCAGGTGTGGCATTCAATATGTTGACTTATCAAAATGTACATATAGAGGGATCAGAGATATTTTCTGGCTAGTTTTAATTTCCAAGAACATCATCTAAAAAGGAATTGGGTTGAGGCCCTTCTGCCCCAGACAATGTAAACATTTGCTCTTAAGTGCAATTAGTTAGGAAAGATAAAAACTTTGTGATTCATTAGCTGGCTATAAATTGCTCAGATTATTTGGCCTAGTTTAATTATTTTGTCTTAGTTTCCCTTATTTCACTTGCCAAGGACTTTCCCTTGCTTCTTAGTGTCGTATCTCACAAGGATTGCTAAGATCTTTCAGCAGCTGGAATATGGCTCTGTTGATGTGTTAATGTCAGACTTCTAGCTTCCAGAATTATGAGCAAATAAATTTCTTTTATTTTAAGCCTCCTTGTTTATGGAAAATTCTCAGAGCTCTATGAAACTAACACACTGGGCAAAGCAAGTCATATTATCCCATTCAATTCCAACAGAGCGGGAGGGATAGTCCCACTGTGCTGAATTGTCTCCCTCAGATTCATACTCTCCCCTTCCATGCTCTGACCCCGCAAAGCCAAACTTCAAGTATTGCATGAAAATACTTCTTTCCATCTAACTTCTGGTTGAGATTTGCCCAGAGCAGGAGTTTCGAAGGTGGGAGGTGAGTGGAGTCATGTATTTCCTTGGCCACCTTCCTCTCTGCCAGGCTGCTAGTGGCCGTTCCTCTGACAAAAGCCCCAGCTCCTGCCACACAGTCCTCCTTAGATCCTCCATTCTCAGGGTTCTCCTAATCACTGCTCTCCTTGCACCTCCAGAACTAGACTAAGGGGCAATAGCTGTTGTTAGCTCACAACATTTCTCCTTTCCTTGTCACTTTCCCTTAACTCTGCCCACACCCTAGTAAACAGTTCCTTTATTAATCTCCTCTCAGCATCTTCATTTGGGCATGCCATCTGTTTTCTGCTGAGAATCAGTGGATACACATATCATACTATTACGAGGAGAGCTGGAAACTTGGTGGCCACAGTGGGGACCACCTGAGTTGAGAAATGGCACTAATGAATCAAGAGAAGGAACTTCATGGAGAGGGACCGACCACCACACTATGCTTCGTCTCCACCATTCCTTCACTCAGGCAGAGGAAGGAGCCTGAGCTCAAAAGCAAGTCACACTTCAGCCCCAACATTTATTAACTGAGATAAGAACTTCTTGGGAACTCAGTACCTTCAGATGCACATTGGGTATAACAATGATGTGGATATAACAACGCTTTCCTTAGGGGTCTTCAAGGATCCAGGGAGACAAATATAAAAAGAACTTCAGAGGGGTAGGCAGACTAACGCCTCCCAAAATTTCCAAACTCTAATCCCTGGGGATTCTCCAATGTGTTACTTTAAATAGCAAAAGAGACTTGTGGATGTGATTAAGGTTACAGACCTAAACTTGGGGAGATTATCCTGGATTCCCAGAGGCACCCAATCTAATCACTTGAGTATTTAAGGTAGATGGGGAGGAAGAAGCGTCAGTCATGGAAATGTGGCAGAAGAAGAGGAGGCAGGACAGTGGAGAAGGCTTTTTTTTTAAAAAAATATATATTTTATTGATTTTTTACAGAGAGGAAGGGAGAGAAATAGAGATCTAGAAATGTCGATGAGAGAGAAACATCGACCAGCTGCCTCTTGAACACCCCTTATCGGAAATGAGCCCACAACCAATGTACATGCCCTTGGCCGGAATCGAACCTGGGACCTTTCAGTCTGCAGACCAACACTCTATCCACTGAGCCAAACCGGTTTTGGCGGAGAAGGCTTTAATGCATCATTGGCGCTACTCATAGTTACCCAAAGCCAGCCTGTCTATGCTGACTCCCTCCCAGATTGCAGTCAGAAGGCAAATGGGAACCTCTGAATTCTGAGAATCACTTCAATGAACTCGAAGGTGGATTCTCCTCTAGAGTCTTCTGAAGGAACATAACACGGGAAACACATTGATTTTGGCCATGGGAGACCAGAAGCAGAGAAACCATTGTACTTCTGACCTGCAGAACTGTCGCATAATTAATGGGTATCATTTTAAGGCTCTACATTTTTAGTAATTCCTTCTGGCAGCAACAGACAGTAAACACTACAGCATGATGAGGTTCTGGTGCATAGTAAGCACCCTCTACATGCATATTATGTGTCTCCAAAAGGGTTAGTTAAGGTACAGAGAGGCCTTCCCAGGACCCCAAAGATTATGTGCTCTCCAAGAAATACAGGAGCTGCGGTTTTACAACTAACCTAGAAGCTGGCTCTCTCTAGTGCTTTCCAGCTGTGGTGAGTGTGGGCTCCCTACCTGAGCAGCCTCCAGCAACAGCAGCAGGAGGGGTAGGAAGAGCTGTGCTTGTCCCTGACTTGGGCAAATCAAGCCTGGGTTCAAGGTCTTCCCCAGGGAAATGCACTCTCATCCCTCTGGTAGAATATCTCCTACCCAAGTCTTCAGTCTGCTTCCTCCTACTCAGAGGCAGTTTCTGATTCTAATGTTTTTCCCTCAAGGAAATACAGGCCAGAAAGTTTATATCCTGCTATTGGAGCCTTCCTTCTGTTTCCTTCAGCCAAATACATCTCTCTAAGCACATGTCAATATCTTCCAGCTGCCTAACCATTTAAACTCAGTCCTGGCCTATTGAGCACACTCTGCCACACTGCTTTATTTGATGACTGGGGCAACTGTGCTTTTATGAGTGGGTCGAGTTTAAATAACACCCTAGGACACTGGGCACTGAGCCAGGAATCAAGAATGTGGGTCCCTCAGTATTCAATCACCAACAAAGTACATATGAGAGCACGTGGACTAAGGGTTATCTACTGCACACAGACTTGTGCCTCTGGCTTAAATCAAAACTGTACACACTTGGCCCAATCACAGTGCCTCTTCAGGGTTTCAGACCAGCAATTGGTGATCCTTTAGATAATATTTTCCCTGTCCTTCTCAGGGACTCAACTCACTATAAGGAGACTCTCATAATAGGAAGTAATACACTGAGTGACCAGATTGTTAAGACCACCCCATCAGTAAAGGAAGTGAATTTGTTATGCAAATAATAATAATATAAAAAACCTTGAGAATATTTGCTTAGGAAGTTTTCATTATTCAGTATCTTCAGAAGTGTCAATTAAGTATTGATGGGGTGGTTATAATAATCTGGTCACTGATTGTATTGATTGTATGTTTACTATGCACCAGGCACTGCTCTATGGAGCTGTAAAAGTATCAACAGTAAATTATCTAGGAAATGTAAGGAGTTAACTTCCATTATTTTTATCACTCAGCTTCACAAACGAGGAGAGGAGGGCTCAGAAGTGTTAAGTAACTTGTCCAAGGTTAACCGTAGTGCATGGCTAGAGATGTAACTCAAACCTGGGCTAAAGTGTTTCTGTAATACTACACATCACACAGACTTTCTTGATTCAAGACACACAGAGCTTTTAGGTCTCAACCAAGCACTGTGGCAGATCCTGGAAATACAAATATACCCTGGAAAAATTTCATTTTCTCCTATCTAACATGGTAGGAGACAGGTACATACAAAAAAAAATACATTAATGCATTTTTTTTTTTAGTGGAATAAACAAAGTGCAATGGAAAAGGTAATTAGATGTTTTAAGATGAAAAGGAAAAGTGGGAAAACAAACTTAGGAAGGTAGACATAAACAGGACAGGCAGAGAGAGAAAAGTGTCACATATAATCATGGGCCAAGTGTCCATTATTCCCCATTGCCTCTGTTTCTTCATCATTAAAATGGAGATCATAACACCCACTCCATGGCTGTTGTGAAGATTAATTTTGGTAATAAACAGAATGTGAATTACCTCTATTCAAAGTATTCTACTACACATTACTCTCTCAATTTCCACCCTGAAGAAAACAAACAAAAAACAAACAAAACAAAACAAAACCTTAAGTAGAGATAAGAGCTCAAAATCCAAATTAAAATGCTTGGAAAGAAATGTAAAGGGGAAACAGAAATATAAGTTAGTAAGATACTAGAGAAAGTTATCTCAGATAGAAGCTAATTAAACCTAGAAGCTTTCTTTGGATTCTTTTTCCTGGAATAGGCCTTGTCCTGCTTCAACATCAAAACACATCCCAGCTGATTCCCAAAAGCTGATGTGCTTACCCAGGTGGCCTCTTATTCACCTGATTTAAGAGTACTCCATTTTCTCTCTTTTGTTAATCCCACTAGATTATACTTCTTCATTGTTTTTTTTTTCTTATCTTATCTTATCTTTTCTGTTTTCTGTTTTTGCTTTTTTTAGAGAATGGAAGATGAAAAGGTGGAAGGGAAAGAGGGAAAAAGAGAAAGAAAAGAGAGAGAATCATCCATCTGACAGAGACACATCCAGCACATGCTCTGACAAGGGCCAAACATCAAACTTGCAATCCAGGTGCATGTCTTTGTTTGGGAATCAAACCAAGGACCCTTCCCTGCTCAAACAAATGCTCTAACCACTTAGATACTCCTGCCAGGGCAAGATTACCCTGTTTTTTGCACAAAACTACATGAGGTACTTAGCCTCAGCAGATCCTAGCATAAAACAGAGCATCGTTCCAACTCTAGGTGTGAAGGCTGTGGACAGTCCCTCCTGGTCACTCCTCAGCTTTAGGGGGTCCTTTGGTCTCAGGGACAGCTGGCCACCTTATTTAGCCAACCAGCTGCCCTGTGGTACACAGTGTCCCCAATGCTCTAAGTCTGGTGGGTGACTCATATCCATATACACAGCAGTTGGAGGAGAATTAAACAGTTTGGTAGCCTCAGGGTGTCTATTAAGCCCTTTCTGTTTGCCTAATTGAATGGGAACTCTCAGAGGAGGGAATATTAAAACAAACAAACAAAAACTCTCTGATTTTAAAGAAATGATAATGTTGAGGGAAAGAGGTTTACACAAGGAAACCTTGAAAATTTAGGTAGTGTAGAATGCACTGAGAGGGGAACTGTTATTTCCTGGGTTTCATTACTATGAGGATGGAGTGCGATGGAGGAGATGCCATGGGAAGAGGATTTGGAGAAGTGGGGTGTTGTGGTGGGAAATTGCTTTCTTCTCCAGCAGGTAAGAGAAACACAACCAAAGGAGCAGACCAGCTATGCACCCTTTAGAGCAGCCACCAGAGACTGACTTTGTGACAAGAGAGTTAATCACTTAGGATAAATGTTGCTGGCAGTTTTAGAAGGTTTTTGCTTCAGTTTAAATGTTGTGCCTGTGTAGTTCAGTGAGATATTGAAAGAAAGTGAAGGGATTTGTCAAAAACCACATATGCATCACACAAACCACTGTGTGGAGATAGCCAAAGGTAAAAGGGGGGTGGGAGAGGAGGAGAGGGGAGTGTAGGTGGAGTTTGTCAGTGGGAAGAAGGAATGGGGACAAGAAGGATGCAGAGTGTAGTGATATTTCATTGAGTTGTACACTTGAAATCTGTATATCTTTGGGAAACAATGTCACTCTGATAAATGCAATTTTTTTTTCAAATAGAAGAGGACAGTGGAGGGAGGGTCCTGGAGCCCAGAAGGAGGACAGGAACCTTAGAGAAGGGCAGGGTCAGTGACAACCCAGGGAGCCAGGGCACATGCTGGAAGCCTTTCTTGGCCAGAGGGACCAGGACCTTGGCTCAGGGGTGGTGGTTGGCAAGGAATTCCTTGTTCTTGAAGCCCAGCACTGGCCACCTCCCTGAAGGGGGCTCCGGGTCTCCATGAAGCCTCAGGGAATATGAATGAATCCAGCAATCTGAGGGAATCCAGTCAGTAGTAATATTGGCTGTGCTGGGTGGGAGCTGGTGCGCGGTGGCCAGAACTCCAGAGCGGCCAGCAGCCAAGCATTGGGTCCTGCCTGTGATGGGCAGCAACTCAGGGTTCTAACTGTGATGCCAGTGGTTCCTCCAGGATTTTTCCTGGCTGAGATGGCAGTGGCCTCTGCCCCTTCACTGGCGAGATGTGGCCCCTGTTGGTGCTGCTGCTGCTGGGCTTGGCAAGCTGTGGTGAGTGGCCCTAATCCTAGCTCTGAGATTGGGATCCTGACTCCTGCCCCACGGAGCCCCACTGGCCCTGCAGCTCCCTGGAGAGGGTGGTCAGTGAGGATATGGGGTTCCCTGCAAGTGCCAAGTGAAAGTGGGAGGACCCTCTGGTAGTCAGGAACTTCCTTCCTTCCTCCCTGTGCCCCTCCCTCCCTCTGCCCTTCCCTCCCTCCCTTCCTTCCTCCCTTCCTTCCTTCCTTCCTTCCTTCCTTCCTTCCTTCCTTCCTTCCTTCCTTCCTTCCTTCCTTCCTTCCATCTTCCCTCCCTTCCTTCTTTCCTTCCTTCCCCGCCTCCCTTCCTTCTTTCCTTCCTCTCCTTCCTCTTCATCTTCCCCAGTTGACAGCCTGTTCATCTCCTTCCCCTACTCTCAGCTTCCAGAGGTACACACTGATGAAGACACCAAACCTTGCACCTTTTGAGGAAATTAAGTAGAAAGAAAAGGAGCCTTCCTTGGCAAGTAGGTGGCAGCTGTTAGGATCCCCCTCTGTGGCACCCCCTCTTCCCTCCTAGGTCCTTAAATGCACTGGAGATGAAAGAAGGAGAGTGGGAGATCTTAGTCATCTACCCATTGAAGTGCACATTTTGGTGATGTCTGCAAGATATTTGTTTTTCCTGTTTGCCCTACCACATGAATATAGGAGGTAAGAGAGACATACCTGATACAATTAAGTTTCATTTCCAACACACCATTTAATCAGAAGAATCTTTTGCCTACCGCCCCCCCCCCCCCCCCCGCACACTATTTTAAAAAATTTATTATACCCTAAAAATTGACTTCCTGGAAACTCTCTCAACCTCCCGGCCCACCAACCACTTCAATAGAGTCCAAAGAGCACATTCAAGTTCCCCCCTGTATTTGAGGAATAGTTTATCAGCATTGGGTTTCATTTGAAATATGAAGATAACTTGCAGCTTAGTGGAACTTGGTGTTTTTCTATGCCAAAGGCATTTAGGCCCAAGCTTTCAGAAACTATTATGTTTAAAAATGTGTGCTTCATAAAAAGTGAGGAAAGAATGTGATTTGTATGTGTGTGTGTGTGTGTGTGTGTGTGTGTGTGTGGCTCAATAGGCTATGTCTTTCACATTTCACATGCAAAGACCCTCTTGTTAACTTTTTTCTAAGATTCAAATTGAGTTTGAGTAACAGTAACAAGCAATTGTCATATTTAATTCCAGAATCTGAACTTAATTACATTTAAACTAATTATTAGCCTCATTGTGACCTTATAATCCAGGACCCCTTGGGGAATGTCTAAGAGCCCAGTAAGGTCCTATCCCATTGGCCCTTGAATTTGTGCACCAGGACTCTAGTTGTATAAAAACCAATGGATTGTTTATTTTTTAGTTAAAAAGGGCACATGTAAAGAGATGCTAACAGCCTTACAGCACAAGAAATTATAAATCAAGATATTTGAGAGACTGATTTTAGACTATGGAGGGAGGAAGATAGTCCTTGGTCTTTTATAGTCATTTGTACTCACACTTTGATTTTGCTTTTGTTACTAGTTGTGGTTACTGCCTGGGAACTTGGTTCTTTTCATTGATGCACAAAAGAGTTTAAGGTCCATAATAAATAAATAAATAAAAGTAAAACAAAATGGGGTTTATTGAAAATACATTACAAATGAGACAGCAGTCAATCAACAGAGTATGGGAGACAAAATGGTGAGAGCAGCCAATGACAAAGCTTCTGAAGCTCACTGGGATGTCAGAGAAAAGGGGCCTTGGAGACAGGTTGTGAGGTGAGCCCAGGATGAGCTGTAATTACCTTTTTCTCCCCTTAATGCAGGTATCCTGGGATCCTTTAGTGATTAGGGAAGTGGTCAGCAAACTCATTAGTTAATAGAGCCAAATATCAACAGTACAATGATTGCAATTTCTTTTGAGAGCCACATTTTTTAAACTTAAACTTTGCCTAATGCCACTTCTTCAAAATAGACTTGCCCAGCCCGTGGTATTTTTGTGGAAGAGCCACACTCAAGGGGCCAAAGAGCCACATGTGGCTGGAGAGCTGCAGTTTGCCAACCATGGGGTTAGAGGATATGTGCCTTTGGGGAAAATCAAGGGAAGGGCATGGCATGGGATTATTCCCTGGAGGTAGAGTACACGCTACAGAGAGCATGGCCCACAACTCCTGGTTTCTAAAAACAGACTTTATGTTTAAAGCCTTTCATTTGCTTTCAGGGATGACTGAAACTATCTTTCCTCTGTGATTTCTCTTTCCCATAATGTATACTGAAAATCTATAGGGGTTAGGGTCTGAACTAAAATGCAAATCTACATTAATAAAAGATAAGATGCAAATTGATTGAATTTCAGGACACCCATCAGCCAATCAGGAGTGAGTATATAAATTAACCAAAAATGGTGGGTTAATTTGCATAGGCAGGAGCTGAGCAGTGCACCAGAACTCATGATGACAACACAAGCATCCTGCCCCAGCCGCTCAGCACCTGTGTATGCAAATTAACCCATCATCCTTTGTGGTTAATTTGCATATTGACTCCTATTGGCTAGTGGGCATTGCAAAGGTGTGGTCAATTTGCATCTTACTCTTTTATTGGTGTAGATGCCTACTATTAGGACATTTGCTCATGCCGTCATCTGTATTTTGGCAGATGTTTTATCTTTGCCACTGAGTTGTTAATCGAGATTTGAAAGGCTAGGTTCTAAAGACAAAAAATACTTGTTTTTCCAAAAATTGATAAATATTTTTAATAAAAAATTATCATATTATTAAAACTGTGTGTATTCCTTAATGTTGATTCAACTATGACTAGTATAGGTAATGCTTTTAATACATTAATATTTTTGTAGTTTTTATAAAGCCATGTACCCAATTTTTAGGTTTTGCTGTCATAACCTTTTATACAAGATTTTAAAATTCTATATTTTTATATCTTGCGTCCAATACAGTGCACTCAGGCTTCCATGAAGCTACTTTCATTTGTACAGATACTTTTCTATGATAAAAAAGAATAGTGTAGAATCAGTTTTGCTGAACTTGTTGTAATAGTAAATTAAAAAGAGCACCCAGGAAAATTTGATTCTTTTAAACCTAGGCTAACACAGTAGAAGCTGGATTTGCCCTCTGTATGATTATGTGGAGGTGAGATAGAAATTAGAGATGACACCCTTCTCTACTTCATTCCCTACCCATGGAATAGTTGTGTATGACTCCATATCTGGTCATTCCAGGGATTGAGGATATTTATGTATATTTCAATATGTATCATACTGATGGGTTAAAAGACAAGGCAGTGAATTGGGAAAGTGCAAGGTCTATCAAAATGTTTTACCTGTTTTAAGCCCTTGTTATTCTTCAAGCACTTTACAAAGTCTTTCTGGACATAGAGACAAATTTCAGATTCTATGCCTCTTAATTACATAAAATGCAGTGACTTGATAGCAGGGATTTTATTGTTTTTATCCTTCACTGGTATTTAATATATTTTTGTGCTTAATAAGGCCTTAATGCTATATGTTACTGAATTTAAACTGCCCCTACCCCTGTAATTCTAGCTCAACCACTGCACTTCTTATAAGGCCACATTACAATTTAGAGGTTCTTAATTTGAGTCAGAATTAGACACTTTGGAGACATTCCACTTTACTCCAGACCTGTTTGATCTTTATTGAGGAGAGATCTGTTGAAGATGAGCCATACCAAAAAAAATCCCCTCCGTTTTTTTTACCTTAACCCTAACCCAATTCAGCTTGAAACTCCAGTTTTTCATTTCATGGTCAACATCTGTGGTAAAACATTTCTATCAGGTATCTCTTACTCATGAGCTTTGCTTCATTTACTTTAGTGACTGCTGCAACTTCTTACCCCATTCTTAAATAGCCATTTCAAGCAGACAATTATTTTCCTACTCTACTAAGAAAAAAAAAAAGTAGTGATATGTGCTGTAGATTCTTTCAACTTCCATCCTACCATTTCTAAACTTACCTGTTTCAACTTAGATAACCTTCATCAGTTTCTCCCTTCTCACCTAATTTCAGAAGTATACCTGTTCACCTGTTTAAGGGGGGAAAAATCATCTGTCTACAGCTACTACCTAGCAGATCTACCTAAACAATTTAATTCTTCAGTTTTATATCTCAGATCTTTCCTTGTCCATTGGTTCTTTCACCATAGCTTGCAGACATGCTTAAGTTTTACCTCTATTAAAAACAATATAATTAATTAATAAGTTAATTAATTAAGTTAGTTAATTAATAAATAAACAATCCAAAAAATCTTGCTCTGTTCCTGTAGAGAATGCTTGTAAAGGCACATTCAAATTGAGTATTTATTTAATTATTGTCAGCTGAATCCAGTGGCCTTGGCAGAGCAATGTCCTGGAGATGTACCATGCCAGAGGCGGATACGTTTTCAGCCTGACACTTAGCTCAGGTGCCAGGGGGGTGGGTTTCATTAGCTAAGTTCAGCCAGGCCCATGGAACGGATGCAATTATCTGGGCTTAGCCAGGACTGCTATTACAAAGAATGAAAAATTACAACTTGATCTTTAACCATGACTTTAGCTTGATCTTAGCCATGCTAAGATCTTATAATTCCCTTTGTTTTAAACTTAAGTAAAACTTCCTGGAATCATGCTGTATATAATAAATGTGCTGTACTGGCTCTGGGTCAACTGTCTTTCCATCAGAGGTCAGCTGTCACACCTGGTCCCAGTTTTCCCTACGGTTTCTGCCTCTGTCTCTTTCATTTTCTCAATCTGCCATAGCTCTTACTCAGGACTCCTATCCTGTCTCTAGCGAAGCTGGACGGGGTAAAGAGAGAAATACTTAATATGTTCATGACTCCACAGTTCTTCCAATATCATCTTCTCTCTCTGTTCTCTTTGACTGTCAAATTTAATGAAAGAATAATTGCCTCTCCTTTCTCCCCTCTAATTTTCATCCCAGTGCAATAAGACTTTTCATTCCATTAGTCTATTGACATTTTCCAGTGATGTAATTTTTAATCTAGGGCTTATTGCATCCATGTTGTTCATGTCAAAAAATATTATTGATGTCTATAGTGGAGGACTTTGCTGGGTCACCTATTTCTCACAATACTTCTCACTTTCTTAGTTTGTTCATTTTTAACTATTTGCTCTATAATCATTGGTATTCTGCAACATTTAATTCTTTGATAGCTGCTCTCTTTCTTTGAAAGGACTCTCTGGGAAATCTTATTTATCATCACGATTTTAATTATCAGATATATTCTTGGTCTCTGAAGCTTTCACATACTTAGCAAATGCTCAATAAACGGCAGCTAGATTTGACTAATTTTGGCTCTTCCCGCCAAACTTAAGGAACTCTTCCATCTTGCCTACAACTGACTTAGTTGAAATGTTGCATTGAAATATATAGCTTCATGATTACACAATCAAGTCATAGAAATAAGTAGTGGAGGGTTTTCTTGGAATATGGAAGAAGAATGAATTATCTCTTATACTAATGTTTTGAATATTCATTTCTTGGGATTCATACTTTAGCTTTTTTTACATTCATAAGGAACGTAAAGGTGCAAACTTTCTGGACCCTGGGTTAATCCATAGGATACCAAATGTAGACATTGTCCTTGCTTTTCTACATTTTATCCTAATGGGGAGACCAGTTAATTCAAGTATTAATTACAATAGTTAGTAATAAGGGTAGTGACAGCACTTGAGAGGGCGTCATGAGAACAATAAAAAGAGGATGAGTATAGTTGCATAGTGGTATAGAAGGAGAATATGATTAAACAACTGAACTCTGCTTTAGAAAGATGAGTGAAAGATCACCTCTAGCTGCCATTTATTGAAAATTTGCTAAGTATATGGAAGGCGTTGAGATAAGAATTTGTGTTCCTTAACTCATTAAATTTGAACAAAATCTCCAGAAGGTATATGCTACCACTTCCTATCACATAAATGAGTAATCTGAGGTGCAGAGGTTAAATAATTTGCCTAAGTATATATCTCTAGAAGGCAATAATTCTTGAGCCAATGTCTGACTCAAAAATACGTGTTCTGATCTATACACTCAGAGAAGCGTCAGGCCTCTGGGCTGGGGGAACATGTGCAAAGGCATGGACATGAAAATACATGGGCATATTCATGGGATTGCAATAAAGTCATTATAATTGGACCTTAGTTTGGAAATGAGGAAGGACAGGAGGTGTAGCTGGACAGAGCCTTGAAAGACATGGGTTTTTATTCCATGTTAATATACTTACTATTTAATCTGAAAAGATGGAAAAGGGTTGATAAAGTACAGAAACCAGAAGAGTGCCCATATTCATTTAGAACATTTGTTTCTGAAACCCTGGAAAATACACTGAGGCTGGAATGGGGAAATGTTGAGGCTGAAGTCAGAGACCTAATTCAATGGCTGTGGTTCTAGGGAGAAAGGAGGAATGTCTAATTTATACAACTGGCATTGCATTTAGGAACTATTAAATAGGCTGAGTCCACCAAAATTTTCCATGGCTAAAAAAAAGGAAGAATCCAGCATGATTCTTAAGCCCAGTATGGTTGACTGGAAGAGAAAATACTTTGGGACGGTGAGGATTTGTGGGAAGGGTAGGAAGAGGGAGTATTGTTTTTTTGATATGTCATCTTTGCTGTATTAGTACTAGGTCCAAGTAGAAATGATCACACACAGGTGGCTTTTCTAGATCTTGAGGAGAAAGGTAGAATCTGGTTAAATAAAAGTGTATAGGTAGTTAAATCCATGAGTAAGGGTAAATACAGGGAAAGGGGAGGCAGTGCTGAATATGAAGCCATTGGGAACCCTAATATTTATTGTGAATCACAGAATAGATTTCAATAAGGAAAGGAAGCTGGGGTGGATAAACAAAGCAGTAGAGGAAATTCAGAATCCAGAGATCTAGAGGTCAAGGGACAGGCACAAGGATGGAGCTGCCCACTGGCTCAAGAACTGTAGAGAAGTTGAGATAGAAAGTGAACCATACAGATTAAAATTTTCACAAAGGATAGTTGGTGGCTTTGGCAAGAGTTGTTATAGTGAAGCTAATGTGGAGAGATGGGTGCTAGGGAGCAGAGATTTAAGAATGAAACCAACTAAAGAAATACTTCTAGGTTATTTTTTTTTTATGTTGGTAGGGACAAGAGAGACAAATATGAGGAATTTGCTAAAGTTGGTGAATATTTGACATGTTTTTAAATGTTTCAAAACAAACAAAAGCAAAACCTATATAAATGGAATAGGGGCATGTGGGAAGTTGATGATCAACTAGGAAAGTCCTTGAGGAGATTGATGGACTGGGAGAGAAAAATAGAAACTACTCTCAGAAAAAGGGATTCATTTCTAAAGAGGAGAAATGGAAGTGAGAGGGGAGAAAAGTATGGATTGTTGGTGTTGCAGGTCAATTTTAAGGTGAGGATAATTAGAAATTTCTGGCTTCTCAACTGGCAACACTAATGGACTCAATCTGAATTAAGAAATAAGAAGAGAGGGCTGCTTTGGAAAGTATGGAATAAGCTCTTGCAGAAGGAGAGAGATTTAAGAGCTGTTACAGAGGAGAGAAACTTTACATGGAACATGTGTAAAAAGATTCAAGACCACCAAGTTGGGCTTATACTATGACACTTTTCTGTTGTTCCCCAGGTAGAAACACTGTAAGATTGATTACTGTCCTGTACTGCCCTTCCAGAGGACATTGCTCATACAGGAAGGATCACACTTACATAATCCTGTGTTATAAAATGTCCTTAGCATCCCCCCCACAGTCAGAATTTGAAGCTTTGATAAGATAATTCACACTCTCCCCACCCCCATATCATTGTATCCACACATCCTATCACAATGTACCGGGTCAAATAATTCTCAATAAATGTTTGCTGCATTATTAAACATTATGAGCCATATATTAAGCTTTCACTGCAACCACATGTTGGCTGTCTTCAGGACTGTGGAAGGAGATGGTTAGGTTGGTAGTTCACAGATTGTAGAAACCAATACTTTTGGCATTTAATATAAAATAATTTGCCATTTGCCATTTTATATTTAATTATTTGTAATGGCATCAATGATGGTTGTATTAATACCTTTCCATCTGATTAGAACTTCTATTGGAACATCTTATTTTTCAGTTTTCTTACTCATGTCAGTTATTTGTATTCTTTATTTAGGGTTTCAAACCTTTTCTTCCCTTTTCTGTTCCTTCAGAAAGCAGTTAGGCAAAAGAGAGAACACCCAAATTAGATAATTTTATTACTAATAGAGTTTAAATAAGTGTTTATAGAAGATAAGGTTGTGGTCAACAGTTGGTAGTGACATTTGGACTACCCTTATTTATTAATTATATGCAAGGGTTATTCAAGTTATGGCTTATCCAAGTGAATTTTATTTGAATTTAATTAACAGCACTAATTCTATTTAAATGCTTCAGCTTTTCATTTTTGTATATTACAACAGATAATCAGTACAATTAGTACTTCCTGTATTCTGTAGGAAATCAATTCCTTAAGCATAAGTTATGAAATTGTCCAATGAGCATGCTAGCATCATGGTAAGGCCATCTTGGCTTTTAAATATCCTTGAAAGAAAAGAAACACATATAGGCAATCAGTAACACTGAAATGAATTAATGAATATATGCAATTGGACAACATCCTTAGGGAAATAAAATGTAATTGTTCAATCCTCTCTTCCACCAGGGTGAAATCCATTACAGAACAAAGGTTATTTCTCTCTCCATGGACAAGAGTAATTTGTATTACTGTCTGAGTTCTACAGCTTATAAAACACAGTGAAAGGCACAGGCCCTTACAAAACCAGATATTCCCAAAGAACTTGTCAGACAGTGCCCAGATCCCACTGAAAGGACACTAGCTAATCCTCTTGTGAACTTCAAAATTGTGCACTGTATTTTCTTACTCTTTCCTCTTTTTAATTCCAACATCTCAACCACTTCCTTCTCTCCTTTTTATGCACTGTTGCCCCTTCCCCTTACTGCTTCTGTCCCAGGGGAAATGATTCAGAACCCCAAGATGTTGAAAAACTCAAAGGGAAGTCTAGGTTTTGCCTGAGACTTCCTACTATCGGGATGGCTAGAAGTGTAGAGAACTGGGAAGAAGGGATCTTGTGAACCACAAGCTTGGTTCAGACTGCAAGTTCCCAGAAACTTAACAATTTGCAACTTCCAGTCAGAGAAGATTTAGATCATTGCATAAAAATGCTGTTTTGCCCAGTTTTTAGAGTTTTACCTGCATATGTATGGCACAGCATTGCTAAGAGGGCACTTGTCCATGTAGTTGCTCCTTCGATGCTTACCACAACTCTGTGAAGCAGTTCTGTGTTGATTTCTGATCCTCTTAGTAGCAAAAAGTAAACCAAAGCACAGAAAAGTTGCATAAATTGCTTAAGGTCATATCCTGACAAGGGACATGCAGCATTTTTTCTCAGGCTTTCTGAACATTGTTTAGTTCCTATTTCAGTATGCATCCTAGCATTCAACTCAATGAGCATTTATCAAATACTATGTTCATCCTATCTAATAAAAGAGTAATATGCAAATTAAACATCACTCCACTCAAGCCAAGCCCACCAGCCATGCCCACTAGCCAATAAGAGTGAGTATGCAAATGAACCCAAACCAAGATGGCTACAGCCACAGAGAGTAGTTGAGAGGCTTGGGTTTCCCCTACAACAGAAGCCAAGCTTTCCACCTGCCCTTACAAGCCTAAGCCTCCACTTAAGGTTTCGATTATAGAAGATACATAAAACCAAACAAAAATGTTGGCAACTGGAGTGAGCAGAGGGCTTTGCTCTGTTCCAGGCTACATAGTTTCAACTGTAGAAGGTAAATAAATTCCAGACACCAGGGCCTCTACTTGGGTCACCAGGGGGTGTGGTTGGCCTGCAAACCACCACAGGCCCCAGGCTCAGGCTGCCCCACACCCCAAGGGAACCCCTACCCTGATCTGGGACACACTTCAGGGCAAACCAGCTAGCCCCCACCCTTGCCCCAGGCCTCTCTCTATCCCATCTAATAAAAGAGTAATATGAAGATTGACCATCACTCCAATACACAATATGGCTGCCCCCATGTGGTCAAAGATCCTGCCCCTTTGTGGACGCAAGATGGCCACCACAAGATGGCCAGCAGGGGAGGGCAGTTGGGATGAACCAGGCCTACAAGGGAGGGCAGTTGAAAAGGACCAGGTCTGGAAGGGAGGGCAGTTGAGAGGGATCAGACCTGCAAGGGAGGGCAGTTGGAGGCAATCAACCTTGAAGGGGAGGGCAGTTAGGGGTGGCCAGGCTGGCAGAGGAGGGAAGTTGGGGGCAAACAGGCTGGCAGGGGAGCAGTTAGACATCAATCAGACTGGCATGGGAGTGGTTAGGGGGTAATCAGGCTGGCAGGCAGAAGCAGTTAGAGGCAATCAGGAAGGCAGGCAGATGAGCAGTTGGGAGTCAGCAGTCCTGGATTGTGAGAGGGATGTCTGCCCATTTAGATGGGCAGTTTAACATTCCTCAAGGGGTCCCAGATTGAATAGGGTGCAGGCTGGGCTGAGGGACAGCCCCCACCCCGTGCATGAATTTCATGCACTGGGCCTCTAGTAGAATAATAATGTATTATGTTCCAGTGTTTTATTCCCAATTTGTGTATAAGGAAGAAATTGTAAGGATGGACTATTAAAGGTGATATTTATATTTGTTGGTGATTTGATTTTTTTCAGGGAAAATCTAAGTAACTATTTAAGTAGAAGAGTTAATAAATGACTTAAAATGTGGAATAGAACTTCAATTTCTCTACCATCTTGCACATTTATGTGAAAGATGAGTGATTGCAATTACCTTCTCAATCCCTATTTTGAAGTTTATCCTATTGAGAAGTTTTTATAGGATATACCTACTTATTAGCAATATCTGTTCTTGATTCAACTGTTAGATTTATTTTAGTGGTTTATGGTTTTTAGGAATACTTGTAACATACAATTGGAAATTATTGTTCTATAGTTTCAGTGAAATGTGAGAGTGAGAATATGCCCTTCAATTATATATAACTTTTTATAATATTTGCATACCAAATGTCCATTGCTGTCTGTATTTTTCAATGAGATATAGATAGAGATTATTTTTTTGTCCCTAGAATTCTAAGACTTTCCATCTTAGAGGTAAGATGTGATGTGATTCATACGATTTACTTTTTATATTTAAATACAGTATAGCTCAACACATTGCTTGGAAATGCAACAGAAAAATAGTGATAAACTTCATATGGGTTTAGCAAGTTCTTTTGGAGGCAATACAAAGAAATTGAGACCGAATATAATATTTGGCTTGACTTTCTGTTCAAAATTTTTCTATGGTAAGAACAATATTTTCTATGTACATCAGAAAGCAGTAATGATGACTTCAAAGCTTCTGAAGCCAAAGATACAACTGTATGTTCCAACAGAGGTTGCTGAATTCATTCCTAATACTCTTGGTAATGTATAATTTATATTTCTGAGAATGAATAAGGAATCATTACAATGGTGTCCACCATATGTGTATGCTAATATTAAGTAACTTGTTTCACTTTTTCATCTGGACTGCCTTCTCTCTAAAGCTCCACTGCTTACTTAAAGGGACAGTTGAAGTCTTGCTCATTTATCTTAAGGGATCTGTAGCATCCCTAAGACCTTACCTTCTAGAATTCAATAGTAAAATGAAACTATTTTCTTTTTCTTTTCCAAGTTCAGCTCAGCTATTATTTAATAAAATTGAATCTGTAGAATACACCATTGCCAACAAAACTATTATTATCCCATGCTTAGTCACTAATGTGGAGGCAAAGAGCCTTAGAGAAATGTTTGTAAACTGGAAATTCAGAGATAAACACATTTTCTACTATGATGGAGATAAAAATGAATCCACTCCCATCAATGAATTTTCAAGTGCACACATCATACCAGACAAACTACTAGCAGGCAATGCCTCTTTGATAATGGACCAGAGGCAAGCTGTCCCAGGAATATACACTTGTGAAGTAACAGAATTAACTAGAGAAGGCGAAATCACCATAGAACTAAAATTTGGTAAGAATTTCATATTCTTCCCTTTTATTTGTCCTGCAGTAAACTGATCCTGTTAGAAATGGGGCACAATGGGAATAGGAACTGCTTTGAATCAAAAAGTAGTTTATGACTAGCAAATGATTATGTAATGTTTAGCATCTTTAAGATCATGAGTTTTACTTGCTCTTCTACCTTTCATAGTAAAACTCCTTTGCTGTGCTATTTGGGTATTGTCAGGTTCCCAAACTTTTGTTCTGAGAACTGTTCTGCTTGTGTAGAGGTCCAGGAGTCATTTAATCTGCATTTCTGCTTGCTGCTATCCAAAGTACTACCTTTCATGTGATTAATTTTCCATGACCTTTCCAATGACGTAGCTTGCTTATTACCTGCATTTAGTCAAGGGCTGACAAATCTCAGTATTGCTCCAGCTGAAAAGAATAGATCAGGAGAATCACGAAATCAAAAATCACGTCATAATATTATTTCCTTGAGGTTTCCTGCTATGGTGGTGTTTTTTTGTGTTTTTTTTTTTGTTGTTGTTGTTTTTTTTCATTCTCCTGGACAAGATGTGGGAGAGCTAGGGACCCAATAGAATTAATTTTAATGTAGCCTTGCTTATAGCACCATGACCATGCCTTTTCTTCAGAGACTTGGGTGGTCAGTTGCACAAAGAACTTAAGCTAGCTGAAGTAAACAATCTGTTTTCTAGTTTTTGCCATGCCAGCTGATTACTTTAACCACATACAGGTGCATACTGGCTTTCTTTTTTGAAAACTCTATTTAAAACCACTAGACATATTACTGCTCTTAAAGGCTTATCTAAGCCTTGAAAACCTCTGCTTTAGATGGGATCAGACCACTCAGTTGAATCAACCATTTGCGTTCTATACTAGCATTTTCTATTATGAAATTTCTATTACCAGGTTATGAATGGGGTGTTAATTCTGATGGAATATTTTGACATTGCTTAGGATTAGGAAACAGGACATCTGATTATGCAACTTAACTGTTTGCCTCTATTGAACTTGAGAAGTTACTTCACTGGGTCCAAGTTACTATGTCATCTCTACATGGGGATGAAAAGAGATTCCTGCTTTTATGTATTCTCCAGTCTAACAAATATCATGAGATCCCTGTGTGCCAATCCTTTGTAAACCTAGGTGCTTTTCAATTGTTAGTTGTCTTCTTAGGACATTTATTTTGTGAAGTGAGATACTGAGGTTTTGTATCTGGGGTCTCATGAATGGGTTGTCTGTGTTGTGTACCATGGGCAGGAAATGGCTAAGAGCAGAGTTTGAAAGGCTTTTCTGATTACAAATCTCTCCTATATTGGAAATTTTGTTAACTCACAATGGGGGAGGGTTATTTTGTAGTAGAGTGTAGGTCATTGAGAGATAATTGTAAACTCAAGACTTAAAAACCAGAAGATAGGATTAAGATGGTTGTGAAAGGAATACTAATCTCTGGAATAAAGACAAAGTTTATAATTTTTGGTGTGATTGTTTCATATTTGTTTTCATTTTTGAATTCTTTTTTTATTTTCTATTGTTTAAAGTATTGCAAATAGTAATACATATGTCTATGTATTATTAATTAGCCTTCCTCCCTAATTAACCTTCCTCCAGGATTCCCTACCCCCTAGCATATGCCCTCATCCCCCTCTCACTGTCTTGCCTCCATTGGTTGTGCTTATATGCATGCATAGAAGTCTTTAGGTTGATCTCTTACCTCCCCCACCCTCCATCCCCTGTCTTCCTGCTGTAGTTCAACAATCTGTTCCATGTTTCTCTGCCTCTGTATATATTTTTGTTCATCTGTTTACAATGTTCTTTGCAATTCATATATGAGTGAGATCATGTGGTATTTTTCTTTCACTGGCTGGCTTATTTCACTTAGCATAATACTCTCCAGTTCCATCCATGCTGTCGCAAATGATAAGAATTCCTTCTTTTTATAGCAGCATAGTTTTCTATTGTGTAGATGTACCACAGTTGTTGTTTTTTTTAAATCATTTCCTAATCTTAGCTATTGTAAATTATGCTTCTATGAATATAGGGTTGCATGTATCCTTTCTGATTGGCATTTCTGTTTTCTTCTGATATATTCCTAGAAGTGGTATTACTGAGTCAAATGGCAGTTCCATTTTTAATTTTTTAAGAAAACACCATACTATCTTCCATAGTGACTACACCAGTTTGCATTCCCACCAGCAGTTATTCTCCACATCCTCCCCAGCACTTGTTTGTTGATTTGTTGAGAATAGCAATTCTGACAGGCTTGAGATGATATCTCATGGTTGTTTGATTTGCATCTCTTGTATGATCAGTGATTTTGAGCATGTTTTCATATATCTCTTGGCTTTCTGAATGTCCTCTTTTGAAAAAAAAGTGTCTATTTAGGTAATTTTCCCAATTTTTTGATTGGGTTGTTTATCTTCCTTTTGTTAAGTCATATGAGTTCCCTATAAATGTTCGAAATTAAACGCTTATCACAGATAAAATTGGCAAATATGTTCTCCCATGCAGTGGGCTTCCTTGTTGTTTTGTTGATTTTTTTTTTTTTTTCTGTGCAGAAGCTTTTTATTTTGATGTAGTTCCATTTGTTTATTTTCTCCTTAGTTTCCATTTCCTTAGTAGCTATAATATTAAATATATTGCTATGACAAATGTCTACTATTTTGCTGCCTATGGCTTCCTCTAATATTTTTGTTGTTTCCTACCTTATGTTTATGTCCTTTATCCATTTTGAGTTTATTTTTGTTTATGGTGTAAGTTCTTGTTCTAGTTTCTTTTTCTTTTTTTTTTCCAAGTTATCTATCCAATTTCCCAACACCATTTATTGAAAAGACTGTCTTAACTCCATTGTGTGTTCTTGCCTGCTTTGTCAATCATTAATTATGCATAATGGCTTGTCTTGATTTCTGGATTCTCTGTTCTGTTCCACTGGTCTATATGTCTGTTCTTGTGCCAGTATCAGGCAGTTTTGAGAACAGTGGCTTTGCAGTATAGCTTGGTATCTGGTATTGTGATCCCTCAAACATTGTTCTTCTTTCTCAAGATTGCTGCAGCTATTTGGGGTCTTATTTTATTTCAGAAGATTTTTTTGGAGAATTTTCTAGGTCTTTGAAGTATGCCAAATGTATTTTAATGGTGATTGCATTGAATTTATAGATTGCTTTGTGCAGTATGGATATTTTAATGATGTATATTCTACCCATTCATGAATATGGTGTATTCTTCCATTTGTCCATGTCTTCCTCTATCTCTTATTTTGGTGTTCTGAAATTTTCTGAGTATAGGTCCTTTATCTCCTTGGTTAAGTTTATTCCTAGGTATCATAATTTTTTTGTACTGTCCTTGCATCCCTGGGATAAATTCTACTTGGTTCATGGTGTATGATCTTTTTGATGTATTGCTAGATCCAATTTGCTAGAATTTTGTTGAGGATTTTGGCATTTATGTTCATGATGGATATTGGCCTGCAATTCTCTTTGATTGTGTTATCTTTATCTGGTTTTGGTATTAGGGTGATGCTGGCTTCATAGAATGAGCTTGGAAGTGTTCCTTCCTCTTGAATTTTCTGGAATAGTCTGAGGAGGATAGGTTTTAGTTCTTCTTTGAATGCTTAGTAAAACTCCCCTGTGAAGCCATCTGATCCTGGTCTTTGGTTTGCTGGAAACTTTTGATGACTGCTTTAATTTCTTCTATAGTTTTTGGCCTATTGAGATTTTTAGAATCTTCCTGACTGAATTTTGGAAGGTTGTATTTTTCTAAGAATACATCCATTTCCTCCAGGTTATCTGATTTGTTAGAATAGAGTTGTTCATAGTATTTTTTAACAATCCTGTGTATTTCTGTTGGGTCTATTGTTATTTTTCCTCTTTCACTTCTGTTTTTGTTTGGGTCCTCACTCTTTGCTTATTGATGAGTTTAGCTAAAAGCTCATCAATCTTGTTTATCCTTTCAAAGAACCAGCTCTTGGTTTCATTGACCTTTTGTATTATCTCTTTGTCATTTATTTCTGCTCTGATCTTTATTATCTACATCCTTCAGTTTACTCTGTGCTTTGCTTGTTGCTCTTTTTCTAATTATTTGAGTTTTAGAGTTAGCAGATTTACTTCAATCTTTTTCTTGTTTGTTTGTTTTTTAAGTAGGCATGTAGAGTTATAAACTTCCCTCTCAGGACTGCTTTCATTATGTTCCATAGATTTAGGATTGTTGTGTTTTCCTTGTCATTAGTTTCCAGGATGTTTTTAATTTCTTATTTGATCTCTTTGGTAACCCAATCACTGTTTAATAGCATGCTATTCAGCTTCCAAATGATTGAATTTTTGGAACTGTTTTTATTGTAGTTTATTTCTAATATTATGCCATTGTGGTCTGAGAAAATGCTTAATATGAATTCAATCTTCTTGAATTTGTAGACTTTGCTGGTGACCCAATCTGTGGTCTATTTTTTAAAATGTCCCATGTGCACTTGAGAAGAACATATATTCTGTGGTTTTAGGTTGAAATATTCTAAAGATGTCAATTAAGTCCATCTGATCTAGTGATTCATTTTGGATTGCTGTTTCTTGCTTATTTTTTGTCTAGAGAGTTTATCCAGTGATATCAGTGGTATATTAAAGTCTCCTACTAAGATTTTGTTTTTGTAAATCTCTCCTTTGAAATCTTTCAGGAGTATATATATATATATATATATATATATATATATATGCTCTTGCATTGGGTGCATATAGGTTTATCAGGCTTATATCCTCTTGTTGTATCGATCCCTTTAGTATTATGAAATGGCCTTCTGTAACTTGTTATGGCCTTTACTTTGAGGTCTGTTTTGTCAGATATAAGTATTGCTACCTCAGCTTTTTTTTTATTTCCATTTGCCTGAAAGATATTTTTCCATCCCTTCGTTTTCAGTCTGTGTGAGTCCCTTCTTCTGAGGTGGGTCTCTTGTAGACAGTACATATTTGGGTCATGTTTTTTTATTCATTCACTCACTTGATGTCTTTTGATTGGAGCATTTAAATCATTTACATTTAAAATTATTATTGAAAGGTAATTGTTTGTAATCATGTTTATTTTTTGTACCTTTGTTGTTTATTTTTTTTTTAACCTTTTTATTTCTTCTTTTTACACCAGTCCCTTTAACATTTCTTGCATTGCTAGCTTGGTAGTGATAAATACCCTTAGTCTTTTTTTTTTTTTTTTTTTTTTTTTTTTTTTTTTTTTTTTCAGTGACACTCCTTATTTCCCATTCAATTTTGAATGATAGCCTTGCTGGATAAAGTATTTTTGGATTCAGTCCCTTGGTTTCAATTACTTTGTAAATTTCTTTCCATTCTTTTCTGTTCTGACATGTTTCTATTGAGAAATCATATGATAGTCTAATGGGAGCTTTCTTGTATGTAACTTTCTGTCTCTCTTACATCCTTTAAGATTTTCCCTTTGTCCTGAATATTTTCCATCATAATTATGATGTGTCTTGGTGTGGGTCCTTTTAGGTTCATATTGTTTGGGACTGTATGCTTGTGTGACTTTTTTTCTTTTTTAGAACGGGGAAGTTTTCTGACATTATTTCTTCAAATAGGTTTTCTAACAGTTGTTCTGGCACCCTATTATTCATATGTTGCTTTGTTTCATGTTGTCCTATAGCTCCCTTAGGCTTTCCTTCTGTCTTTTAATTTTTTTTTTTTTTTATTCAATTGCAGTTCAGTTTGGGTGTGTTTTGTTTCCCTGTCTTCTATTTTGTTAATTTGTACTTCTTTCTTAGTCTACTGTTGAAACTTTGCATGGTGTTTTTTATTGCAGCTATATAACTCTTCATGTCTTCTTTATTCTTACATAAGTTAATGATTTTTTTCATCCCACTTCTTCGTGATTCTTACTTAAGTTGTTGGTTTTTTCCTCCATCTGGTTTATGAAATGTATGACCCTTAGTTTAAATTCTTTTTCTGATATATTGCTTGCCTCTGTTTCACTTAGCTGCTTTTCTGGAGGTTCTTTTTCTTTCCTTTGCGGGTTTCTTTGTCTACCCATTTTTGGTCTCACTAACTGATCTAGATGTTCAGTTGTGCAGGGAATGTTCCTTGGGTGGCAGTGGCTCCTCAGGCTGTGGTTGCTCTGCAGGTGGTTGCTGGAGTGGCTGCTTCTCAGTTGTCAGTGGCTCCTCTGGTGGGTGCTGTTCACAGCAGTAGTGTCTCCTCTGACTGGCGGGGGATGCTGCTCTCAAAGCTGCTGTTTCTTGGACAGGGTTGGGTGGCTCACATGGTTGGTAGGATCAGAGCTGGTTGCACAGTACTGCTGTTACTCTGATGGGGCAAGATGGTAGTGAGACTGCCATTTCTTGGACAGGGGCAGGTTGCTTGCTGGGCTGGTGCTCCATATACAGGCGCAAGATTTTTTTAAGCTGCTCCTTGTGTGACTGCTGCTCCTCAGGTGGGAGTGAGCTACTCATGCAGCTGCTGCTCCTCAGATATGGGTGGGCCACTTACCCAACTGCTGCTTGTTGGACAGGTGCAGGCTGCATGTTGCTGCTGCTCCTTGGACCAGTGTGTACTGTGTAGGGCTGCCACTCCTCATATTTGGGCAGTTTGCTCATGTGGCCACTGCTCATCAATGGTAGGTGGCTGCTCTTATGGCTGCTGCTCCTCAGATGAGTAACTGGCCACTTATATGGCTGCCGCTCCTTGAACAGGGGTAGGCCATGTAAGGCTGCTGCTGTTGGGCCTGGGAAAGTCTGCTCATGGGGCTGATGCTCCTTGAACAGGAGTGGGCTGCTCACGGGTCTGTTGCTCGCATGGTTGCAATTCCTTGGGCTAAAGTGTTGGGCCGGTCAGAGGGTAATGTGCTTCAGAACTCATAGGAGCCTATTCCCAGGGTGGCTGGAGACTCATTGACCATGGGACCACAGCCAAGGAAGCAGGTCCCTGGCAGGGGTGGCTATAGATTCCCAAGTGTTCTCTGAGGTTACGCTGGTTGAGGTGAGGCTAGACTCTCAGTTACAGCAGTTTTTCCATTCAAAAAGACTAGGTCTCTGAGGACAAACTGGCCTCCCAGTACTTTTGTTTTTTAAAAAATATATTTTATTGATTTTTACAGAGAGAAAGAGAAAGGGATAAAGAGTTAGAAACATTGATGAGAGAGAATCATCGATCATCTGCCTCTTGCACACCCCTACTGGGGATGTGCCCACTACCAAGATACATGCCCCTGACTGGAATCGAATCCAGGACCTTTCAATCCACAGGCTGACACTCTATCCACTGAGCCAAACCAGTTTCGGCCTCCCAGTACTTTTTTAATGGTAGCAGAGGCTGGCTAGTTAGGTGAGCCCAGTTAGCCTTCCCCTGAAGGTACTGTGGAAATCTAACTGTTCCTTACTCACATACACACACACACACACACACACCTCACATGACCACACACTGCTCTTTTGAATTCTTCCCTCCCTCACACTCTCTTCTTCACTGCCTCCTTCTTCCTGCCTCTGTAGTTGTGTCTGGGTGTTACTGACCCATTTGTGGATGGAATTTCCTCTCCAGGAGTCTGATTAATGTGGCTCACTCTCTAGATACTGTCTGGACAGGATAAAATTCACCTTGATAAGTCACAGCACAAAGGGAACAAAGCACAAATATATTCGCAACATCAATGACCCCACTATAAGTAACCACCTGAGAAAAGGAGAATTAGGGAGAGAAAAGAGGGCAAAAATTATATCAAAGAGAGAGAAAAAGATGAGAGAGAAAAGAAAAAGAAGAAAAAATATATATATATATATGTGTGTGGAAAACACCACAGAACCAATAGATAAAACAAAAAATGCAAACACTAAACACTCAGCAAACAGGTTGGTTCCAGAATCTGTAGAGGCTGATCTTATATACAGAAAAGAAGGTTAAGAATTGGATGAATATGGGAAGGTCCTAAGTTCAGTGTAGAGGAAGTAGAAAGGGAATACATGGATAAGAAGAAAGATAACAAGAAAAAAAAATAATAATAAATTTACAAAAAATTTGATTTCAAAATGGTATAAAAAATAAAAATAAAATAAAATAATGTTATGAAAATAATGCAAAAACAAATAAAAAATAAAGTAATAAATAAAAACAGGGAAACAAATAAAAAAGAAGAAAAAAGAGATAAAATAATAACAAAAAATAATAATAAAAATTAAAAGGTGAAGTGTCATTTCCTTTGGCTGGCTTAAGGTCCCCTTATTCTGTTCTGTCTTTAGGCCAGTCCCTTTGGATTCTCAAGGACTATTAGTTTTTGTTTGTTTTTTTTCATCCTTTGTGCTATTCAGGATGGGATCTGTGTGTAGCTGTATTGGTTGCCTGGAAACTGGAAGGAGGGACTATCTATTCAGGACAAAATGGCTGCCCAGATCCTGGGCTCAGGTATGACTCAGTGGCCAGACTCACTGCCACGTCTCCTAGACCACCAACTCTCCCCAGACCATAGGAATCCGCACCTTTTCCCTCACCTCAGCGAAGGATAAGTGTCTGTATCTGAAAGGTCCTGTGAACTGGGCTCAGTGAAGAAAGGTTCAGGCCACAGGGAGAGGAGAGTCTGGGTCTCTGCATGCTCCTCTCCTGCAGGTGCTGCGTGTTCTTTCCAGTTCTTCAGGCTGCACCCTCTGGTTTCAGCCTTTTGTAACTGTTAACACAGATCTAAAATCCCCTGCAGACCAGCAGTTCTATGGTGCTATTCAAGTTCCCTCTGACCCTCTGTGCTCAGAGGTCAGACAAATTCTTCTTCTCAGATCCTTGATTTTACCTTTTTATGGGATCCTATGCCCTTCCTAGCTGTAAACTGTGTCCACTGCAAAGTCTCCTTTGCCAATATTGAGTTGGATGTTATTCCTTTCAACTGTTCATTCTGTCTGCTCTGGGACAAGACTAGGAACACATATTTCACCAACATTTTGTCTCTCCAGGTCATGTTTTCATGTCCATTCATTCACTCAATGTCTTTTGATTGCAGGATTTAATCCATTTACATTTAATGTTATTATTGATAGGTACTTATTTGTAGCCATTTCTGTATTTTATGCCTGTGCTCCTTCTTCCTTTTCTGTTTCTTCTTTTTACAGAATTCCCTTTAGCATTTCTTATATTGCTGGTTTGGTAGTGATAAACTCATCTAGCCATTTTTGTCTTAGAATTTCCCCCTCAGTTTTCATTGATAGTCTTGCTGCATAGAATATTCTTGAATTCAGTCCTTTGCTTTGCATCACTTTGTATACCTCCTTTCATTCTCTTCTAGCTTGATGTGTTTCTGTTAAGAAATAATTTGATAGTTTGATAGGGGATTCTTTGTAGGTAACTTCATATCTCTCTCTTGAAGCCTTTAAGATTCTCTTTTTTTTTTTTTTTTTTTTTTTTTTTTTTTTTTGTCAACATTTGCCATTGCAAATATGATGTGCCTTGGTGTGGGTCTTTTGGGATTCCTCTTGCTGGGGATTCTCTGTACTTTATAACTGTTTTCTTACCCATATCAGGGAAGTTTTCTGTCATTATTTCTTCAAATACATTTTCTAATCCTTGCTTCTTTTCTTATCCTTCTTCTAGCCCTATTATATGTATGTTACTTTGCTTTGCATTGTCCCAAAGCTCCCTTAGGCTCTCCTGCTTTTTAATTTTTTTCTCTGGTTGCTGCTCAGATTGTGCTTGTTTCTGTAACTTATCTTCTGACTAATTTGGTCATCTGCTTCTTCTAGTCTACTGTTGAAACCTTACATGTTATATTTTATTGCAGTTATGTCACTTTTGATTTCTTCCTGGTTTTTGCCTAGGTTGTTGATTTTCTCATCCATCCAGTATATGAATTCTATGACCATTACTCCGAATTCTCATTCTGTCATATTGCATGACATCACTTATTTTCTTTCTTGTGGAATTCCTTGTTTTCTTTCTTCTGAGGATTGTTTCATTGTCACCCATTCTCATTATCACGAGAAGGTTCAAATGTCAAGTTATAGGTACATGGGCCATGTGCACTGGGAACTTCACACCCCCTCAGTGTCAGAGAAGAGCTCTGACCATGAGACATGTGGCTGCCATAGATTGGTGGGAACCATGTGCTCCTTGGATCAGAGTCACAGGCATTTAGTGTGGCCTTATGTGCAATCTTAGAATCATGGACCCTGCATTCACAGCCATGAAACAGAGGCCCCATTGGCATATGCCAAAAATCAGAGTACCTTAGCACATATCAGGAGTCAATAACTCCCTGTGCCTGCTCCGAGAATCGAGTATGAGAGTCTCTATTCCTTGAGGTGGCCTCACACTGAAAATCAGGGTCCCTGTGTGCACATGCAGAAAGAGTTGGAGTCTCTGGCTCTTAGTGTGAACACACTGGAAATCATGGGTCCAGGCGCACAAGATGAGAAACAGAGCCAAGTCACTGCTGCTCAGTGCTACCTCGCTAGTGGAGAATCAGGGTCCCTGGTCTGCTTTGGCAGACCAGGTTTCACAGTCCCACTGTGTCACCAGGAGGTCCACTCCTGCCCTGTGGAAACAGCTTTCTGTGTGTGCTTGTCCTGAATCAAGGTCATATGGCTCTGCCATCCTGTATGGGAGTGGGCTGTGCACTGCAGGTATGCACTGCAGGAAACACACTCCCCAGATCTGTGTAATTCAGCACAGCCTCCCTGCATGGGCCCTGGGATCTGACTATGGGAAACAAACTTTCCATGTTTACACACCCAGGCTCAAATTCAGTGCAGCCTCCCTGCATGGGTGTGGGGGTCTAATCATAGGAAATGAGCTTCCTGTGTCTGAACACCCAAGCTCAAATTCAGGTAGAGCTGCTGCTGCTGTGTGTGGGAACAAGGTCTGTTTGCACAGAGAGGGTCTATCAGGTCCTATGCCACTGCCGTGGGGCCAGCAGGGAGGGGAATTGGCTCTGTGACTCACAGAAACCTGCAGTTGGGATTCCTGGGGTCTTAGTATCTGGGGATCTGCAACTGTGGTTGCAGGTCTTTTACACTAGTGGGTGTAGGGTCCCTGTTTGCATCTGAGAACTTATTGAGTAGCGGTGAGGATATGACCCAAGTCTCAAGCAGTTCTGTTCTTCAAGATGGCATGGTCTCTGTGCCTGCACTGGCTATCTTGGAGTGTTTGCAGTGGTGGTAGGGTTTTGATATCTAAGACTACCTGCTTTGGCAGCCCCTTGGAAGACCTGCAAGATCTAACTGTCCCTAGCTCTCACTCACACACCACACACATCTACACATGCCTCTATCACTCCACCACTCTCTCACACACTCTCCCTCCCTACCTTCTTGTCATTCGCCATCTTGGGTCCCCTCTCTTTTCATATTTGTTTTCAAAGTCCCCTGATAAAATAAGAACTATGCTTACTGTTAGGGCCATTAAAATGCAAAAATAGGGTTTTGTTCTAGAGAGTGTAGAGGATTCTATGAGAGGTCTCAGACATTTGGCTGTAAACCCACTTTTGTTGTGTTTTTTTTTTTTGAAATAGTTATAGCATCATATGAAGTTTCAAAGATTGAACAGAGAGGTGTTTTGTACTCTTATCCAGCTTCACCCAATGGTTACATTTTATGTAATGGTAGTTAAATGTCAAAAGCAGCCAGTTAATAATGGTCCAATGTGTATATATTTATTTTTGTTATCACATGTGCACATTTCTATAATGACCACGACAATCAGAATATAGAACTAACCCATTAACACAAGAATCTGCCGCATGCAAGACCTTTATAGTCACCGTCTCCCTTGCTATCACTAACAAAGCACAATTTGTTCTCCATATCAATACTTTGGTCATTTCCAAAATGTTATAAAAGTATGTAATATTTTGAGACTGCCTCTTCCCTCCAGTCAGCACAATGCCATTGAGATTTATTCCTGCTAGAGCATCATGTAGCAATTTCTCTCTCTCTCTCTCTCTCTCTCTCTCTCTCTCTCTCTCTCTCTCTCTCTGTCTTTCTCTCTTATATTTCATAACATTGGTATATTGCCCCTTGTTGAGCCATATACCTACTATAGAATGTCTTGGTTGCTTTTAGTTGTTTTGTGCTATTGCTCATGATATTTCTATACACCACCATGTACAGTTTTTATGTGGCCGTAGTCTTCACTTCTTTGGATAAATGCATAGAAATACAACTACTGGGTCATATGTATTTAGAGCCATAGTTTTTGAAGAAACTCTCAAATTATATTCCAGAGTGGTTTTTCCATAGAACATTCCAATCAGGAACATATGAGTGATGTAGTTCCCTCACATCCTTGCCATATTTTGCACCGTTTTTTTAAGGGAAAAGGAAGAACCTCCTATGCCCAAAACAGTTCATTGAAGCAGATTCTTGCAAAGTTATTTTGATGAATTTACACATCATTAGAGCAGCACAGGTACCATCCCTGTCCTGAATGGGTGTTATGTGATGGTGTACTAGCCAATTTAAATATTCCTCTGATATTATTATGATTGTTGACATAAAGGCATTGCAAGATCCTTATATTAGTTTTCCAGTGCTATATAACAGATAACCTGAAAGGTAGCAGCTTAAAACAGCTCCCATTCATTAGCTCACAGATTTGTAGATCACAATGCTGGAAACAGTGGGACTGGGTTCTAAAAGAAAGGCATCCAGGCTGTATTCTCATATGGGACCTGTTCCAAGTTCACATGATTGTACAGAATTTAGTTCCTGGTGACTGCAGGACTGAGATCCCTGTTTCTATGCTGGATGTCTGCTAAGGGCTTTTCTCAGATCCTAGAGTTTGTCCCATTCCTTGTCAATACAGCCTCTTCCAACTTCAAGCCAGCAAAAGAACACCACCCTCTAATTAACCCCTGTGACATGTTGGATTTCTTATGCCAAGAAGACCACAGATCCTTTTCAGGGCTCACTTGATTAGGTCAGCCCTCTCTAAAGACAATCTCATTATCTAAAAATCAACTGATCAAGGACCTCAATCACATCAAGCAAAATCCCTTTGGTCATGTGATACATCAATCCTGGGAATGAAATCTATCCTCTTCCCAGTCCCACCTGTACTGCAAGGGAAAGAAATTTCAAAAGGCTGATTGCAGGGATTCTGGGTTTAATTAAATAACTGAGGCTATAGCGAATTCAGTGCCTCAAATAAGCCGTCACAATTCTAACCATCAAGTTAAAATTTGGCTTGATTTTAGTGTAAGTTTTATTGTGACCTTCTTTTGTGGATACTGATGTTCTAGGTTCTGTGATGGTTTATCATGTTCAAGGCTTACCTCAGATATGTTTCAGGTTCAGTTCTCAACCACCATAACAAAATGAGTAAGAAAACCAATCTTTTGGAGAAGGAAGATGGCTGCCAATGGGAAGGCAGACTGCTAGATATTGCGTAAATGAGAGAACAAAGGGAAAGTGTGTGGTCACACAGGGAGTGTTTGTGAGTTGAAGGACAGTTATACTTCTGGGGACTGTGGGGGATTGCTGGACGGGGTTCTCCTGATTGGGCAGCGTCCATTGCTGCTGGTATCCCTCCTTGAGCTACCGGCTCTATCATGGAGACTGCTCCATCTAGAAGTGGAGAGTGGATGTTATTGGAAGCCTGAAAACCCTGGCAATTTACAACAATGGCACCCAGTGTACTGCTATGACCCTGGGAACATGGGTCTCCAAGCAGCATGGGCACACAGATTTGGAGGAGTTCTGCACCCTCTCGCAGAAAGATCAGATCTCACCTGAGGTAAGGTGAGGACTGTGGTCCAGACAGGAGAGAGAAATGTGCACATGGGAACTAGAGGATCTGGGGAAGTCTCCATCCAGAAAAGTCCCCATCCTATTGGACTTTTGGGCAGGCATGATCCATGAATGTGGAAGGGAATCTACATGGCTGCTAACAAAATAAAACTCTAAAAAGCAACCCATAGTTGAACTAGGTGCAAAAGGGTTGCTTAAAAATTTTAAGGATGTGCCGACTGCTTAGACATAAGGAGAAAAAAGATTTCAAAGACTTATGCTTCAGCGCCAGATTTTGTGCACTTACTCTGGCTCTTTTCTCTCTCTCTTTCTCTTTTTTTCTTTCCCTCTTTAAATCCTTGCTTTTGATTACTAAGCTCAATACATAGGATCACCCAATTGGGGATACTCTAAGAAACTGCAGGGGAAAGTTGTTTTGGTGGAACCTGGTGATCAGAAAACCAGCTCTGGGGCAGCCCATTCCCCCAAACCAGTAGTAAGTGCAACAGGAAAAACAAAATATAAACACTAGCTAGAGAGGACCTATAGACCCAGAGGTCAATCCAGAATCACTGCCACCCGGGGATTGAATCACAAATTGATCTGTGTAAACACAAATAAAGGAGTATAAGAAACAAAGAAATATTATCTGCTTGAAAATCAGGACTATGGCCTGCAACACTGAGGAGCAGTGGAATGCAGGGATCTTCAATACTGTCCTGACTAGGAAACAGGCATGCCAAACAGAACTGTAGAGGAAGTGAATAACCTTCACTGCTGCACTTTCCCCCCACATCTTTTACTTCAGAAACTAATTTTTTCCTCACTTTATTTTACTTTTTTAATTATTACATTTTTTATTTTGAATCAATATTATTACTACTACTATTTTACCTTTTTTATATTGTCATTTTATTTTATTTTGGGATCAGTGTTCTACATTCTATTTTTATCTTTGGCATCATTTTACTCTATCTCAACTTTACCTTTATGCCAACACTTACTTCTTCACTTTTCCTCTTTTATTGTCTTATTTTTCTTTCCCTATTCCTGGTTTTAATTTTCCCTATTTCTTCTTTTCACCACATGTTAAAATTTTACCCTATTTATATATCTAATTTTGAATCCCCTGCTCTTAGTCCATACAAATCTCTTTCTTCTCTTTATTCATTATCAAATTTTTTTTCACTCTGTCTTTTTGTTGTTGTTTGCTTAATTGTTGTTTATTTGGTTTTTAATGCTTATTTGTGAGATTTTTTTTGCATTTTCTTTTTGTTCTGTTTTCATTTTTTTTTCTGTTTTCCCTTACCTTGTCTGATATTAGTTGTTTGTAGTTTGCATTCATCTATAGGTATTTCACATTGGCATTTGTTGGAATTAGTGACTGTTCTATTGGAGTTTTCTGCCCAAATAAATAGTTTTTCCCCTCTTCTTTTTTGTTTCATTCTTTTCTCTCTTTCTTTTATTTCTTTTTCCACTTTAAGTTATGATTCTCTCTCTCTCTCTCTCTCTCTCTCTCTCTCTCTCTCTCTCTCTCTCTCTTTCTCTCTTTCTCTCCCTCTCTCCCCCTTCTCATTTTTTTTCTTCTTCTTTCTTAATTATTCCCTAATTCTCTTTTCTCTGGTTGTCATCTTTATATGAGGTTATTACTATCGTGAATACATTTGTGTTCAGTACATTGTGTGTTGTGCCTTTTTGTGTTGTATTATGTGCCTTTAAATAAATGAGGTGAGAGAGAACTACATAACCAGAAACTCGGAGAAGAGAGATCATGGGGAGTCAAGGAAAGAGCCTGCATATGAAAGAACAGCAGGCATCACCAGAAAATGAAGTAAATGAAATGAAGGCAAGCAACCTGTCAGAAAAAGAATCAGAGAAATGGACATAAGGTGGATGAAAAGAATGGAAGACAAATTAAAGAATATGTATAAGAGACAGTAGGAAATGAAGAAGAACAAAGAAAAAATGAAAAATTACATCACTGCTATAAAGAACTCAATAGAAAGCATCAACAGTAAACTAGAAGAAACAGAGGACTACATCAGTGAGCTAGAATAAAAGGTAAGAAAATATACTCAAGCACAACAGCTTCTAGAAAAAAAATTTAAAAGCAGGAGGAGAACTTAAGTGAACTTTGGGACAACACAAAATGAAACAATATCTGCATAATAGGGTGCTAAAGGAGAGGAAACTGAGCAAAGAATAAAAATTCTGTTTGGAGAAATAGTGACAGAAAACTTTCCTTATGTAGGGAAGAAAAAACTCACACAAATCCAAGCAGCTAACAGAGTCCCAAACAAAATAAATGCCAAAAGACTGATGCCAAGGCACATTATAATTAAACTGGCAAATACCAAGGACAAACTAAGAATCTTAAAAGCAGCCAGAGAGATATAGAAACTTACCTAAAAAGGATCCCCCATCAGACTAGCAATTTATTTTTCAACAGAAACATATCAGTCCAGGAGGGAATGAAATATACAAAACCATGAGTCCAAGAATACTGTACCAAGCAAGACTATCAATCAAAATTGAGGGTGAAATCAGGAGCATCACAGAAAAAAAAAAAAAAAAAAGGACTAAGGGAATTTATTATCACCAAACCAGCAATGAAGAAATGCTAAAGAGTCTAAGAGTCTACAGTAAAAAGCAGAAATAAGAAACAAAAAAGGAACACAGGGGTAAAAATAAAAATGGTGATAAACAAGTACTTATCAATAAAAACTTTAAATGTAAAAGGATTAAAAGCCCCAATCAAAAGACATAGGGGAACTGAGTGGATAAGAAAATATGACCCATATATCTGCTGTCTAGAGGAAACCCACCTCAGAAAAAAAAACACCCACAGACTCATGGTGAAGAGATGTAAAAAGGTATTTTAGGCAAATGGAAATGAAAAAACAAAAAGCAAAAGCAAACAAATAAACCTGGGGTAGCAATACTTATATCTGACAAATTAGATCTCAAAATGAAGAACATAAAAAGTGATAAGGAAGGTTACTTCATAATACTAAAGGGAGCAATCCAACAAGAAGAAACAACTCTGGTAAACATATATGCACCCAATACAGGAGCACCCAGATACATTAAAAAACAAACAAACAAACAAAAAAAAAACTTCTGGATATTATCAAGGGAGAGATTGACAGAAATACAATCATAGTAGGGGACTTGAATACCACACTTTCACCATTGGACAAATCCTCTAAACAAAAAATTAGCAAAGAAACATCAATCCTAAATGACTCACTAGATCAGATGAAATTAGCTGACAATTTCAGAACATTTAACCATAAAACCACAGAATATATATTCTTCTCAAGTGCACATGGGTCACTTTCAAAGATAGACCATATATTGGGTCACAAGCAAAGTCTCTTCAAATTCAAGAAGATAGAAATCATATCAAGCATCTTCTCAGATTGAAATGGCATAAAACTGGAAATCAACTATAATAAAAACAATTTAAAAATTCAAACACCTGGAGACTAAAAAGCATGCTATAAAACAATGACTGAGTTACCAGTGTGATCAAAGAAGAAATAAAAAACATCACAGTAACAAACGACAATGAAAACACAATCCAAAAATCTATGGGGCACAGTAAAAGCAGTTTTGAGAGGGAAGTTCATAACTCTATAGGCCTACTGCAAAAAACAAGAAACAATGGTAATAAAGTACCTAACTCTACAATTCAAACAGTTAGAAAGAGAGCAACAAAAAAAGTCCAAAGTGGAAGGAAGGAAATAATAAAGAATAGAGTGGTGATAAATGACATAGAGACCAATTAAAAAAAAAAAAAAATATATATATATATATATATATATATATATATATATATATATATATATATATATATATACAAAACTAAGAAAGCATACACAAGATTCCTTGAAATATAAACAAGATTGATGAACCTTTAGCCAGGCTCACCAAGAATCAAAAAGAGAGGACCCAAATAAACAAAAACAGAAATGAAGAAGAGAAATAACAACAGACCCCACAGAAATACAAAGGATTGTTAAAAAAATACTATAAACAACCCTATTTCAACAAACTGGACAACTTGGAAAAAATGGAAATATGCCTTGAAAAATCCAACCTTTCAAAACTCAATCAGGAAGATTCTAAAAATTTCAATAGGCAAATAACTATGGAAGAAATTGAAATAGTCATCAAAAAGTTTCCAGTAAACAAAAGACTTGGGTCAGAGGTTTCACCAGGGAGTTTTACCAAACATTCAAGGAAGAACTAAAACCTATCCTGCTCAGACTATTCCAAAAAAAATCAAGAGGAAGCAACACTTCATGCTCATTCTATGAAGGCAGCATCACCCTAATACCAAAACCAGATTAAGACAACACAATGAGCTGAGACTGGTTTGGCTCAGTGGATAGAGCGTCGGCTTGGGGACTGAAAAGTCCCCGTTTCAATTCCGGTCAAGGGCATGTACCTTAGTTGTGGGCATATCTCCAGTGGGGGGTGTGCAAGAGGCAGCTGATCGATGACTCTCTCTCATAGATGTTTCTAACTCTCTATCTCTCCCTTCCTCTCTGTACAAAATCAATAAAATACATTTAAAAAAATAAAAAGAAATAAATAAATTTAAAAGACAACACAATGAAAGAGAATTACAGGCCAATATCCTTCATGAATATAGGTACCAAAATCCTCAACAAAATTCTAGCAAATCAGATCCAGCCATACATCAAAAAGATCATACGCCATCAACAAAGTAGAATTTATCCCAGGGATGCAAAATGGTACAATATTTGCAAATAAATAAATGTGATACAACAAATTTAGAGATAAAAATAACATAATCATATTAATTGTTACAGAAAAAGCATTTGACAAAATCCAACACCCATTTTTGATAAAAACTCTCAGCAAGATGGGAATAAGAAGATCATACCCCAACATAATAAAAGGTACATATGAAAAACCCACAGCCAACATCATATTAAATTGACCAAAACTAAAAACATTTCTCCTAAGAACAAGAAAAAGATAAGGATGTACACTTTCACCACTGCTGTTCGACATAGTACTTGAATTATTAGCCATTGCAATTAGACAAAAAGAAGAAATAAAAGGCGTCGAAATTGGAAATGAAGAAGTAAAATTGTCCTTATTTGCAGATGACATAACACTATACATAGAAAACCCTAAAGACTCCATTTAAAAAAGTATAGACTTAATAAATGAATTTGGCAATGTAACAGGATATAAAATTAACACTAAGAAATCTATGGCATTCCTATACACCTATAATGAACTGATAAAAAGAGAAATTAAAAAAGAAAGGATCAAACTTAAGCAATTCTGTGTGATAAAAAGTGCATATCATCCCCTCAAGTCAGAATTGGAAGTTTGAAAAGAAAATTCATACTCTCCCACCCCCACCCCCCGCCCATCATTATATCCACACATCCTATCACAATGTGCCAGATCAGGTAATTCTCAATAAATGTTTGCTGTATTTTTAAAAATTCTGAGCCATATAATGAGCTTTCACTGCAACCACATGTTGGCCATCTTCATGGAGATTCACAGAGATTGTAGAGACCAATACATTTGGCTTTCAATATAAAATAATTTTTCTTTTTCTTTTTAATTTATTTGTAACTCTGGCACCACTGATTATTGTATTAATACATTTCTATCTATATTAATTATTTGTGTTCCTTTATTTTTTTGTTTAAAACCTTTTCTTCCCTTTACTATTCTATCAGAAGGCAGTAGGCAAAAGAGAGAAAATCCAAATCTGATTATTTTATTACTTATAGAGTTTAAATAAGTGTTTATAGAAGAAGAAGTTGTGGTCAGCAGTGAGATTTTTTAACTATCCTTATTTATTAATTATAGTGCAAGAGTTATTTAAGTTATGGATTATTCAGGTGAATTTATTTGAATTTAATTAATAACACTAATTCTATTTAAATGGCTTCAGCTTTATATTTCTGTATACTATTACAAAGAATGCAGTGCAATTAGTCCTTCCTGTATTCTATAGGAAATCCATTTTCTAAGCTTATGTTATGAAACTGTCCAATAAGCAAGCTAGAGACATGGTAAGGTGATCTGAGCTTTTGAAGAAGTGGGAGAAAAGACTCACGATATAGGCAATCAGTAATACTGAAATTAATTAATGAATATATGCAATTGGTCAACATCCTTAGAGAAATAAAATGTAATTTTTCAACCCTCTCTTCCACCAAGGTGAAATTTATTACAGAACAAAGTTTATTTTTCTCTCTATGGACAAGAGTAATTTGTATTAATGTCTGAGTTCTACAGCTTATACAATACAGTGAAAGGCACAGGCCCCTACAAAACCAGATATTCCCAAAGAATTTGTCAGACAATGCTCAGATCCCCACTGAAAGGACACTAATGAATCCATTTGTCCATTTCAAAATTGTGCACCATAGTTTTTGACACTTCTAATTCCAGCATCAAAACCACTTTCTTCTCTCCTTGTTGTACACTATAGCCACTCCCTCAATGCATCTTTCTGAGGGAAAATAGTTCAGAAGCCCAAGATTTTGAAAAATGCAACCAGAATTCCAGGTTTTGCCTGGCGTTTCCTACTTTTGGGATGGCTAGAAGCTTAGAGAACTCAGAAGAAATGAGCTTGTGTACCACAAGCTTGGTTCAGACTGCAAATTCCCAGAAACATAATAACTTGCACCTCCCAGTCTGAGAAGGTTTAGATCATTGCATGAAAATGCTCTTTTGCCCAGTTTTTAGAGTTTTACCTGCATATGCATGGCACAGCATTGCTGAGAGGGCACGTGTCCATGTATTTGCTCCTATGATATTTACCACAACTCTGTGAAGCTGTCTGGTCTTCATTTCTGATCCTCTTACTAGCAAAGAGTAAACCGAGGCACAGAAAATTTATGCGGATTGCTTCAGGTCACATACTGACAAGGGACAGGTAGCATTTATACTCAGGCTTTCTCAACATTGTTCATTTCATATTTCACTATGAATTCTAACATTCACTTCACTGGGCATTTAGTGAGTAATATAGTCCTATAATAATGAGGTGGTATGGCCCTGAGTTTTATTCCCAATTTATATACAGGGATAATTATAAGAATAAAATCTTAAAGTTAATATTTATATTTGTTAGTGCTTTGTTGTTTAAGGGACAATTCAACTAACTAGTTTGATAAAAGTTAAATGGCTAAAAAATATGGAAGAGAATTACAACTTCTCCACAATATTGCATATTTTAGGTGAAAGATGACTATTTGCAATTACTTTTCCATCCCTTATTTTTGTAAGACAACTGGTAGTTTATAGTACTGAGAAGTTTTTAATAGGATATATCTACTTAGTAGCAATATCTGTTCTTGATTTCAACTGTTAGATTTATTTTGAGTGTTTTATGGTATTGAGGAAGAAGAGATACCGGAAATATGAATTTGGAAATTGTTGTTCTATAATTTTGTTGAAATGTGGGAGTGAGAAAAGGCCTTTCATTTGCTTATATCTGTTTATACTATTTGCATACCAAATGGCCATTACTGTCTGTATTTTGCAATGGGATATAGGCAGAGAATATTTTTTTGAACTTAGCATTCTAAGACTTTTTATCTTAGAGGAAATATGTGATTTGATTTGTCCAACTGAATTTTTATATTAAAGTATAGTATATCTCATGACATTGCTTGGAAATATAAACTAAAGATAGAGATAAACTTCATATGGTTTTAGCATATCTGTTTGAAGGCAGTACGTAGAAGTTGAGGCTAAACAAAATATTTGGTTTAACTTTCTATTAAAAAATTTTCCATGGTAAGAACAAAATTTTTCTACATACATCAGTATGTACCAATGATGATTTCAAAGCTTCTGAAGCCAAATATACAACTGTATGATCCAACACACATTGCTGAATTCATTTTCAAAACTCTTGGTAATGTATACTATTTATTACTGAGAAGGTAAAAGAAATCATTACAATGGTATCTACCATTTGTGTATGTTAATATACAAGTAACTTGTTTCATTTTTCACCTGAACTTCTCTCTCTCTGTAGCTGCACTGCTTACTTTAGGGGACAATTGAAGCATTGCTCTTTTATCTTAAGGATTTATAACATTGCAAAGACCTTATCCTATTGAATTCTATTGTGAAATAAAGCTATTTTTCTTTTCCAGTAAAAACTCAGCTATTATTTACTACAATCAAATTTGTAGAATATACCAATAATAATAAAACTGTTCTCATTCCACGCTTATTCACTAATTCGGAGGCAAAGAGCCTGAAAGAAATGTTTGTAAAGTGGAAGCTCAGCGACAAATATATTTTCAACTATGATGGAGAGAAAAACAAATCCACACCCACCAGTGAATTTTCAAGTGCACACATTGTACCAGGTGCACTATTAACAGGCAGCGCCTCGTTGGTGATGGACAAGAGCCAAGCTGTGCCGGAAATATATACTTGTGAGGTATCAGAATCAAGTAAAGAAGGCAAAACCACCATAGAACTAAAATATCGTATTGGTAAGAATTTCATAATCTTCCCTTTTATTTGTCCTGCAGTAGCCTAATGCTATTAGAAACTGGATAAAGTGATGCTAGGGACTTCTTTGAATCAAAAAGCAATTTATGACTAATAAATTATTACATAATGTTTTGCAGCTTTAAGATCATGATATTTACTTGCTCTTCAACTTTTCATAAATTAAATTCCTTTGCTGTGTTATATGTGTACTGTCATGTTCTCAAACTTTTGTTCTGAGAAATGTTCTGCTGGCATCATTTAATCTGCATTTCGGTTTGCTGCTATCAAAATATTATCATGTGATTAATTTTCCATGATCTTTCCAATGATGTAGCTTTTTTTAATTACCTGCACTTTGGTCAAATCTCTAATGTACTCCAGTTAGATAGGATACATTAGGAGAATAATGAACTCAAGAATCATGTCATGATGTTGTTTCCTTGAGGTTTCCTGCTATGATGTTTGTTCTTTTTTATTAGTTAACATAAGGGAGAGCTAGGGATCCAATAGAATTCATTTTAAGGCAGCCTTGATTATAGCACCATGTCTGTGCCTTTCTTCACAGACTTGGGTGGTGAGTTACATAAAGCAGTAAAGCTAGCTGGAGTAAACAATCTGCTTTCTTTTCTAGTCCTTGCCATGCCAGTTGATTACTCTAACCACATAGAGATGCATACTGACTTTCTCTTGAAAGCTCTATGTAGAACCACTAGAGATATTACTGCTCTCCAGATTAGGCAAGCCTTTGAGAACCTCTGTTTTAGATGGGATCAGACCATTCAGTTGAATCAAATATTTGCCTTCTTTTCTTCTAGTATTTTGTGTTATGAAATGTCTATTACCAGATTACCAAAGGGTGTGAATTCTGATGGAAAATTCTGACATTGCTTAGGATTAGGAACCAGGACATCTGATTCTACAACTTAACTTTTTGCTTCTATTGAACTTTTCAAGTTACTAGACTGGGTTCAAGTTATCTCATCTGCACATGGGGATGGAAAGATATTCCTGCTTTTATGTATTCTCCAGTCTAAGAAGCATCATGAGATTCCTTGTGTACCAGTCTTGTCCTTTGTAAACCAAGGTACTTTACAAATCTTAGTAGTCTTTCTTGTACATTTCATTTTATGAAGTGAGGAACTGAAGTGCTGAAACTGGGTTGTCATGAGAGGGAAGTCCATGTGGTACAGCATGTGCAGGAGGTGGCTCAGAGCAGAGTTTAAAAGTATTTCCTCCATTGGAAATGTCATTTATTCACAATGGGTGAGGGTGATTTGGGGGTTGAGTGCAGGTCACTAAGAGAAAGATTATAAACTTCATATTTAAAGGCCAGAAGATGGATTGAAGATGGTTGGGAAAGGAATATCAATCTCTGGGATAAAGACAAAGTTTGTAATTTTCTGTGTTATTGTTTCATCTTTGTTTTTAAAGTCTCTGATAAAATAAGAACTACATTTACTGTTGGGGCCATTAAAATATGAAGTGGTGTTTTGTTGTAGAGACTGTAGAAGATTCTACCAGAGGTCTCAGACCTTTGTGCACACATTTTTATTTTTTGAAATACTTATAGAATCATGAGAAGTTTCAAATATAGAACAGAGAGGTGATTTGTACTCTTACCCAGCTTCATCCAGTGGTTACATTTTATGTAACAGTAGTTAAATGTCAAAACCACCCAGAACACATTAGTACAATGTATGTATATTTCTTTTTTTTTAATCACATGTGTACATTTTTTAAATGACCACCACAATCAGAATATAGAACTATCCCATTAATACAAATATCTGCCTTGTGCAAACCCTTTATAGTATCCTCCCTTATTATCCCTAATCTGGCAAGCACAATTTGTTCTCTATATCAATACATTGGTTATTTCAAAAGCCTGGGAGGAATCACAATGGAGGTGTAGGTAAACACCTGAACTTGCTCCTGAGCAGAACCACATCAAAACTTTAACTAAAGACAAAATGAATATCATCCAGAAGCACAGTAAGGCTGGTTGAGTGGAATTCATCAACTAGAAGGAAAGACAAAAGCACACTGAGACTGGTAGGAGGTGTGGAGGTGCAGAAATAAATTGCAGATATATGGAGTCATGAAGGGGAAATGGCTGGCAATAGTGTACACTGTGGTCTTTTTCAATCAGGAGAGGGCTAGAATCATGACTGCGTTGAACTCGATTTCTGGGCAGGACTCTTGAGACCCAGTCTCATACTGGAAGAAACTGGACTGTCTGACATCTGGCCTCAATATTAGGACTGCTTTCCCTCACAGGTGCTTGCAGAAATCATTGTTCCTGCATGGTGCCTCAGGACACAGAGACCTGGGACCTCATCCAGGCAGGGCTGTTTGTCAGCCATTGCTGTTTGCTCTGCCCTGGTGATTCCCTAGTACCCACCCCACCCAATTTACAACCCCACCCAAGCCTTGACAGAGACATTTGCATATGAATATCCTAGTCTTTTGCAATCTAAAACCTAGCAAACTGCAGCTGGGTTAGAGAGCCCTAGAACTTCCAAAAGAAGACACAAGGCTGGACAGCAGCTTCAGATATGGGACTCATTAGGGCACCTCTAATACCCAAACAAAGAGTAAGAATCTACAGGTCTCTCTGAACTTTTGCTGGGTGACTTCAGGCAGTGGCTGATTTTGCACATCTCCTTGGAGACCCAACAGCAGTGTACCCAGTTGTCAGAGAAAGACCATCCAGATTACAACTCTTCACATCCAGGGGGCAGACTTAGTGAGCACTAAAGTCCCACTGAATCAAGTCTTGTCCTATAAGGGTGTCTTCAGCAAAGAAGTACTCCCATCATAGACACAACTGATCCTCACAGCCAATTAATTGGCCTGGTGGTCAATTCCTCTCAGTGATACCAACAGCAATCAAGGCTTAACTACACCAAAGTGTGTCCTCCTCAGGTAATTAGGAAGGCTGAGCCACTGGGCCCTATAGGACAGCTAGCACTGGGAAGCAACCAACATGTGCAGACAAAGAAATAGGTCACAAATGAAAGAAATGGAGGAAAGCAACTACGGATATAGATTTTAAAACAACAGTTATAAGGTTACTCAATAATCTTCTAGAAACCTCTGAGAAATATAATGAGTCCCTCAAGGATATGAAAAAGGACCAATTATAAATGAAGCATACACTGACTGAAATATAGAATAATATACAAAGATCTAACACTAGACTAGATGATTGCAAGAATCACGTCAATTATTATATACATTACTTAGAAATACAAAATAAAGATAGAAATAAACTTCATATGGGTTTAGCAAGTTTTGTTTGGAATCAGTACATAGAAGTTGAGGCTGAATATAATATTTGGTTTGACTTTCTATTAAAAATTTTGCCATGGTAAGAACAAAGTTTTTTCACATACATCAGTAAGTACCAATGATGACTTCAAAACGTCTGAAGCCAAATATACACCTATACGATCCAACACAGTTTGCTGAATTCATTCCCAACATTTTTAGTAATGTATACTGTGTACTTTTTGAGAAGAAAAAAGTAATAATTACAATGGTGTCTACCATTTGTGCATGTTAATATAAAAGTAACTTGTTTCTCTTTTCTCCTAGCCTGCCTTCTCTCTGTACCTTCATTGCTTACTTTAGGGGACAATTGAAGCATTGCTTTTTTATCTTAAGGATTTGTAACATCTCTAAGATTTTATCCTATTGAATTCTATCATGAAATGAAGCTATTTTTTTCTTTTCCAGTTAAACCTCAGCTATTATTTACTACAATCAAATCTGTAGAATATGCCAATAACAGTAAAACGGTTCTCATCCCATGCTTATTTACTAATTCGGAGGCAAAGAGCCTGAAAGAAATGTTTGTAAAGTGGAAGCTCAGCGACAAATATATTTTCAACTATGATGGAGAGAAAAACGAATCCACACCCACCAGTGAATTTTCAAGTGCACACATTGTACCAGGTGCACTATTAACAGGCAGCGGCTCTTTGGTGATGGACAAGAGCCAAGCTGTGCCGGGAATATATACTTGTGAAGTATCAGAATCAAGTAAAGAAGGCAAAACCACCATAGAACTAAAATATGGTAAGAATTTCAGAAACTTCCCTTTTATTTGTCCTGCGGTAGCCTAATACTATCAGAAATTGGGCACAATGAGGCTAGGGACTCCTTTGAATCAAAAAGCAATTCAGGACTAGTAAATTATTATGTAATGTTTTGCAGCTTTAAGATCATGATATTTACGTGCTCTTCTACTTTTCATGAATTGAATTCCTTTGCTGTGTTATTTGTGTACTGTCATGTTCTCAAACTTTTGTTCTGAGAAATGTTCTGCTGGTGTAGTTGTTCAGACATCATTTAATCTTCATTTCTGTTTGCTGCTATCAAAATTCTATCTTTCATGTGATTAATTTTCCATGATATTTCCAATGATGTAGCTTTATGTATTACCTGCACTTTGATCAAGGCCTGACAAATCCCCCCATGCTCCAGTTAGAAAGAATACATTACAAGGAGAATCATGAGTTCAAGAATCATGTCATGATGTTGTTTCCTTGAGGTTTTCTGCTATGATGTTTGCTCTTTTTATTAGTTAACATAAGGGAGAGATAGGGATCCAATAGAATTAATTTTAAGACAGCCTTGGTTATAGCACCATGACTGTGCCTTTCTTCACAGACTTGGGTGGTGAGTTGCATAAAGCAGTAAAGCTAGCTGAAGTAAACAATCTGCTTTCTTTTCTAGTCCTTGCCATGCCAGCTGATTACTCTAACCACATAGAGATGCATACTGACTTTCTCTTTTGAAAGCTCTATGTAGAACCACTAGAGATATTCCTGCTCTCCAGATTAGGCAAGCCTTTGAGAACCTCTGTTTTAGATGGGATCAGACCATTCAGTTGAATCAAATATTTGCCTTCTTTTCTTCTAGTATTTCATGTTGTGAAATGCCTATTACCAGATTACCAAAGGGTGTGAATTCTGATGGAATATTCTGACATTGTTTAGTATTAGGAACCAGGACATCTGATTCTACAACTTAACTTTTTGCCTCTGTTGAACTTTTTATTTCACTGGGTCCAAGTTACCTCATCTCTACTTGGGGATGAAAAGATTTTCCTGCTTTTATGTATTCTCCAGTCTAACAAGCATCATGAGATTCCTTGTGTACCAGTCCTTTGTAAACCAAAGTACTTTGCAAATGTGAGGTGTCTTCCTAGTATTTTATGAAGTGAAGAACTGAGGTGCTGAAGTTGGGTTGTCATGAGAGGGAAGTGTGGTGCAGCATGTGCAGGAGATAGCTCAGAGCAGAATTTGAAAGTATTTCCTCCATTGGAAATGTCATTTATTCACAATGGGTGAGGGTGATTTGGGGGTAGAGTGCAGATTACTAAGAGAAAGATTGTTAACTTAATACTTAAAGGTCAGAAGATGGATTGAAGATGGTTGGGAAAGGGATGCCAATCTCTGGGATAAAGACAAAGTTTGTAATTTTCTGTGTTATTGTTTCATCTTTGTTTTTAAAGTCTCTGATAAAATAAGAACTACATTTACTGTTGGGGCCATTAAAATATGAAGTGGTGTTTTGTTGTAGAGAATGTAGAAGGTTCTATCAGAGGTCTCAGAACTTTGACTGTGCACACATTTTTATTTTTTGAAATATTTATAGAATCATGAGAAGATTCAAATATAGAACAGAGAGGTGATTTGTACTCTTACCCAGCTTCATCCAGTGGTTACATTTTATGTAACAGTAGTTAAATGTCAAAACCACCCAGAACACATTAGTACAATGTATGTATATTTCTTTTTTTTTAATCACATGTGTACATTTTTTAAATGACCACCACAATCAGAATATAGAACTATCCCATTAATACAAATATCTGCCTTGTGCAAACCCTTTATAGTATCCTCCCTTATTATCCCTAATCTGGCAAGCACAATTTGTTCTCTATATCAATACATTGGTTATTTCAAAAGCCTGGGAGGAATCACAATGGAGGTGTAGGTAAACACCTGAACTTGCTCCTGAGCAGAACCACATCAAAACTTTAACTAAAGACAAAATGAATATCATCCAGAAGCACAGTAAGGCTGGTTGAGTGGAATTCATCAACTAGAAGGAAAGACAAAAGCACACTGAGACTGGTAGGAGGTGTGGAGGTGCAGAAATAAATTGCAGATATATGGAGTCATGAAGGGGAAATGGCTGGCAATAGTGTACACTGTGGTCTTTTTCAATCAGGAGAGGGCTAGAATCATGACTGCGTTGAACTCGATTTCTGGGCAGGACTCTTGAGACCCAGTCTCATACTGGAAGAAACTGGACTGTCTGACATCTGGCCTCAATATTAGGACTGCTTTCCCTCACAGGTGCTTGCAGAAATCATTGTTCCTGCATGGTGCCTCAGGACACAGAGACCTGGGACCTCATCCAGGCAGGGCTGTTTGTCAGCCATTGCTGTTTGCTCTGCCCTGGTGATTCCCTAGTACCCACCCCACCCAATTTACAACCCCACCCAAGCCTTGACAGAGACATTTGCATATGAATATCCTAGTCTTTTGCAATCTAAAACCTAGCAAACTGCAGCTGGGTTAGAGAGCCCTAGAACTTCCAAAAGAAGACACAAGGCTGGACAGCAGCTTCAGATATGGGACTCATTAGGGCACCTCTAATACCCAAACAAAGAGTAAGAATCTACAGGTCTCTCTGAACTTTTGCTGGGTGACTTCAGGCAGTGGCTGATTTTGCACATCTCCTTGGAGACCCAACAGCAGTGTACCCAGTTGTCAGAGAAAGACCATCCAGATTACAACTCTTCACATCCAGGGGGCAGACTTAGTGAGCACTAAAGTCCCACTGAATCAAGTCTTGTCCTATAAGGGTGTCTTCAGCAAAGAAGTACTCCCATCATAGACACAACTGATCCTCACAGCCAATTAATTGGCCTGGTGGTCAATTCCTCTCAGTGATACCAACAGCAATCAAGGCTTAACTACACCAAAGTGTGTCCTCCTCAGGTAATTAGGAAGGCTGAGCCACTGGGCCCTATAGGACAGCTAGCACTGGGAAGCAACCAACATGTGCAGACAAAGAAATAGGTCACAAATGAAAGAAATGGAGGAAAGCAACTACGGATATAGATTTTAAAACAACAGTTATAAGGTTACTCAATAATCTTCTAGAAACCTCTGAGAAATATAATGAGTCCCTCAAGGATATGAAAAAGGACCAATTATAAATGAAGCATACACTGACTGAAATATAGAATAATATACAAAGATCTAACACTAGACTAGATGATTGCAAGAATCACGTCAATTATTATATACATTACTTAGAAATACAAAATAAAGATAGAAATAAACTTCATATGGGTTTAGCAAGTTTTGTTTGGAATCAGTACATAGAAGTTGAGGCTGAATATAATATTTGGTTTGACTTTCTATTAAAAATTTTGCCATGGTAAGAACAAAGTTTTTTCACATACATCAGTAAGTACCAATGATGACTTCAAAACGTCTGAAGCCAAATATACACCTATACGATCCAACACAGTTTGCTGAATTCATTCCCAACATTTTTAGTAATGTATACTGTGTACTTTTTGAGAAGAAAAAAGTAATAATTACAATGGTGTCTACCATTTGTGCATGTTAATATAAAAGTAACTTGTTTCTCTTTTCTCCTAGCCTGCCTTCTCTCTGTACCTTCATTGCTTACTTTAGGGGACAATTGAAGCATTGCTTTTTTATCTTAAGGATTTGTAACATCTCTAAGATTTTATCCTATTGAATTCTATCATGAAATGAAGCTATTTTTTTCTTTTCCAGTTAAACCTCAGCTATTATTTACTACAATCAAATCTGTAGAATATGCCAATAACAGTAAAACGGTTCTCATCCCATGCTTATTTACTAATTCGGAGGCAAAGAGCCTGAAAGAAATGTTTGTAAAGTGGAAGCTCAGCGACAAATATATTTTCAACTATGATGGAGAGAAAAACGAATCCACACCCACCAGTGAATTTTCAAGTGCACACATTGTACCAGGTGCACTATTAACAGGCAGCGGCTCTTTGGTGATGGACAAGAGCCAAGCTGTGCCGGGAATATATACTTGTGAAGTATCAGAATCAAGTAAAGAAGGCAAAACCACCATAGAACTAAAATATGGTAAGAATTTCAGAAACTTCCCTTTTATTTGTCCTGCGGTAGCCTAATACTATCAGAAATTGGGCACAATGAGGCTAGGGACTCCTTTGAATCAAAAAGCAATTCAGGACTAGTAAATTATTATGTAATGTTTTGCAGCTTTAAGATCATGATATTTACGTGCTCTTCTACTTTTCATGAATTGAATTCCTTTGCTGTGTTATTTGTGTACTGTCATGTTCTCAAACTTTTGTTCTGAGAAATGTTCTGCTGGTGTAGTTGTTCAGACATCATTTAATCTTCATTTCTGTTTGCTGCTATCAAAATTCTATCTTTCATGTGATTAATTTTCCATGATATTTCCAATGATGTAGCTTTATGTATTACCTGCACTTTGATCAAGGCCTGACAAATCCCCCCATGCTCCAGTTAGAAAGAATACATTACAAGGAGAATCATGAGTTCAAGAATCATGTCATGATGTTGTTTCCTTGAGGTTTTCTGCTATGATGTTTGCTCTTTTTATTAGTTAACATAAGGGAGAGATAGGGATCCAATAGAATTAATTTTAAGACAGCCTTGGTTATAGCACCATGACTGTGCCTTTCTTCACAGACTTGGGTGGTGAGTTGCATAAAGCAGTAAAGCTAGCTGAAGTAAACAATCTGCTTTCTTTTCTAGTCCTTGCCATGCCAGCTGATTACTCTAACCACATAGAGATGCATACTGACTTTCTCTTTTGAAAGCTCTATGTAGAACCACTAGAGATATTCCTGCTCTCCAGATTAGGCAAGCCTTTGAGAACCTCTGTTTTAGATGGGATCAGACCATTCAGTTGAATCAAATATTTGCCTTCTTTTCTTCTAGTATTTCATGTTGTGAAATGCCTATTACCAGATTACCAAAGGGTGTGAATTCTGATGGAATATTCTGACATTGTTTAGTATTAGGAACCAGGACATCTGATTCTACAACTTAACTTTTTGCCTCTGTTGAACTTTTTATTTCACTGGGTCCAAGTTACCTCATCTCTACTTGGGGATGAAAAGATTTTCCTGCTTTTATGTATTCTCCAGTCTAACAAGCATCATGAGATTCCTTGTGTACCAGTCCTTTGTAAACCAAAGTACTTTGCAAATGTGAGGTGTCTTCCTAGTATTTTATGAAGTGAAGAACTGAGGTGCTGAAGTTGGGTTGTCATGAGAGGGAAGTGTGGTGCAGCATGTGCAGGAGATAGCTCAGAGCAGAATTTGAAAGTATTTCCTCCATTGGAAATGTCATTTATTCACAATGGGTGAGGGTGATTTGGGGGTAGAGTGCAGATTACTAAGAGAAAGATTGTTAACTTAATACTTAAAGGTCAGAAGATGGATTGAAGATGGTTGGGAAAGGGATGCCAATCTCTGGGATAAAGACAAAGTTTGTAATTTTCTGTTTGATTGTTTCATCTTTGTTTTTAAAGTCTCTGATAAAATAAGAACTACATTTACTGTTGGGGCCATTAAAATATGAAGTGGTGTTTTGTTGTAGAGAATGTAGAAGGTTCTATCAGATGTCTCAGAACTTTGACTGTGCACACATTTTTATTTTTTGAAATATTTATAGAATCATGAGAAGATTCAAATATAGAACAGAGAGGTGATTTGTACTCTTACCCAGCTTCATCCAGTGGTTACATTTTATGTAACAGTAGTTAAATGCCAAAACCACCCAGACCACAATGGTACAATGTGTATATATTTCTTTTTCTTTTTATCACATGTGCACATTTTTGAAATGACCACCACAATCAGAATATAGAACCATCCCATTAATACAAATATCTGCCTTGGGAAAACCCTTTATAGTCCCCTTCTTCCTTACTATCCCTAACCTGGCAAGCACGATTTGTTCTCCATATCAATACATTGGTCATTTCAAAAAAATCTATCCTAATAAATAAAAGCCTGGGAGGAATCATGATGGTGGCATAGGTAAACATCTAAACTTGCTGCCAAGCAGAACCACATCAAAAGTACAATTAAAAGACAATATGAATATCATCCAGAAGCACAGGAAGGCTGGCTGAGTGGAATTCATACAATGAGAAGGAAAGACAAAAGCTCACTGAGACTGGGAGGAAGTGGGAATATGCAGAAATGAATTGTAGAGATATGGAGGCATGGAAGGGAAGGGTCTGGCAATGGTGTATGCTGCTGTCTTTTTCAATCAGGAGATAGTTATGGAGACCAAACTGCTCTGACCTCCATTTCTGGGCAGGACTCTGAGGACCCAGTCTCATGCTGGAAGAAACCAGACTGTCTGATATCTGGCTGCAATATGAGGACTGCTTTCTCTCACAGGTGCCTGCAGTAATCATTGTTCCTGCATGGTGCCTCAGGACACAGAGTCCTGGGACCCCTTCCAGGCAGGGCTACTTGTCAGCTATTGCTGTTTTCTCTGCCCTGGTGATTCCCTAATTTACAACCACACCCAAGCCTTGCAGAGAGGCATTTGCATATGAATGTTCTGGTCTTTTGCAATCTAAAACCTAACAAACTACAGCTGGGTTAGAGAGCCCTAGAACTTCCAAAAGAAGACCCAAGGCTGGACAGCAGCTTGCATTGCTTCAGAGCTGGGCCTCATTAATACCCAAACAAAGAGGAAGAATCTACAGGTCTTTCTGTTGCTCTTGTTGAGTGACCTCAGGCAGTGGTTGATTTTGCACACCTCCTTGGAGCTCCAAAAGCCAGTGTACCCAGTGGTTAGAGTAGGGCCATCCACATTACAACTCTTCACATCCATAAGAAACACACTCAAGGGGCAGGCTTAGTGAGTGCCAAAGCCCCACTGAAGCAAGTCTTGCCCCATAAGGGTATCTCCAGCACAGAAGTACTCCCATCATAGACACAATTGATCCTCATAGCAAATCAATTGGCCTGGAATTCAATTCCTCCCAGAGATATCATCAGCAATCAAGGCTAACTACACCAAGACTGTGCAGAAAGCCCAAAAAGAGGTGCACCAAGAGTGTCCTTCTCAGGTAATTAGGGAGGCTGAGCCACAGGGTCCTATAGGACACCTTGCACTCTATAAACACAAGGAAGCAACCAAAATGCAGAGACAAAGAAACAGGGCAAAAATGAAAGAAATGGAGGAAAGCAACTACTGTATATAGAGTTTAAAATGATAGTTATAAGGTTACTCAGGAATCTTCTAAAAATTTCCGAGAAATATAGTGAGTCCTTCCAGGATATAAAAAAGAACCAATTATAAATGAAGCATACACTGACTGAAATAAAGAATAATATGGAGATCCAACAGCAGACTAGATGATTGCAAGAATCACATCAATTATTTGAAATATGAAGAAGCAAAGAATATCCAACCAGAAAAGTAAAAAGATAAAAAGAATCCAAAAATATGAAGATAGTTTAGGAGCCTCTGGGACAACTTCAAGAGTACCAACATCTCAAGTATAGGGGTTCCAGAAAAAGAAAGAAAGCAAGATATTGAAAACCTATTAGAAAAAATAATGACAGAAAACTTCCTTTACTTGGTGAAAGAAATAGACTTGCAAGTCCAGGAAGCACAAATAAAAGGAATCCAAATAGGACCACACCAAGACACATCATAATTAAAATGACAAGGGCAAAGGACAATGAGTGAATCTTAAAAGCAGCAATAGAAAACAGTTAGTTACCTACAAGGGAATACCCATACAATTGTCAGCTGATTTCTTAACGGAAATGATGCAGGCCAGAAAGGAGTGACAAGAAATATTCAGTGATGAATAACAAGAACCTACAACCAAGATTACTCTACCCAGCAAAGTTATCATTTAGAATTGAAGGTCAGATAAAAAGCTTCACAGACAAGAAAAAGCTACAGGAGTTCATCACTGCCAACCCAGTATTATATGAAATCCTGAAGGGTATTCTTTAAGAAGAGGAAGAAGAAGAAAAAGGTAAAATTAAAAATGATGAACAATAATGTGGCAACAAAAACATATCTATCAAAAAGTGAATCTAAAAGCCAAGTGAATAAAAAATCTAATGAACAGAATAAACTGGTGAATATAATAAAATCAGGGGTATAGAAAGGAAGTGGACTGACAATTCTCAGGGGTAAGGTAATGTTGGGGGTGTGAGAAGAGACTGGACAAAAATCATACACCTATTTATGAAGACAGTGGGAGGATCAGGGCAGAAGGGGGGATGGAAACTGGGTGGAGGGAATCTATGGGGATAAAAAAGAGTAACAACTTTAATAATATGAACAATAATGGTTTATTAAAATAAACAATTAAAAAATAAAAGCCTAATATGCAAATTGACCCATCAAAACAATGACTGGTCAGTGGGGGGCGGGGCTTGTGAGCAGGTGTCACCAGGCCAGTAAAGGTGGATGATAGTGAGCAGAGGAAATGGATGGTGATCAGGAGCCAGTGGTAACTGGTGGAGGCAGGGCTATGGGAGGGCTGGGCCAGTTATTCACTGTCCCATGCAGGCCTGATTGGCCCACAAATGGAGGCCACTAGCAGCAGTGGCGGTATGATGGGGGGCAGGGCTGGCCCCTTACTGGCAGATGTCAACCCCTGATTTGATTGGACCACTGGTGGCTTTCCACAGAGGGAGGCCAGACTGTAACTTAGGCTTGCTTCCCAGGGCCATGAGGCCAGACTGAGGGACCCCCCCCCCCAAGTGCACGAATTTTGGTGTAATAGGCTTCTAATCCTATCTAATAAAGAGGGAATATGCTAATTGACTGCCGTACCCTAAAATATGGCAGAACCCAGAGTCAATAAGGAGGGAATATGCTACTTGACTGTCCCACCCTAAAGACAGTAGTGCCTACAGCCAATAAAAAGGGAATATGCTAATTGCCTGGCCCATCCTCAAAGATAGTGACTCCCACAGCCAATAAGGTGGGAATATATTAATTGACTGCCACTCTGTTAAAGATGGTGACTCATACAGCCTTAGATGGTAGTCCCCAGGCCTCTCAGCCCCTTGTGGGCAGCAGGCATGCAGCAAGTCTGGGAGCGGGCCCAGCCACTCCATGTGCCTGCTTTCAGAATCTTTCAGAATCCCACAGTCCCTTCAGCTGCCCAGGGCTGACTCAATGCACAACTCACATCAGATGGCAGCTGCCTAGATGATGCCCAAGGCATAGGCAAGCCTTGGATGGCGGGTGCCCAACCACCTAGGGCTGGCCCAAGTTGCAGATAGGCCCCAGATAGCATCTGACAAGCTGCCCAAAACCAACTGATGCTCAGGTAACCAGGGCTGGCTGAGGTTTATGCTGTTGGCCGTGGCAGTAGCAGAGATATGTGGGAGCTTCATCTTCCCAGATTGCAGATTGCCTTCTGCCCCTGAGGGCATCTGGACTGTGAGAGGGGGCAGACCAGGATGAGGGTCCCCCCCTCTCCAGTGCATGAATTTTAATATATATATGAAAGCCCAGCAACCAGAACTCTGGAACTACCAGAATGACTGGTGGCTACGATGCACACTACAAAGGCCAACCAGCCTGATCTGGGCCCCAATCAGCCTTCCTATCCTATTCTCCCTGGCTGGCCTGTTCTTGATTGACTGCAACACATTGATTAGCAGTGGGGTTCTGTGTGGTAGGTCAGCCCACCTGCCCTGCCCAATCAGGCCCTATCTAGGTGGGCCTGCTGGACCACACCCATGCATGAATCTGTGCACTTGGTCTAAGTGCACAGAGGTTATATAAAAATTGGCCCTCAATGCCCTCAAAAGATGGTTGTGTACAACCAGGCTAGCAGGGGGGTTAGTGAGGAACGACCAAACGACTGAACAAGCAGCCTGTGTGGGATGACTAGGACAGCAGAGGGGCCAGTTGAGAGAGATTAGGCTTGGGGGGGGCAGTGAGGGTCCACTAGGCCAGTGGGGGAGCAGTTGGGGGCAACTTAGGCAAAGGCGGAGGACAGTTAGGAGCAACCAGACTGGCAGGGAGAGGAGTTAGGGGTGATCATGCTGGCATGCAGAGGAAGTGATAGGTAATCAGGCCAGTAGGAAGGGCAGTTAGGCATGACCAGGCAGGAAGGTGTGCAATTAGGAGCCACCAGGATAGTGATAGGGATGTCTGACTGCTGGTTTAGGCCTGATTCCAGGTCCTAAACCAACATTCAGACATCCCCAGAGGGGTCCCAGATTGGAGAAGGGGCAGGCTGGGCTGAAGAGATGCTCCCCCACCTCCCTGCACAAATTTCATGCACCAGGTGCCTAGTGTTTATGAAAGTATATAACCTTTTGAGACTGTTTTTTTTTTTTTTTTTTTAATATTAAATACCATGCACTTGAGATCTATTCATGCAAGAGCATCCTGTCAAAACACCTCTCTATTTCTCTCTCTCTCTCAGTAATGTTCTATGGTATGAGTATTTCACACCTTTTTAAATCATGTATGTACTATAGCAGATCTTGGTTATTTTCAGTTGTTTTGGGCTATTTCTCATGACATTTCTATAAACAATGATCTACAGGTGTTTATGTGACCATAGTATTCATTTCTCTGGATAAATGCATAAAAGTACAACTACTGGTCATGTGTAAGTATAGGATTAGTTTTTGAAGAAACTGCCAAACTGTATTCCAGAGTGGTTGTTCTATTGAACATTTCCATCAGCAAATTTTGAGTGATGTAGTTCCCCCACATCCTTGCCAGCATTTTTTAACGAAAAAGGAAGAACTTCCTTAGCCCAAAATGGTTCATTGAATCAGGTCCTTACAAAGTTATTTTGACAAATTTATTCATCATGTGAATTGTATGGATTTAGGCAGTGGAATCTATTTTTTCTATGTTGTGCATTTTAGCAATTGGAGACATAAATGAGAACTAGAAATTGCTTAACAGAGAATTCTACCAAGTGAAATGTGGATTAATGATTGCCAATCTTTGTTCTCTTTGGGGAGCACAAGGACTAAATATGTGAAAATATTCTCATTGACATACAGTTTCATATCTCTCTGGTACCTGCATAGTCTATAGTATGATAGTAGAGGCACAGAACTTACATTTAGAAAGCTTTTTTTCAGTACTTCACCATTTTGTAATTTGAGGAAACTTAGGTTAGAAATTCAACCTTTCAGGCCCTTAGTCTTTATGTGTAAAATGAGGGTACTATCTTCATCATAAGATGGTTTGAGAGGTAAATAAGTTTATCTCTTTCTTATTTTAAAAAGATTTATTGGGTTCTTACTATGTGATAGGCTTTGTACTAGGCCCTTTGGATTTAATGATGATTTAGACAGGTTCTCTGATTTCAGTGAAGTGATAACAGTATAAGAAGAGTAAAATGACATAAAATTTATTTGAACTCATGCCAGATATTTTATACTGGGTTCCATTACCTCAGGAACTCTGGAAGATTAATATGGATCTTACCATTTAACAGCAGAGAGATTTAGGGTACTTGTTCAAAGTCAGAGTCATAGACAGGATGTTAACTTAGATCTGTCTTCACAACACAGTATGCTTTTTATCTTATGATGCATGATTTCTGCTAAAACAACTTGTACATAATCAAACACAAGTGTAAATAATAGTTATAAAATATGTAATTAATGTCTGTATTTATATTATCAGTAATACAATAACTTGGAAGCTTAAGATTTTTTATTTTTTCATGTAAGCTGCTAGTGTTTATGGTTAAGGCCAGTTTAAGTTCAGCAGAGTTTCTGCTTCTGTCATTGTCAACATGATACACATTATGTTCAGAATGTTGACATGAAGGCACTGTGAGATCCTTATATTAGTTTTCTAGTGCTGTATAACAAATAACCCAAAATGTAGCAGCTTAAAATAGCTCCCATTCATTAGCTCACAGATTTGTAAATCACAATGCTGGAAACGGTGGGGCTGGGTTCTAAAAGAAAGGCATCCAGGCTGTATTCTCATATCTGTTCAAAGCTTGCATGATTGTACAGAATTTAGTACTGGTGACTGCAGGACTGAGATCTCTGTTTCTATGCTGGATGTCTGCTAAGGGCTTTTCACAGATCCTAGAGTTTGTCCCATTCCTTGTCAATACAGCCTCTTCCAACTTCAAGCCAGCAAAAGAACACCACCCTCTAATTAACCCCTGTGACATGTTGGATTTCTTATGCCAAGAAGACCACAGATACTTTTCAGGTCTCACTTGACTAGGTCAGCCCTCTCCCAGGACAATCTCATTATCTAAAAGTCAACTGATTGAGGACCTTAATCACACCAAGAAAAATCCCATTGGTCATGTGACACAACAGTCATGGGAATAAAATCCATCCTATTCACAGTCCCACCTGTACTGCAAGGGAAAGAAATTATAAAAGGCTGATTGCAGGGATTCTGAGTTTGATTAAATAACTGAGGCTAGAGCCAATTCAGTACCTCCAAAATGCCATCACAATCCTAACTGTCAAATTAAAACTTGGCTTGAATTTTAGTGTAACCTTTATTGTGGCCTTCTGTTTTGTGTAAACTGGTGTTCTCTGGGTCTGTGAAGGTTTACCATGAACAAGACATACCTGAGGTGTGTTTCAGGTATGGTTCTCAGCCACCACAACAAAATGAGTAATGCAATAAAGCACGTTGTAATCTTTTTGCTGGTGGGGAGTTTGTCCTTCAATTAGTATAAAAGGCAATCTCAATGAAGCATAATAAGGAAAGCACAATAAAATGAAGTATGCCTGTATATATTGAAGAAAAATCCCACTAAATTGATTGGAGTGATTTATTCAGTTTTTGGTTATCCCATTTTGTACACAGTGGTAAGAAAAATGAAATGGTGGGATTTTATAATACTGAGCTTGGCAACAAAATTTAAACAATCTCATGATAAACTTTTCTTGCCTTTTCACTGAAGGAGTTTATCTTCCTGGGAGCCACTTTACCTGACCAGGAATTGGGAGAGAGTAATGGGCACAGTTGTCAGCAATAGAGTGAATGGAACGACAGCATGGAGTTCCTTGATTTGTTTCTCTTAATGCTGATGTGGAATACTACCTGATATTGTTCTTTTTAAGCTTTTTTTTTTTTCTTTAGTGCCGTTTAAATTTAGAGCTCAAGAGGACCTTAGAGAACGTCTTGTCTTCTTCTCCCATTGGGAATCAAGAGTAAAAGTATTCTGACAGTACTACCATACCAACGCAATAATGGGAATATAAGTGGTTTCATAGAAAAAGGATGGGTTTCTCCCCATAATATCATTAATTTTTCGAACATTAGAGTCAACAATCCTCCAACTCTTCTCACCTTAACAAGTTAGAGATAGATAATATATTCATGTGAATTACAGCAGAGATTTGTAGCAGTGATTTTAAATTGAGAGAATCCTGGGCAAGACCTTGCCACTGCCTCATACCACAAACACACAAACATACATATACCATGGGGAATATATTTTAAAAATTAGGGTTGGATCTGAGAATAAGGAGTGTGTGAAGTTTGAATAAACCCCCGGTGGTTCTTATAGGTTTCACTTAAGAATCACTTAGACCGCTGAAACCAGTTTGGCTCAATGGATAGAGCGTTGGCTTGGGGACTGAAGGGTCCTGGGTTCGATTCCGGTAAAGGGCATGTACCTTGGTTGCGGGTATATCCCCAGTCGGGGGTGTGCAAGAGGCAGCTGATCGATGACTCTCTCTCATTGATGTTTCTAACTCTATCTCTCTCCCTTCCTCTCTGTACAAAATCAATAAAATATATTTTTTTTAAAAAAAGAATCACTTAAACCATATTTTGTGTTCTCTAATCTAACCCTCTTCTGTCACTGAGCATCTCTCACACTTATTTCTGCACAGAGGTTTGGAGTCATCTAAGCTACTTTGCCATCTAATTCAGGGATTGCTTCTATCACTCCAGGTTATTGGTCATTAAAACTTTTTACCTACACCCTTGGAATGATGAGAGTTACTTCCTAAAGGTTTCTTATCAGGCTGTTCCACTTCTGTAGGTCAAGCTAAAGTTTGCAACCCTGCAAGTTCCTACATACTATGAGGGCTATAGTGTTTCTCTCCCAAACTTATTCTTCTCTAAGGTAAAAAAAACCCTTGCTCCACCATCAAACACATCCCAGATAGCTTCCCAAGAGCTGAGCTGGTCACCCAGGTGGCCTCTTATTCACATGACTTAATTTTATATTTTTTTGTTAATCCTCACCAGATAATATTTTTTCATTGCTTTTGTTTGTTTGTTTGTTTGTTTGTTTGTTTGTTTGTTTTGAGAATGGAATGTGGGAAGGTGGAAAAGAGAGAGGGTTGTTGGGAGAAAAAAAAGAGAGAGGGGAGAAAGAATTGCTGGAATGTGATAGAGAACCATTCAAGTACTTGCCCTGAAGGGGTCAGGGATCAAACATGAAATCCAGGTGCAAGTCTTTGGGAAGCAATCAAGGACCCTTCCCTGCTCAAACAAATGTCCTAACCACTTAGCAACTCCTGCCAGGGCAAGATTACTCCATTTGCTGCACAAAATTACATGAGATTCTTAGCCTCAGCAGCTCCCAGCATAAAACATAGCATCATTCCAACTCTAGGAGTGAAGGTTGTGGACATTCCTGGTCACTCCTCAGCTTTAGGGGGTCCCTGGTCTCAGGGACAGCTGGCAGTCTTAGCCAACCAGCTGCCCTGTGGTACATAGTGTCCACAATGCTCTAAGTCTGGTGGGTGACTCATATCCATATACACAGCAATTGGTGAAGAATCAAACAGTCCCTTTGGTAGCCTCAGGGTGTCTAAGCAGCCATTCACACGTGACCACCATAGTTATGAACTGTGTTAGTGAGATATCACTTTTTCTTTTTTTTTTAATAATTAAAAAATAAGACTTTCAAATTTCACTGAAGCAATGTTTGCCTCTAGTCACATCAACACATTTATTAAACCCCTTCTGTTTGCTCAGTTGAATGGGAAGTCTTAGAGGAGGAAATAATTTAAAAAAAAAAAAACCTCTCTGATTTTAAAGAAATGAAAACACTGAGGAAAAGATATTTACACAAGGAAACCATGAAAAGTTGCGTAGTATATAATGCACTGAGAGGGGAACTGTTATTTCCTGGGTTTCATTACCATGAGGATGCAGTGCGATGGAGGAGATGCCATGGGTAGAGGATTTGGAGAAGTGGGGTGTTGTGGTGGGAAATTGCTTTCTTCTCCAGCAGGCAAGAGAAACACAACCAAAGGAGCAGATAGGCCATGCAACCATTAAACCAGCCACCAGAGACTGACGGTGTGACAAGAGAGTTCATCACTTAGGATAAATGTTACTGGCAGTTTTACAAGGTCTTTTGCTTCAGTTTGAATGTTGTGCCTGTGTAATTCAGTGATATTAAAAGAAAGTGAAGGGATTAGTAAAAAACCATATATGCATAACACAGACCACTGTGTGGAGATAGCCAGAGGTAATGCAGGGGGAGTGCAGGTGGAGGATGTCAGAGGGAAGAAGGAATGGGGACAGAAGGATGCAGAATATAAATGATATTTCATTGAGTTGTACACTTGAAACCGGTATAGTTTGGGGAACCAATGTCACTCCAATAAATTAATTTTTTTCTTTCTTTTCTTCTTCTTCTTCTTCTTCTTCTTCTTCTTCTTCTTCTTCTTCTTCTTCTTCTTATTATTATTATTATTATTCTTTTTTTTTTTTTTAAAGAAGGCCTTGTTTATACTGTGACTTATAGCCACATTTTGAATCCATTTTTTTTCTTCATATAGAGAAGGACAATGGAGGGAGGATTTTGGAGATGGAGCAACAGGGAGGACAGGAACCTTGGAGAGGAGCAGGGACAGTGAAGACCCAGTGAGAGAAGGAATACACTCCAAGTCTATCATGGAGAGGGATGCTCGACCCTAAGTCTCTCATGGACAGTGGGGGCTGGACCCTAGTGCGGGAATGGTGATGGACAAGGCCAGGCTTGCCCTCAAAGCTTGGCCTTCATCAGCTCCTAGATGTGGGTCTTGCCTGAGCCTCAGGGAATGAGGAGTAAGGAATCTGAGGGTCTCCCATCAGCAGCAACATTGGCTGGGCTGGGAGCAGTGTGCAGAGACCAGAGCTCCAGAGCACAGCCAGTAGCCTGTGAGGTGGGTCAGGCTTGTGAAGGGCAGCAATGCAGGGTTCTGACTGTGACACTGGTGGCTGCTCCAGATGCTGCCCTGGAGGTAGGGCATCAGTGGCTGCCCTTTAGTGAGCGATGTGGCCCTTGTTGGTGCTGCTGTTGCTGGGTGGGGGGAGCCTTTTTGAGTGGCCCAGATCCAGGCTCTATGAATCAATTCTCTGCTTCAATTCTGTTATGGGGGAAGAGGATGTTGCTTTGTGCCCTGATGGCCCTGCAGCTCCTTGGAAAAGGTGGCTGATACAGGTCCTGCAGCCCCTGCAGGCCTGGGAGCCAATGTGGAGGCCCTGACGGTATTCAGACCCTTCCCTTGGCCCTTTCCTTCTCCCTCTCTCTCCTCTCCCTCCTCTTCATCTTTCCCTGATGACAGCAGGCTCATTTCCTGCCTCCACTCCACCTTTAGACCCACAAACCAGGAAGACTCCACAGTATGCACCTCACATGGAAATTAACTAGAGAGAAAGAGCATGATCAGATGCCAGAGGGTGATAGCTGTTAGTGTCCCCCTCTTCCACATCCCTCTCCCCTCCTAGGAACTTAAATGCACTGGAGATGAAGGGGAGACAGTTGGAGAGCCGGGATTCTTGAGATGGAAGTGTGCATTTTAGCATCTGCAAAATGGTTTTTTGTTTGTGTGCTCGTTTGTTTGTTTTTGTGTGTGTGTGTTTCTTTCCTGTTTGTCCTCCCACATCAACATAGGAAGAAGTAAGGGAGACATACCTGATACAATTGTTTTATTTCCAAAACAACACCATTTAATCAGAAGAATCTTTTGCCCAACCTCCCCCCTCCCTTTTTTTTTTTTTTTTTTTTTAGTTTATTAAACCCTAGAAATAGACTTATGCAAAAGCTCTCAACCTCCCCGCCCCACCAACCACTTTAATACAGGCCAAAGAGCACATTCAAATTTTTCCGTTTGGGGGAACAGTTTAATGACAATGGATTTCACTTGAAATATGAAGATAATTTGCAGTTAAGTGGAATTTGGTGTACTTCTATGCCAAAGGCATTTAGGCCCCAAGCTTTTGGAAACTATTATTTTTTAAGAACGTGTGCTTTATAAAAATTGAAGAAAACATGTGATTTCTTGGTGTGGCTCTATATGCTATGTCTGTCACATTTCACATGCAAAGACCCTTTTGTTAATTTTTCCTAAGATGCAAATTGAGTTTGAGTAATAGTAACAAGCAATTGTGATATTTAATTCTATAATTTGAACTTAATTATATTTAAACTGATTATTAGCCTCGCTGACATGTTCATAAAGCCTTGTAACTTAGGCTGTTTTCAAGATGCTCTTAAGACCCTTCTTACCACTTTCCCCATTCTCCAAAAATCCTGGGATGTTGGAACTGTTTATAAACACTGTGTTTATTATCTGAAAGATCTATCATTATCATTAATGGCTAATCACTGTTACTATCAAAATAACTAAAATAATACTGCTTTCAGAAACCTGATTTCTGATCAGAATGCATGTTGAACCAGATTATATATTTGTGATGTATTATCACTAAATCAGATTGCAGGCATCAAAAACTATTCTGAAGAATAAAAATGATAAGTCATGTACAGTCTTCAAGTAGATTAGCAAGACCTGCTAGAATGTTACTTTTGGGGATAGGAATTTTGTTAATAATAGTTAACATCATGTATAATTAGCACTCATCCTATATAGTTAAAAGGTAATATGCAAATTGACTGCCACTCCCTCACATAAGATGGCCACCTGCATGTGGGCACAAGATGGCCACCACAGATGGCTGGCAGGGATGGGCAGTTGAAGGAGAACAGGCCATCAGGGAAGAGCAGTTAGGCATCAGTCAGGATGGCAGGGGAGTGGTTAGGGGGTGATCAGTCAGGCAGGCAGAAGCTGTTAGAGGGCAATCAGGCAGGCAGGCAATGGTTGTGAGGTTGCAGTCCTAGATTCTGAAAGGGATGTTCTACAACCCGTTTAGGCCTGAACCAAACCGATCCCACAGGGATTGGGCCTAAATTGGCAATCGGACATCCCCTGTGGGGTCCCAAATTAGAGAGGGTGTAGACTGAGCTGAGGGAGTACATGCTCTCTGCATAGCCCACATCTCCTGGGATCTAAAGAGGGACTGTATATGTGGAGCCTTTCATTTGCATTCAGGGATGATTGATTGAAACTATCTTCTGGGCATGCTTTTGCCCATAATGTATACAGAAAATCTACAGGGGGTGGGTCAAAACTAAAATGCAAATATTATTATACAGAGTTCTAGTGAGGTCTCATTGGCATTGAGGTCATGTCCTTTTCCTCTGAGCTGGAGCCCAATACAGGCTGGCTCCAGACCTGCCAACTGTCAGTCTGCTGGGCTGCCCATAGAGAGGAGGTCTGAAGGCAAAGTTGGTTCAACCATTGTTCAGGACCTCACAGCAGGCCTCACCCCAACTGCTCACTTAACTTCCTACAAACACTTTCAGATTCATTTACAAATGATTGGTAATCAAATGTCATTTACTAATAGTTACTACAGTTGACCTTAGTAGTAAAATAAGTTATCTGAAAATGCCCATCCCATCTAATTTTAGGCAAATGCTAACCACCTGTATTGGTTTACAAGCTGCAGAATGAATTATTATGTTCCTTCCCACCCCTATGCCCCATATATCCAATTATATGTTGATTAAAAGCACATCAGCATTTCCAGTGTAATTCAAAAACTGGAAAATATAACCTTACTCAAATAATGAGTAAGTATATGAACTGTCAGTAGTTGAATGATTTTTCAAAGTGAGTTTTTTAAATCAAGGATACACATAATTAAAAAACAAGCTTATTGTCAAATTATAATAGTAACTTGGTTTGCTTTAAATAAGACTTTTTTTTTTCTCCTGAAAAGATATTATATTTAAACACATGATTCTATTTAAGGAAGTAATTGCCTATTTAAAAGTCCTTATTTATGGAGCTGTCCTGGCAATTTAGAGGCAGTGTGTTAAAACCTTATACTAAAATAGAGGGTCAGTGCAATAATTTGTGAGTGGGTGGAGTCCAGAACCCCTACCTGAGATCTGGGTGTGGGGTGCCCAATGAGGCAGAATCCACCCAGAGTGAGGAGCCATGGGCTATTAGCTGGCTGGCCATGCCCCCTGATAAAACTAGGGTGTAACTCCTGGTGGAAGGAACAATTTGCATATTATCCTTGGGGTGCCTATTATTAGGATACTAGAGGCCTGGTGCACAAAATCCATGCAAGGGGGCAGGTGGGGTGTCCCTCAGCCCAACCTGAACCCTCTCCAATCTGGGACCAATTGAGGGATGTCCAACTGCCCATTTAGACCCAGTTCCAGTAGGATTGGGCTTAAATGGGCAGTTGGACATCCCTCTCACAATCCAGGACTACTGGCACCCAACTGCTCGCCTGCCTGCCTTCCTGATTGCCTCTAACTACTTCTGACTGCTAGCCTAATCACCCCCTGACAACTCTGCTGCCAGCTTGATTGATGTCTAACTGCTCCCCTGTCAGCCTGTTTGCCCCCAACTTCCTTCCTCTGCCAGCCTGGTTACTTCTAACTGCCCTCCCCTGCAGGGTTAATCACCCTCCCTTGCAGGCCTGGTCTCTCCCAACTTCCCTCTCCTGATGGCCATTTTGTGGTGGCCATCTTGTGTCCACATAGGGGCAGGATATTTAACCACTTGGGGCAGCCAACTTGTGTGTTGGAATGATGGTCAATCTGCATATTACTCTTTTATTAGATAGGATAGAGAGAGGCCTGGTGTATGGGTTGGGGGCCAGCTAGTTTGACCTGAAGGGTGTCCTGGATCAGGGTGGGGGTTCCCTTGGGGCATGGGGCACCATGGGCAAGGGGCCTGTGGTAGTTTGCAGGCTAACCATGCCCCCTGATGACCCAAGCAGATGCCCAAGTATCTGGAATTTATTTACCTTCTACAATTGAAACTTTGTAGCCTGGAGTGGAGCTAAGCCTCTTGCTCACTCCTTGGCTGCCACCATTTCTGTTTGGATTTTTTTATCTTCTATAAATGAAACTTTGTAGTCTTGAATGGAGGCCTAGGCTGGTCAGGGCAGGCAGAAAGCTTGGCTTCCACCATTGCCTGGGAAATGCAAGCCTCCCTCCTGCTTTCTGTGGCTGTAGCCATCTTGGTTGGTTTATTTGCATACTTGTTCTGATTGGCTGGTGGGCATGGCTTGTGGGTGTAGCACAGTGATTTTTTAATTTACATATTACTCTTTTATTATGTAAGATTTGCTCATGCTGTCATCTCTTTTTGGTAGATGTTTTATCTTTACCACTGAGTTGTCAATGGAGATTTGAAAGGCTAGTTTCTAAAAATAAAAAATATGTGTTTTTTCTAAAATTGTTAAATATTCTGAATCCAAAATTACTACTCATAGTATTAAAACTGTTGGTATTCCTTAATGTTGATTAAACTATAGCTAGTATAGGCATTGGTTTTAATATATTAATGTTATTTCTGTGACATACTTTTTATAAATGCATTTACTCAACTTTTAGGTTTTTCATTCATATCGTTTTATTCAAGGTTTAGCAATTCCATATTTTTATATCTTGTGCCTAATACAATGCACTCAGTGATAATGAAATAACTTTCCCTTGTACTAGTGCAGATATTTTTTATATGATAAAATAAAAAGAATAATAGTGTACAATTAATTGTGCTTAATTCCTTGTAATATTAAACTGAAAAATACAGAGCACCCAGGATATTTTATTCTGACAGACCTAGACTTTAGAACCTGGATTTCCCCTCTGTGTGGTAATGTAGAAGTGAAACAGGAATTAGTGGATATGCCCTCTTCTACTTCCTTCCATACCCATGGAGCAGTTGCATATGACTCCATATCTGGTCAACCCAGGAATTGAGAATATTTTATCATATCTGTATACATGTCACACTTATGGTCTACAAGATAAGGTAGAGAATTGGGCAAGTGTAAGGTCTGTCAAAATTTTGTTTGTTTGTTTTTCTGTTTCAAGCCACGTATGAGACCCTGGCTATGCTCTCAAGTACTTTGCAAGGCCTTCCTGGATATAGAGACAATTTTTAAAGTCTATGCCTCTTAATAACAAAGTGCGGTTAACTGGTAGCAGAGATTTTTTTTTTTTAATCCCTAAGTGGTACTGAATATGTTTTAGATGCTTGATAAGGCCTTAATTCTGGAATATACTGCCCTTCCCCCTGTATTTCTAGCTCAATAACTTAGTTCTTGTAAGGCCACTTTACAATCTAGAGTTAATTACTTTGAGTCAGAACTAAATACATTATGAACAACCCAGTTTTACCCCAGTTCTTGTTTGATCTTTATTGAGAAGAGATCTGACTTAATCCTCTTTTTTTTTACCCTAATCCTAATCCCATTCTGTTAGAGGCCCCAGTTTTTCATTCCAAAGTCAAGGTCCATGGTGAAAAGGATTTATTTCTAGCAGGTATCTTTACTTATGAGCTTTGCTTCATTTACCTTAGTGACTGCTGGGACTTCTTACAGCATTCCTGAAAAGCCATTCTAAACATTCAATTATTTCCCTATTCTACTTCAAAAAAATGGTGATGTATGGTGTAGATTATTTCAACTTCCTGCCCACCATTTCTAAACTTATTTATTATATCCTACGTAATCTTCATCATGTTCTCCTCCTCACCCAGTTTCAGAAGTACACATATTCACCTTTGTAAGGAAAAGATCAGCTGTCTATACCTCTTTTACTTCCATGACCTTGGAGACCTACCTAATCAATTTAATTTTCAGTTTTGTATCTTAGATCTGTCCTTCTACCTTGGTACTTTCACTATAGCTTGCAGATATGCTTAAGTTTTAACTGAAATTAAAGTCAACCAGTCAATAAATAAATAAATACAAGAATATCCAAAAAATCATGCCTTGTACCTATCTCCACAGTCCTTCCAATATCCCCTCTTCTCTCTGTTCTCTTTTGCTGTCAAATTTAATGAAAGAATAATTGCCTCTTCTTTCTCCCCTCTCATTTACATTGCAATATATCATGACCTCTTATGCCACTAGTCTGTTGCAATTTTACAGATCAAGTACCCAGTGATGTAATTTTTAATCTAGGAGCTATTTGTATATATCTCACTTAACATCTTTTTTTTTTCATATCAAGAAAATTTCTTGATTTTATAGTGAAGGTTTTTGTTGAGTACCCTACTTCTCACTTTCTTTGTTTGTTCCTTTTTAACTATTTGCTCTATAATCATTGGTATTCTCCAACACTTAATTCTCTGATACCTACTCTTGCTTTGAAAGGACTCTCTGGGAAATCTTGTTTATGCTCATGATTTCAATTATCAGCTATGTTCTTGGTTTTTGCAGTTTTCACATACTTAGCAAATGCACAATAAATGGCAGCTAGAGTTTACTAACTTTGGCTCTTCCTGCCAAATTAAGGAAATCTTCCATCTTGCCTTCAATTGATTTAGTTGATATTTCGCATTGAAATATGTAATCATGCCTATAGAAATAACAAGTGGGGGGTCCTCTTGAATAATGGAAGAATCATGAATCCTCTTTGATATGAATTTCTGGGATTCATAAGGAATATAATGAGGCATACTTGCTTTACCCTGGATTTAATCCATAGGCTATAAAATGAAGACATTGTCCTTGTTTTTCTACATTTTGAGCCCAATGGGGAGACCTATTCATTACAAGATTCAGTATTAAGGGTAGTAACTGTACTTGAGATGGAGTGATGGGAACAATAAATATAGGATGAATACAGTTGAGTAGTATAGGGAAGGGGAACAGGATTAAACATCTGAACTCTGCTTTAGCAAAAAGATCCAAAGTTAGTCACTTTTAGCTGCCACTTATTGAACATTTGCTAAGGATTTGAAGGATTTTGAGATAAGAATTTTGTGTTCCTTATCTCATTAAATCTAAAAAAATTCTCCAGGAGGTATATGTTATCACTTTCTATCATATAGATGAGGAAGCTGAGGTTAAATAATTAGCCTAAGGTTATGTCTCTACAAGGAGCTAAGGCTTGAGCCAATGTCTGACTCCAAAATACTTGTTCTGACCTATACACCCAGAGAAGTGTCAGGCCTCTAGCTTGAGGGAACATATTCAAAGGCATGGAACTGAGAGTTCATAAGAATATTTGTGGGATTTCAAGAAGGTCATTATAATTGGACCTTAGTTTGGAAATGAGGAAGGGCAGGAGGTATAGCTGGACAGGGCCTTGAAGGACCTAGTTTGCATTCCATGCTAATACACTTAAAATTTAGCCTGAAGAAAGGGAGAGGGGTTATTAAAATATAGTGTGTAAACCCATGTGCATTTAGAACATTTGTTTCTGGAACTGTGGAAAATACACTGGGTCTGGGATGAGGAAATGAGGAAATGTGGGGGCTGGAGTCAAGGGACAAATATGGAATGTCTAATTCATTCATATAATAGACATTATATTTAGAAACTAATAAGTAGGCTGAGTCTACCAAAAATTATCTATGGCTTAAAAGAGGGAAGAATCCAGCATGATTCCTAGGCCCAGTCTAGTTGACTGGTAGATAACAGAAAATATATTAGGGAAGTGAGGGCTTGTGGTAAGGGTAGGAAGAGGGAAAATTGACATGTTGACTTTTATGTAACCATACTAGGTCCAAGTAGAAATGCTCAGCACACAGTTGGCTTTCTCAGATCTTGAGGAGAAAGGTGGGACCTGTTAAATAAATGTGTGTAGGTAGTTAAATCCATGAATAAGTATAAATACTGGGGAGAGGGAGGCAGTGCTGACTATGAAGTCTTTAGGAACACTAATATTTATTGTGAATCATGGAATAGGTTTCAATAAGGAAAGAAAGCTGGGGTGGGTGAACAAAGCAGTAGAAGGAAATTCAGAATCCAGAGATTTAGAGGCCAAAGGACAGGCACAAGGAAGGAGTTGCCCACTGGCTCAAGAGCTGTGGAGAAGTTGAGATAGAAAGAGAAACATTTAGATTAAATTTTTCACAAGGGATTGTTTGTGGCTTTGGCAAGAGCTGTTGTAGTAAAACTGAGGTGGAGAGATGGCAGCCAGGTGGCAGAGATTTAGAAAATGAAACAGAGTAAAGAAATGCTTTTAGGTTATTTTATGTTGCTAGGGACAAAAGAGTCAAATATGAGGGATTTCCCAGAGTTGGTGAATATTTTGTGTGTTTTTATTTTATTTTTTATTTGTTTTGCAAATTTATTTATTTATTTTGATTTCTTTATTAATTAAGGTATCACATATTTGTCTTCAACCCCCCATCCCAATCTTCCCCCCCCCCCCAATCATGCCTTCACCCCTCCATTGTCCTTGACCACTGATTAGGCTTATATGTGTACACATAAGTCCTTTGCATGATATCTCCCTTTTATCCTCACCCTCCCTTTGAGGTCCAACAGTCTGACCCATGGCTCCTTATCTCTAGGTCTGTTCTTGTTCATCAGTCTATGTTGTTCACCATTTCCCCTAGATGAGTTAGATCATGTCCTACTGGAAATATACTTATAAGAATCAAAAATGAGACAAGCAATAATCATTTATTATGAATCATGGAATAGGTTTCAATAAGGAAAGAAAGCTGGGATGAGTGAACAAAGCAGTAGAAGGAAATTCAGAATCCAGAGATTTAGAGGCCAAAGGACAGGTACAAGGAAAAAGCTGCCCACTGGCTCAAGAACTGTGAAAGGCATATGAATCAGTCTGTAGTGAGCTTCTTTTTGGGTCACCAGTTCTTTTGAGACCCAATTTCAATGTCAAACAGTTCCTTATGTGTACATGTCAGCAATGATATTTCAGTTCTGGATGGTGGGCAAATGGTGGTAATGAAGGTCCAACTCTCCCTGGTTTGATTCTAGGCATCCTGCAATGATATACAGCTGCTGACTGCTATTATGGTAAGGCATCATCAACGCCTTCCATCTCTGGACTGCTTCTCTTCTGTCTTCATGGTTGGAGTAGTCCTGTCAATTCCTCTCTGTTGCCAGAATCCACATGGTCTTGGAGTTGTTTTCTGAAAATATAAAAACATATTATCGACCAAAAGTTAATAAAGGAATATTTTCTATAAATTTGACTAGGGGTTCTTTTTCATTTTTTGCCTAAATAATTTTCCTCTGGCTTGTTTTGACACCATGTGTGTTTTTCATGGGTTTCTTCCTGATAGCATTACAATTAATTTTCTAAAGTACAAATTTTCTAGCTGTAATTTACTTTCAGGATATTTTTCCTTACTTGATATTCTTCTACATTCCCCTTTTTTTATTTAAATAATAGGAGGATTTTGGAAATTTTATAATGTAGTCTTGATAGCTTTTAAATTTTAAGTTTTTGCACTATAATATGACTGCTTTAGTCTTATTTCCTGCTGTGAGATTTTATTGTGAGATGAACTACCAATAAAAATTTTAGTTAACACTTTAGGAACACCTTTTTTGTTAAGTGCAATTAGTTTTTCTAGGATATTCTCTTATTTCAATTAGCCAATTTAAATTAGCCTGAAAACTTTTCTACTATTTTACTATCAAATTTATTACTCTAAAACAATCTTATTTTACTGTGTAAATATTAGGGGAAAGGATTATTTGCCTTCTTGAGTAGGCCCTGAGCATTCCTGGTGGTAGACTAGATTTAGATATCAAAAACCCACTTCCTCACACTGTATTTATGAGACAACTCAAACAGTCTTGTTGTAGTGTGAGGGCAGCTGCTGTCAGCCAAGTCTCTGTCTTTTACCCGGGTCCCAATGTGAACTGGACATGGGCAGTTAAGCAGCCATGGGGGCAGGAGACTCCCTCAGCAGGGGTGAGGTTTCAGGCCCCTGCATAGTTTTGGGGGTGAGGGTCTGTGCCCCACCTCAGTTGACCCCCAAGTTCTTTCCTGATGGCCCCTCTTCCACTGTGCCTGTCTTAGGTTGTTCCTTCCCTGAGGAATCTTACCCTTCACTGGCTAACCTGCCATCCTCTGGGGCCAAAAAGGGTGATGTGAGGTTAGGTTCTGTATCCTTGGTATCCTATGCCCATGTGGCCTCCATGTCCAGCTCCTGCATGTTTTTAAATGTTTAAAAACAAACAAAGGCAAAACCTATGTAAATGGAATAGGGGCATGTCGGGGCTAATAATCAAGTAGGAAAGTCCTTGAGGAGGTTGATGGGTGGGGAGGCAAAAATAGAAACCACCTCTCAGGTAAATGGATTCATTTATGAAGAGGAGAAATGTGGGTGAGAGGAGTGAAGTGAGGATCGGGGGGTTTGCAGGTCAATTTTAAGGTGAGGATTATTAGACGCTTCTGTCTTGTCATCTGGCATCACTGATGGACTCAATTAGAATTAAGAAATAATAATAGAGGGCTGCTTTGAAGAGTATGGAAAAAACTCCTGCAGAAGGAGAGAGATTGAAGCGCTGTTACAAAGGAGAGAAATTTTACATGGAACATGTGTAAAAAGATTGAAGACCACCCAAGTGGCTGGGGTCTATGACACTTTTTGTTGTTCCTCAAGTAGCAACACACATTTTCCTAGAAACCTGTAAGAATGATTTCTGTCCTGTATTGCCCTTCCAGAGCACTTAGGCCATACAGGAAGTATTACACTTATTTAATCCTTTGTGATAAAAAGTGCTTATCATCCCTCTAAATCAGAATTGGAAGCTTTGAAAAAAAAATTCATATACTTCCTCCCTGTCCAAACACTGACCCACATATCCTATCAGAATGTTTCAGATCAGGTAACTCAATAATTATTTGCTGCCCTTTTTTTTAATTTTCTTTATCATATTTTATTGATTTTTTTTTTTTTATAGAGAAGAAGGGAGAGGAATAAATAGAAACATTGATAAGAGAGAAACATTGATCAGCTGCATCCTGCACACCCCCCACTGGGGATATGCCTGCAACCAAGTACATGCCCTTGACAGGAATTTAACCTGGGTCCCTTCAGTCTGCAGGTCAACACTCTATTCACTGAACAAAACTGTTTAGGGTGACTTTGCTGTATTTTTAAAATTTCTGAGCCTTTTCTGCAACCACATGTTGGCTGTCTTCAGGACTGAGGAAGGAGATGATTAGGTTGGTGGTTGGTTTTCACAGAGATGGTAGAATCCAGTATTTTTGGCTTTTAATATAAAAATAATCTTCCATTATATTTTTAATTTATTTGTAACCCTAGCATCACTGATAGTTGTATTAATACCTTTCTATCTGAGTTAGATGGCTTTAAGCATATCATTTTTAAGAATTTTCTTACTCATGTTAATTAGTTGTGTTCTTTTATTTGTTCCCTTTCCAACATTCTTCACTTTGCTGTTACATCAGAAGGCAGTAGGCAAAAGAGAGAAAACCCAAATCATATAATTTTAATAATTATAATGTTTAAATAAGTGTTCATAAAAGATTAAGTTGTGGTAAGCAGTTGATACAGTGACATTTTTGGACTACTCTTTTTTATTAATTATGGTGCAAGGCTTATTCAAGTTATGGCTTATGGAAGTGAATTTTATTGGAATTTTATTAACATCACTAATTCTATTTAAATGGTTTCAGCTTTTAATTTTTGTATATTACAACAAATAATACAGTGCAATTAATACTTCCTGTATTCTGTAAGAAATACATTCTATAAGCTTAAATTATGAAATTGTCAAATAAGCAAGCTAGCAAGATGGTAAGGCCATCATGGCTTTTAAAAAACATTGAAAGAAAAGACACACATATAGGCAATCAGTAATGCTGAAGTGAATTAGTAAATATATGCAATTGGTCAACATCCTAAGGAAAATAAAACATAAATTTTCAACCTTCTTCCACTTGTCTGAAATCAATTGCAGAACAAAGTTTATTTCTCTCTCTCCAGACAGGAGTAATTTATATTATTGTCTGAGTTCTACAACTTAAATACAACCAACCAACCAAACAAACAAACAAACACACACACACAGACACAAAACTGAAAGTCACAGGACCCTACAAAAGCAGATTTTCCCAAAGGATCTGTCAGACAATGCCCAGATCCCCACCAAAAGAATACTAGCTAATCCTTTTGTCCATTTCAAAATTGTGTATCATTTTTCTGACACTTTCCTTCTTTTCTAATTCCAACATCACAACCAGTTTCTTCTCTCCTTTTTGTGCACTATAGCTGCCCCCTCAATGCTTCTATTTCAGGGGAAATAATTCAGAACCCAAGATTTTGAAAATCACAATTGAAAGTCCAGTTTTTGCCTGGGGCTTCTTAATATTGGGATGGATAGAAGTGTAGAGGACTGGAAAGAAGTGAGTTTGTGAACCACAAACTTGGTTCAAACTGAAAATTCCCACAAACATAATAATATGTGCCAGGGTTCTTCTCCTGGCATTAAGAAGGGCTCAGCAACCTGGAGAAAGGCTGTAACTTAAGAGTCTAGGGAAAAAAGATAATTTTGAAAGGCATTGAGGGGTCAGATGAGTGAGGAATAGCTTACAGTTGTTCAGGTGTTTGGCCAACTGGAGGCAATAACTTTTTTTTCCCAAACAATTTTCCTTTGGCTTACTTTGACATTATATGTGTTTTTATGGGTGTCTTACTATCAACATTACAAGTGAAAATTAATTTTCAAAGTAAAAAAATTTAAAGCAATTGAGGCTTGATGTAATTTTCTTATAGGATATTTTCCCACTGTCTCCCCTTTTTTATTTAAATATTAGGAGGCTTTTGGAAATTTTACAATGCAGTCTTTATAACTTTTCATTTTAATTTTTTGTATAGAAATATGTCTACTTTGGATTCATTGCATATTAAGCAATTTTATTATGAGATGAACCATCAGTAAAAAATTTAGCTAATGCTTCAGAAACAGTTTCCTGCCCAGTACGATTAAGTTTTCTTGATTATTCACTTACTTCAATTAGCTAATTTAGATTAATCTGAAATAAGGTTTATTATTTACTTGTCCTAGGTTATTTTTAAAAATATATATATTTTATTGATTTTTTACAGAGAGGAAGGGAGAGAGATACAGAGTAAGAAACATCAATGAGAGAGAGTCATCGATCAGCTGCCTCTTGCACACCCCCTACTGGGGATATGCCCGCAACCAAGGTACATGCCCCTGACCGGAATCGAACCCGGGACCCTTCAGTCTCCAAGCCGACGCTCTATCCATTGAGCCAAACTGGTCCTGGCAACTTGTCCTAGGTTATAGACAGTAAATAGCATTAATTAAATTTTTACTATTAGTCTTTGAGTAACTTCATATAAACTTTGTCAGAGAAGCAAAAACACGAATTATTTACTTTTCTTTATGAGACCCAATTATTGACTTTTACTTATAGTTTGATGGAAACCTCTCTTTATTTTCTTCCAGGATAATTTCCAGGCTAGCTTTTAGAGATTTTCTCTTAAAAGTTTTGGTCTTTCTTTTTTATACCAAGCAACCTACAGGGCTGCTGCTTGAATAGTAAGTCATACATCTAAATGTCTATAGTACAATGACTCTCACTACAATATGACTGCTATTGATTGTCAGATTTAGTATTTTAACAATAATATTTAACTTACCCTGTAAATATTAGTGGAAGAGATTTCAAAACTTTTAAATTTCTCCTTTTTATTAAACTTAGAATATTATTTTTAAAGAATATCCCCTTTGGCTTATTTGCATATACAGAGGGAATCTGGGTAGTCCCAATAACTTTCTTTAGAATACTATAGTAGGATTCAATTATTTTTAAAAGTATTGGCTTCTCATATAACTTAATTATATGAGACCTTGAGTATATTTTTAAAAGTTAATGTATAAAGTAATTAAATTAGGCATTTTTACTGAAAAAGCAAAGCAAGCAAATTTAGTAAACTTATATGTATGACTCACAAGGCACAAACACTGCTCCACTTCCAGCCTATTTAAAATTTAGGTGGCTAGAGGCTTTTGTTATTAAAATTCCATATTAAAATTCTGCTGTTGGATTTTAAGAAATAGTTTATTACTTTATTTTCTCCTCCTTACAGGCCAAAACTTTTATAACATTTAAAGTATATGTATATAAGTAAATATATTGATTAATTTTTATTTGATAAAGCATTCCATGTGATTTCAAGTATATTAAATCAGCTAAATTTAAAATATTTCCTTCAGGAAGAAAGAACAAATTCTTTCACTCTGGGCCCTTGGAGTTTTCAAAAAATCATCCCTAGGTTACAGCCTTGAAATTTAACTTGGAGAGACAATCAAATATATATACTGAGTGGCCAGATTATTATGATCTCTCAACTCATAATAATCTGGCCATTCAGTGTATATCCTATATAATAAAAGGCTAATATGCAAATTGTCCCCTTGACCAGAAGTTCAACCAGCAGGCAGGTGAGCCAGCCACTCATGTCCCTTTTCCTCCCCATGGCCAGGAGGGCCAAACCCCACCCACTATGCATGAATTCATGCACCAGGCTCTCTCTCTCTCTCTCTTTCTCTCTCTTTCTCACTCTCTGAGTGGTCATATTATTCATAGATCATAATAATCTGGCCACTCAGTGTATATGATTTAAAGATTATAACCCTATCTAATAAAAGAGTAATATGCAAATTAACCATCATTCCACCACACCCACAAAGCCATGCTCACCAGCCAATCATGATTGAGTATGCAAATTAATCCAACCAAGATGGCTGGGGCCAAAGAATGAGCAGGGGGCTTGGGTTTCCCTGGCAATGGAGGAAGCCAACCTTCTTGCACACCCTGGCTGACCCAGGCCTCCCTCCACTCAAGGCTACAAAGTTTCAATTATAGAAATTAAATAAATCCCAACAAAATGGTGGCAGCCACAGAGCTGAAGAGAGCAGGAGGCTTGGGTTGCTACTGGGGAAACCCAAGCCTCCTGCTCACTCTATGGCCACACCCATCTTGGTTGGGTTAATTTTCATACTTGCTCCTGATTGGCTGGTGGGCTTGGATTGTGGGCATAACAGAGGTACTGTCAATTTGCATGTTTCTCTTTTATTAGTGTAGATATTTCATCATTTTTTGAGTTTCTAGAGTTAATTATAATTATTTTACGACCATTTTCTTTGCCAAATTTTTGTAACAGAGACGATTTACTGATTTCTTTTGTGGCCTTAAAGTTAACTTTTGAACCTGGTTCATTAGCATTTTAAAAACTACTCTTTATTATAGAAATACCAATCTTGTTCCTTGAACCTAGCCTGTATTTTTTCTCTGGGTCAAATCTTAGGAAAAACAAAAACAAAAAAACACAATCCTCGGGTTTTATTTTATACCATGGCAAAGAGAGATTTAAGCTTAGCTAAAAATCCCTATCTAAATGTCCAAATATCAGACAGTTGTGTGCATTTGTTTTAAGCTAGATTCTCTCTTTATGAACACAGAAATTCCAGATACATTTCTAAATTTGTAAAGCTTTCCTTTTTGAGAAAGAGAGTTTAAATTATCAAACTAGGGGAAAGGGCATCCATATTGCATTGCCACGTGTTTCCCTTCCCCCACTGCCTGCTTGCTTTGGGGTGAGATTCAGTAACAGACCTGGCCACATATCTTTTCCCAATGAAAAGCATGCTTAATGGAAAAAAAACAGATTTTAAATTTTTTCCCAAGGTGACCTTAGCACCCAAGGTGACCTTAGCCTAATTTTGTTTATCCCAATGAGTTCTTCTATAATTTTAAAACAAAACTATAAGTAGCCTTTTTGTGGGAGAGCTGATAGCTCTGCCCTCTCCAGCGGCCTCTGAATATCTCCACTACAGAGGCGGGTTTGGCAGTTGGATTTTATTTCTTATTACATATTTTTTATTCCAAATATGAATTAGGTTAAACTTGAACAAGAAACCACATTTTTTTAAAAACGTACCTTTTGATATTTCAATTCTATATAATAAAAGAATAATATGCAGATTGACCACCACTCCAACACAATATGACTGCCCCCATGTGGTCAAGGATCCTGTCCCTATGTGGACACAAGATGACCACCACAAGATGGCCAGCATGGGAGGACAGTTGGGAGGCACCAGGCCTGTAAGGGAGGGCAGGTGGAGGTAATTAATCCTGCAGGGGAGGGCAGTTAGGGGTGACCTGGACAGCAGAGGATAGAAGTTGGGGGCAAACAGGCTGACAGGGGAGCAGTTAGGCATTAATCAGGCTGGAAGGGAGTGATTAGGGGGTGATCATTCTAGCAGGCAGAAGTGGTTAGGGGCAATCAGGAAGGCAGGCAGGCCAGCAGTTGGGTGCCAGTAGTCCTGGATTGTGAGAGGAATGTCTGACTGCCCATTTAGGCCCTATCTTGGTGGGACATTTACCAGCATGTTGGACATCCCTTAAGGGGTCACAGATTGGAGAGGGTGCAGGCTGGGCTGAGGGACACCCTCCCCCCCCATCCCTATGCATGAATTTTGTGCAGCAGGCCTCTAGTTTCTTTATAATTTTGCCTTTTAACCAAATTCTTCCCCATTATAATCTGACTTAAGCAAAAGATTTTCCTTGCCCATTCTGGTTTCTCGACTTTTCCAAAGCTAGTACATGTTTTACACACAATTCTATCTTACCACCATACCGGTGTTGTTTCTTCTCAGGTGAATCCTTCTTTTCCAGATGTCCCATGTTGGGCACCATTAATGCCAGGGTTCTTGTTCTGGCATTTAAATGGGTTCAGCAATTTGGAGAAAGGCTGTGTGTAACTTAAGTAAGAGTCCAGAGACAAAAGATAATTTTGAAAGGCATCAGGGGTTAGAGGAGCCTAGCTAAAGAAACTAAGTTCTCCTTGTCTCAGGACCCCTTGTTTTTTATTAACACAAACTGTCCTAAGGCCAGGTGGAGATATATACTCCAAAGGATAGAATTTCGTACAGAAACACTGTCAGATTGGGGAATAGCCTATGACTGTTCAGGTGTTTGGCCAACAGGAGGCAATAACATGTAGATTAAGATACCCTGAGTTGTCTGGCAGCAAACCTTTTCAGGTTTGGGGAAATGCCTTTAGCCACTCCATTAGGTGATAACATATGTGACTCAGCCATTTTTGAGGAAAAGTTCCATCAACCTTTTGGTGAAACTCTCCCAATTATGACATGCTGGAATTGGCTTCTGGCAAATTTGCACCTCCCAGTCAGAGAAGGTTTAGATTTAAAAAAAATGCTGTTTTGACCAGTTTTTAAATTATTACCTGCATATGTATAGCACAGCATTGTTGAGATGGCACTTGTCCATGTATTTGCTCCTTTGATACTTGCCACAATTCTGTAAATCTGTCAGGTATTCATTTATGATTTTCTTATGTGCAGAGAGTAAACTAAAGCATAGAAAAGGTAAGTGATTTGCTTAAGATCACATCCTGACAAGTGACAATTAGAATTTAATGCAGGCTTTCTGAACTTTGTCCAGTTCATATTTCACTATGCATCCTAGCATTCAACTAAATGGGCATTTACCAAATACTATGTTCCTAGAATAATAATGTGTTATGGCACTGAGTTTTATTCCCAATTTATATAGAAGGAAGGAATTGTAAGGATGACCTATTAAAGTTGATATTGATATTTGTTAGTGCTTTTTGTTTTTTTCAGGGAAAATTCAACTAACTATTTAGAAGAGTTACATAAATGGCTGAAATATATGAAAGAAAACTTCAATTTCTCTACTATCTTGCACATTTTAGGTGAAGGATGAATGATTGCAATTACCTGCCCAATCACTGTTTCTTAAGACAACTGGTAGTTTATCATATTGAGACATGTTTAGTAGAATATACCTACTTTTAGCAATATCTATTCTTGATTTTAACTGTTTCTTAGCTTTTTTGTTGAGTAGTTTATGAGGAAGGAATACCTGTAATATGCATTTGGTAATTATTGTTCTGTAGTTTCAGTGAATTGTGGGAGTTAGAAAGCATACTTCAATCTTATCTAATAAGGAGGGGATATGCTAATTGACCATCATGCCCTTACAAATATGGTGGCACCTACACCCAATAAAAAGGGAATATTCTAATTGACTGCCATTCCCTCAAAGATGGTGGTGGCCACAGCCACAAGTTGGTGGTGCCAAGTCTCCTCAGACCTGCTGTGATGGTAGGCATGTGGCACCACCAGGCCCACCTCCTGGTGGGTTGGGCCTCTCTGTGTGCCTGCCTCCAGAATCTTCCAGTCCCTTTAGCCCCCCAGCAACCCAGGGCCAGTCCAAGATACAAGCAAGTCTTGGATGGCAGCTGCCCAGCCACTCAAGTCTGGCCCAGGGTGCAGGCAATCCACAGATATCTGCTTTCTAGCTGCCCAGTGCTTGTCTGAAGCACAGGCAAGCTTACTATGGTGGCTGCCCAGCTGCAGAGGGCCACACTGTTTGTAAATGTGACCTAAAGACAGAGATAAACTTCATATGAGTTAGGCAAGTTCTTTTCGGAGGTAGTACATAGAATTTGAAACTGAATATAATATTTAGTTTGATTTTCTGTTCAAAAATTTTCTATGGTAAGAACAAGATTTTTCTACATGCATCACTAAGTAACAATTATGACTTCAAAGCTTTTGAAGCCAAATCTACACCTGCATGTTCCAACACAGGTTGCTGAATTTATTCCCAATACTCTTGGTAATGTATACTGTGTATTACTGAGAAGGAATAAGGAATCATTACGATGGTGTCTACCATCTGTGCATACTAATATTAAAGCAATTTGTTCAACTTTTTCATCAAGCCTGCCTTTTCTCTGTAGTGGCACTGCTTGCTTAATGGGACAATTGAAGCATTGTCTTTTATCTTAAGGATTTGTAGTATCCCTAAGACCTTACCTTATTGAATTCTATAGTGAAATGAACTATTTTCTTTTTCTTTTCCAGTTAAAACTCAGCTATTATTTACTACAATCAAATCTGTAGAATACAACAATGACAATGAAACTGTTCTCATCCCACGCTTATTCACTAATTCGGCAGCAAAGAGCCTGGAAGAAATGTTTGTAAAGTGGAAATTCGGAAATAAATACATTTTCTACTATGCTGGAGATAAAAATCAATCCAAGCCCACCAGTGACTTTGCGAGTGCATACATCTTACCAAGTGCACTATTAACAGGCAGTGCCTCTTTAATGATGGACGAGAAACATGCTGTCCCAGGAAAGTACACTTGTGAAGTAACAGACTTAACTAGAGAAGGCAAAACCACCATAGAACTAAAATATATTTCCGGTAAGAATTCCATAATCTTCCCTTTTATTTGTCCTGCAGTAGTCTAATCCTATTAGAAATGGGGCACAATAGGTCGAGAAATGACTTTGAATCAAAAAAGTAGATTATTCCCAATAATTGTTAATGTAATGTAGAGCAGCTTTAAGATCATGAGTTTTACTTGCTCTTCCACTTTTCATAATAAAACTCCTTTGCTGTGTTATTTGTGTATTATCATGTTCTCAAACTTTTTTTCTGAAAACTATTCTGCTGGTGTAAGGGTCCAGGCATCATTTAGTCTGCATTTCTGTTTGGTGCAATCAAAGTGTATCTTTCATGTAATTAATTTTCTATGATTTTTCCAATTATGTTGTTTTTGTTTGTTTGTGGGTGTTTTTGTTGTTGTTTTTTTAGTTTTTTTTTTAAATTAATTAATTAATTAATTAATTAATTTCTGGCACTTTGGTCAAGGGCTGACAAATCTCAGCCATGCTCCAGCTGCAAAAGATAGATCAGAAGGAGAATCACAAAATAAAAAATCAGGCCATTATAATGTTTCCTGCTATGGTATGTGTTCTTTTTCTTGGCCAAGATGTGGCAGAGTTAGGGATCCAATAAAATTAATTTGAATGCAGCCTTGGTTATAACACCATGATTGTGCCTTTCTTCACAGACTTGGGTGATGCGTTGCATAAAGCAGTAAAGCTAGCTGAAGTAAACAATCTGCTTTCTTTTCTAGTCCTTGCCATGCCAGCTGATTACATTAACCATATACAGGTGCATACTGACTTTCTTTTTTGAAAGCTCTCAGAATTAGACAAGCCTTTGAGAACCTCTGCTTTAGATGGGATCAGACCATTCAGCTGAATTAACTATTTGCCTTCTAGTTGTCTATTGTTTCATGTTATGAAATATCTGTTACCAGATTGGGAATGGGATGTGCATTCTGATGGAATATTTTGACATTGCTTAGGATTAGGAACCAGGATATCTGATTCTGCAACTTAACTGTTTGCCTCTATTGAACTTGGGAAGTTATTTCACTGGGTCCAAGTTACCTCATCTCTACATGGGGATGGAGATTCCTGTTTTTTATGTATGCGGGCTAACAAGCATCATGAGATCCCTTGAGTACTAGTCCTTTGTAAACCAAAGCATTTTGCAAATGTTGGTTGTCTTCCTGGGACATTTATTTAATGAAGTGAGTGAGGTATTGAGTTGTTAAAGCTGGGGTGTTAGGAGAGGGGTGTCTGTGTGGTGCACCATGGGCAGGAGATGACTAACAGCAGAGTTTGGAAGGCTTTTCTGCTCACAAATCTCTCCTCTATTGAACATTTCATTAACTAACAATGCGGGAGGGTGATTTTGGAATAGTGTGTAGGTGTCAGGAGAAGAATTGTGAACTCAAGATTTAAAGGCCAGAAAATGGATAGAAAAGGGATGCCAGTCTCTGGGATAAAGACAAAGTTTGTATATTTCTGTGTGATTGTTTCATCTTTATTTTCAAAGTGCCCTGATAAGAACTATGCTTACTGTTGGGGCCATTAAAATGCAAAAGTGGTGTTTGTTTTAGAGAATGTAGAAGATTCTACCAGAAGTCTCAGACCTTTGGCTATGCACCCATTTTTACTTCCTGAAATAGTCACAGAATCACAGAAAGTTCCAAAGATAGAACAGAGAGGCACTGTGTACTCTTAGCTAGCTTCATTCATTTTATGTAACAGAAGATAAATGTCAAAACCACAGGTTCACAATTGTACAAGGTGTATGTATTTCTTTTTCTTTTTATCACATGTGCACATTTCTGTAATGACCACCATAATCAGAATATAAAACTAATACATTAATACAAATATCTGCCTCATGCAACACCTTTATAGTCACCTGCTTCCTTACTATTTCTAACATGTCAAGCACATATGTCCTCCATATCAATACTTTGGTCGTTTCAAAAAATGTTACATTAAATTATGTAATCCTTTGAGATTTTTTTTTCTTTCAGTCAATACAATACTCTTGAGATGTATTCATACAACAGCATCATGTAGCAATTTCTCTCTCTCTCTCTCTCTCTCTCTCTCTCTCTCTCTCTCTCTCTGTGGGTGTGTGTGTGTGTGTGTTTCTCAATTAATAATATTCCATGCTATTGGTATATCGCACCTTGTTGAGCCATCCACTTACTATAGTATGTCTTGGTTGTTTTCAGCTGTTTTGTGCTTTTGCTCATGATATTTCTATAAACAATGATGTACAGGTTTTTGTATGACTATAGTCTTCATTTCTCTGGATAAATGCATAGAAGTACAATGGCTGGATTGTATGTAAGTATAGGCTTATTTTTTGAAGAAAATGCCAAACTGTATTCCAGAGTGGTTGTTCCATTGTACATTCCCATCAGCAACATATGAGTGATGCAATTCCCTCACATCCTTGCCAGCATCTGATGTTGTCATAGTTTTGCACCCCCCCCTTTTTTTTTAAGGGAAATGAAGGAAACTCCTGTGCCCAAAATTGTTCATTGAAGCAGTGTTCTTGAAAATTTATTTTGATAAATGTACCCATCACGAGGAATATGGGTATTTAAGCAGTGGAATCCATTTTTATTATGTTGTGCTTTTTTGTGTTTTTTTGCTTGCTTGTTTGTTTGTTTGCAAATATATACATAAGTGAAAACTAGAAATTGCTTACTAGAGAATTCTACCTAATAGAATATGGATTAATGGTGGCCCATTTTTGTTCCCATTTGGGGTGTGGGTAGAAAGGAGTATCAAAATCCAGTTTGAGTTATACATATTAAATATCCTCAATTCACCGTATCTTTATTTTTTTCAATGGTAAGGAGGGGTTCATAATTCTTCATATAATCATTATAAGAATTGAGAAGTTAATGTTTCAAAACCAAATAATAAAGTGGATAGAGGAAAAGAAGTTGATTAAAAATATTCATTAGATTATAGAGCTTTGACTAGATCCTTCAGGCATATGGAAACGTAAGCATAATTCAGAAAGGATCTTTCTGTAGCATTTTAGTCTGAATGAAAATGGGTTTTCTTTGGTATAGGAAGATGTTCAGTAATTCAGTTGGAAATAAAAGTGGCATTGGTGGATCTGCAACCATGGGAGCATCAAAAAAGCCTGTTTTCTGTTCACTCACTAAACTGTCCTATGACTATTTCAACCACCAATAGTAAACCTACTGAGTCTCTGCCATGTACAGCGCAAAATGCTGGAATCTAGGAAGCTACTCTCTCAAAGATAAGAAATGATAGTGTTATATTCTGGGGATGATTGTGAACATTTACCAGAGTTGAGCATTATAAGCTTACCCCAAGAAATGTGTGATTGCATTGAGGTGAAAAAGCCCACAAGGATCCTCATATGCAGATGCAGAGGAAGATTTGAAAGGGATAATTTCAGAACAACACCAGTGCTTGCCTTATGCACTATTCAGAGTATTCCTCACCCAGCATGTCCTCCAGTATAGGCAAACTCTGAAATGCTTTCAGTGCATATACCTGGCTTTATTGTTACAAAAGGAATTTCATAGATAAAAAAATGGCCTTACACGTTGATCAGGTGGAATTAAACATAATTTTTAAAAGTTCTCAGCAAATTTCATTGGAAGTCTTAATATCACAATTTCCTTTCTAGAGAATAGGTAGATGAATTTTCACTGTTTGGGTAACACATGTTCCATTTGATAGAAGCTTCCTTACTACCTAAAGCTCCTCATGTTACTTTCTGTCAACAGTCATTTAAAGACTAATTATTTACGAATTCATCTGTTCCAGAGTAAGTTTCAGGAAAGCTCAGGCTCACATCTGTCCAAAATCACAAAGATTGTGAGTTAGAATTGTATTTCAAACCCAGGCAGAGTAGCTCTAGAGCACTTTTCTCAGCTCCTGGGGTAATCTACCTCCTTCCATAAATCACAGCTTATAGAAAATGTGGTGGGAAAATAAATAACTATATTTTTGTTGCCTTAATATTTGTTGTTTAATGAAATATATCTGTAATTATTTATGTATTTATATAAAACCACAATTTTCATTTATTATTTTAATTTTACATCTCAACAATAAAAAAACATTGTTGACCATTAATTGACTGGATATAAATTTATGATAATAAATATTAATAATGATTTTTTTCTTCCCAGATTCTTCACATCCTGCAAATGACCATATCCTTATGTTTATTTTCCCAATGTTGGCTGCGCTTATATTCTGGGGAAGTGATATTGTGTGTAAGTACTTCTTTCCATTTTCATTTATGTTCTAGTGATGAAATTTTTCAGCTTAACAATAACCCACAACCTTCGGACCAACTATGTTCTAGTGATGAAATTTTTATGTGAAGGAGGCAATATTGGTGAAATATTCTATTTAAGTTATATTAGGAAATGTGATAATGTTATAAATAATAATATACACAAAAAGTGTCAGTGTAGTAAACAGGATAAACTCGCAGGACCAAACCAGAATGACAACTAAAATAACTTCCTGAATAATCAACAGAAGATTCACTGGAAAGAAACCAGATAAATGAGCATGGAAAATGGAGATCAAATAGAGACTAGTAGGAGGGGTGGAGTCATGAAAGGACAGGCTGGGCTCCCACAGACTATAATTGAAGTTATGGAGAGATATTTCAACTTTGGGGTTTGCTATTAAAAACTCTGTGGTCTAATCTCCAAGCTTGGCACTCCAGCAGAGAACACCAAAACTGAGAAAGGGTATCCACATAACATATGGCTGTGAAAAGCAGCAAGGTAGCCGTCTTCCAGGGAGAAATGGCTGGAAATGCAGGTACCCTATTAAAGGACCAATGCACAAAGTTCTCTGTGGAGCAGCTCACCTTGTGCTCTGGCAGAGTGTGGACAGAGTGGACTAGAGCTGTCTAAGCAAAACTGATTATCAGGAGCTCTGGGGTTAGAACTCAGGAGACAGACACCTCAGTTTCTGGCACTGAGTCATTCCCTCATGCTGCAGAAATTATCTTTCTCATGCAGATATTTCTTATATAGGCAGCTGTGCCTGTGGAGAAGATAGTTGACCCACCCTATTGGAAAACACCTCACCCCATGGTTCAGAGTTTCTGAGGCCATTTTTGAGCATAATAATTAGCTTCCTGGTAGAAGCAATTGGCCCACCATGCTTAAAAACAAAACAAATCAAAACCAAAAACAACCTAACCAGACCCATGGATAATTGCCGAGGGCTATTTAAGAGGCAAGCCTTATCAGTATGTAGCCAGAGACAATCTCTGGAAGCTTTGAATATTTGCCTGATTTGATTAATCAGAAATAGTATTTGACACATCTGCAATACAGATTGAAAGGCATAGAAGATCCACCTCATGCATAGTCACAAACCCAAACCAGAAGCCAAAATAAGGAGACAAAGAAACAATCACCAATGAAATAATAAGAGAATTGTTCAGAGGAAGAGATAAGTGAAATGGAGATAAGAAATTTATCTGATATAGAGTTCAGAATAATGATGGTAAAGATGCTCAACAGCATGGTAACTATGAAAACAGATATAAAGAATAACATAGCACAAATATAGAACACATTGGAAGGAATACACAGCAAATTAGGGAAAGCTGAGAACCAACTCAGTGAATTAGAAGATAGGGTTGGAAAAAACATACAAAAAAAAACCCTCAATCAGAGGATCAAAAAGAAAAAGAAAAAAGAAAAAGAAAAAGAAAAGAAAAAAGTACTTAAAAAACAAGAGGACAACTTAAGTGAGCTGTGAGACAATATTAAAACAAAACAAAAAAACAAAACAAAAAAACAAAAAAAACAATATTCAAATAGCAGAATAAGCAGAAAGGGATAGAGAACATGTTTGAAGAAATAATGGCCTAAAACTTGCATAACCTGGTAAAGGAAAATGTCATACAAGTTCACAAGTATAGGATGTACAGAGAACCCCAAGTAAGAAGAACCCAAACAGGCTTATGCCCAGAAACATCTGTGGCCCAGTGCACAAAATTCATGCACAAGAGAAGGTGTGTGTCCCTCAGCCCTGCCTGCATCCTCTCCAATCTGGGACCCCTTGAGGGATGTCCAACTGCCCTCTCACAATCCAGGACTCTGGCTCCCAACTGCTTGCCTGCCTTTCTGCCTGGTAGCCCCTAACCACTTATGCCTGCCAGCCTGATCAACACCTAACTGCTCTCCTGCTGGCCTGATCGCCCATAACTGCCATCCCCTGCTGGTAAACTTGTGGCAGCCATCTTGTGTCCACATGGGGACATCCATCTTTGACCACAGGGGGTTGGCCATCTTATGTGTTGAAGTGATAATCACTTTGAATATTACCTCTTTATTATATAGTAATGGTTCTTAACCCACAGGTTAAAAACTGCTAGCAGGGTCACCTAAGACCATAGGAAAAAACAGATATTTACATTATGATTCATAACAGTTATGAAGTAGCAACAGTTATGAAGTAGCAACAAAAATAATTTTATGGTTGGGGATCATGACAACATGAGGAACTGTATTAAAGGATTGCAGTCTTAGGAAGGTTGAGAACCATTGTTATATAGGATGCCAAAAATTAAAGGCAAAGAGAGAATCTTAATATATTATTATTTTTTACAGAGAGGAAGGGAGAGGGACAGAGAGTTAGAAACATCAATGAGAGAGAAACATCGATCAGTAGCCTCCTACACACCCCCTACTGGGGATGTGCCCACAACCAAAGTACATGCCCTTGACCAGAATTGAACCTGGGACCCTTTAGTCCATAGGCAAATGCTCTATCCACTGAGCCAAACCGGTTAGGGCAAAGAGAGGATCTTAAAGGCCACAAAAGAAAAGAAAACTATTACCTCCAAAGGATTTCCCATAAGGTTGACATCCGATTTCTCATAAGAAACTCTACATGCCAGAAAGGAATGGACTGAAATATTCACAGTAATGAAAAGCAAGGATCTGAAACTAAGATTAGTATATCCAGCAAGGCTATCATTCAAAATAGATGGTGAATAAGGAGCTTCCCATGGGTGGGGGAAGCTAAAGAAATATTTCATCACCAAGCCAGCATTACAAGAAATGCTCAATGGACTGTTGTAATAAGAAGAATGAATAGAAGAAGAACCCAGGCATACAGAATTAAAATGGTAATGAATATGTACCTATCAATAATAACCTTAAATGGAAGTGGATTAAATGCTGAAATAAAAAAGACAAATTCATGACCCAACTATATGCTATCTACAAGAGAACCACCTCAGAACAAAAGACTCACACAGGATGAGAGTGAAGTTATGGGGGGGGAAAAGTTACATGCAAATGAAAAAGAAAACTAAAAAAGCTGGAGTAGCAATACTCATTCTGACAAAATAGACATAAAAATAGAAGGCTATCATAAGAAACAACAAAGGTCACTGTATAATATTAAAGGGATTGATCCAACAAGAGAATGTAACCCTGGTAAACATATATGCACTTAATATAGGAATATCTAAATATATATATAAAAAATACTTCTAGGGGACTTTAAAAGAGAGATTGATAACAACAAAGTCATAGTAAGGAGTTTAACACCCAGCTGACTTCACTGGATAGATCTTTCAAACAAAAAATTAATAAGAAAACAGTGACTCTAAAGGACACACAGGAGCAGATGGATTTAATTGACATTCATAGAACATTTCACCGCAAAGCTGCAGAATATACATTCTCAAGTGCACATTTACCATTCACAAAGATAGACCACATATTAAGACATGAAACAAGTCTCTACTAGTACAAGAAGATTGAAATCATATCAAGCATCTTCTCAGATCACATTGGAATGAAATTTGAAATCAATTATAGTAAAAACACCCCCCAAAATTCAAACATATGGAGGCGAACTAGCATGTTATTAACAATGAATGGGTTACCAATGAGATCAGGAAAGAAATCAAAATCATAATGAATACAAGTGAAAATGAACACACAACAACCCCAAATCTCTGGGACATAGCAAAAGCAGTACCAAGAGGGAAGTTCATAATTTTCATTATGATTTCAATTTCTTTCCTGATCTCATTTGTCAAAAAATAAAACAAAAAAAGACCACATTTAATAAATTATCCAACCCTACAATTTAAAGAATTAGAAAGAAAACAAGGCCTTAGTAAGTAGACATAGGAAATAATAAAGATTAGAGCAGAAATAAATGACATAGAGACTAAAAAAATAAACAAATAAACAAATAAATAAATAAATGAAACCAACAGCTGATTCTTTGAAAGAATAGACAAGATTGATGAACCACTAGCCAGACTCATCAAGAAACAAAGAGGATGCAAATAAGTAAAATCAGAAATGAAAGTGGTGATGTAACCACTGATACCACAGAAATACAAAAAATTGTAAGAAAATTTTATGAACAATTATATACCAACAAGTTGGACAATGTGGATAAAATGGATTAATTCCTAAAAAAATACAATCTTCTAAAACTGAATCAGGAAGAATCAGAAAACGTGAGTAGGCCAATAATAACTGATGAAATAAAAGTAGTAATAAAAAAAACTTCCAGGAACTAACGTCTGGGTCAGATGGCTTCTCAGGGGAGTTTTACCAAACATTCAAAGAAGAATAAACACCTATCCTCAAATGATTAAAAAAAAAAAAAGGAAGGAACAATTCCAAGCTCTTTTAATAAGGCTAGCATTATCCTAATTCCAAAACCAGAGAAAGACTCTACAAAAAAAGAATTATAGGCTAATATCCCAGATGAAGATAGAGGTTAAAATATTAGCAAATTGCATCCAGCAATATATTAAAACGATCATATACCATGATCAAGTGGTATTTATTCTGGAGTTACAAGACTGGTACAAAATTCACAAATCAATAAAAGTAATACATAACATAAGCAAATTGAAAGATAAAGATCATATGATCATATCAATAGATGCAGAAAAGGGCATTCAACAAAATCCAACACACACTTTTTAAACTTAATTTTTTTTATTACTGGGGGGGGGGGCCCTCAGCCCGGCCTGCACCCTCTCGCTGTCCAGGACCCTTCAGGGGATGTCTGACTCTGACTTAGATCTGCTCCCCACAGGGAGAAGACCTGAGTCACAGTCAGACATCCTTAGCGCTGCTGAGGAGGCATAAAAAGAGACTCCTGCCACTTCTGCTGTGCTCCCAGCCATGAGCCTGGGGAGCTCACTGATCACCTGGGGGCAACTCCTGCTTTGATTACCTGTCCCTGGTGGTCAGTATGCATCATAATGATCTGGAAACAGCCCAAGTGCCCATCAGTATATGAGTGGATACAAAGCTGTGGTACATTTATACCATGGAATACTATGAAACAGTGGGGAAAAAATTGTTTATCTTTTAAGACAGCATGGAGGGATCTGCAGTATATCATGCTAAGTGAAATAAGTCATTCAGACAAAGATAAGTATAACATGATCTCAATCATATGTGGAATCTAATTAACAAAATAAACTGAATTGAGTGGACCCAGAGATGTGAAAGCATTGAACATAATGCAGAATCTTGGAGGGAAGGGGGAGAGGTGGGGTGGGTGGGAGGTAATCAACTAAAGACCTTGTATGCATATATGCATAACCCATGGACACAAACAGGAGGCTGATGAAGGCCTGTTATGGGGGATTGTAGTGAGCTGGAGGGGGAGGGGGTCTATATGTAATACTTCCACAAAAAAGATATTTTAAAAAGAATATACTAGTACAGTCGTAATATTAATATTCTCCTTGAAGTATATACTGTCCCTCATAATTTGTTGCATGCAGTTCCTAAGAAGTTTTCTTTTAAAGAATAAATAGTGAGAATTCTAATAACATACCTAAAACTCATGCTGATTTTAATGTATACAAAGCATTTACACACACATTATTGGTGAAGAGATAGTCACAGTTACATTACACTGTTACTAATAAGTGGGATTTTTGCAGTTCTGAGCATTAAGATTTCCCTGTCTTTATTTCCCAGTTTGAACATCTCTGTATACATGTGTGCATCTTTGGAAAAGCCCAGTTTGAACCATATTGTTATCCTTACTGTGCAATTATGCAGCCCCTAAGCAAGTAGCCACAAGGGGTATATTCTTTGATCATGTTTTTCTGTAATACCCATATGTCTAAAATTTTCAGGAAAGATCTTGGTGCTACATCATATGTAGCATGAACAATATAGAATTGTTATTGCTAAGTAGAAAGGTTGCATTCTGGTTGATGATTATACTCAACCAGGTACAGCTGACCCTCAAACAACATGGGGTTAGACTATGTGAGTCTACTTATATTTGGATTTTTCTTAAGGAAATACTGTAAATGTATTTTCTCTTCCTTATGATTTTCTTAATAACATGTTCTATTCGCTAGTTTACATTACTATAAGAATATAGTATATAATGCAAATATCATACAAAACATGTGATAATCAACTATTATTTTATCTATAAAGATTCTGGTCAACAATAGGGTATTAGTAGTTAATTTTGGGGAGTTTAAAGTCATATGTGGGTTTTTTACTATATGAGGTGTGGGTGTCAATGCTCCTAATCCCTGCGTTATTCAAGGGTCAACTGTATTTCTACACCAGTTTAGTTAAGGAAATTTACTAAATTATTGAAGTTTTCAGGTGACATTCTAAAACTTTTAAACTTTTAACCTGTAAGATTTATTCCTTGTCTCCCAATAGTGCACTGAAATAGTCAATCATTAAAGTCCAGTGAACATTTATACAAGGCAAGGAGTAAATAATGCTGATTTTGTTTTTTCATTCTGTAACCTTTAAAACTAGTGAAAATTAGTAAAACATTATAGAGGATTGGCCCGTTGTAAATTTCATGGTTTTTATTTTTACTTGGAAGTTTAAGGCATGTATATCTTTATATATATATATATATATATATATATATATATATATATATATATATATATATATATGCCTAAGCAACCATTCAACCATTTGACTGGTAGCTGTGATGCACACTGACCACTAGAGAGCAGATGCTCAGTGCACAGGCATGAAAACCTGGAACAGAATGATGAATCTCAGAGGAAAGGGGAAAGAGGGAAAAAGGGCAGGAAGAGATTAACCAAAGATCTTACATTCATACTAGAGGCCAATACATAGGTTCCCTCAGACTGGCCTGCAGCAATCAGACCAAATCTCTGCACCAGGCTTCCAACATCGCTCGAGGGGCCCAAGATTGTGAGAGTGCACAGGTCAGGCCAAAGGACCCCACCAGTGTACAAATCCACGCACCAGGCCTCTAGTAATTATATAAAAACTAGAGGCTTGGTGCACAAAATTAATGCATGGAGTGGGGGGGTCCCTTACCCCGGCCTGCAACCTCTCCAATCCAGAATCCTTCTCATAATGCAGAACCACTGGCTCCTAACCACTCACCTGCCTGCCTTCCTTATGTCCCTAACTGCTCTCCCCTGCTGGCCTGATTGACCTAACTGCCTCACTGCTCTCCCCTCCAGGCCTGATCACCTTCCCTAAATACCAGTTTCTCCCTTTTCCCTTCTGCCTTCTCCCTTCTGCCTTCTCTCGTGGTGCCAGCCTTTTACCTTCTCCCTTCTGAATTCTCCTGTGGCACCACACACCCACAGTTGCCTCAGGCTGGTCCCACTTTCTCCTGATCCCTCCCTGTTTCTACAGCACCTCCTCGTTTCCACAGTAGCTCCCCATTTCCACAGCACCTCCGCATTTCTACCTCATCTCCAGAGCAATGCCCTGTGGTGAGAATAGGAGTTAATAAAGAGCTACTTGTCCAGTCATGACCTGTTATGGCATCCCAGCTTAATTGGCATATTAACTCTTTATATATATTATATATAGATGGAGAGGGAGATGACTGGGTATATATTTAAGGCCTCTCCTCAATGGATGGCACTCTGTAAACGCTTTGTGATTTCAAAGGCAAAAAAGGGGAAGCTTTTAGTTGACAGTGACAACTGTCAAGACATGTCACAAATCCCACTTCCAAAATGGTGTCTAAATTTCCTTTAGAAATTTTCTTACAATTTTGAAAGGCCTTTTATATCAAGCAAAAAGCTGGCATAGCATCAAAACCTCATCAGTCTTCCCTGATTTAGGGAAAGCCTTGAATCCTAGTGGCAAACCCAGGCATTAAGACGTCTGTCATATAATTTTGGGTAGAGACTTGTCTTTTTTAAGATTATAAAATCATTTCAGAGTGTGATTTGTTGTATGTGGATTGACTTCAGTTTGCAGATAGTGGGATTCTCATTAATAACATTATTTTCAGTGGATTTAACCAGGAATGAATCTGTTCCTGTTAACCATGTTTTGAAAAAAAATAAGATTTACAATTTTTTCTGACTTAAAAAAATAATACATTTCATTCTAGAAAACCTTATATAAGAATTTATATAGAAAAAAATAATCTAGGATCCCACAACCTAGAAATAAACTATTGATCTAGTGTAGTGAATTTTCTGCTTTCTTTTCCGTCCTATGTATTTTTGTTATCTTTCTTTAAAAAAGAATAATGATAAATACACTCATGTAGCTTATATACTTATATATATTCTGATTCTTCTCCTGCCCATGTTTTCAGAAATATTCTTATAGCTGCTTCTATGTTCTACTTCCATGGATATACTATAACTTACTAAACTCTCATCTTGATGGCTATTAAGGATGTTTCCAGTCTTTTTTGATATAGGAAAGTAAGGCAGCTAAAGATCTGTAATAATGTAAATTACAGAGATATTTTAAGGCTTTTGATACATTCTCCCAAGTGTTTTCTAGAAACATTGCATCACTTACTACTGCAGATGAAAATACCTGGCTTTCTCCACACAGTCCTGACATCTTTATAATTCTAAGATCTTTGCTAATTTGATGGATAAAAAATATCCCTTTTTAATTTTCATTTTTGTGTTAGTGAGGTGAATGTTCTTTTTTCTATTTATTCTACTGGTCATGTTTTAAGGAATATACTTATAAGCCTAAATAATTTGGTAATAATATTTTATTTAGGCTCATCTTAGAACAAATAATTTTTTTTGTGTGTGTAAGGCACATATTTATTTGATTCACTCAGCCTGGGCTCAGATTTGAAGGTGTTTAAAAGTGGCATGAAAACATTTGTGAAGTCCTTCTACTGTGTGATGGGAACATTGAAAAGTACTATCCACCTTGGACTTGTATTCTATTTCCTTTACCAGGTCAGGAAGTTTTTCATCACTATTCTTTCAAATAAGATTTCAATTTCTTGCTCTCTCTTCTCCTTCCACACCCTCATGTTGGGAATGTTGACAAGCTGAAGTGCTAAAGTTGTCCCAGTGGCTACTAACAATGTTCTCACTTTTCTTTCTTTTATTTTTTATTATTATTCATTTTTCTTTTTGCTATTCTGATTGGAAGTTTTCTGCTTCCTTATCTTCCAAATCCCTGATTTGATTCTCTGCTTCATCTACTCTACTATTAATTCCTTCTAAAGTATTCTTTCTTTCAGTTATTGCATTCTTCATTTTTGACTGCTGCTTCATCTCCATTGTGTTTCCTATCTCTTTGTTAAAGTTCTCACTGAAATATTTGAGTATCCTCATAACCAGTGTTTTAAACTCTGCAGCTAGTAGAATGCTTGTATGTTTTATTTTGTCTTTTTCCGGAGTTTTGCTCTATTCTTTAGTTTGGGACATGTTCCCTTCTCTCCTCATTTTGGTAGCCTCCCTATGTTTGTTTCTATGTGTTATGCAGAGCTGCTATGCCTACCAGTCTTGGTAGAGTAGCCCTCTGTAGTAGGTGTCCTATAGGGCCCAGTAAGGCAGCATTCTCTGTCACCTAAGCTAGGCTCTCCAGGCGTGCTCCATTTTGGGCTGTGCACACCCTTCTATTATAGTTGAGCCTTGATTGTTGTTGGCATGTCATTGGGAGAGATTTAACCCCAGGACAATCAGCTGTGAGGACTGGCAGCAACCACAGCACAGGATCTGCTGTGCAAGATCCAACTCCACAGAGCAGATCTCACTTCATCTGAACTCTGGTGCATGATGAGTCTGCCCATTGGTGGAAGTTGTTGGGTGGTGTTCCTGAAGCTGGCCACAAAATTACTAGCTCTAGTGGGAGCAGGCCTTTAGCTTGTGCCTTGTCCAGGATCATCTGGCATGAGGTACAAAGCAATCTGCAGATGGCTGTTACCTGTGCTGGGCTAGGAGGTCTCAAGGCTGGCCACCACTACTGCTAAATCTGGGGCCACTTAGTAAGAGGTATAGGGCACACTGAGGCCAGATGCTGCTTGTTTTGGGTTTGTGAACATTTGAGATATTTTAGGAAAGTTTGAAGCATGAGCACAGATAAGCTGTTTGTATGGAAAAGCCACTGGAAAGGATTTGGGTGAGCCTGCAAGTTGGATGGCACTGAGTCTCAGGGAATCACCAGTGTTGGGCTAACAGTGTGAGCTAGTTTGATGGAGACACAAATATGGGGCTCACTTGCTGGCTTTTTGAAGGAGGAGGGGAGTCTCAGCAAAGGAACAAGAGCTGCTGCCAGCACTTATTTCTGGGAAAAACTGACTCTTCAACAGTGCCCCTAATGCCAGACAATTCAGCTTCTCCCTCTATTTCACTGACACATTTTTGAAGCTCCATCCGCAGAGCTAGAGTTTAGAGCCAAGAAGTCCTTGCATGGGGCCTTTCAGAGGAACTGCCTGGGACTGCAGGAGTCCTTTGTCTCCCTCGGCCACAATCCTCACTTTTTTACAGCCAGAAGTTTTGGAGACCTTTTACCCTGGTGCTAGAATCCTGGACTGGGATATCTGGTGAGGCTAGGCCACCTCCCACCTCAGGAAGGACCTGGACAATAAAGACATCCCTTCTGATTTTTATCGACTATGTGTGGGTGTGATACCAGCCCATGCCTCCTCTCTTCCCTTCCTAATATCTCCATATGGCTCTTTTATATCCTTAGTTGTAGGACTTCTGTTCAGCGAGGTTTCAGGAAGTTCTCAATAATGGTTGTTCTGAAAGTTAGTTGTAATTTTGATGTGGTTATGGGAGGATGTATGCCATCTTGACTAGAATTCAGGTAATATACTTTTTAGAGTGTGGTATCTTATAGCCCCTAAAGTATAAATAGTAACTCTGCTTCATGACTTCTCATTATAATAGTATATTTCTAATACTCCTTAACTTCTTTGATGACCATGGATAGTCTGTACTTGACCACAGGGGGTTTCTCTCAGTGGTTTTTCTAGTTCTGCATGTCAATATTTTGGTGATCCAAGATACCACCTGGACCTTCATAGGTCAAGCATTCAGTAAAGAAAGCAGATTATACTTTCATTTTGAGGAGAACGAGTTTCCTTATACCAGAACAGTATCTTGAACTGATCTCAGTGGGCCTTTGATCCTCCTGATGATGAGCCTGAGGAAACTTCTGAACTCCTGAAGACATGCTATATACAGCAAGTACCAGACCACCTTTCAAAGACAAAGGTACACTACAGAAAGTGTCCCTAAATACCTTTGCCTTTAGTTTTAACTTACCAATTTTTAAATTGAGTCTTATACTTAGCAAGCAGCTCAAGATGACTGGAATCAAACACTTAGCTTTAACCAAAGTAACAAATCTCTGACAGTGCTGCATTTCAGGCACTTCATTTTGTTCTTACTCACAGTTTCCATTCCACCAGCAATTAAGTTCCTGGTTGGTTTTCAGAGCTCTTCTTCCTCATTCTTTTGTAGTATAACAAGAATTTTCCACTATTGAGATGTTTGATAACTGATTTCAAGCACTGCTTATCAAGACCTCTTGTTCCTGCAAGATTAAGTCTCAACTCCACCTCAAGAACTAGCTAACTTTTTGAAATTCTTTGAGATAGGTAAATCTAGACTTGCCTTTCCTTTCACTGAGCTTCTGTTGTTTACAAGGAATCTTCCTATTGCACAACCTGAGAGACCATAAGGATGACCATGTAATCCCAAACTATAAATCAATCTAATAATAAATATGAAAAATTACCATTGTGCCATGATCGCTAAATTCTTTTGTCAAAACATTAAAAACCATCTTATTGTACACCTGAAATCAATATAATAGCATATGTCAACTGTTAATTAAAAAACAAAAGAACTCTATTAGGAAATGAAATAATAATAAAACTAATGTTTAGTACTTGGTAAACTAAAACATTACAAACTTTGAAAGTGTTTTATCAAGAGTGGTTTAAACAATTGCCTTCTTGTCATATAACTCTGTATACAAAGCAAGCATCCTTTCTATGCTTAGTGAATTGTCATACTCCTAAATTCAAATCAGCTTAAAGGATTTATCCTTTGCATTTTCAGTATCATAAACTATCTCTAAGCTTTCCTTTCATGTAAAGTTTTATTTTCCAATCCTTCCTTCCTCCTTCCCTCCCTCCCTCCTTCCCTCCCTCCCTCCCTCTATCCTTTCTTTCTTTCTTTCTTTCTTTCTTTCTTTCTTTCTTTCTTTCTTTCTTTCTTTCTTTCTTTCTTTCTTTCTTTCTTTCTCTCTCTCTCTCTCTCTCTCTCTCTCTCTCTCTCTCTCTCTCTCTCTCTCTCTCTCTCTCTTCTTTCTTTCTTTCTTTCTTTCTTTCTTTCTTTCTTTCTTTCTTTCTTTCTCTTTCTTTTGTCTAAAGATTCGCCCACCCTCTAACTATTCCCACCCCAGGCAAGCCCCCACTGACCCAGTGTCTGTGTCCTTTAAAAAAAAAGTTGATTTTTAAGAGAGAGGAATGGAGAAAGAAGGAGAAAGAGAGAGAGAGAGAGAGAGAGAGAGAGAGAGAGAGAGAGAGAGAGAGAGAGAGTAACTGCCTTCCACAGACACCCCGTACACCTCAACTAGATATGGAGCTCACAACCAGATATCAAACCAATGACCTTTCAGTGTATACAATGATACTCAACCAACTGAATCTCGCTGGCTAGGGCCAGAGTCCAGAGTCACTTCTTATGGGACATCCTTATTCTTTATGTCACAACCTCCTCTGTGTCCTAATTTATGCCAATAAGTTCACACTAAGTTTCCTTGGATGCATATCTAAAGTCTCTTGCATAGAAGTAGTATTGACATTCCCAAGTTAGCTCTTTCTTCTGTGATGTCATTTATGTTCTATTCGAATTTCAGTTTCAGCATTATCATTTTCATTTCTTTGTGCTTTTACTTTTATTGCCCAGTTTCCACTTTTGATTATCTGTTGTGAAATGTCACAGTGGTTTATCACTGGGAACAGGAGGTAGCACAGCATATGCTTTGCTGTCTTGTGCGTGAGGAGAATAGCAGATGTGCAGTGACCATCCCCAACAGTCTTTGAAAGAAGTGACAGGATTGGATTCTGATCATGATGCCCATTTGTTATTTAGGTAATAATTTGTGGACAACTAAACAGATGGCAGTGAAGTTTGCATTTTATGCAATCACTCAATGAATATGTGATTTTGGGAAACTTGTATTATTTATATAAATGGTGGTATCTCAAACTCATGTATATCAGAACTGTGCAAATTCAAAACTGCTATAATTTATTTCAAACTTGTATAATCTAGGCATCTTTTAATTTCTATTATAATTTTGTAGTTCTTGCATAAAATTGTTTCACAGGTATTTTAGATACTACTCAGAGGTATTTGGGTAGCTGTCCCTGAAGTAGTCACTGTTGAGAGTTCAAGGAAAACATTCTCCATCATCACAGACTTAATAGTGATTATCACATAGTAGGTGCTCAATCAATTATTTAATAAAGTAATCTACTTGATTTGGTTGAGATGGACAAATAAAAGGGCATGGTACATTGTAACTACACGGTAAATATTTGTAGAATAAATGAAGGAAGCAACCTAGCTCATTCTGAGATGCAACTGGCTAGATTTAGTTATTTTATAGAGAGTATAAAAGGGAAAACTTTAGAATTTTAAAATTTTTCACAAAAAGTTAATAATTTCTCCCAATGATTATGATTTACCTGTGTCAGGTAGCACTAAGGTTATACATTTTGTTTAAAAATGTAAACACTAACAACACCACATGATGGTGACCATGTGGACAATAGGAACCTTCTACATTGCTGGTGGGAATGCAAAATGGTACAACCACTCTGGAAGACAGTTGGACAATTTCTTATAAAATTATATTTTATATGATGATCCAGCAATTTTGCTTATTGGTATCTATCCAAAAGGAGTTGAAAACGTATGCACATGGATATTGATAGATGATTGCCAAAACTTGGAAGCAACCAAGATGTTTTCAGTAGGTGAGTGGCTACATGCACTGTGATACATCCAGATAAATATGTGAGCTATCAAGCTATGCATTCAAAACTACTATAATTTATTTCCTTACATGCATATTACTAAGTGCATGCATATTACTAAGAAACCTTACATGCATATTACTAAGTGAAAGAAGCCAATCTGAAAAGTCTACATACTGTATGTTTCCAAATTCAAGACATCCTGGAAAAGGCAAAATGGTGGAAACAATAAAAAGACCAGTCATTCCTAGAAGTATGTGCAGGCAGAATGCATAGGCAGAGCACAGAGGATTTTTATGGCAGTGATAATACTCTGTATGATACTATGATGATGGATAGATGTCATTTTGCATTTGCCCAAGCAATAGAATGCACAACCCTTAAGGCAAACTATGGACTTTGGGTAATTATGATGTGTCAGTGAAGATTTATCTTGGTAAAAATTGCATCATTCTGGTGGCTGATATTGATGATGGGGGAGTTATGCAGGTGTGGGGGCAGGGAGTATAGGGGAGTGGTCTTTACCTTCCTTAAATTTTGTTGTAAATCTAAAACAGTGCTTTTTAAAGGATTTAAAATGTGTAAATACTGTTATATATTTTACTTTGTATATTGATTTCAATACTTTTAGTTGAGGAGAATCTTTTAAAGCATACATATTTTTTTTTTTTTAAATTACGTAATCTTGCCAAAAAGCTTGAAAACCATACTAGGAAGTTTGATAAGAGCCCATTAAGAACACCTTAAATTATTTTTGTTTTCATGCCAAGTGTTTATGGAGTTACTTGAATTTATTTTCTTTGTTTATATTCAAAGTTTTATAGATGTTTATATAAGGATAAATATACCAATTAAAGGACAAATAAAGTTCACCAATAAAGGTTCCTTGTGATTACTGAGTTCTTTGGCAAATATATCAGATTGCAACCCCTTTTCTCTGCACTGAAAAAAAAAAAATCACCTAAATCATAAAATACCTTCTCCCCACTTTCTGTGGGATGTGCTAAAATGTGGCCACCGTGGCAAAGGAAATAAGTCAAAAGAAATGCATTTTAAATAATTCCCTAAACCGAACATGGAGATAGATCCTCTTTCACTTCCTGTGATTATTTAAGTAGATTTCACTAAGATATTTATTAGAAATAGTTGCTTAATTTATGGGATTTTGAAGAAGCCTTGAAAATATTTAGTATTTGAACCCATCAACAGAAACTAAAACTACCTCCAATATTTATATGCAAAGGTTTTGAAAAGGTTGTTCTATAGCACAGCACTGTCAACTGTAGTATTTTATGGTGTTTTATTTTTTGTGTTACTATTGGTAAGCCTGAAGAGGTTGAGTTTTATTTGAGAATCAAACTCTTATTAAGTTAGCCTTTTTGCATGAACTTCTACTGTAGTCTAAAGGTGAATTCTTGCTGCTTGATCTCAGTAGTTCTTTTATGAATTCAATTAATCCCGGGAGAGTGTCTTTCGAATGTTTAATTATAATGTGCATTTGAAACAGCTTCTGTTTCATAATCCTTTTTTAGAACTTTCAAGCTCTATTTAGATAACAATATGAATTGAATTGAATGGAAAACTTGAGATATATCTAGAGAAAGTTTATTTTTCTATCTATGTTTGCACCTTTTGTAACCTATACACTGAATTTTATCCTCACTAGTGTTTGAGTCTAGAAAATAGGGAATCTGTTCTCTATTCTAAGGCAGGGACATGACTGAGTCATGGTCACAACTTATGTAACTGAGGGGTAAGTTTCAAGCCTGGGAAACTTGCCATATTGTTTTTCACTCTTTCCTGAATAATGTGGATTTCAGTTACTCAGCTTCAGGACTGATGATTGACTACCTCTCCATCCCCCCAAAATGACAATATAATGGAAGTTTACAATCTAAAGTGTGAATAAATATTGACTTTATTTGTTCGCTATAGGTTATCTTATAACTCTAGGTTATAATACCGTAAATAGATGTTAACATGGTCATTTATGGGATCATTTTTAAAAATATATATTTTATTGATTTTCTTACAGAGAGGAAGGGAGGAGGATAGAGAGTTTGAAACATTGATGAGAGAGAAACATCTATCAGCTGCCTCTTGCACTACCAAGGTACGTGCCCTTGACCAGAATCAAACCTGGGACCCTTGAGTCCACAGGCTGATGCTCTATCCACTGAGCCAAATAGTTAGGGCTATGGGATTCTTTTTTTTTTATCTTACTGTATTTAATCTGCTTGTCATTTTAGTGGAAGCAAATTGAATGCTAAATATAACATTTTTAAAAATTGCCCTCTCAGGATATTAATTAGTGGCTTGGATAAAACAAAACAGAATTTCAGTCATTTACTTTCTCTCTGCTATTCAGTCTGTTTTTAGTTACTTTGAACAACTTTTATGGTAAAAAGTTAATTTTACTATTAATCAAAACAAAACCCCTAAGGTGAAGATATAGTAATAGAAATAATATTTTTAGACATTTCCTATCTAATAAAGAGGGAATGTGCTAATTGACCATCAGGCTCTCACAAAGATGGCAGTACCCACAGACAATAAGGAGGGAATGTGTTAATCAACTACCCTGCCCTTAAGGGTGGCAGTGTCCACAGCCATAAGATGGTGGTGTCCAGTCCCCTCAGTCAGCCCGGGCAGCAGGCATGCAGCATGGCCAGGACTGCTCCCAGGCATGTCTGGCCCCTCTGTGCACTTGCCTCCGGAGTCCCCAGTCTTGTTCGCCCCCCAGCTACCCAGAAGTGGCCCAAACTGCAAGCAAGCCTCAGATGGCAGCTGTCCAGCTACCCAGATCTGCCCGAGGCTCAGGTAACCAGGGCCAACTGAGGCTTGCACTGCCGGCAGTGGCAGCAGCAGAGATGTGATTGGGGCATCACCTTCCCGTGATTGTCGGGTTGCCTCCTGCCCCTGAGGGCTCCCAAACTGTGAGAGGGGGCAGGCTGGGCTGAGGGACCCCCACCTCCAGTGCATGAATTTTCATGCACCAGGCCTCTAGTTCATTATATTATTCTTTCCAGAACATATCAGGTACTTGGAAATAGAACTAATGAGTCCTGTTGAGTATTTATAGTTTATTTTTATGAAATTACTAGGGGCTCAGTGTACGAATTCATGCAACTTGAACTGTGGGATGCTAGGCTATGGTGGGCACAGAAGGAGTTCTCAGCCCATCCTCTGGGCCCCCCTCTGGTCCCTCCTAACATGTCCCCTGGTCCCTTATCTGTCAACAGCCCCACCCCCACTTCCACTGCTCCCATATATTGACATCACCTGCCCCACTTACACCTACTGCTGATGCCAGCCCCAATAACTATGTGTTGTCAGTGGATATGAGCATTGGCTACTGTCCAGATTGCCCCTCAGGAGCAGGGAGAAGTGGAGAAGCCCTCAGGGGTGATTGGGACCAGCAGCCACCACTCATACCCACTGACAGAGCCGAGCAATCTGGAATGGCACTGGGACCCATCAGTGGGTGTAAATAGCAATTCTGATGCTGACTGCAGGTGCAAGTGGGGCCAACTCTGGCAGTGGGTGCAAGGGGAAGCTCCAGTGCTAACAGTGGGTGTGAGCGGTGGCTGCTGGCCCTAATTACCCCTCTGTAGCAGGGGGAGGTAGAGAAGCCCTGATGAGCTATCGGGGCCAGAAGCTGGCTCTTGCGTCCACTGATGGCACTAAGCAATTGCAACCAGCATCAGGAATTGGCAGTGGATACAAGTTGTAGCTTCAGCTTTGACAGCAGGTGCAAGCACCCGGCAGGACCTTGGCACACAGGAGCAAAGAATTTTCAGTAATTATCAGAGGCTTTTCTCAATGACAGTAACCAGTGCCCCAACTTAGTCTGGTGCCCCCACTCACCTGCTCCACCATCCTGCCATTCCCAATGCCCGACATGTTCTGTGCTCTGCCACCTGCTGCCAATGTCTGCCATGTTCTGCTTATGCTCCCTGGTGGTAGGCATAAGTCATAGTGACCTGTTGTTTGGTTGTTCGGTTAATTGGTTGTCCTGCCATTCCATCTAATTAAATATTAGGGTTTTATTTATAGAGATTTCAGTTGAATAATTTAAGCATTCCCTTCCTTTGGGATATCAAGAGGGTGTGAATAGTCAAATTTTATAATAATTTTTCAAAATAAAATATGTCGATTTCCAGATGTTTATCATTCTATGGAAGGTGGAACAAAGTTCTCTTTCTCACTATTACCAATTAGCCAGTTACTTCCCATCAGCATTATTTATATCAGTTGTAAGACAATTGATTGATACAATTGAGGCTGTTACTGGCATGCAGTTTGGAGGAAGGCAGGGATGTTATTAAACCTTCTAAATGTGCAGAGCATCCCCCTTCTGCCCTAAAGATTTATCTGGCCCCAATGTTAATAATGCCCCAATTGAGAAAGCATGTTGTAAACGACTTCATCTTTAAGGTGTAAGGTAATAAAAGCATCATCCATAAATTCAGCATATATGTATATACACACACACACACACACACACACACACACACATATATATATATATATATATATATATATATATATATATATATATATATATTGCCATGACACTGTTTAAACATTGACAGAATTATGAAAAAGATTTGAGGTGTCTGGACATTATACAACTGGGTTATTACTCAAAGGTTAGTCAATTATAGGAAGTTATCAGTTTGTCTCTGCACTTTTTAAGTTACAGAAATGGCTTTACTTCTTGCTATTGAGTTCATGGAATTCTTTGTGTGTGTGTGTGTGTGTGTGTGTGTGAGTGTGTGTGTTTTCTTTCAAGTACTTAAATTTAAGTCCAATATTATGACGGGGAAAATCATCATTTTATCTGTGGCTGGACTAATTCTCAATATATTAATCATTATTGGAGCCATTTTCTTCATCTCAGGTAAGATGTGCAGTTACTGTGAGGGAAGTCATGGTTGATAAAGTTGAGAACATTGTGGAGGGTGGAACTCTAGGGGAGAATCCTTTCCTTGCTTTTTCTGTTTTCTGATGTTTGCTGGCATCTGGTAACTCCTTGGCTTGTGGCAGCATAACTCCAATTCCACTCTGTTAAAACTCCTGTGTGCGTCTCTCTTCCAAAGACAATTATCATTTAGGCCCCACCTCATAAGTCTATGGGTAAGTTCCTTCTTTCAAGAACCTAAACTAATTCATATAATGTAATGCTCATTCTTTGGCTGTATGAATTAACATTCACAGCTTCCTGGAATTAGGAGTTGGGCAGATCTTTAGGGCCACCGTTCAACCCACTGCAAAGGCAAACTTCACAGGCCGAGACATGGAACTGGGAATGAACATGGGAAACAAATCAATCTGAAACTGCATTTGCCTTTGGAAGATGGGAATGAGATTGGGAAATGAGGATATGCAGCCCATGGAAAGAACAGCTGCGATAGGCTGGGACTCAAAGTGGAGACAGTAGAAAGCCTTAAATTTATTAACAGAATACAATATGGGTCTAATGTTTAGGAACAGAAATTTGGCAGCTCTCTTTGCAGCTGGAGTTAGTGAGGGTGTGGGGAAGAAAGAGATGAATTAAGAAGACAACTACAAAGAATGGTTGTTTTGACTTTAGGACAGATTGAATATAGCAAAGGAAGGGATTGGTAAGAGGCTCCAAAGTAATTAAAAGGGAGGCAAAGCCAGTGGAAGGTTTCCATATGTTGAGACTTAGATGTTGACATTTAGATGTCTTCAGTTTTTGTTTTTATTTTAAAGTCACTTATTTTGTGTGAGGTTTTAAAGGAAGAGTTTATTTCTAAACATTCTGCAGTTTATACGATAAATACTGTTACTAAATTAAGTATTTTAACTTCCCAGAGAGTAGAAAGTGTGTAGGAAAATTTTTTACATGTTCATTTTATTTATCAACAGGTCAATATTTTTAAAAAGGAGGACCAGTGGACTTGCTTTAATTGTAGTTCCTACATTAATATTAATGTTACTTCAGGTGTATATGTTCGTGATAGGTAAGTGTTGTTTTAGCATGCTTGTGTCCTTTTTCATTTAAAAAGCATTTTTTATTAAAATAATTCTTGCTTTTTTTTATAATCCAGTAAAGGTTGGTTTGTCTCCCTAGTTATTCTTAGTGAAAAATTCCCCCCATATGGATTAATTTTAATGTTATAATAGGTTTTTAACATAGTTATTTTATAAAAAAGTGATTTTCAGAGATATATTTAATGCCAGCCAATACATTTTTAAAATTATACTATATAATTTCTTAATGGTGATTTTCATATTCTTATTTCAGTTTTTGAAATTATGAGTAGATATTAAACATTCTCATTCTCTTCTTTTGCTAGAACTCTCTTTAAAAACCTAGTTATACAAAATAGGGTTATAAATCATAAAGAGTTATTGCAAATCTTAACATTGAATTTTAAAATATGATAGAGCTATCCAACCTATAATTGATAACATTTTTCACTACATTTTTGGATTAAATCACTAAATATTTTTGTTACTGAAGAATCTATTTTTTTTTTCCTTTTGCACATTTAAGTCTTGATATGATAGTCTATCTCTGGGTTGCTATATATTAACATGGTATTAGTTTGTTCTAAACACACAATTAGGGGTTATGATGTTTATAATGGCATTAGAGACTAGGTGCATGAAATTTGTGCACAAGGGCAGGGAGGATGTCCCTCAGCCCAGCTTGCACCCTCTCCAATCTGGGGCCCCTCGAGGGATGTCCAGTGGGATTGGGCCTAAACAGGCAGTCGGACATCCCTCTCACAATCCAGTACTGCTGGCTCCCAACTGCTCACCTGCCTGCCTTCCTGATTTCCCCTAACCATTTCTGACTGCCAGCCTAATCACCCTAACCACTCCCATGCCAGCCTGATTGATGTCTGACTGCTCCTCTGGCAGCCTGTTTGCCCCCAGCTTCCCTTCTCTGCCAACCTGGTTATCCATAACTGCCCTCCCCTGCAGGGTTGATTGCCTCCAACTGCCCTCCCTTGCAGGCCTGGGTCCCTCTCAACTGCCCTCTCTTACAGGCCAGGTCCCTCCCAACCGCCCTTCCTTGCAAGCCATCTTGTGGTGGCCATCTTGTGTCCACATAGGGGCAAGATATTTGACCACATGAGGCAGCCTTCTTGTGTATTGGAGTGATGGTCAATCTGCATATTATTCTTTATTAGATAGGATAGAGGACTGGCGCATGGGTGGGGACAAGCTGGTTTGTCCCAGATCATGGGTGGGAGGTTCTCTTGGGGCATGATGTGGCCTGGGAGAGGGGTGTGTGGTGGTTTGCAGACCAGCTATGCCTCCTGGCAACCCAAGCAGAGGCCCTGATATCTGGAATTTATTTACCTTCTACAATTGAAACTTCGTAGCCTGGAATAGAGCTAAGATTCCTGCTCAGTCCATGGCAGCAGCCATTTCTGTTTGGATTTGCTTACCTTCTATAATTGAAACTTTGTACCTTAGTGAAGGCCTCCTGCCAGGGTGTGTAGAAAACTTGGCTTCCTCTGCTGCCAGGGGAACCCAAGCCTCCTGGTAACATCTTGGTTGGGTTTATTTGCATACTCACTCTGATTGGCTGGTGGACATGGCTGGAGGACATGGCTTGTGGGTGTGGCAGAGTGATGGTTAATTTACATATTACTCTTTTATTAGGCAGGATGATTGCACAGATGTTCTCCACCCTGCTAATAGCCACCCCTATTGTAAAATACATGTGTGGTAAAAGCAGCAATGTTCTAAGATCTGGGATAAAATTGCCAATCCAGCCTAGTTCCCTGCAGAACTGAAAGGCCTCTGAGGGTGTGAATATGGAGCTGACTCTGGGAGTGGACAGAGATGGCTTAGATCACTGGGAAAGCAGCCACCACCTGTCAGGAAGCTCCAGAGTCATTGGTCCGAGGATACTGACTTTGTATGAAATACAAATTTAAGTTATTGCTTCTTAAACACTTGCAACATGCTTTTTACTTGAAGCTCCAGTTCATAGGATGCGCCCTGTCAGCATAATCTTAATGATCATTCAGATGCTGGGTCTTTTGATCTCTCTGGCTGGACTAATGCTCTGTGTCTTAGGTAAGGGTCACAGTCTTCTCTAAACAATTTCTCTTTTACCAGTAATTTCTCTTAGAGCCCTTTTTCTCTTTCCTTTCCTTTGTCTTTCTTAATCTGTTTTAAATATACAGATTTTATTTGTTAGAGTATTTTAGGATAGCAAAATGGAGTGGAAAATACAGAATCCCCCTCTATACCATCTATTCACAGCTTTCTCCACTATCAACATCTCCCACCAAGAGGTACATTTGTTACAGTCTGTTGAACCAACATTGCCACAACATTATCATCCAAAGTCCATCGTTTACATAAGGGTGCAGTCTTGATGTTGTGTTTTCTATGATTTTTATAAATATATTATGATATGGACCATACTTATAGATTATCATGTAGCAAAAGTTTACCTGCCCCCACAAATGCTCTGTGCTCTGCCTGTTCAACCTCTCTATTCTGAATCCCCTGGCAACCACTGATCACTTTACTGCCTCAGTAGTTTTGCATTTTTCAAAATGAATTATACTTGAAATCATATAGTACCTAGCTTTTTCACATTGGCTTCTTTCACTTAGGTAGTGTGCAATTAAGGTTTCTCCATGTCTTTGGGTGGCTTGATAACTCATTTACTATTAGCTCTGAATAATATTCACTTGTGTGAATGGATGATAGTTTGTATACCCATTCACCTATTGAGGGATATCTTGGTTGCTTTCCGTACAAGGCAAGGTATTGATTTGTTATAAAATTACAGATCTAGACACACAATGTAGAAGTGCATGTTTTTCCATGAACATATTTTTCATCTTCATTTGGAAAAACACTAAGGAGTGCAATTGCTAGATTGCATGTTAAGGATATATCTAGTTTTGTAGCAAATTAACAAACTGTCCTACAAAGTGGCTGCACCATTTTGTCTTCTCACCAGCCAGTAATGAACATTCCTGTTGCTCTACATTCTTGCCAGCATTTAGTGTTGTGAAATTTTCATTTTTTTTTTTTTACTCATTTTCTTATACTGAGATCAGCGCTTCCCACATTGGCTAATTATTTAGTGGCCAAACTGCCATGCCTGTATTCATGGATGAGCTTTTAAAAGAACCTTTTGGGTGGAGGTGTAGGCCTCACAGAATATTTTCCATTGGTCTCAATGGGATAAGGTACACGCTATGCAAGCAAAAGCTCTTCTTTTCAGTCAGGGAAAGGAATGTGGAATCATTGCAGTGAGTTAATAATGGGTATACAAATGTAGGTAATTTTTGTTACATTTTTAGAAAACATATTTTTATTGATTTTGAAGAGATAGGGGGAGGGGGAGAAAGATAAAACAAAAAACAAAAACAAACAAACAAAAAAAAAACGCAACTATCAATTATGCCCCCTACTAGGGACCGAGCCTACAAACCAGGCTTGCCCTGATCAGGAATTGAACTGACTTCTTGGTTCATAGGTTGATGCTTAACCACTGAGCTACACAGCCCGGGCAGTAATTTTTGTTTCTTGATAATGATAAAAATAATTATTCTGCCTAAAACATGTTATTTCTGTGATTAATTCTTTTAAGAAGTTCAGTTATTTCATATGAGTTTCTAATATAAAATTTTATTTGTTTTTTCAGATTGCAGCCCAGGGCATAGTTCTCTTCTGATTTCAGGCTTGGGTATTATAGCCGTAGTGGCATTTCTTGGATTAGTTTATATGATATTTGCTGGTAAGTCAACTTTGTCTTTGTTAGTCTATGCCAAGAATTCCAAATATATTATAATTTGAAAAAGGCTTTTGGTTGGTTATTACAGCTTAGGATCAAGGAAATGTATTCAAAACTACTGAAAAAAATGGTACAAATCATGAGATATTGAAAAATTTTGAATATTGACTAGTTTAAAAGAAAATGGCTATATGTTTTAGAATTTATGAACCTTTTTATGCTGTGGAAGAAGAGAATTGGTTGAGGATTGATTTTAATAAATAGAAAAGGATTGTGTTTTCATGCTTATCATCCTTTTTCCCCAGTTGACCTCCCCACTAACAATTCCCACTCTGGGCAAGCCCACACAGCCCCAGTGTCTGGGTCCATTGGTTATGCTAATATGCATGCATACAAATCCTTTGGTTTCTCTCTAACCCTCCCCCACCTCCCCTGCCATTTTTCTCTGGGTCTATTTTTGTTCCTCAAAATCTGTTTATCATTATATCCCACATATGAATGAGATCATGTGATATTTATCTTTCTCTAACTGGCTTATTTTGCTTAGCTTAATGCTCTCCAGTTCCAACCACAATATTGCAAATGGTAAAAGTTCCTTCTTTTTTATAGTGATGTAGTATTCCATAGTGTGGTTGTACAGTTTTTTAATCCACTCATCTACTGATGGGCACTTAGGCTGTTTCCCAATCTTAGCTTTTGTAAATTGTGCTGTATTAACATAGAGGTGCATATATCCTTTCAGAGTGTATTTCTGATTTCTTGGGATATAATCCTAGAAGTAGGATTACTGGATCAAATGGGAGTTCCATTTTTTTATTTTTATTTTTATTTTTAGAAAACTCCATACTGTTTTCTACAGTGGCTGCTCCAGCCTGTATTCCCACCAGCAGTGCACGAGGGTTCCTTTTTCTCCACATCCTCATCAGCACTTGTCGTTGGATGATTTGATGATAGCCATTCTGACCGGTGTGAGATGGTACCTCATTGTCGTTTTGATTTGCATCTCTCAGATGATCAGTGATTCTGAGCATGTTTTCATATGTTTCTTGCTTTCTGTATTTCCTCTTTCATAAAGTGTCTACCTAGGTCCTTTGCCCATTTTTTGATTGGCTTGTTTATCTTTCTTTTGTTAAGTTGTATGAGTTCTCTCTAAATTTTGAAGAGTAAATTGTCATCTGAAACAGCATTGGCAAATATGTTTTCCCATGCAGTAGACTTTTTTGTTGTTTTGTTGATGGTTTCATTTGCTGTATAGTCCAATTTGTTTAATATTTTGATATAGTCCCATTTGTTTTTCTTCTTAGTCTCCATTGCCCTAGGAGGTGTGTCAGTAAAAATGTTCCTATGACATATGTCTGAGATTTTGCAGCCTGTGGATTATTCTAATATTTTTTATGGTTCCCATCTTACATTTAAGTCCTTTAGCCATTTTGAGTTTGTTCTTGTTTTTATATATGGTATAAGTTAGTGATATGGTTTGATTTTTTTTGCATATATTTGACCAAATTACCAAGCACCATTTATTGAAGAGACTGTCTTGACTCCATTGTATGCTCTTGCTTCCATCGTCAAATATTGACAGAGCATATGGCTTGAGTCAATTTCTGGGTTTTCTGTTTTGTTCCATTCATCTGTATGTTGTATGTTTGTTCTTATGCCAGTACCAGGTAGCTTTGAGAACTGTGGTTTGGTAATATAGTTTGATAGCTGGTATTGTGATCCTTCCAACTTCGTTCTTCTTTCTTGTGATTACTCTGGCTATTCAGGGTCTTTTTATTTTTTTCCATATTAATTTTTGGAGAATTTTTCTAGATCTATGAAATATACTGTTGGTATTTTAATGGGGTTTGCATTGAATCTGTTGATTGCTTTTGGTAGTATGGACATTTAATTCTACCAATCCATGAACATGGTATGTTCTTCCATTTGTTTATGTCTTCCTCTATCTCTTTATTCAATATTCAGACATTTTCTAAGTGCAGGCCTTTTATCTCCTTAGTTAAGTTTATTTCTAGGTATCTTAATTTTTTTTTTTTTTTTTTTTTTAGTTTCTCTTTCTGTGATTATATTATCCTATATAATAAAAGCCCAGTTACTGAAATGGTGGAATGGCCAGAATGACCAAATATCAGAACTCCGCAGTTCCTCAACTTGACTGGACCTGATGCCAGGGAGAAGTTAGAGGCAATCAGGAAGGCAGATGAGTGTTTAGGGGCAATCAGGCAGGCAAGCAAGTGGTTAGGATTTATTAGGCAGTCAGGCAGAGTGGTTAGGAGACAGTGGTCCTAGATTGCTAGATCTATGTCCAACTGCCAGTTTAGGCCAGATCTATAAGGATCCCTTCAGGATCAGGTATAAACTGGCAGTCAGACATTCCCCAAAAGTTCACGGATTGTGAGAGGGTGCATGCTAAGCTGAGGGACTCCCTGGTGCATAAATTTCATGAACCAGGCCTCTAGTTGGTGTATAAAAAGGCCATATATTTCTGGGTGTTCATTTTGTATCCTGCTAAATTACTAAATCCATTTGATAGGTCTAGTAGTTTTTTTATGGCATCTTTAGGGCTTTCTATGTACAGTATCATGTCATCTTTGAATAAGGGCAGTTTTACTTCTTATTTTCCAGTTTGGATGCATTTTATTTCTCCTTCATGTCTGATCACTATGGTTAGCACTTCAAGTACTATGTCAAACAGGAATTGTGAAAGTGGGCATCCCTCTCTTGTTCCCATTATTAAGAGAAGTGAGTTTAGATTTTCCCATTGAGTGTGATGTTGGCTGTAGGTTTGTCATATAAGGCTTTTATTATGTTAAGGTATGATCCCTCTATTCCATCTTTGGCTGAGAGATTTTATCAAGAAAAGGTGGTAGATTTTGTCAAATTATTTTTCTGCATTGATTGATATGATTATGTGATTTTTGTCTCTCAATTTATTTATGTGATGTATCACATTGGTTTGTGGATATCGTACCATCTTTGCATCCCCAGAATAAATCACTCTTGGTCATGGTGTATGATCTTTCTAATGTAATGCTGGATCCAATTTGCTAGAATTTTGTTGAGGATTTTAGCATCTATGTTCATCAAGGATATTGGCCTGTATTTCTCTCTCTCTCTCTCTCTCTCTCTCTCTCTCTCTCTCTCTCTCTCTCTCTCTCCATTTCTCTCTCTCTCTCTCTCTATTTCTCTCTCTCTCTCTCTCTCTCTCTCTCTCTCTCTCTCTCTCTCTCTCTCTCTATTTCTCTCTCTCTCTCTCTATCTCTCTTTGGTGATGTCTTTATCTGATTTTGGAATTAGTGTAATGCTAGCTTGGAATAGAGCTTGGAAGTGTGCCTTCCTCTTGAATTTTTTGGAATAGTTTTAGGAGGATAGGTTTTAGTTCTTCTTTGAATTTTTAGTAGAATTCCTCTGTAAAGCCATCCAGACCAGGGCTTTTGTTTGCTGGAAGATTTTTTTTTTTTTTTTTTATCATTGCTTCTATTTCTTCAGTGGTTATCAGTCTTTTGGGTTTTTTTTATTCTTTCTGATTGAGTTTTAAGAGCTTGTATTTTTCTAAGAATATATCCATTTTTTCTAGGTTGTCCAGTATGTTGGAATAGAGTTGCTTAAAGTATTTTTTCATAATCCTCTCTTTTTCTGTGGGATCAGTTGTTACTTCAACTTTCATTTCTGTTTTTGTTTATTTGGGTCCTCTCTATTTGATTCTTGGTGAGACTGGCTAGAGATTCATCAATCTTGTTTATTCTTCCAGAGAACCAGCTCTTGGTTTTATTGTTTATTTGTTTTTTTTATTTGTTTGTTTTTGATTTTTGTCTTTATGTTGTTTATTTCTGCTTTCATCTTTATTATTTCCTTTCTTCTTTCAACTTTTCTTGTTGCTATCTTTCTAAATCATTAAGTTGTAGGGTTAGATAATTTATTACGATTTCTTGTTTGTTTGTGTGTGTGTTTGTTTTGAGGTAGGCCTATAGAGCTATGAACTGCTTTCACTGTGTCCCATAGATTTTGGATTGTTGTGTATTCATTGTTGTTTGTTGCCCATTGACACTTTTTATTTCTTCTTTGATCTCTTTGGTAACCCAGTCATTGTTTAATAGCATGCTACTGCAAAACTTTTTTTCATCCTTTTACCATCAGTCTGTGCGAGTTCTTTGTTTTGAGGTTGGACTTCTGTAAACAGCAGATATATGGGTCATGTTTTTTTACCCATTCATCTACCCTATGTCTTTTGATTGGGACATTTTATCCATTTACATTTAAAGTTATTATTGATAGGTAGTTGTTTGTTGTCGTTTTTATTCTTTATTCCTGTGTTCCTTCTTTCCTTCCTATTTCTTCTTTTTACAGCAGTCCTTTAGCATTTCTTGCATTGCTGGTTTGGTGGTAATAAATTCCCTTTGTCTTTTTTTTTTTATCTGTGAAGCTACTGATTTCACCATCAACTTTGATTGATAGCCTTGCCAGAGACAGTATTATTGGATTCATACCCTATGTATATTTCACCCCATTCCCTTCTGGCTTGATGTGTTTCTGTTGAGAAATCAGTGATTGTTTGATGGCAGACCCCTTGTAAGTAACTTTCTGTCTCTCCCTGGCAGCTTTTAAGATTCTTACTTTGTCATTAGTGTTTGCCAATCCTATATAATAAAAGAGTAATATGCAAATTGACCATCAATCCAACACACAAGATGGCCACCCCATATGGACATAAGGTGGCCACCACAAGATGGCCAGCAGGAGAGGACAGTTGGGGGTGACCAGTTCTGTAGGGGAGAGCAGTTGGGGGCTACCAGGTCTGCAGGAGAGGGTAGTGGGGGTTGGGGGTTGACCAGGCCTACAGGGGAGGGTAGTTGAGAGGAATCAGGCTGGCAGGGGAGAGTAGTTATCAGGGACCAGGATGGCAAAGGAGGGCAGTTGTGGGGGGCCAGGCCTGCAGGGGAGGACAGTTGGGAGGGGGGAAACCAGGCCTCCATGGGAGGGCAGCTTGGGGCTACCAGGCCTGCAGAGGATGGTAGTTATGGTTGACTGGTCCAACAGTGCAGGGCAGTTGGGGGTGACCAAGCTGGCAGGAGAGGACAGTGGCGGGGTGTGTGTAGGCCTCCAGGGTAGGACAGTTATGGATGACCAGGTCAGCAGGGGAGGCCATTTATCGCTGACCAGGCTGGCAGGGAAGGGCAGTTAGGGGTAATTGGGCTGACAGGGGAGCAGTTAGGTGTTGATAAGGCTGTCAGGGGAGTAGTTAGGGGTGATCAAGCTGGCAGGCAGAAGCGGTTAGGGGCAGTCTGGCGGGCAGGCAGGTGAGTGGTTGGGAGCCAGCAGCCCTGGATTGTGAGAGGGATATCCTATTGCCTGTTCAGGCCTAATCCCACCAGAATCAGGCCTAAACGAGCAGTGGAAGATCCCTCGAGGCATCCAGATTGGAGAGTGTGCATGCTGGGCTGAGAGACACCCCCCATCATTCAAGAATTCCATGCACCAGGCCTCTAGTTTAATTATAATGTGTATTGCTATTGGTCTTTTGGGTTCATCTTGTTTGTGACTCTGTGGGCTTCTTGGAATTATGTGAGTTTTTTTTCTTCCCAATCTCAGGGAAGTTTTCTGTCATTTTTTCTTCAAACAGATTTTCTATTCCTTGCTCAGTTTCTTCTCCTTCTGGGTATCTTTATTATGTGGATGTGGTTTCATTTTGTGTTGTCCCAAAGTTCCCTTAGTCTCTCCTGTTTTGCTTGGGTATTTTTTCCACCTCAATGATGTAGCCCTTCACTTTTTCTAGTCTACTGCTGATGCTTTCTTTCCATTGTGTTTTTTATTTCATGATGTCATTCTCCATTTCTTCTTGGTTCTTCTTCATTTCATCTTGATTCTTACACATATTGCTGAATATGTCTTCCATCCTTTTCAGTGTCCTTTTGACCATTGCTCTGAATTCTTTCTCTGACAAATTGTTTTCCTCCATTTTGTTTACTCCTCTTTTTTGGTGTTTCTTCCTTTCCTTTCTTGCCTGGGCTGTTTCTTTGTTTCCCCGTGTTCACTCCTTTCAGGGTATCTGGTTATGTAGCTTGCTCTCTCCTGCACTGATTCTCTCCAGGCAATCTCTGACCTTTTCTTGCTGTATTTATTTGCCAATTCTGGGTTGGTGTTATTCTATTAAGCTGTTCCTTCTATCTGCTCTGTGAGGAGGTGCAGAACCACCACTTCATATTCAGCCACCACCTTGTCTCCCCCTGGACAAATTTTTCAGGCATCCATGAACAGGGAGCCTAGAGTCTCAGTGTTCATGTTTTTGCAGCTAAGGCTGATGGTCCCTGGGTGTTGTGGTTGTAGGATCCCGGGAAGTATTCAAGGTCTCCCTGGTTGAAGGTAAGGCTAAGCTTCCAATTACAGTCACTCTTCTCTTCAAGATGGTGCCATCTCTGGCAGATCTGGCCACTCCAGGAGAGATTTTAGCAGCAGTATAAGCTGCCTGGCCATGGGAGGCTGGTCTGCCAGTCCCTGACAGTCCTGTGGAATATAGCTGTACCTCATTCACAAATACAGACACTCCCTATATGTTCATGCACTCTCAATTTGACTCTCACTCACTATTTTGCAGCCTGCTGTCCTATCAACCACCATCTTGTATCTGGTCTAGAAGAGGGTTTTTAATTGGCCATTGTTTGTGTGATATAGCTCTTTCACAGAGGCTTACTTCTCACTTTCTCTTCTTGCAGACTGCACTGGTTATGGGCCTTGACACTCAGAAGTGGAAAGCAATTAAAATTCAAAACCTGTCATTTTTGCTAATTAAGGAACAGTGTCCTCTGATACTTGACTTTGAAACATTTTTAGTGAAAGGCATTACACTATAATAAAAACATAGTGTTTTAAAATTTAGGCTTTTGTTATTTTTAGAATCAACTGTTACTAAGTGTGGAATCAACTTATTGTTTCTAAACTTTGTATTTAATCTGCCAAGTATCATTTGTCAGGTTTTGTATGTTATTTTTTTAAACTATGTTTTTATTTACTTCATAGAGGAAGGGAGACAGAGAAACAGAGATGGAAACATCAATGATGAGCAAGAATCATTGATAGTCTGCCTCCTGGATGTCCCCTACTGATGGTTGAGCCTGCAACCTGGGCATGTGCCCTGAACAGGAATCAAACTGTGACCTCCTGGTTCATAGGTTGAACACAGCAGCCACACTGCATAAGTTATTTTTAATACTTTAAATAGTGAGTGCCTAACAATGTTCCCTCAAATCTGGTTATTATTCTGTCTTAAAAAACTCTTTTTTTATATTATGAAATAAAGCAAACTCTTAATCATTTATCAAAATAATTCAAAGTTACAAATTAATAAAACATCAATTTTTCTGTGTTGCATTAGGCAAACTTTGTGTTTCTAAAAATTCATACAAGCCTTGAATTTTTCAATTCCAATACTTTTTGAATTGAACAAATTCAAATAATTTTCCTTATTACTTGCACAGTACATTCAAATAAATTTTATCTTTATTTTTGAACTTCAGCTTTTGATGACTGATCATGGAGTTGAAATCTGTTATATATTCTTTGTCTCCCTTTAATTAATGCTTATTAAACAACTAGAGGCCCAGCGCATGATTTCGTGCACCAGTGGGATCCCTCTACCTGGCCTCTGGGATCAGACTGAAATCAGCTCTCTGACATCCCCTGAGAGTTCCCAGATTTCAAGAAGGCACAAGCTAGGCCGAGAGACCCCACTGGTACATGATGGGGGCTGGGGAGGGATACCAGAAGTTGGAAAGCTGGGGAGGAACAGCAAGAAGGCTCCAGGATGTGTCCGGTCCATCTTTCTTAGTCCCAATTGGCGTGACCCCAACAGCAAGCTAACCTACCAGTCAGAGCATTGGTCCTCTGATGTTCAGTACAGGTCATAGCAACTGATAGACCAGTTGACTGTCCCTTGGTAGTCAGTGCACATCATAGCAAGTGTTTGAGTGGCCTTAGCATATTATTAGCATATTATGCTTTGATTAGTTGAACAGTCCTTAATTAAAATTTACCTATCTTTAGTTTATTTGTTTATAAAATCAAAGTGGTTTTGTGACTGAAATTTTCTGTTTCATGCCTCATAAATTCTTAAAATACAACTAAGACTTATAAAGCAGAATGGCATTTATTGGTAGCTATCACAAACATCACATTATGAATGTTGATACATATTCTATTTTTGTTGAATCTTCCTTCTAATCACCATTTGTCTGGTTCTGGAAAATGGAACTGCTGATTATGTTGCTCTCTGTGAATGCCTGAGAACAGTATGTTAGCTACAGTATCCACACAGCATTATGTAATATTAAGTGTCACACACTGATGGTCAGATCTTTGTTATTTTTTTCCCTTCATTATCTGGTTTTCTCTCCCTTTTATTGCCACACCCCCAAGCCTTTCATGTCTAACAAAGAAGGATGTGCAGTACAGTTTCCAATAGGTCTGGAGATGCTGACTCAAGTAGAAACAGGCATTGTCACCCCCTTGACCTTGCTCTCGCCCCTTCTACATTACAAACATCCCTAAGAAGCCTGTGAAACCATAAAATTACAAATGTACTGTTCTCACATGAAAAGCAAAGGGAGATTATGAAAAGTCACCAGGTTATTTTTTATCTATCATAGTTACATATGCCATGTGTAAATTAAGAATTTAACCCATTTTATTGACATGGTGAGAATATTCTAAATTACCTTTTCACATCAACCTGCCTGATGCCAGAGCTCAGAGGCACCCCTGCCTTCAGTTGAAGGGCAAGAAGAGCAAAGGTACAGGAACGCTGCTCTGTAGATGCTGCTGTAGACTAGGAAAATGGATGTGCGTTTCTTGTAGAGTCTATGAAGCTGAGTATGTGAACATTAAGGTTGCAAATTTGAGCATTTGAAACAGGAAGTAAAAATTGTAAATGTTTCCAGAAAAACTTTTACTCATTGCAGATGCTATGTTTTGGAAAAGCCTAATGAATGTGTCTCAACTTAAATGCAATAAAATCCTCAGGTAGTTTATTAAAAAAATATAAGTTACCTTTTTGAGATTAAGTTAATGTTCCTCTGAGAAGTTTAACATGATCATTTACATTATTTCCAAGTTTAAATTTGTAGCCTTACTTGTAACTTTAAGGAGTAAGGTTTTGACCTTTGATTTGTTTTTGTTTTCTTCTGGTCTTCTTTACAGTGTTGGATATTTTTAATAGAAGCATTTAAATTTTATGAAGTGAAATTAGGGGTTGGGAACAATAAAAACTGAGAACATATAGAAGATTACAATAACTAAACTCGATCATGTTAGGCTTGTGATTTATATAGGACATTTACATACTTATTAATTTTTTTAAAGTCATTACCAGTATAAGAACTATAATTATGTTTTGATACAAATCAACCTACTAGAGATAAAATAAAATTTGCCCTAACCAGTTTGGCTCAGTTGATAGAGCAGCAGCCTGTGGACTGAAAGGTCCCAGGTTTGATTCCAGTCAAGGACATGTACCTTGGTTGCAACACATTCCTAGCAGGGGATGTGCAAGACATCTATTGTTGATATTTCTAACTCTCTATTGCGCTCCTCTCCTCTCTGTAAAAAAAAATAAATAAATAAAAAATTTGACCGCATCTCAGTAATATTAGAATGACAAGAATTAGGCAGAGAAAGATATAAAAATGTCAGTGATATTATCTTGCTCATTGTTGAGGAGAGGGGAATCTAGTATCAACAGAAAAAGTATTTCTGAAAATTCACAAACTAAAATTATATTTAAGTCATGTATCAAGTGTTTTGGGAAGAGAAGAAGAAATCAAAACATTGAAAGTCAACTCATATGAAATGCTTAAGGCTTTGTGGTTTTAAAAACAATGTAGTTATAGCTGTTGATGGCAGCAGATACATTATAGTCATTCTTCTGTACATAGGTTAGTTGCTTATTGGAGAGGATTAACTCAGGAAAATTAACTTTTGTGTTGTTGTTGTTGTTGTTTTTAATATTAGAGGGACAACAGTAGACCTATGTCCCTTTGAATCACTGTTCTTTATAGATCCTTTTTTTTTTTTTTTTTTTCCAGAATAGGCTCAGAAAATGTGATGTTTCTTGTGCCTCAGAATTGGGACTCAGAAACTATTATTGATATATAATTAGGATAGAACAGAAGTGACTTGTCAGTACCTTTTTTATTCTTTCTCTCTTTTTAAATATTTATTGTTGAGATTATTACAGATGTTCCTCTCCCACCCATAATCCCTTCCACTCAGTTCCCATTACACCCTTGACCTTTGCCACCCTATTTTCTATGTCCATAGTTAATGTATATATGTATATAAGATCTTTTAAAATTTCTTTACACACACCCTTTCCTTAGGAAATAGTCTGTTCCATTTCCATGCCTCTGATTCGATTTTATTCAGCCCTTTATTCTGTTCATTTTAGTTCTTGTTCATTTATTTTGATTTTTAGATTCAATTGTTGATAGATATGTATTTGTTGCCATTTTAATGTTCACTAGAGGTCCAGTGCATGGAATTTGTGCACCAGGGAAAGGGGGGGATGATCCTTAGCCCAGCCTGCACCATCTCCAATCTGGGACTTCTTGAGGGATGCCCAAATGCCTATTAAGACTCTATCCCAGTGTGTTCTGGTCTAAATGGGCAGTCTGACATCTCACTACAATCCAGGACTGTTGGCTCCCAAATGCTCCCCTTCCTGCCTGTCAGATTGCCCCTAATTGCTTCTGCCTGCACCCTTGATCACCACCTAACCACTTCTCTGCCAGGCTGATCAAGGCCTAGTTCCTCCCTTGCTGGCCTGATTGCCCCTAACTGCCCTCCCCTGCCAGCCTGGTAATCCCTAACTGCCCTCCCTTGTCATTCTGGTTGCCCCTAACTGCTCTCCCCTGCAGGCCTGGTTGGCCATAACTTCCCTCCTTGCTGGTCACCCCTAGCTGGTCTATAGTGCTGGCCTGATCCCCCTCAAATTCCCTCCACTGCAGGCATGTTCCCCCAACTACCCTTCACTGCAGGCCTGCTTGCCCCCAACTCTCCTCTCTTGCATGCCTGGTCCCTCCCAACTGTCCTCCTCCCCCTGTTGGCCTGATCCCACACATTGCCCTCTCCTGCTGGCCATCTTTTAGCAGCCATCTTGTATCCACATGGGAGTAGCCACCTTTGACCACAGGGGGGTGACCATCTTGTGTGTTGGTATGATGGTCTATTTGCATATTACTCTTTTATTAGATGGAATATTTTGGGGTTTTTTTTCCTTCCTATTTTTAAAGAATACCCTTCAACATTTCATGCAATACTGGTTTGATAGTGATGAATTCCTTTAGCTTTTTCTTGTCTGTAAAGCTCTTAATTTGAACTTCAATTCTAAATGACTAGGGGCCCAGTGCACATATTTGTGCACCTTGAAAGGAACTGTGTGCCATGAAGCTGTGGTGGACACAGATGTAGGTCTCAGCCCATTCTCCATACCCCTGCCTAGCCTCTCCTACAGTGGGCCCTGGACCCCTCTCTGCTGGCAGCCCTGCCCTCACACCACCACTCCCACATGCTGATGGTGGGGGCTGATTGAGGCCAGCACCAGCATGAGTACAAGTAGGGCCAGTGCCATCAGCAGGTATGAGCGACAGCTGTTGCCCAGATGGCCCCTCAGGAGCAAGGGAAGGTAGAGAATCCCTGAGGGGAGACTGTGGTTGACAGTCATTGGGGCTTGCACACACTGATGGCACTGAGCAATTGGGGCTGGTGCTGGACACCAGCAGTAGATGCAAGTGCTGGGCAAATCTTGGTGCATGGGAGCAAAGAATTTTCTGAAACCATCAGAAGCTCACCCTGATGACGGCAACTGGTGCCCACTTTATATGGCACCCCTGATCACCTACTCTATCATCCCACCAAAGCCAACATCCACCATGTTCCACACTTTTCCACCTGCTGCCAATGCCTGCCATGTTCCACGTGTGCTCCCTTTGTGATCATCATACATCATAGTGACCTGTTATTCAGTTCTTCCACCATTCACTCTATTTGCATATCAGGGTTTTATATATATATATATATATATATATATATATATATTGCTATTCATCACTTTTAATATTTATTGCTACTTCCTTTAGGTCTGCATAGTTTTTGTTGAGAAATTAGCTGACAGTCGTATGGGTACTCCTTTGTAGGTAACTAACTGTTTTTCTCTTGCTGCTTTTGAGATTCTCTTTTTGTCTTTTTCCCTTGGCATTTTAATTATAATTTGTCTTGGTGTGGTCCACTTTGGATTCCTCTTGTATGGAGTTCTCAGTGCTTCCTGAGATTGTAAGGCTATTTCTTTCACCAGTCTATTTCTATCATTATTTCTTCAAAGAGGTTTTCAATATCTTGGTCTGGTCTTGCTCTTCTTCTGGCACCCTATAATGAGGATATTAGTACACTTGAAGCCATATTTCTGGTGGTACTGTATGATGGTGGTTCTGTATTGCAGCTGTAATTTTGATGTGGTTGTGGGAGGCAGCAGTATAGGTGTTTGCCTATGCTGCAATCTTGGTTCTCCTGATTCAGTAGTTTTTAGTAGCAATTCCAATGAAAATATTCTTGAGATCCAAATATAACTCAAAACTCTGACCTCTGACCTTTTTCTTAGCAATCAATAATTTTCATAGCTTTTTCATTCTCTTTTCCTGGATGGAACGTAGATAGAAGGTATGGCTTAGTTTAAGTGAGTTATTTACATGTGCTAGTCATGATGGTACCTAACAAAGTTCTATTTTTAGCCACCTTCCATTTGGTTTGGAAGGTGGCTAAATGTAAATTCACTCATATTCCAAAACCTATTTCATTCCATAGTACTCTATTATCTATGTATCTATGTATGTATGTATGTATGTATGTATCTATCTATCTATCTATCTATCTATCTATCTATCTATCTACCTACCTATCTACCTACTTATATATTTAACTTTTTTCATTGATTTCAAAGAGGAAATGAATGGGAGAGAGAAAGATAGACACATCAATGATGAGAGAGGATCATTGGCTGGCTGCCTTCTATACACCCCACACAGGATGGAGCCCACAACCTAGACATGTGCCCTGATCAGGAGTTGAACTGTGATCTCATTCACTGAACCATGTGGCTAGGCACTCCATAGTACTTTAAAAAGAGGCTTTCTTTCCTTTGGTTGCTAGGATCAAACCATTCTCTGTGTACCTTCAAGTTTAAGGGAGCTTTACCTTAAACCACACATGACAGTAACAGTGATAGGAATCTAATGGAAGCAGGTACATAAGTGAGCCTCACGAGAGAGGAACGGTAGGTTGTTCAGGAAATGGAAGGATCCAGTATGACTCCAAGGACTGAGTCATCATGCTGCCCTCTCAGGAACAAGAGTCAGTTAGCCCTACTTCCAGTTATGGTTACTTGGTTCTTCTCTCTGTGTTTCTTTGCCTGCTAGCCAACTAGCTCATCCTCTCCTTTTTAGGTTCTTATTCTTAATCCTATTTATGTCTTCTCACTGATAGCTTTTCTTACTGAGAGCTGTAAGCTTTGAGCTTCTCCTTGATTACTTTCCTTGTTACCTTCCTTTATCATAGCCAATTTTCCACTCTTTATCTGATATTCTCCCTTCAGATTTTAGAGGGAGAAAGAAGCTTTTAAGGCCAGTCAGCAGTCATTTTCCCTGTTCTAGAGCCTTATCAGCTTCTGGCCCACCTAGAAAGGGGCTGCCCTTGAGTCCAGTATCATAAGCTTTGGGAGCTTCATAAAGTGGGTCTGGAAGATAGTAAATAAATAGCAAAGAACCTTAGAGAAGTTCTGGGGCTTGCCTCAACCTATTAATAAGTAAATCCAGTGCTGTAATCCAATTAAGAGAGCAGCGGGGTTGACTACTGTAACTGTTAGCATCCTCCTCCTACAGAGTCATTCACAGGATGTTTCTAGATAAGGCTTTTGTATTTGCAGTACTCTGATTCTGTATTTAGGACTGGTTTTAGCTGCCTTGTGTAATCCTCAACTTGGATTTTGTAAAGAAGTTCTCTCTTCTTCTCTATGTACCTAGAGTAGTTCTTTTTCCTTTGTCACATTCTTCATGTTCTGTATTCCTTCACCTTCATTAACCAATCCATTCAGAAGCAGAAAAGGGTAAGCTAAGAAGGAGCACATAGAGAAGGACTTGGGTGTAGCTAAAACTAACTGTCTAGAATAATTCCTTAAACTCAGAGGGATATGAATATTTTATTTCATTTTTTACTTACATAGAGCTTTGAAACTGGAAAGATGAAAGAAAGGAAAAAGAAGACTAGGCAACAGGGAACAAGAGCAGTGATCTAAGGGTGGGCGATGGAGCATAGGCAGAGATTGGTCACTGTCACATTCTGCCTACTTAGAATGAACTCTGAGCACTTAAGAAAAATATTTATTCTGCAGCTTTGGGGAAATGTTTTATAAATGTCAATTAAAATCATGTGATCAGTGTATCATTTAGAATCACTGTTTCTGCATTAAATTTTTGTCTGAAAGATTTTATCTAGTTAAGTTAGCAGGATGTTCAAGTCCCCTACTATGATTTTATTATGGTCAATCTCTTACTTAAAGTACTCCAGAAGTTATATATTGACTGGATATATGTTTACCAGGTTTATAGCTTCTTATTGGATCTATTCCTTCAGTATTAGGTTGTGACCTTTACTGTCTCTTTTGATGGCCTTCATTTTTATGTTTATTTTGTCAATCATGAGTGTTACTACCTCAGCCTTTTTTCATTTATATTTGCCTGAAAATTTTTTTTCCATGCCTTCACTCTCATCCTGTGTAAGTATTTTGTACTGAGATGGGTCAACATATTTGTAGACAACATATAATTGGATCACATTTTGTATCCATGCAGCTACCCTATATCTTTTGATTAAAGGATTTAATTCATTTATATTTAAGGTTATTATGTATAGGTACTTATTTATTGTCATTTTAATACCTTATGTCTATGTTTCTCTCTCTATTTTTTCTTCTCAGAGCATTCCCTTTCCGTTTCTTTCAGTGCTGTTTTGGTGGTGATAAATTCCTTTCATCTTTTGTTGTTGTTGTTGTTGTTGTTGTTGTTGGGGAAGCTCTTTATTTCACCATCTATTTTGAATCAAAGCCTTGCTGGATATAGTAATCTTTATTTCAGATCCTTGTTTTTCCTTAACTTGGATACATCATGGCATTTCCTTTGGGCCTGCAGAGTTTCTGATTTTAAAAAAATCAGCTTTCAGACTAATGGGAGCTACTTTTTTTTTTTAAATATATTTTTATTGATTTTTCACAGAGAGGAAGAGAGAGGGATAGAGAGTTAGAAAGATCGATGTGAGAGAATCATAGATCAGCTGCCTCTTGCACACCCCCTAGTGGGGATGTACCCACAACCAAGGCACATGCCCTTGACCAGAATCAACCCAGGACCTTTCAGTCCGCAGGCCGACGCTCTATCCACTGAGCCAAACTGGTCCCAGCAGGGAGCTACTTTTAAGGTAACAAATTACTTTTGTCTTGCTGCCTTTTAGATTGTCTCTTTGTCTTTAATTTATGGATTTTAATTATGATGTGTGTGAGAGTGGGCCTGTTTGGTTTCTTCATGCTTGGTATGATTTGTGCTTCTTTTTTAAAAAAATTTAATATATATTTATTGTTCAAATTATTACAATTGCTTCCTCTTCCCCCCAAAGCTTCCCTCCATCTGATTCCCACCCCATCCTCTGCCCTTACCTCCTCCCAACTGTCCTCATCCATAGGTGTGCAATTTTTGTCCAATCTCTTCCCATACCTTCCACACCCCTTTCCCCCTGAGAATTATCAGTCCTCTCCCTTTCTATGCCCCTGATTCTATTATATTCACCAGTTTATTCTGTTCCTCAGATTCTCAATTCACTTGATTTTTAGATTCACTTGTCGATAGATATGTATTTGTTGTTCATAATTTTTATCTTTACTTTTTTCTTCTTCCTCTTCTTAAAGAATACCTTTCAGCATTTCATATAATATTGGTTTGGTGGTGATGAACTTCTTTAGCTTATTTTTATCTGTGAAGCTCTTTATCTGACCTTCAATTCTGAATGATAATTTTGCTGGGTAATCTTGGTTGTAGGTTCTTGCTATTCATCACTTTGAATATTTCTTGCCACTCCCTTTGGGCCTGAATTGTTTCTGTTGAGAAATCAGCTGACAATTGTATAAGTGCTCCCTTATGGGTAATTAACCTTTTTTCTCTTGCTACTTTTAATATTCTCTCTTTGCCTTTTGCTCTTGGCATTTTAAATATAATATGTTTTGGTGTGGTCCTCTTTGGATTCCTTTTGTTTGGTGTTCTGTATGATTCAGGACTTGTAAATCTATTTCTTTCACCAGGTGGGGGAAGTTTTCAGTCATTATTTCTTCAAATAGGTTTTCAGTATATTGCTCTCTCTCTTCTTCTGGTACCCCATAATTCTGATGTTGGTATGTTTGAAGTTGTCCCAAAGGCTTCTTATGCTATCTTCAAATTTTTGGATTCTTTTTGCTTTTCTAGTTGGGTGTTTTTTGCTTCTCTGTATTTAAAATCTTTGACTTGATTATTGCATTCCTCTAGTTTGCTGTTGGGTTTCTATATAATATGTTTTATTTCAGTCAGTGTATGTTTAATTTCTAACTGGTCCTTTTTCATATCTCAAGGGTCTTGCTAAATTTATCAGCCTTTTCTAGCAAATTCTTGAAAAACCTTATAACCATGGTTTTGAACTCTATATCCAGTTTTTGTTTTCCTCTATTTCTTTAGCTTGTGATCCGTTTCTTTGTGTCCACATTTTTGCTGCTTCCCTGAGTTGGTAGGGTAGCTTTGTGTGCTAGGTGTCTTATATGGCGCAGTGGGTCAGCCTCCCCAGTTACCTGAGATGGACACTCTTGGTGCACCCCTTTGTGGATTGTGTGTAGACTCTTGTAGTTAAGTTGTAGTTAAGTCTTGATTCTTGTTGGTATCACTGGGAGGAATTGACTTCCAAGCCAGTTGGTTATAAGGATTAGCTGTCTACACTGAGAGAACTTCTGTGCTGGAGACAGCCTTATGAGACAAGACTTGAAAATTTAAAAAAGTCTCTGTGCTCAGCTTGGATTGGGGAGAGTCTTAGAGCTGAGCAAATAGTCTTGACTTTCCATCAGCCCTCCCCTATGAGGCCCCTGGGTGTCAGTGTCCCTCGGTAATCACTGCAAGCACCTCCGAGAGAAAATAGCCATCAACTTTCGCCTGCTGCCAGGCAGTCCAGTTTCTCCCCTAATGAATTTGGATTCCCAGATTCTCATTCTGAACTGGAGTTCAGCACAGTCAGGAAGTTCTGATTCCCTCCAGTTGGAGAAAGCTACCAGCACACTCAACATTCAGTCCTCTCTGTGCACACTTGTGCACGGGCCTCCAGACTTCTGCCTTTTGTGTCTTCCCTGAGTTTCTGCCTGACAATCCAGGTCGTCCTATAAGTGCATGGGTCCCCAGAGTGTTGCCTGGAACTGGGTGGGGTTCAGTGTAGTTGGAACCTGGGTTCAGTGTAGTCGGTAGCTTTCTTCTTCCTCCTGCCAGAGAAAGCCAGCCAGGCATTCAGCCGCCCTTACTCTCTGCGCACACGTCTCTGTACCTCAGCCCTTTGTAGCTCCTCTGATTCTCCATGAGTTATTCTTTTTTCCTTCTAGTTGAATTTCCACTCAGCAGCTTTCCTGTGGTTCTGGAAGATGTCCATTCTGTCTTTTAGTTGAAGTTTAAAAGTTGTTGTGTGAGGCAGCAGTTTACGTGCTTACTATGCTACCATTTTGGTTTCTCTCTAAACATAAATAATGATCTGTACTTCTTGAACTTGTGTGACTTATCCTACACTAGGTTTGGGAAGTTATATGCTATTATTCAAACACACTCTCTAGCCTTTGCTTAATTTTTTCACTTTCTGGTACTCTTCTGATGTGAATATTGTTGTCCTGTCTTCCTGTTTTGTTTTGTTTTGTTTATTATTGATTTTTCATTTTGGTTCTCTGATTGAGTAAAGTTTTCCATTCTGTATTCTAATTCACTGATCTAATCCTCAGCTTTCCCTTATCTGCTGTTTTATATAAATACTGCATTATTTATTAGTGCCATCTCATTCTTGATTTCCAACTGGTTTTTCTTCATAGTTACTGTGTCTTTTCTCATGCTGTTGACCATCTTTGCCATCATTTTTCTGAACTCTATATCTGATAAATTTCTTATCTCCATTTCATTAAGCTCTTCTTCTGAAGAATCCTCTTGTTCTTTCAGTTGGGGCTTTTTTGTGTGTTTTTTCTTTTGTTCTGGTTTTTGTTTTGTTTGTTTGTTTGTTTGTTTGTTTGTTTTGCCCCATTTTAGCTGCCTATTGGGGTTTGTGTCTATGATTTAGGGAGATCTGCTATGAGTCCCAATCTCTAGTGCAGAACAATGTCAGATGCTGTTTGTGACTGGCCCTGAATATCCTCTTTGGTGCTATGAGTAACCCACAGCTTCTGGCTTTCTCTGGTGGATCAGGGTGTCTTTGAAAATGACCAAGATGTGCACCAGGATCTGATTTCCTAGACCCAAGTTCAGGAGGAGAACAGGGAAAAACTCAAAGCCTCCAGACATCTTCCTCTGCCTGAAGTATGATTGATATTGTCTATATTTACCTCAGGCTATTGACCACAAAGTGGGATGAGAGGTTTTCCAACAAGTCAATTGTTATCCCTACCCCCAGGAAAGAAAAGCTTGGATGGTAAAGGTCTGCTTGCATAAGATGCCCTCCTCATTGAGTGAGATTGATTCATCACAGTAAACTGTGATTGCTGTTTTCCAAACTATAACCCCAGAATCCTCAATCCTGGATTCTCTTCACACAGCTCTAGTCCACTTTGCCCTCCCTCTGCTGGATCCCAAAGTGAGTGGCTGCACATGAAATTTTGTGCATTAGCCCTTCAAGAGGCATTTCCAGTCATCTCTCACTGGCATACAGAAACCCTGCTGCTTCTCAAAGCCAGATGTTATGTGGGTACCTTTCTTGGTTCTGGTGCTTTGGACTGGGGGGGTACCAGCTTGGGGTTTAGATCCCAGGATTCTCATGGGAACCCTCCGCATCTGCAGTTCCTACCAGTATATATGTGGTCTCCATTTTCCATTCTTGGTTAGAGTGTTCTCTTCAGCTAGACTTCAACTGATTAATCAGGATGGTCATTCTGTATTTTAGTTGTAATTTCAGTTTGGTCCTTAGAGAGTGTCAGTATACCTTCCACTTACACCACCACTATTTTGAAAACCACCTCTGAATATTTTATCTTAAAATTTAACTGTGTACCATAATAGTCTTAATTCCTTTCATTTATTAAATTCATTTTATTGCTTTTTAATTTTAGTAGGTCCTAAGAAGAATACTATACAGCCTAATAGGGTAAGTTAAAAATTCTTTAATGAACTTGGTCTGATTACTTGATGTTTTCACCTGAGGAATCATTACTGAGATATTGAACCCTTTTGTGGTCTGCTGAGGGTAACATCAGGTTAAAAGAACTTTGAGGTCATTTTAATTGAATCCCATTCTATTTTAAAACCTATGTGTGTTCATTTAGCAGCAATGGGATAGAATTAGTGATTCCTTGTCATAATGCAGACTTCTCATACCCAGTATTGGAAAGTTTATGTGTAAAAATAATGGTCATTGTATCTGCTGAAGGAAAGATGATTCTAATATATTGCCTCACCTGTTGGATTTATTTAATGTGCATGTACAAGACAGTATTTCAGGCTTAAAATGAGGGGATACATTTATAATACATTGATTTTATTTAAAATAATAATTTATAAAATAAATTTAAATATTGGTTAAAGTATATATTCTGAATTATGATTCATTTCCCACATTTTATAAGATTTTCTTTCCTCCAATCTGTACTGTTGTTTTCACTATTTCTTGGCTATCTTACTAAGCAAGCTGAGAAAATTCCAAGAAAAGAAGTAAATTTTGGAGATAAACTGAGATAAACAAATGAGAAAGGTTTACAAGAAAACCTTTATATAAAGAGAGATTCATCATGATGACAGACACAAAAGCTACTTTGCACAAATGAGACTTGGAAAGCACTATATTGTACTAATCTTCCCATAAAGGATTTAATGATAACTGAACCTGCAATGCCACAGGTGAGACTCCTGTGTGGTAGGAAGTGGGTTTTGCATATGCTGCTAATTCTGACAAACCTCAACAGACATCCCTGAAAGCAAGGAAGATCAGGGGTGCTCTACCATGGGTATTTATTCTGAGACTGGTACCATAGCTACATGGTCACAAACACACAGAAGTTTATCTTGTGCCTCTGTTAGAGATTATCCAGCCATTAGACCCTTAAATCTTAACATTTTCTTTGCATGACTTACAAATTATTGTTTTACTCTCATCTCTTGTTTAACTGTATTATTTATTATGTGCTATTTATTTTTGACTTTAATAATTTTTTCAAGAATTTAGGTGTTCTTGAACTGAGAGAGACTAGGTGGTGTTGCAAATTCTACATAGAAAAATAATGTTAAGAATAAGACACTTCTTAAACTATTACTGAGACTTGGCAAGCTTTCCTTTTTAAATTGCCAAGTCTCAGTAATAGTTTTAGACTACAGGATACACTATTTACTACATAATTTAACATTAGTATATATAAATTTTCATATGAAAGACATGAAATAGATTCTATTTTTATATAAATACTAATGGCCTGGTGCACAAAATTTGTGCACATTAGAAGTGAATTAATTAGAGGAAATATTTTAATATTGCTATTTTCTCTTTCTCTATAATAGAAGTGTCAGAGTTTAAAGAAATTTAGTAAAATGCATATAAAAGTCTCCCTCCTGTCGTTGTCTGGGGCACACCATGGGGGCACATCCTGCCTATCCGCGTGCACCTAGAAATTATGCAAGAGCCAGACCAGACCAGCCCCACCCTGTCAAGCCCTGCAGGGCAAGGGGCACAGCCTCAGCTCCCGTGACCCAGTGACAGGCAGGGGGCACAGTCTCAGGTCCCTGGCTTAGCCTCAGGTCCCCTCCTGGCAGTGTGACAGCACGAGGGCACGAGAATATGAGATCATGACAACCATTTGCATATTAGCTTTTTATTATATAGGATATTTGAAATATTTTCCAAAATGTTGTAGAGGAACCTTTTAATGGTATGTGATTATGTCAAACTTGTATATATATTTCTTGATCCATTACCAGATCATAATTTCAACTAGTCCCCAAAGCAATTAGAATGTATTATCTATGCCTTGGGAAAAATCCAGTGTTTTGTTTCTTTCTACCTTGACCTCTCTTTTTATTTTTAATATTAATCAAGAAATAAAAGTTTTGCTATAACGTTCTCACCTCTGAGAAAAATGCACTGCTCTGTGTCTCCCAAGTAGGTGCATGCATTAGCAAGTGATAGTGGGTGAGGGGACTACTGCTTTCTTATATTGGCCAATATGAAGTGTTGTAGCACCCCCAGTATAGAAGAATCTCAATTAATTGTAATTTCTGGTTTATAAATTTTAGGAAGATACAGTCTCTCACCGTGTAGTGAAACCAAAACATTTCACTTTCTTTCTCCCTAAATCTAGGTCTATATTCTCAACTAATATTGTGGGAGCTGTGGGTATGATCCACAGGAAGGCATTGTAATCAAATGCATTAAAATTTATTTGTATTTACAGGAATAGTTGGCATGTTATTAATACTTAGTTGTTTATTTAGAAACTAGATGCCTGATACATGACATTCCTACAAGAGGCTTGGCCCTCGCAGCCCTGGCTTCATCCAGAAGATCATCTGGAAAAATGTTCGGAAGGTTATTGACTGTCCGGTCTAATTAGCATATTATGCTTTTATTATTATAGATGATTTTTAATTGTGGAACCTTACTAATTGCTTGCTTGGCTTGTTACTAATACTTGTCATTTAAAGAATTGAAAGGAATATTAATGATGGTAAGTATAAAAAGCAATGCAATTATAAATTGGTTAAAATATGGACATTGAAAAGAAATAAAATTACTTCTTGGGAATACAGCATTTAAATAAAAGGGACACTGTCAAAGCATAAAGGGTAACATGTCTTGATTTATAAAGCTTAAGTCTACTTTGTTAAAATTGCATCACTAGTCATATAAAAGCAATAGGGTGTCACCAGCTCTCCAGTCATAATGCTCACAGGAATGAGAAGCTATTGCTTCTTAAAAACACCTTTCTGATGCACTGACTGTAAAATGGTTTTTATATGACTCATAGATAATCTGGCACAAATCTTTATAATCTTGGCAGTGTTCCTTATGTGCTTGTGTTGGTGATTTTGTTGCACTTAAGCCATGGAGGATTGATATCTCTAGTTTTCCACAAAGGAACTTAGATCTAACTTTTAGGGAAAGGACTTAGATAGAAGAAAAGAGAGTCTGGTTGGTGTGGCTCAATGAATACGCTTTGAACCAGGGATCAAGAAGTCACTGATTCAATTCCTGTTCAGGACACAGACCTGTTGAGGACCAATCCCCAGTGGGGATCATGTAGGAGGCAGCAATTGAGGATGTTTTTCATTCATTAATGTTTCTGTCTCTCTGTATTCCCTGTCTCTCTCTCTGGGGATCATCAACAGCAAAATATTTAAAAACAAAACACCAGGTCTTCTCTGTCCTCTTTAAAACAAACAAACAAACAAACAAACAAATAATAAATAAGAAAAGTCTTTCGCCACTCCAGATTTTGCTCTTTTTTTTGGGTGGGGGGTGAGGGATGGGGAGGGGTTAGGAGGTATCTGAGCTAACAATTTAAAAATTTTATTTAACATTTAAAACATACGTATTTGTTAATGAGGTCAGAGATATCAAATTCTGTAAGTATTCATTTAGCTCTGTTTACATTTTAATGTGTTTTTATATCTTGTCAAAAACTTCTTTATTCATTTGAAATTTACTGTCATGACTCAGTCATGCAAATAGTTCACTTTCCATTTCACTGTTTTAAAGTCAGTGACTACCTGCTCACCTTTCTAGTAAAAGTGCAGCATTAACTCAAGAGGCTGCATTCCACTGTACAATCAATATTTGCCTAAGAGTAAAATCACACTAAATATCTGTTGGTGGATTAAGTTTAAAACAATGTTTAGATTGTGTTCAACAGGAGGCACAGAATGATCCCACTTTTGTAGTTGAGTGTCACAGCCTTTATTACAAACATGCATGTTTTATTATACTAACTACAGCCCTCCAAAAATATTGTGGTTAGTAGAAATAAACAAAATTGTCATTAATTAAAGAACTGGTGCATGGGACTGTGGCATGGTTTGTTCATGTTTTCATTCTGGTGTCCTACTCTTTAATTTTTTTATTTTCTATGGTGGAGTGATTTTGTTTTAGTTCATTAGGGTAATGAAACCCCTTTTCCCCATGATCAGAAAACCAGTTATAAGGACCTTGAATACCACTTCCTTTGTTAATTTCTCTTAAGTGACTTTTTTGAACAACTGTATTGGAAGATAAAGCAGTTTTTTATTTGTTCATAGCACATCTATACTAATAAAAGTGTAATATGCTAATTAACTGGACAGCCACAGGACCTTCCAGACATCTTTCTGGGAGTCCTTCTGGACAAAGCCACATAGGGGAGGCCAAGGCAGAGGTCGATAGGGGCTATCAGGCAGGCAGTGGAGCAGTAAGGGAGTGATCAGGACAGCAGGGGATCAGTTAAGGGGTGATCAGGCCAGCAGGAAACAGTTAGGGGATGATCAAGCTGGCAGGCAGAGGTGGTTAGGAGCAATCAGGCCATCAGGGGTACAGTTAGGGGCAATCAGGCAGGCAGACAGAAGAGTTAGAGGTGATCTGGAAGGCAGGCAGGTAAGTAGTTAGGATCCAGCAGTCCCAGATTGGAGAGGGTGCAGGCCGGGCTGAGGGACTCCCTGTCCCTACGCATAAATTTTGTGCACTGGGCCTATAATAAAATGTATAATGACCTTTGAAATGTCCTTAATTGTGCTGATATTTAGCTGGACAGAATTTGTTAATTTTAAATGTCTGTCTGGTGGGATTATTGAGCTGACAGCTAACAGCACGATGCTTGCAGTGTGTCTGCCTCCTCCCTGAGTGAGGTTCAAAGTACCCTCTTAGGGACCATTTTCTCTTTCATTTATACCTAATAACATGTTTGTTTCATCTACATTACATGAATTATGCAGATGTAAAGTGAATGTGATGGAATAGTATTCTATATTCTATGAGCAGTACCTTTTCCTTTACAAAATCAGCATCCCTTGGTTTGTTCTCAGCTAATACTGCAAATGAAAGTGATCAGACTTGCTTGATCCTTAGTCTCATTTGGCATTGCCCTTTCCCTTACTGCCATGAAAATGGCTAATGATCTGCCTGCCTTATATCTGTGACCTTTGCAAACATAAGATTAAATACTTTATTTTTAGATATTATATATCTGGAACAATTCCAATTTTTTAAGATAAATCAACTTGTTAATGCATAGAAAATAGACACATAGTAACTAAATGTTCATTTTTAATTTTTTTAGGATAAATTAATTGCAGAGATGAACCCTAATTTGCAGAGTAGTAAGATGTGAAAGAAATGCACTTATGTTTAAGAAACTTGGCCTTGACACACTCACTGTTCAAGAGAAGAAAACAAAAAAAGTGACTTTCATCTTTAAGATAAAGTAAATAATTGAGTTTTTAATGGGTATTACAATTAAGTTTCTACTCAAAACATTTGTAGTTTAGTTAATAAAAGTATGATCAATGTTGTGTGCCCAATTGATATCCAGTTTTTTATTTATTTTTTAATTAAATTATTATCTGTGTACATATCTTACCATTGCCCCCACCCCATACATACCCTCCGTCCACAGAGTTTTGTGTCCGTTGGTTGTACTTATATGCATATATACAAGTCCTTCCATTGATCTATTATCTCCCCCAGATCTCCCTACCCTCCCCGCTGTAATTTGACAGTCTGCTTGTTGCTTTACTGTCTCTATATCTATCTTTTGGTTCATCAGTTTATAATGTTTTGTATTATCCATAAATGAGTGAAGTCATGTGGTATTTCTCTTTCATTGACTGGCTTATTTTGCTCAGCATGATGTTCTCCAATTCCATCCAGGTTGCTGCAAATGATGAGAATTCATTCTTTTTTATGGCAGCATAGTATTCTATTGTGTAGATGTACCATGGTTTTTTGATCCAGTCATCTGCTGATGGGCACCTAGGCTGTTTCCAGATCCTAGCTATTGCAAATTGTGCTGCTATGAACATAGGTGTACATATATCCTTTCTGATTGGTATTTCTAGTTTCTTGGGATATACTCCTAGGAGTGGGATTACTGGGTCAAATGGGAGTTCCATTTTCAGTTTTTTGAGGAAACTCCATACTGTTCTCCACAGTGGTTGCACCAGTCTGCATTCCCAGCTGCAGTACAGGAGGGTTCCTTTTTCTCCACAACCTTGCCAACACTTGTCGTTTGTTGATTTGTTGATGTTGGCCATTCTGACAGGTGTGAGATGGTACCGCATTGTTGTTTGATTTGCATCTCGGATAATTAGTGACTTTGAGCATGTTTTCATGTGCCTCTTGGCCTACCTTCTGTCTTCTTTTGAAAATATTCTATTTAAGTCCATTGCCCATTTTTTAATTGGATCATTTATCTTCCTTTTATTTAGTTGTATAAGCTGTCTGTACATGTTGGAGATTAAACCTTTATCAATGATAACATTTGCAAATATGTTCTCCCATACAGTGGGCTTTCTTGTTGTTTTGTTGATGGTTTCTTTTGCTATAAAAAAGCTTTTTATTTTGATGTAGTCCCATTTGTTTATTTTCTCTTTAGCTTCCATTTTCTAATTAGGTTCCAGTATCAGTGAAGAAGTTCTTTTGCCACATGTCTGAGATTTTGCTGCCTAGCCATTGCAATTAGACAAGAAGAGGGAATAAAAGGCATCCAAATTGGAAAAGAAGAAGTAAAGTTATCCTTATTTGCAGATGACATGATATTGTACATAAAAAACCCAAAAGACTCCATCAAAAAACTAATTGACTTAATAATGAATTTGGCAATGTAGCAGGATACAAAATTAATGCCAAGAAATCTATGGCATTTCTATACACCAACAGTGAACTTATAGAAACAGAGACTAAAAAAGCAATTCCATTTACCATTGCACCAAAAAAATTAAGATACCTCGGAATAAATTTAACTAAGGAAGTAAAGGACCTATATATGGAAAACTACACAACACTGAAAAAAGAGATAGAGGAAGATGTAAACAGATGGAAGAACATACCATGTTCATGGATTGGTAGAATCAACATCATCAAAATGTCTATACATCCCTAAGAAATCTGTAGGTTCAATGCACTCCCCATTAAAATCCCAACGGCATTTCATTAACCTAGAAAGAACTCTCCAAAAGTTCAGTTGGAACAATAAAAGACTTTGAATAGCCACAGCAATCCTGAGAAAGAAGAGTAAAATATGAGGGATCTCAATACCAGATTTCAAGCTATATTACAAAGCCACTGTTCTCAAAACAGTCTGGTACTGGCACAAGAACAGACATATAGATCAATGGAATCGAATCGAGAACCCAGATATCAACCCAAATCACTATGCTCAATTAATATTTGACAAAGGAGGCATGAATATACAATGGAGTCAAGACAGTCTCTTCAATAAATGGTGTTGGGAAAATTGGACAGATACATGCAAAAGAATGAAACTAGATCACCAGCTTACACCATACACAAAAATAAACTCAAAATGGATACAGAACTTAAACATAAGACAGGAAACCATAAAAATACTAGAGGCATCCACAGGCAGCAAAATCTCAGACATATGATATCCAGTTTTTTATTGTTATTTTCCTTCAATTAGGGGCAAAAGTAGAGTGGGCAACTTCCAAGAATGATACCTTTCAGATCCGAGGATCTGTTGACTGTAGGTCACAAGTGTAAATTGGTTCAAGATGAAAATTACCTGGCATTAACCTGGTGGTTACCCAGAGATGTCACTGAAAAACAATGGCTTCCATCGAATCTCAGGAAACTCTGGTTCACAGCCACTTTGGCAGTTATGGTATTAGCCGAATAATGTGTCTGCCACTTCTATAATAGGTCAAAGAATAGCAAATTAAGTACAGGCAGGAATTTAGTTAGAAACGTTTGTGTGTTGCTTTTATGCGATGTGATACTCTTGGAGATCATGCTGTTCATTCTTGGGGGTTTTCATTCACACATTCTTCCTTCAATATATTTAGAGTAATTTTATAAATATATTTTTATTGATTTCAGAGAGGAAAGGAGAGGAAGAGAGAGAGAGAGAAATAACAACGAGAGAATCATTATTCAGCTGCTTTCTGCATGCCCCCTCCTGGACATTGAGCCCACAACGTGGTCATGTGCCCTTGACTAGAAAGAACCTGGTACCTTTCAGTTCATCCAATGATATTGTATCCACTGAGCCAAACTGGCTATGGCAGATTTAGGGTAATTTTACTGATGGATGTCCTTTTTTTTATTTATGCAACTTTTCAACCCTGTCTTGTCCTCCTGATGTTTGCTTCTGCTTTGCAAGATGTAGCACCTTTTCTCCTCTTTGGACATGGTTCAGTGACATGGCAGCGTCATTGCAAAAAGGAGCCAGACTTGTTCTCAGAGAACCGTGTTCATACATTTCAGCGAAAGTAGCAATGGATGTAGCATATGTATTCCCTTCCTTGGCTTTGAAGGCACAGTCTGTGGTGTTTCTTTACTTCTCTTCTGATCTGGGGCAAGATGAAGGTTCTAACTATGTGTCCCCTGCATGTCAACCAAGTGGGTGTCACTGTCAGGCCAATAGAACAGCCCTAAAAAGTGGGTTTTATGGCTACTGTACCTATGTTGCATGATATACACTCATCATCTTCCTCCTGTGTCCTGCCTCATATCCCCCTGACTCCACAATTGAAAACTAAAACAAAACCCCTGTTTTCTACTCCATTACAAAATAATTAATGTTTGACAGTGTGGTCACCTGGAGAATGTTTAGGTTATTAGCACTCGTTTTCCTTTTTTGTGGGTGTGTATTTTATGTGTGCATGTATAAGACATGCACATGCTTCTTCTGTACCAAAAAGAGTGGGGTACCTGCAGGGGAGCAAATGCAAATTCATGCTTTTAACAAAAACATTTTTAAAAAAGTAGCCTTTTTGGGAGGAATTATATTTAATGAGTTTATTTGATCACTGAAAAATTTTCAAACTTCTACATAGTTGTCAAGTCTTTGACTGCTCTGCAATACCTTCTAAAAATACTAGTGATTTTTCTTGCTTGTGTAGTAATAAGACATTACTATTTGTATTGTGCTACAAATAATTATTTCTCAGTCCACTGAATGTTCCCATGTGCCTCTTTAATGTCAAATTGATTGTCATATTTCATGTTGGGACTAAGTGGATTGCCCAGGGCACACCAGAATTTATGACCTGTGATGCCTCTCAGAAAACCAAACACACTATGAAGACAGTGCTCATTGGAAACAAAACAAAACAAAACAAAAAACAAACAAACAAACAAACAAAAATGATTTTTTTCTTATTTGTCTTGCTGCCCAAAATATTGTATTATGTAGAGGGGCTATTTTCCTTTATACAACTTGCATGGCTCCTGCTGCTCTTTTTTTCTAAAAATATTTATATTTTATTAATATTCTTTATTACTTTAGAAAACAATTTCAATGAGAGGAGGGGAAATGCAGATGGACTTGAAAAATATTCAAATTCTTATTTTCTATTAAGAAAAAGTCAGCTATAAAAATATTTATAGTGAACTTTTTTATACACTAACATTGTACCTTTTAATATGCGGTAAGCTCTCCTTTATTTGGGGTTCAACTGGGACTTATCCATCCTTTGTGTTCTCTTTAGTGCTGCCTGTCTTTGGTGGCATTCACTGCATGAGACAAGGCAGAGAAGTAGCAGAATAAATGGCGATTGAAAGCAAGTCTTGTTCTGAGTAGTTGTCAGCTTCTCTGGAAAAGGGACCACAGCAGCAGCATCCCTCTTGCTTGGGCATCATTGGGCCAGTTCATTCTCATTCAATCAGATTGCCATGGCTCCCAACTTTCTGTCTCACCTAATTCAAATAGTTAGCAGTGTTTTGGGAATCATATATCTTTTTCTCCCCATAATCTGCCTTTTACTTCATGATCTCATTTTTGCCATTAATTCTTCTGTCCAATTTTATTTGTTGTACTAGTGGCCCAGTGCATGAAATTTGTGCACCGAGGCTTGTTGGGGAGGGTGAAGAGGGTGGTGGTCCTGCAGCCAAGACTTCATCCTCTTCAATCAGGGACCCTTTGGGTGATGTCTGACTGCCAATTTTGACCAGATCCCTGTTGGATTGGCCTAATGGGCAGTCAGATATCCCTCTCACAATCTGGGACTGCTGGCTCCCAACCATCTGCCTGCCTGCCTGCCTGATTGCTCCTCACCACTTCTGCCTGACAGCCTGATCACCCCCAAACCATTCTCCTGCCATTATGATCAATGCCTAACTGCTCCCTTGCCAGCCCAATTGCCCGTAACTGCCCTCCCCAGCCAGACATATCACCCTTAACTGCCCCCCCCCCCCTGCAAACCTGGTAGCACTTGTTGTCCTCTCCTGAGAGCCTGGTAACCCTCAACTGCCCTCCCCTGCTGGCTGGTCACCCCCAACTTCATTCCCTTGTCAGCCTGATTGCTCCTAACTGCCCTCCACTGCGGGCCTTGTCCCCCATCAACTACTCTCCCCAGTAGGCATGATCACCCTAACTGCCTTCACCTGTAGGCCTGGTTCCCCCAACTTCCTCTTCTATAGACCTGGTTCCTCCCAACTTCCCTCCCCTGCAGGGCTGATCCCCCCCTCTAACTGTCCTCCCCTGTAGGGCTGGTCCCCCCAACTGTCCTCTCCTGAAAGCCTGTTCCCTCACAACTGTCCTCCCCTGCTGGCCTCATCACCCACACCTGCCCTCCCCTGCTGGCCATTTTGTGGCAGCCATCTTAGACCACATGGGTCAGCCATCTTTGTGTTGGAGTGACAGTCAATTTGCATATTACATCTTTATTATATAGGACGTCCTCAGAGTGATGCCATTTGTCACTTTTGCACCAACTGTTTCAACCTTTCTGGTGAAATCAAATTTTCCTTCTGCCTCAAAACATTATCTTTCAACCCTTCTTTCCCCATTTTTATAAATTGATTAAAAATTCCTCCATAGCAAGGGCTTTCCCCCATTCTTATCCTTTTAGTGTCTAACATACAATAGATATGCAGTGTATATTTGATGAAGAGTTGGTTGCATGTAGATGGCCCACTACTTTTAATAGGGTGAGCGAGTAAATTTTAGGACAAATTTCACACACTCTGAAAACCTTCAGAGGTGGTGATTTTTCACTCGGAAACTCTATGTTCATTCTGTTTAAAATTCTGAGAATGTCAAAATAAAATAAGGAGGCTAGCCCATAATCAGAAGTATTGCTCTTTACAGGATGCTGTAGTCACTTCAATAAGTGACCAAACAAATTGTGGTTTGAGTTAATAAAGCTCAAAATTGATGAGTTTACTCCTTCATCTCAATAAGAAGTATGTTTTATTCCACCCTAGATTTCTCTTTCCCAAAGTGAGTATTCAAAAATGTACATCTGTCATATTATGTATGGAAATACATCCCTTTATCTACCTATTCTTGGAAACTAGAGAAATAATTGTTGGGAAATCCTTTATCTTTTTTGATGTTTTATTTGATGGTACGTATGTTCAGAAAATTTTACATATGCTGTATTTTCAAAATAATTAACTCCCACTGAGGTCATTTGTGAGTTTCCATGATTAAAAGGAAAAATCCAGATACATTTCAAGTGATGAACAGTGAATGGGCAGTTCCTAGCCTTGGGTTTTTGACAGCTCGTACTTATCACTTAAGATGAGCTTTCCCATAAATTTATCTTTTAGAAAATAAAAAGAGAGAGAGCATTTGTAATAAGCTTCATTATAAGGCAACATCAGTGGAATCTTAGATGTGTTGTTATGAGGGTTAGTGAGAAAGAAAGACATTTCTGTTTCTTTAAGTAGAGTATTATTGAAGAGAACCAAGATGGCAGCATAGGTAAACACTTAAACTACTGCCTGGCACAACAATTTCAAACCTGCAACTGGAAGACAAAGTGGACATTGTCCAAAACCACCGGAAAGCGGGCTGAGTAGAAATTATACAACTAGAAGGAAAGAGAAAAGGATACTGAATCTCAGAAGAGCTGTGGAGAACAGAAGTGCAGAGACCCGAGCTGCACGGAAAGCACAGGCAACTGAATACACGGCTGGCTTACTCTTGGTGTGTGGAGAGGGCGGGAGGAAGCGCACAGCTAAATTTTTTATTTGGGAGGGAAACAAAACCTCCCAACTGCAATGAACTCCAGTTCCAGCACCTCAACTCATTTGGGGAGAAACTGGATTATCTGGTAGTGGGCAAAACTTGAGAGCAGCCTTCTCTCAGAGGTGCGTGCAGCCATTGCCACAGGACACTGAGACAACAGTGCCTCTTAGGGGAGGACTGACAGTAAACCAAGGCTGTCTGCTCCACCCGGAGACTCCACCCCATCCAATCCAAGCACAGAAACTCTCCCAGCAGAGACACAGCTGATCCTCACAGCCAATTGGCCTGGAGTCAACTCCCCCCCAAGTGATACTAAAACAATCTAGGCTTAACTACAACAAGACTGCACACACAACCCACAAAGGGGCACACCAAGAATGTCCACCTCAGATACCTGTTGAGGCTGAGCCACTGGGCCCTATAGCACACCTAGCACACAAAGCCACTCCATCAACTCAAGGAAGCAGCTAAAATGGGGAGACAAAATGGCAGGTAACAAATAAAGGAAATGTAGGAAAGCAAATGACTGGATATAGAGTTCAAAACCACAGCTATAAGGTTTTTCAAGAATTTCCTAGAAATAAATTTGCCGATAAATTTAACAAGACCCTCAAGGATATGAAAAAAATCAACTAGAAATTAAGCATACACTGACTGAAATAAAAAATATTATACAGAGACCTAAAAACAGACTAGAGTATTACAAGAACCAAGTCAAAGATTTGAAATACAAAGAAGGAAAAACACTCCTCTGGAAAAACAAAAAGAAAAAAAGAGCCAAAATTGGTTTGGCTCAGTGGAAAGAGCATTGGTCTGTGGACTGAGAGGCCCCAGGTTTGATTCTGGTCAAGGGCATGTACATTGGTTGCAGGGCACATCCCTGATAGGGGGTGTGGAGGAGGCAGCTGGTTGATGTTTCTCTCTCATCAATGTTTCTAGCTCTCTATCCCTCTCCCTTCCTTTCAGTAAAAATCAAAATATATTTTAAAAAAGAATGCAAAAATATGAAGATAGTGTAAAGAGCCTTTGGGACAATTTCAAGCGTACCAACATCAGAATTATGGGGGTGCCAGAGAAGAGAGAGATCAAGATACTAAAAACCCATTTGAAGACATATGACTGAAAATTTCACCCACCTGGTGAAAGAAATAGACTTACAATTCCAGGGAAGTGCACAGAACCACAAACGAAAGGAATCCAAAGAGGACCACACCAAGACACATCATAATTAAAATGCCAAGAGCAAAAGGCAAAGAGAGAATATTAAAAGCAGCAAGAAAAAAAAACAGCTTGTTATCTACAAGAGAGCATCCATACAATTGTCAGCTGATTTCTCAACAGAAACTATGTAGGCCTGAAGGGAGTGGCAAGAAATATACAAAATGATGAATAGCAAGAACATATAACCAAAATTATTCTATAATACCTAGCAAAGCTACCATTCAGAATTGAAGGTCAGATAAAGAGCTTCACAGATAAGGAAAAGCTAAAGAAGTTCATCACCACCAAATCAGAATTATATCAAATGCTGAAGGGTATTCTTTAAGAAGAGAAAGAAGAAGAAAAAGATAAAAATAAAAAATTATGAACAACAAATACCTATCTATCAACAAGTGAATCTAAAAACCAAAGGAATAAAAAATCTTATGAATAGTATTAACTGGTGAATATAATAGAATCAGGGGCATATAAAGGGAGTGGACTGACAACTCTCAGGGGAAAAGGGGAATGGGGATGCGGAAAGACACTGGACAAAAAGTGTATTCCTAGGGATGAGGACAGTGGCGGGGAGGAAAGGGCAGGAGGTGGGTTAGGAACCTGGTGGAGGGGAGCAATGGGGGAGGTGGGGGGGAAATAGGAACAATTATAATAAATTGAACAATAAATATTTGTTACATTTTTTAAAAGTTAATAGAGCGTTATTTACAGAAGCCATCATTGAGAATTAGATCCCACACCAGATGAATGTCCACTATCCAATCTAAATAAAGAAAACTCTAGTGTTGCTATGTGCAAGATCCTCTCTTGGGGGCTTGTTTCATAGCAATTAAATGTGTGCTATTTGTCAGTAGTCATTTTCCAAAGTGATTTAAACACACAACTGTGTTACTGTTAAAGGTTTTTTTTTTTTTAATATGTATTAAATCAATTATCATTGTTGAAACTTTGAATAACTGCAATATTTGCCAAATACTTTTTTATTTAAAAAACAATTTTGTAAATATTACCCTATAATATTTCATACACTTAATAAAACATTGTAAGCTATTTTGTTAAGCTATTTCTATTATTATAGCAGACCACAGCACATTTCTGAAAAAAAAAATTGTTTATGAATGCTTTTTTAAGTCAATAATAAAAATGATCACTTAAAATGTTAATTTATAAATTAATTTTTAAAGTATAATATATAACAAACATTTATTTGGAGCAAACGTTTGTTTCAAGTATTTTATTTTTTTATATATTTTATTAATTTTTTACAGAGAGGAAGGGAGAGGGATAGAGAGTTAGAAACATTGAAGAGAGAGAAACATCAATGAGCTGACTCTTGCACATCACCTCCTGGAGATGGGTCTGCAACCAACATATATGCCCTTGACTTGAATGGAACCTAAGAACCTTCAGTCTGCAGGTCGATGCTCTATATACTGAGCCAAACCGGTTAGGGCTGGCGCAAAAGTTTTAATCAGCCTAGATCAGTGTGGCTCTGTGGTGTGGGGGCATTACTGATCAAGAGCACATACCTGGGTTGCAGGTCACTCCCCTCTCATTTTGGGCCCCTGTGAGAGGCAACCAATCAAGGTGTCTCTTTCATGTTGATATTTCTCTTTCCACCTCCCTCCATCCCTTCCACTCTCCTAAAAAAAAATTAGTGGAAATAATATCCTCCAATGAGGATTGACAAAACAAACAAAAAAGTTTTAAATAAAGCCTACATGTTGATTTTCCCCACAGGATAGTGAAAACAGCACATGAGGAAGCTGGAGACTCTACTCCTGGCTATGCTGCTAACTAGCAGAAGAACTTGGCAGGTAAGAGCAGCCACCTCCAGCACCTTAGTGTCCTCCTGTGTAGAATGAGATAATCCTCCAAAATTGAACTGTAAATCCAAACCTTCTCCATTTTGATTGGTTATCAATTAGGACTATTTTGATTGGACGTGAAATGAAACCTAAATCTAAGAAATAAGGGGCTTATTGGCTATCATGATTGAAAATTCAGATGCACAACTGGATTCTGGGCCCAAAGCAGTATGGGAAGGATCCAATGTCTCACCATCTTTCAGCTTTCCTCTCCTCCCTGCTGTTTTCCTGCTCAGATCCCAGATAGTATGTGAAGGCAAAAGGCTGACTGCAGTCCCAGACCCACCTTCTCCAAAGTTCAGGGAGAGCAGAGGGGAGCAATTGCAGTGCATCTCCCTTTCTCAGGAGTCCCATCCACCCCAGATTGCACCTGGTGCTCTGCCTGGGTCCTGTGAGGCCCTCAGTCAGTCAGTCAGGGAACCCAGGAATCTGATGCTCTGATTGAGCCCACCTGAGGCCTGGGGCTAGCTGGAATGGAGGTGAGAATGCCCCCTGCAGTGGTGCGGGGGATGAGAAGTTAACTTGATCAGAGAATCATTACCAGATGATGAACTGTCATTGGATTTTGCAGCCCAGAACTAGTCAGTGCTGCATTCTTGCAGGTGTGGACAATGATTCTGTGTCACATGTGTGATTCTAGAGCATTTAAACGAAAAAATAATATTCATAACAAAGGACTATCTCATTCTTTACCTTGTAGGCGATTTAATTTTTGCACATTTATGAGGACTTTTTCAGCCTCAGCAGGAGTAACTAAAGGAGCTCAGAAGCACTTACTGGCCCACCTCCTGCACGGAAAGCTGTTGTGGGTGGCAGAGCCCTTCCTCCGTCTGCTGAGAGCTCCCAGGGGTGCAGGCGTCCGAAGTGCACCTGGATTTCCTCTCTGTGTGGCACCTTCCAGCTCAAGGTTTACAGCTTGCCACTATTCGAAAATAATGGGTTAGGATAATACCATCCGTGTAAGACATGATTTCAACAGGAGCGCAAAGATTTAAGCAGCTCTGACAGCATTTGGTGTGAAGCTGTGCCGGAACTCCTCCCCGTGTTTATGTTGCGCATATAAGCTTCATGCTCAAGCACTCATCCATCACATCAAAGGGAAATGAAGTTTTTAACGCTGAGTTATGGATGACCAGACGAGGATAATGTTGAAGACAGCACTACAGACTGCATAGGAGTCGGTGGATCTAATTACCAGAACTCTACGTAAAGTCTCTAGTTTATTTGCCATTGGACTAGGAGACAGCAGCTCTTCAGCTCTGAAAATAAGGAGTTGGGGAAGAACATGTATTTTTTTTTCAAATTTTTATAAAAAGTAATACTTGGTAAGGAGTCCAGTTGGGAGAGAAATGATTGGCCCGCGTGCACACTGCAATCTGGTATAGTCCCAAGACTGGTTTGTGTTGTAGAGATAGACTGGTTGTTTTCTCTCCAGATCTTGCTGCACCATCCCAGGTACTAGCTCTGTATCCTCCTCTGAAAATAATCCTGTTTCATCATAGGCCTGCCTCCCAAAAAAGACAACTACCATGTGGCTTTCTGTTTTTCTGTGAATTGCCTGTGAAATTCCTCAAGGTTAAAGTGACAACATGTAAGCTGATAGCCTTCCTAACAAATGGATTGTGGGCCAAGTTTAAGTGTCTTTTTTCAAAACACTCTGTATGTCTTCCCTGGAAGCTCTCTACTTATTTATTTATGTTTCTACTTATTTATTTTAAATCCATAATAATATCTCAGCCATTTTTATTAAAAACATTGTTTGGGTTATGACATAGGTTTGGATGTAGTGAAAGTTTTGCATTTAATACACAAATTAGCTTGGGCTTTTGAAAGAGGGAGCAGAAGCAAAAAATTCCCAGAAAGAAAATAAGCTGTAAAGTCTACTAAAGACCACAGGGTGTGCTGAGATTACTAGTAGGCAAATGCTATAGCAAAGCAGAAAACCCAGTACAAAGAAACAAACACATGGAAGCAGCCAAAATGTCAAGACAAAGAAACAAGTCACAAATGAAATAAATAGATGAAAGAAAAATATTTGATATAGAGTTCAAAACCACAGTATTAGGTTTACTCAAAAATCTTCCAGAAACCTCCAAAGAATATAGTGTGATCCTCAAGGATATAAAAAAAAGGACCAATTAGAAAGAAGCATACACTGAGTGAAATAAAGAATAATATACACAGATCCAACAGCAGATTAGAAAATCCCAAGAATCAAGTCAAAGATTTAAAATACAAAGAAGCAAAAACACCCAACTGGAAAAAAAAAGAAAAAGAAAAAGTAATCTAAAAATATGAAAAGATTGTATGGAGAACTGTGGGACAACTTCAAGCATACCAATATTCTCATTATGGGGGTGCCAGAAAAAGAGAGATATCAAAATGTTAAAAACCAGTTTGAAGAAATAATGACAGAAAACTTTTCTTACCTGGTTAAAGAAATAAACATACGAGAAATGTAGAGAGTACCGAACAAGAAGAATCCAAAGAGGACCACACCAAGACACATCATAATTAAAATTCCAAGGGCAAAAGGCAAAAAGAGAATCTTAAAAGAAACAATAGAAAAATAGTCAGATACCTACAAGGGAGTACCCAAAGAACTGTCAGCTGATTTCTCAACAGAAACTATGCAAGCCAGAAGGGAGTGGCAAGAAATATACAAAGTGATGAATAACAAGAATGTACAACCAAGATTACTCCACCTGACAAAGCTATCATTTAGAATTGAAGGTCAGATAAAGAGCTTCACAGACAAGAAAAAGCTAAATGAGTTCATCACCACCAAACCAGTATTATACAAAATGCTGGTAATTAAAAAATGGGAAGAAGCCAAAACTGGGTATACTAGCTCTTGGATCTCCAAGGAGTTTCAAGGTCAGCAATTATCTAGGGTTGCCCACCAGGAGCTACAGTGATATCTGAAGATTCCTCTTCTTTGTATGTGTTTTGGAAGTGCCCGGACAAGGCCCAGCTGTGAAGCAAGGCTACTGTTGCCAGGCCTTGGGCCTTCTTTGGGAAGCTCTGGGGCTCTCTGACTCAGAGGCAGTTTGACAAATTTTAGGCAGAAAAAGGACAAGCCATTCATATGAAAAAGCTGATGTGCACAGCTTGGGTGGGGTTGTAAATTGGGTGGGGCAGGGTTTTAGGGAATCACCAGGGAGGAGAAAACAGTAACTTCTGCCAGTCAGCCTTGCACAAGAGAATTTCCCAGATCTCCATGTCCCACACCCCCATGCAGGAACAATGATCACTGTGAGCACCTCTGAGAGAAAGCCAAGCTCATGTTCCTGTCCTAATGCCAGACAGTCCAGTTTCTCCCATATGAGTCTGGGTCCCCCAGGTCTCAACCAGTACTGGAGCTTAAAGCAGTTGGAGCTTTTACTCCCTCCTGATTAAAAGAGCAGCACACCCAAGTGCCAGCACTTTCCACACCTCCACACCTCTTACCAGTCTCAATGCACTTTCTTCACTTCTCTAGTTGTGGAACTACCATTCAAACAGTTTCCCCTGGGTTCTGTGTGGTAGTTATTCTACCTTTTAGTTGTAACTGTGATTTGGTTATGAGAGGAAGCAAGTATAGGTGTTTACCTATTCAGACATCTTGGTTCTTCTTACTTTTCCTTTTAATAATAATAAAAAAAAAATGGATGTGTATTACTAGCAATCTGGGACTTGGCCCATAAACTTATCACAAGATAAGCATGTCTTTGCAGTCTGATGTTATTTCATCTTGAAAATTGCACTTTCCTCATGAAGAGATCTGTACTAATTTTTTTGTATAAAAATTAACATTTACTCCTTTGATTAAAGTGAACAACTAAGGAAGCTATGCCACATTTTCCACTGGTTGCTTCCTATAATTCCTGGCTGGCTGATGTTATTCTCTGAGGTATGGCCTTCTTTTGAGAAACATAGACTTACAATAAACTTACATTACCTGAGGTTAGCTGAGGGACTGTTTTTGAAGATTTCAACAAATACAATGGTTTTAGGGAGATATAAATGTGTGTGGTATATGTGTATGAGAAAGGGAGGGAGGCCTAAAAAGCAGGGAATCCATTCCACTTGTGTCTTTGATTATAATATTTAATCCCTTTTTTATAATAAAATAAGTATGTTAATACATAACACAGCCTGGATAACCATGTAACTTATTCCTCCTCCACATCCTCAGATATTCACACCCTCAGAAATCCACTGAAATATTTTTAGTGGACACACCTGTATTGAATGATCCCTGTTACAATACACATTTTTGGTTTTTAAATTTTTTTTAATTGATTTCATAGAGGAAGAGAGAGGGAGAGTTACAAACATCAATGATGAGAATCATTGAATAGATGTCTCCTGCATGCCCCCTACTGTGGATCAAGCCCACAATGCAGGCATGAGTCCTGACCTGAAATCCAACTGTGACCTCCTGGTTCATAGGTTGACCACTCAAGCACTGAGCCACACCAGCTGGGCCAATACATGTTTTTTAAAACCACTTTATTGAGGTATGATTGGTATAAAAACATTTTACATAATTAATACATATGACTTAATGAGTTTAGAGGTAAATATACACCTGTGATACCATCATCTTATCCATGCCATAAACATATCTATCACCTAAAAAAGTTTCCTTCTGCCCTCTCATTTATTACTGGCTTATGATAGGTACTGTTAACATAAGATCTGCCCTCTTAGCAAATTCTAAAGTATACAATAGAAGATTGTTAACTACAAGCACTTTGCTATTGAGCATATCTCTAAAACTTACTCATTTTGTGTAACCAAAACTTTTCACACTTTGACTAATACCTCTCCCCCAAATTCCAGTCACCACCATTCTACTCCTTTTACTTATTTTTTATTTTTTTATTTTTTAAATAAATATTTATTGTTCAGATTATTACAAATGTTCCTCTCCCCCCACCTCAATTGCTCCCCTCCATCAGGGACCCACCCCACCCTCTGCCCTTTATCCACCTCCCATTTAATTCATCCATAGATTCACAGTTTTTATTCAATCTCTTCCCGCACCCCCCACTTCCCTTTTCCCTGAGACTCGTCAGTCCATTCCCCTTCCATACCTCTGATTCTATTTATTCACCAGTTAATATTGTTCATTATATATATATATATATTTTTAAATTCCTCTGGCTTTTAGTTTCACTAGTTGATATTTATGTATTTGTTGTTCATAATTTTTATCTTTATCTTCTTCCTCTTCCTAAAGAACCCCCTTCGGCACTTCATATAATTCTGGTTTGGGGGTGATGGACTCCTTTAGCTTTTTTTTATTTGTGAAGCTCTTTATCTGGCCTTCTATTCTGAGTGATAGCTTTGCTGGGTAGAGTATTTTTAGCTATAGATTCTTGCTATTCATCACCTTAAATATTTCTTGCCATTCTCATCTGGCCTGCATGGTTTCTGTTGAGAAATCAGCTGACAATCATATGGGTACTCCTTTATAGGTAACTACCTGCTTTTCTCTTGCTGCTTTTAATATTCTCTCTTTGACTTTTGCTATTGGATTTTTAATTATGATGTGTCTTGGTGTGGTCCTCTTTGGATTCCTCTTGTTTGGGGTTCTGTGCACTTCCTGGACTTATAAATCTATTTCTTTCCCCAGGTGGGGTAAGTTTTCTGTTACTATTTCTTCCAGTATGTTTTCGGTATCTTGCTCTCTCTCTTCTTCTGGGACCCCCATAATTCTGATGTTGGTTCGCTTGAGATTGTCCTAGAGGTTTCTTACAATATCCTCAACTTTCTAGATTCTCTTATCTTCTTGCTTCTGCGGAGGATTGTCCTCTGGCTCTTTGTGTTCCAAATCTTTGTCTTGATTCTTGCAATCTTTCAGACTGTTTTTTTATTTCAGACAATGTTTTCTTTATTTCTAGTTGATCCCTTTTTATTTCTAGTTGATCCTTTATCATATCCTCATAGGTCTTGTTTATTTTATCAGCCTTTTTTAGGAGATTCATGAAAAGCCTTATTACAGTAATTTTGAACTCAATGTCCATTCTTTTCTTTTCTTCCATCTCCTTCCTTTGTGTCCTGCCTCTCCTCTGCATTTTAGCTTCTTCCCTGATTTGATGAAATAGTTTTTTGTGTTAGCTGTTCCAGTAGCACAGCCTTCCCAGTTACTGATGTGGACAGTCTTGGTATAGCCCTTTGTGGGCTGTGAGTGCAGTCTTGTTGTTAAGCCTTGCTTGTTGTTGGTATCACTGGGAAGCGTTGATCTGCAAGGCAATTGGCTGTGAGGATCAGCAGTGTCTCAGCTAGGAGGGCTTCTGTACTCCACTTGGATGGGGCGGAGTCTCAGGGTGGTGTGGAAAATCTTTGATGAGTCCCACAAGATTGGTTGCAGGCTTGAGCACCTCTTTGTTATAGGTGCAGACAATCTTTGATGAGTCCCGCAAGATTGGTTGCAGGCATGCACACCTCTTTGGTATGAGCGCAGACAAGCTTGGGATTTGTCCCTCCTCCGGAGAGTCCTATTCATGGCAAAGAGAAAACCAGCCTCTGGGAGGGCTTTGGTCCTCCTCTTGGATGGGACAGAGTCTCAGGTGTTGCTGAAAAGCTTGATTTCTCCTCAGCCCCGCAGTAATGGCCACTGGCTTCACACACCTCAGAGAGATCTCTGCCCACTGCCTGATAGTCTGACCTCTCACTGACTGGGGCCATCTCTCAGAGCAATAGAGTGGTTCTGTTTTCCTCCTGAATAAGAAAGCCAGCCGCGTAATAGCTGTCTGTCCTCTCTTCGTGCTTGGAGTGAGCCAGTAGCGAATTCAGCCTGCCCTGTTTGTGCACCACGAGTAAGCCAGCAGCAAACTGGGGTGGCTGCCTTTTCTCTTGCACAGATCTCCGCACCTTCACAGTTCTCGAGGCTCAGCATGCCTTCTCTCTCCTTCCAGGATAGTAGAGGCTCCTCTCAGCCAGCCGTACAGATGCTTCAAGGCAATATTTCCCCTGTTTTCTATCTCTAAATTCAAAATTGTTGTGGAAGGCTGCATTCATGTATCTACCCTATGCCGCCATCTTGGTTTTTCTACTCTCTGCCCCTTTAAAATTGACCCATTCAGATTTCTCATATGAGTGGCATCTGTATCATTTGTCCTTCTGTGTCTGGGCTTATTTTATTTAGCATAATGTCACCCATGTTGTTAAAAATGGCAGGATTTTCTTCTCTTTAAGGTTGAAAATATTTTATATGTATACATCACATATTCTTTATTCACTCGCCTGTCCCTGGACATGTAAATTGCTTCTGGGAATAATGCTGAAATGAATATGGGAGTGCAGCTATCTCTTTGAGATTCTTACCTTTATTTCTTTGAACATATACCCAGAAGTAGAACTGCTGGACCATAGGGCATTCTATTCTTAACATTTTGAGAAACCTGCTAGCTGTTTTCCATAATGGCTGCACACATTTACATTCCTCCCAACAGTGTAGATGGATTCCCTTTTCTCTACAACACAGCACACTGTTATTAAAAGTCCTCACATTGAAGTCCAATTGGATGACTTTCTGTGTTTTGATAGAAGTTCCTTGAGTTCATTTACCAAAAAGCCAATTTTCCAGCTTGTATCTCTTCCTCTGCTCCCTATGCTGACCAATGCATCACTATTCATCAGCACTCTTACCAGAAATTTGCAAGCCATCCCTGATCCTCTCTCACCTTCACCACTCACATTAAATCCATTAAGAAGTCCCAAAAAATCTAACTCAAAAACACCAAGCCTGTCTTCTTCCCTTAACTCTATTGTGGTTCCCTCAGTTCCTCTTCATTATTTCTATGTTTAAGCAACATAATTGAAAAAGTCTTCTCACTGAACTCTCTGTTTCTTGTGCCCAGTAGAGGTGTCCCTCAGGGTGGCAGAGATCTAAAATCTCACACTCTACTTTAAATCCTTTCAAGGCTCTCTGTTCTCTACAAAATGAAGTTCAAACAGGATGGACTGGGTCCTGCCTACTCTGACCCTGCTCCCTTCTCCAACCTCATTATTCCAAGTGACTGATTGTTTTCCAGATAAAGTCTTTAGGCCTCTGTACCTTCACCCATGCAATTTCCTTTGTCTATGATTTGGTACTCAAAGTGTGGTCTGTGCATGGACCAACAACATCAGCATCACCTGGCTGTTCATTAGAAATGTAGGCTCTCAGGCCTCACCCTAGGCCTAATAAGTCAAAATCCACATTTTAACAAAACCCTCCAATGATTCTTGCACAAATTAGAATTTTAGAGTACAGTAGATCTTCACTTAATGTCATTCATAGGTTATGAGACTTTAAGCAAAACTCATGTATAACAGAACCAATGTTACCATAGGCTAATTGATATAAGAGCCAAGTCTGTATTACATCTTATTGATGTTATCAAGAAACCCTGTTATTCAAGGATCTACAATGTTCTTTCTATCTACTTTGCCTATCTCACTGGGTCCAGCCTTAGAGACTAAAAGCTCCCTTTGTATATATTTTTTTAAAATGTAATCTATCCTTTACTATGTTGAAATAAATGTCAAAGATAACATATCTATACTTATAACTTTAAAAATCCAATATAATATTCTAACAGTAGTAATAAAAAGGTAAGTAATATGACTAAAATGTGTACTGTATTTCTGTATGAAAATGCTTAGAGACAACTGTCTCAAAGACATCACAAAGTAATGAAATGTTTACCTAGAATCACTGGACATTGACAGATATAAATAAAGATCAGTTCAGGGATATTGTGTTGTTGACACAAATACCAGGAGCAATGACACTGCCAGTGATAACACTTTTAAAGACGGTGAATGACTCTCGGTCATGTTCCAGAGAGAGCAAAACATAGTGTTCCTTTGGTTCATTGGGGATTCATATTCCTGCAAAATGCAGGTTTTATTAACACTGTGCAAAGCATGTTTTGTGCTTATAATTGACAATAGTTGGGTTGGGGCTGACATCATTCTAATACCCAGATTTTCACCTGCATAAATGTCTAGAGGAACACCCAAATGTCAGGTTGGATGCAGGAGACTCTTGGGTGTATAGGTTAAGCCATGCTTAGCAGGACATCTAGCACCTTGGGCCTCCATCCAGTAAATTCCAGAACTGTTCTCCTGTCAACCACTAGGAATGCCCCTATCATTTCCAAACTCCCAGAAGGGGCAATAGCTTTCTTGTTGGTCTGCCTGACCACTTAATGCTTCCTTCAAGCCACAATTTACACAGCTACCCTCTCCATCCCCAGTGCTTCCCTGGATCTTCCTTCCATGATCCCCTCTTACTTCCCCTGAACCTATCGATAGTTCTGTCCCTGTCCCTTCTACTGCAGAAGGGCAGGTTTGTAGGGAAAGACTATAGCTTAATTACATTCCTACCTCGTAGAGTATCACACAGTCTGAAACTGAGTACATCTTCAACAATGGTTGTTGCACAAATGACTTCAAATAATAATAATTAAAAATATAACAAACAACTCTGAGACCTTTAAGATTAGTGATATTGTCACCCACAATAACTGAATGCTTTATAATATATCAACTTTGCATAGGAAGAAAATATGATAAATATGAACATTTGGAAAAATTTTTTTCTTCATTATAACAGCAAGCATAATCTGCACAGTCCTTATTCTTTCATTTAGTGCATTCAGTGCCAATTGTTTCATGCACCAGGCAGCACGTTCATTTGAAGAATTCACGTACATCAGGACAAAGAGCAAAGTGCCTAACTTGGTATATTTAAATATGATGTTAAGTCTCCTTCCTGACACCAAGGAAAGGAGTGATTAATTCTGACCAGGGGATTTGGAAGCACATCTTCTACATATAATAGAGCAAAGGATCACATATTGGAACTCTCATTTAAAGTCAGTATGAAGAAATATGTGATTTATTTATTGATGGCACTTAAAAAAATCTTCCTTAAAAAAAGAACTATCAATGATTCTCATCGTCAATGTTTCTCCCTTCATCTCTGAAATCACTTTTTAAAAAAAGTTTTAAAGGCCTGGCTAGTGTAGTTCAGTGGTTGAGTGGCAACCTATGAACCAGGAATGAGATGAGGGTTCAATTTAGTTCAGAGCACAAGCCTGGGTTTCTCGCTTCATCCCCAGTAAGGGGAATGCAGGACTCAATCAGTCTGGGGATTGGGCCACAACCAGCAGACCAACATCCCCCTGTGATAGGGTGCAGGCCAAGCAGAGGGATCCCACCAATGTACAATCCATGCACTTGTCCTCTAGTATCACATATTATATTTGCCTGGTTCTCCTCTGTCCCAGAGTATCACATGACTCCAAGCATATCTGAGACACACAACAAGTATTTGTTGAGTGAATTAATGCCTCTCTACATCCATGAAATAGTCTGTATTTCCATTTGTTCTTAATGTCAAAATTTTTATTAAACTACTAAGCTTTAAAGACGTAAAAGAATGTTCCAGAAAGGAACTATAAACAGCTTTTCTTCCACCACAGTGTGAATGCAGTCTTTTAGGCATTGATGACTCTCGGTCTAGGAACGCTGTGACCTCCCAAACCTGGCACAAAGGTGGCTCCTTTTGTTTTCCTCCTCCTCTTCACTGGCTTCAGGAGCTGGTGTTAGCTGGGTGTAGATGGTGCCTGCTTCACACTTGAATGAGGTACTCCCTGCCCTCAGTGCTGGGAGCTCCACTCTGTTGCTTCCATCTGCTGCTTCTGATAAATGCTCAAACTTTAAATATATTCCTATCTGCTCACTCCCAAAGTGGTTTGCCAACTCTCCACACAGCAAACAGCCCCACTGGCACAGAGCCCCCTTCTTGGGTGGAAAGAATTTGGGCTGAGAGAAGACATTTCTCCCAGTGAGGAGAGAGGAGAGAGGAGGAGAGGGGAAAATAGCCCAGAAAAGCTGATGCAGACACCCTGCAGGTCTCCAGGGGTCATCTGGATGAACTTAGTGCTCTGGGCTGTTAGCACAGAGGGCTGGGCTGGTGGGTCTACAGTGTGGCCGCTCTAAAAGCAGAGGGGAAGGGAAGTAGATGTTGCTCTGCTTTTTCTCAGAAAATGAATGGAATGTTGGATATTATTGGCCTGGTCAGTCCACAGACCTCTGAAATGACTACCCTCCAGGAAACACAGGTACCTGGAAATGTGCCTCCAGCTCTCAAAGCCTCCTCGGGCACATGCACCGTTTAAATGGCTCTTCCAAGTGCCCCTGCTAGTGTCAGCTGGCAGTTGCCTTCCTTCCAGTGTTTCTTCCTTTCAGCAACTGATCTCTAGCAAGCAGTCACCAATTGCATTAAGGAAAGATGAAGGAATACAGAGAGCAAGGTCTCCCCAAAGATCATGATCACAGCAGAAGCCAGCAGGGTACATATTTATTTTCTCACAGTCATTGAGACATAGAATGTGAGAGCCAGAAGGGGAGTCAGTGAACATCTAATCCAATTCCTTTACCCTAAAGGCATCTTAAATCTGCATGTCTCCAACTGACTCCTGATATCCTTTACTTCTTTCCCTTGTCTCTCAGTCTTTTACCACTTCAGTAACAGCCACTCCATTTCTCCAGTTGCTCAGGATAAAAACCCTAGAGTGATCATTGCTTTTTCCCTCAGCCCACATCTGATGCAACTTTAAATCCTGTAGCCCACATCTGATGCAACTTTAAATCCTATATTTTTAAGGATTTAAATCTTTTAAATCCTTAAAAATATAGCCAGTATCGAACTGTTCTCACCACCTCCACCGTTGGTCCCACCTACTTTTATTTCTACTCTGGATTATAATAGCTGAAGAATCAGCATGAGCCAAATCTGGCCTGCCACCTGCTTTTATTAATCAAGCTTTATTGGAACACAGCCTTACTCATTAGTTTACCTTATGCTATAATATCACCATCAAGGAATTACAACTAAGGCCTCATGGCCTTCAAACAATATTTACCATCTCCAACCAACCTCTTCAATAGACTATTACATTGCAAGTTAAATAATATCACTTCCCTCCTCAAAACCCTCTCAGTCAAAGTCTAAGCTAATTTTTATAAGGTTCTGTGTGAACTGGACCACCCCAAAATCTTCTGACTGATCCCCTACTATTCTCCCACCTCTCATGCTCATTGGACCACACTGTCAACCCCTCTCCCAGCTCCCTCTATCTCCACCCATCCCTGCTACCCCTCAAACAAGCCAGGCATGCTCTTAGTACAAGACCTGTGTTCACTGTCCCCACTGCTGTAGAGGATTACCACATTGATATCTGCCCTGCTTGTTCAGTCTCCATTTACTTTCTTCTGAAATGTCACTGTCTAGTGAGCTTTTTCTAAACTACTTATTTAAAACTAAAGGCCCAGTTCATGAAATTCATGCACAGGATGGAAATGGGTGAGGGAGGTGGTGTCCCTCAGCCTGGCCAGTTCTCTCTCTCAATTCAGGACCACTCGGGCAGGGTCCATAGGCCTGGCTGGCTATCAGTGCCTATCAGGGCTTTTATACCTCCAGGTGCCAGTAGTTGGCCCCACCTTCTCCACTTGCACTGCTTGCCATCTGTGTGGCACTGCCCCCCTTCCTAACTACAAGTCACCTCCCTCTGTGGGCAACAGAACTGGAGTGTAATCACTTGGCTTGCCTGGACATCCCTCTGCAGGGTGATTGCTGGCCAGCCCTGCACACCTGCACAGCGTAGCTAGCTGGAGACCTGGGCCTCCTTCTGCCAGGCATTAGATCCTGGTGCTTCAAGATGGATCACCCAGCAGAGAGAGGCCCCGTCCATCTGGCCAGAGCTGTGCAATGGATTGCTGATCAGAGGGTGCCCTGGGCCTCCCTCTGTGGAGCAATCATTGGGCGATGGCTATGTCATGACCAATCGCATCACACCTACCTTGGCTGGCCTGGCACGTCATAGCATGGTCATCTGGAAGGTTGTCTGGATGGTTGTTTTGCTGTTACAGTTTTATTATTATATTATAGATGGCACTCTTGTCAGGCCGGCATGGTTCACTGGTTGAGTGTGTACCTATGAAGCAGCAAGTCAGGTAAGATCCCTAGTCAGGGCACATGTCTGGGTTACAGGCTAGATCCCCAGTAATTTTTTCAATAAATAAATACGTTTTGGGAAGTAGTGATTCCATGCAAATGTGCAATATATCAGTCACTTGGCAACAATTTCTACAAACACAACTGCTTAGGGAAGAATTGCAAGGAGCTCCAGGCACAAGTGGCCTATGGATTTGGGGAGGCACTTTATTTTCCATTTCCCTTCTTCCCATCTTATTTCTTCCATATAACTAGTGTCCTTGTGCTATTCTTTGAGTCTGTGGCTATAGTTTCTGTATCATTTCAGATCTCACTCTTCCTTTCCCACCCATCATTATTAAAATGTATCCTCCTTGCTTCTTCACAAAAAGACTCTGGCCCATTCCCTTCTAAGTTCCTAGACTCATTAAAGTCCAAATACTAATGAATAATAATGACTCTACCTCTTAGAAAATAATTTGCATTTAAACAACTTTCAGTGCCTGGATCCAAAGAGGCCAATGATGTGGGAATTCCCAGTGGGAAAAAGGCCTGGGCCAGCTGGAGTAGCCAGGAGAGGTCTCAGCAGCAAGAGCAATCTCAGCCCATTGGCAGCTGCCCACTTTGCCTCTACAGGGCAATACCAGCCATGTATATTTCCTTCAGTGTTGGAGCATACAGATGCACAGGGTGTCAATTAGAGGCACTGGGAACATCTTAACTTGCATGGAAATGAGCCTGCCACTTATGATACATGTGCACATTACATATATTACTATTGATTCCTCCCTTTCGTGCTTTGATAGCTTTTCATTTGCCTTACAGGTCCACTAGCACAAAGCTACTTCTTGGGAAGGAAAAGGAAACCGGATAGGAATAGAATTCATTCTTCAAAAAGGTGAGAGTGGGAAGCTGGGGGGTGACTACTGGAGCACATAAAGTCACAAGCATGTTCCATTGGCCTCTGGGGCCATACTTCCCCATCATCCAAATGCAGTGAGGGTTCTGAGGAAGCAAAGATTGATAAGTGCAACCTTTCCTCCAAAAAAAAAATTTTTTTTAAAATACCCCCATCCTAAAAAAAAATCCTGATTTATAAGATTCTATGCTGTGTGAGGAACACAATAGACTTTCTTAGGCAACCTAGAGTGGCTAGACAAAATAAGAGAATCATCTGAACTACTGCAGGAGAGGAATATATCCATCAGCCATCTGACTGATTTCTGTATCAAGAGCTGTTCTTACATCTCCAAAAAAGCACTCATGCTCTTATCATGGACAAGGATGCCTCCTGCCAGGAAAGAGCAGATTAAAACAAGCCCTTTCCCTGAGTCTACAAGAACCAGCTCCAGGAAGACTAGTTCATATGCTGTCTTAAAGGAATGAATCATTTTCTTTTGGATTATGATAGAGGATAAGTCAATTCTCCCCTACTTTACGTATTGCCAAGAGAAGTACCTCTGAATTCATCATCTAGTAAAATGTGTATTGATCTCTCATTCTTGCAGGAAATATTCAGCTTTCTTTCCTTCTTTTCCTAGACAAAGAGAAACAATTATTTAGAAATACGAAAGATTTATACACTTTATTAGAATGGCCTCTTGCAAGTGGAAACTCACAGGAGATTAGCAGAGATCACAGATACTAAGTACCTTGATGGACATACAAAAAGGTAATTTGTAAACAACAGGGCAACCAGGTCTTTAAACCACTTCTAAAACCACTACATATCAAACTAAAGAGATCCTCAAGCCACTCAGAAAAACACTTTGGTTTCTATCAGTAAAGAGGTAGAATATGTGCTCTTTCACGTGAAATGGTATAGAACCTTTGCTCCATGGGAGAGCCTTCCCATGAAGCCACAGGACTCTGTCCTGGGCGCTGCCCCCACTGCACACACCTAGTCCCAGAAGCTGTGATGACTATAACCTATACGAACTTCCCAGTGGTCCAGGAGACAGCCAGGCTTCCCAGGGACCCTCCATGTACTCAAGTGGGCTCTTCCCACCAGATCAAAGGGACAGGATTGCTGATGATATTTTTACCAAGATGGATCACCTCCTCACAGGCCAACTAACTCTACTCGGGTGGCTCTCAATATTCAGTGTGCACCAGAGTCACCTGGGAAACTCCCCAACACACAGATCGCCAGGAGCCACTGCAGAGTGTCTTGTTTAAGAAGTTTGAGGAAGGGCCTGGAATGTGCATTTCTAAGAAGTTCCCATGTGCTGCAGATACTGCATGTCCAGGTACCACACTTTGAAAACCATCCCAAAATGTGTGTCTCTACCTTTGGCCTTCCCTCCGGCTGTTATGAGTCAAGGACTCTGTTTGGGGAATTAAACTGTAGAAGCTTCAGTAGCTGGCATGCTGGGGGCCTCAATCAAGGCTGCCATTTAAGACAAACAAGCAAGTAAAATTAAAGAGCCATGGACTCAGGAAACCTTTTTCAAGATTCCAAAGATGCATGTCTATCTGGTCTGGAAGTTTGATGCTAGTTATTCACTTCACTGTTTGTTTGTTTGTTTATTTATTTATTTATTTATTTATTTATTGTTTCAACACTTTCCTGTTAAAGACCATCTGATGCTAATTGGAGTGTGCTGGCTCTCATCCATAGCAATTAGACCACTATTGGAGACAAGTAGAGCTGCAGATGTGCCCAGAGGCTCATTGTAGCACTAATAAAATTCAGGAGGCGCGGTGTCTCCAGCACTACCGCACAGGTGGCCATTGCAGGGCAGGGGGAACACACCTAGAGAGCCGGGGTTCAGGACAGAGAATGAAGGTTTCTCAGCAGACATCCCGGGCTGCTGCAGGCGGAAACTCTTCTGGAACCGCAGATGAGACTGTCAGGCCGAAATGCAGCTTCTCTGTAACTAATTTCAAAGAACACCCATGTGTTCTGGCAGTTAGTCTTTTGTTTTTTTTCCTAGAAAACTTGCCCCTCAAAGGACACAAAAGACTGCATTTAACATTGACTTCTTAGTCCCAAAGAGGGAAAATGGTGCAGTGAAATATTGCCAATGGAATTGAAACTAAAAGGAACATGGACCCTGCAAACTGGTTTAGGTTAATGCAGTATTCCAGGGTGTTTTCATATGTAAGGCGTGTGGAGCTGCCTGAACTGCTGAGAATATTTCCTAAAGACTGGACTGTGGTTATTGAATGCTGTCAATAATGTCTGTCAGGGATAAAACACTTTAATTTCTATACTTGTCATGTTTCCTTTGTAGGACAGTTGGGATTCTGCTTTGCCACATCCCCACCTCAGGACTCAGGCTGAGAGAGCACTCACTGTTTGGAGCATTGCAGATTTCCATGGGGGCCAGGAGAGGGGTAGGTGGGAAATTGCATGCAGGGTCTTGATGCTTTTGCACAGATATAACATATTTACTGGCTATAGTGGGTTGAATGGCATCATCCAAAAATTAATATCTACTCCCAGATTCTCAAAATGTGACCTTATTTAGAAATAGGATCTTTGCAAATGGATTTAGTTGAGAATCTGGAAATTATATTGTACTGGATTTAGGGTGGGCCCTACATCTAATGACTTGTGTCCTTGTAAGAAAAAGAGAGGACATAGAAATAGAGAAGGCAGAGTGTGAAGGTGGAGACAGACATCAGAGTGTTGCAGCTCAAGCTGAGGAACTCCAGGTGTTACAGGACAGGGCCTATAGTGGGTCTGTCTCCGCCAGCTGGTAGTGTGTGAGTTCTTGACTTCCTGCAGCAAAGATTCCATATTATAAGTCCAGGTGATTTTTGAGTTTATGTTTCTTAAAACTGGGGACATTGAAACAAAGAAAGAACTTAGGATAGAAGAAGCAATAAGAGAGGGCCTACACAGGGCTCTCTTAGCTTTTTATAAATGTTATAGGAAATATGTAGGCCATGCTGGACTGCCTAAACTCACTGCAAAGTAAAAGTCACAGTGATAGCAGTGAGCCAAGGCAGAGCTGCTGTTAACTCAGTGGAAAGTCAAAGAAAAAGGGGGCCTCAGAGACAGGTTCAGGGGGTAAGCCCAGGATGATCTCCTGCTTCCCACTGCTTCCCTGGTTGCACATCTTGCGGAGAATCTTTGAGTTTAGGAGAAAGTAGAGACACAAAGTGTGGGCATGCTCTAGTGAGAGTGCGTGGTGGTTCTTTTGTCTTGTGCTTCTTATCTTTCTTTAGCTGGTGGGAATCCAGGGGAGGTCTCAGGGCAGGTCTTAACATATTATTCATCAGCTTTCCAGGTGTGGCATTCATTATGTTGACTTATCAAAATGTACATATAGAGGGATCAGAGATATTTTCTGGCTAGTTTTAATTTCCAAGAACATCATCTAAAAAGGAATTGAATTGAGGCCCTTCTGCCCCAGACAATGTAAACATTTGCTCTTAAGTGCAATTAGTTAGGAAAGATAAAACTTTGTGATTCATTAGCTGGCTGTAAATTGCTCAGATTATTTGGCCTTGTTTAATTATTTTGTCTCAGTTTCCCTTATTTCACTTGCCAAGGACTTTCCCTTGCTTCTTAGTGTCCTACCTCACAAGGATTGCCAAGATCTTTTAGCAGCTAGAATATGGCTCTGTTGATATGTTAATGTCATACTTCTAGCTTCCAGAATTATGAGCAAATAAATTTCTCTTATTTTAAGCCTCCTTGTTTACGGTAATTTCTCAGAGCTCTATGAAACTAACACACTGGGCAAAGCAACTCATATTATCCCACCCAATTTTAACAAAGTGGAAGGGACAGTCCCACTGTTCTGAACTGTCTCCCTCAGATTCATACTCTCCCCTTCCATGCTCTGACCCCACAAAGCCAAACTTCAAGTATTGCATGAAAATACTTCTTTCCATCTAACTTCTGGTTGAGATTTGCCCAGAGCAGGAGTTTAGAAGGTGGGAGGTGAGTGGAGTCATGTATTTCCTTGGCCACCTTCCTCTCTGCCAGGCTGCTAGTGGCTGTTCCTCTGACAAAAGCCCCAGCTCCTGCCACACAGTCCTCGTTAGATCCTCCATTCTCAGGATTCTCCTAATCACTGCTCTCCTTGCACCTCCAGAACTAGACTAAGGGACAACAGCTGTTGTTAGCTCACAACATTTCTCCTTTCCTTGCCACTTTCCCTTAACCCTGCCCACACCCTCATAAACAGTTCCTTTATTAATCTCCTCTCAGCATCTTCATTTGGGCATGCCATCTGTTTTCTGCTGAGAATCAGTGGATACACGTATCATACTATTAGGAGGAGAGCTGGAAACTTGGTGGCCACAGTGGGGACCACCTCACTGAGTTGAGAAATGGCACTAATGAATCAACAGAAGGAACTTCATGGAGAGGGTCTGACCACCACACAATGCTTTGTCTCTGCCATTCCTTCACTCAGTCAAAGGAAGGAGCCTGAGCTCAAAAGCAAGTCACACTTCAGCTCCACCATTTATTACCTGAGATATGAACCTCTTGGGAACTCAGTATCATCAGATGCACATTGGGTATAACAATGATGTGGATATAACAACGCTTTCCTTAGGGGTCTTCAAGGATCCAGGGAGACAAATATAAAAAGAACTTCAGAGGGGTAGGCAGACTAACGCCTCCCAAAATTTCCAAATTCTAATCCCTGGGGATTCTCCAATGTGTTACTTTATATAGCAAAAGAGACTTGTGGATGTGAATAAGGTTACAGACCTAAATTTGGGGAGATTATCGTGGATTCCCAGAAGCACCCAGTCTAATCACTTGAGTATTTAAGGTAGATGGGGAGGAAGAAGCGTCAGTCATGGAAATGTGGCAGAAGAAGAGGAGGCAGGACAGTGGAGAAGGCTTTCAGGCATCATTGGCGCTACACACAGTTACCCAAGCCAGCCTGTCCATGCTGACCCCTCCCAGATCGCAGTCAGAAGGCAAATGGGAACCTCACTCCCACAGACTCTGAATTCTGACAAACTCTTCAATGAACTCAAAGGTGGATTCTTCTCTAGAGCCTTCTGAAGGAACACAGCACAGGAAACACATTGATTTTGGCCATGGGAGACCAGAAGCAGAGAAACCATTGTACTTCTGACCTGCAGAACTGTCGCATAATTAATGGGTATCATTTTAAGGCTCTACATTTTTAGTAATTCCTTCTGGCAGCAACAGACAGTAAATACTACAGTATGATGAGGTCCTGGTGCATAGTAAGCATCCTCTACATGCATATTATGTGTCTCCAAAAGGGTTAGTTAAGGTACAGGAATCCAAAGATTATGTGCTCTCCAAGAAATACAGGAGCTGCGGTTTTACAACTAACCTAGAAGCTGGCTCTAGTGCTTTCCAGCTGTGGTGAGTGTGGGCTCCCTACCTGAGCAGCCTCCAGCAACAGCAGCAGGAGGGGTAGGAAGAGCTGTGCTTGTCCCTGACTTGGGCAAATCAAACCTGGGCTCAAGGTCTTCCCCAGGGAAATGCAATCCCATCCCTCCAGCAAAATATCCCCTACCCAAGCTCTCAGTCCTGCCTTTTCTTACTCAGAGGCAGTTTCTGATTCTAATGTTTTTCCCTCATGGAAGCACAGGCCAGGAAGATCATTTCCTGCTACTGGAGCCTTCCATCTGTTTCCTTCAGCCAAATCTGCCTCTCTAACCACATGTCAATATCTTCCAGCTGCCTAACCATCTAAACCCAGTCCTTGCCTATTGAGCACACTCTGCCACACTGCTTCATTTGATGACTGAGGTAACTGTGCTTTTATGAGTGGGTTGAGTTTAAATAACACACTAGGACACTGGGTGCTGAGCCAGGTATCAAGGATGTGGGTCCCTCAGTGTTCAATCACCAAAAAAGTGTATATGAAAGCACGTGGACTAAGGGTTATCCACTGCACACAGACTTGTGCCTCTGGCTTGAATCAAAATGGTACACAAAAGGCCCAATCCCAGTGCATCTTCAAGGTTTCAGACTAGCAATTGGTGATCCTTTAGATAATATTTTCCCTGTCATTCTCAGGGACTCACCTCACTATAAGGAGACTCTAATAATAGGAAATATTACACTGTGTGGCCAGATTGTTAAGACCACCCCATCAGTAAAGGAAGTGAATTTGTTATGCAAATAATAATAATAACAATATAAAAAACCTTGAGAATATTTGCTTAGGAAATTTTCATTATTCAGTATCTTCGGAATTGTCAATTAAGTACTGATGGGGTGGTTATAATGATCTGGCCACAGTGTATTGAATGTATGTTTAATGTGCATCAGGCACTGCTCTATGGAGCTGTAAAAGTATCAACAGTAAATTATCTAGGAAATGTAAAGATTTAACTTCCATTATTTTTATCACTCAGCTTCAAAAACGAGGAGAGGAGAGCTCAGAAGTGTTAAGTAACTTGTCCAAGGTTAACCATAATGCATGGCTAGAGATGTAAACTCAAACCTGGGCTAAAGTGTTTCTGTAATACTACACATCACACGGATTTTCTTGATGATTCAAGACACACAGAACTTTTATGTCTCAACCAAACACTGTGACAGAATCTGGAAATACAAATATACCCTGGAAAGATTGCATTTTCTCCTAGCTAACATGGTAGGAGACAGGTACATACAAAAAAAATACATTAATGCATTTTTTTAAGCAGAATAAACAAAGTGCAATGGAAAAGCTAATTAGATGTTTTAAGATGAAAAGGAAAAATGGGGAAATAAACTTAGGAAGGTAGACATAAACAAGAGAGGCAGAGAGAGAAAAGTGTCACATATAATCATGGGCCAAGTGCCCATTATTCCCCATTGCCTCTGTTTCTTCATCACTAAAATGGAGATCATAACATCCACTCTATGGCTGTTGTGAAGATTAATTTTGGTAATAAACAGAATGTGAATTACCTCTATTCAAAGTATTCTACTACACATTACTCTCTCAATTTCCACCCTGAAGAAAACAAACAAATAAACAAAACAAAACAAAAACAAAACAAAACAAAAAACCTTAAGTAGAGATAAAAGCTCAAAATCCAAATAAAAATGCTTGGAAAGAAATGTTAAAAGGGAAACAGAAATATAAGATAGTAAGATACTAGAGAAAGTTATCTCAGTTAGAAGCTAATTAAACCTAGAAGCTTTCTTTGGATTCTGTTTTCTGGAATAGACCTTGTCCTGCTTCAACATCAAAACACATCCCAGCTGATTCCCAAGAGCTGATGTGCTTACCCAGGCGGCCTCTTATTCACCTGATTTAAGAGTACTCCATTTTCTCTCTTTTGTTAATCCCACCAGATTATACTTCTTCATTGTTTTTTTTTTCCTTATCTTTTCTTTTCTTTTTTGTTTTATGTTTTTGCTTTTTTTTAGAGAATGGAAGATGAAAAGGTGGAAGGGAAAGAGGGAAAAAGAGAAAGAAAAGAGAGAGAATCATCCATCTGACAAAGACACATCCAGCACATGCTCTGACAAGGGCCAAACATCAAACTTGCAATGCAGGTGCATGTCTTTGTCTGGGAATCAAACCAAGGACCCTTCCCTGCTCAAACTAATGCCCTAACCACTTGATGACACCTGCCAGGGCAATATTTCTCCATTTTTTTGCACAAAACTACATGAGGTACTTAGCCTCAGCAGATCCCAGCATAAAACAGAGCATCATTCCAACTCTAGTTGTGAAGGCTGTGGATAGTCCCTCCTGGTCATTCCTCAGCGTTAGGGGGTCCTTTGGTCTCAGGGACAGCTGGCCGCCTTATTTAGCCAACCAGCTGCCCTGTGGTACACAGTGTCCCCAATGCTCTAAGTCTGGTGGGTGACTCATATCCATATACACAGCAGTTGGAGGAGAATTAAACAGTTTGGTAGCCTCAGAGTGTCTATTAAGCCCTTTCTGTTTGCCTGGTTGAATGGGAACTCTCAGAGGAGGGAATATTAAAACAAACAAACAAAAAATTCTCTGATTTTAAAGAAATGATAATGTTGAGGGAAAGAGGTTTACACAAGGAAACCTTGAAAATTTAGGTAGTGTAGAATGCACTGAGAGTGGAACTGTTATTTCCTGGGTTTCATTACTATGAGGATGGAGTGCGATGGAGGAGATGCCATGGGTAGAGGATTTGGAGAAGTGGGGTGTTGTGGTGGGAAATTGCTTTCTTCTCCAGCAGGTAAGAGAAACACAACCAAAGGAGCAGACCGGCTATGCACCCTTTAGAGCAGCCACCAGAGACTGACTTTGTGACAAGAGAGTTAATCACTTAGGATAAATGTTACTGGCAGTTTTAGAAGGTTTTTGCTTCAGTTTAAATGTTGTGCCTGTGTAGTTCAGTGAGATATTGAAAGAAAGTGAAGGGATTTGTCAAAAACCACATATGCATAACACAAATCACTGTGTGGCGATAGCCAAAGGTAAAAGGGGAGTAGGAGTGGAGGTGGAGGTTGTCAGTGGGAAGAAGGAATGGGGACAGAAGGATGCAGAGTGTAGTGATATTTCATTGAGTTGTACACTTGAAATCTGTATATCTTTGGGAAACAATGTCACTCTGATAAATGCAATTTTTCTTTCAAATAGAAGAGGACAGTGGAGGGAGGGTCCTGGAGCCCAGAAGGAGGACAGGAACCTTAGAGAAGGGCAGGGTCATTGACAACCCAGGGAGCCAGGGCACATGCTGGAAGCCTTTCTTGGCCAGAGGGACCAGGACCTTGGCTCAGGGGTGGTGGTTGGCAAGGAATTCCTTGTCCTTGAAGCCCAGCACTGGCCACCTCCCTGAAGGGGGCTCCGGGTCTCCATGAAGCCTCAGGGAATATGAATGAATCCAGCAATCTGAGGGAATCCAGTCAGTAGTAACATTGGCTGTGCTGGGTGGGAGCTGGTGCGCGGTGGCCAGAACTCCAGAGCGGCCAGCAGCCAAGCGTTGGGTCCTGCCTGTGATGGGCAGCAACTCAGGGTTCTGACTGTGATGCCAGTGGTTGCTCCAGGATTTTTCCTGGCTGAGATGGCAGTGGCCTCTGCCCCTTAACTGGCGAGATGTGGCCCCTGTTGGTGCTGCTGCTGCTGGGCTTGGCAAGCTGCGGTGAGTGGCCCTAATCCTAGCTCTGAGGATGGGATCCTGACTCCTGCCCCACGGAGCCCTGCTAGCCCTGCAGCTCCCTGGACATGAGGTTCCCTGCAAGGGCCAAGTGAAAGAGGGAGGGCCCTCAGGTAGTCAGGAACTTCCTTCCTCTCTCCCTCAACCCCTCCCTCAGTCCCTACTTCTGTCCCTCCCTCCCTCTGCTCCTTCCTCTCTCCCTCAGCTCCTTCCTCCTTCTTTTTCTTTTTTCCTTCCTTCCTTCCTTCCTTCCTTCCTTCCTTCCTTCCTTCCTTCCTTCCTTCCTTCCTTCCTTTCTTTCTCCCTTCCTTCTTCCTTTCCCTCCTCTTCATCTTCCCCGGTTCATCTCCTTCCCCTACTCTCAGCTTTCAGGGGTACACACTGATGAAGACACCAAATCTTGCACCTTTTGAGGAAATTAACTAGAAAGAAAAGGAGCCTTCCTTGGCAAGTAGGTGGCAGCTGTTAGGATACCCCCCCTGTGGCACCCCCTCTTCCCTCCTAGGTCCTTAAATGCACTGGAGATGAAGGAAGGAGAGTGGAGATCTTAGTCATCTACCCATTGAAGTGCACATTTTGGTGATGTCTGCAAGATATTTGTTTTTCCTGTTTGCCCTCCCACATGAATATAGGAGGTAAGAGAGACATACCTGATACAATTAAGTTTCATTTCCAACACACCATTTAATCAGAAGAATCTTTTGCCTCCCGCCCCCCCTCCCCACTTTTTAAAAAAATTTATTAAACCCTAAAAATAGACTTCCTGGAAACTCTCTCAACCTCCTGGCCCACCAACCACTTCAATAGAGTCTAAAGAGCACATTTAAGTTCCCCCCTGTATTTGAGGAATAGTTTATCAGCATTGGGTTTCACTTTAAATATGAAGATAACTTGCAGCTTAGTGGAATTTGGTGTTTTTCTATGCCAAAGGCATTTAGGCCCCAGGCTTTCAGAAACTATTATGTTTAAAAACGTGTGCTTCATAAAAAGTGAGGAAAGAATGTGATTTATGTGTGTGTGTGTGTGTGTGTGTGTGTGTGTGTGTGTGTGTGTGGTTCAATAGGCTATGTCTTTCACATTTCACATGCAAAGACCCTCTTAACTTTTTTCTAAGATTCAAATTGAGTTTGAGTAACAGTAACAAGCAATTGTCATATTTAATTCCAGAATCTGAACTTAATTACATTAAAACTAATTATTAGCCTCATTGTGACTTTATAATCCAGGACCCCTTGGGGAATGTCTAAGAGCCCAGTAAGGTCCTATCCCATTGGCCCTTGAATTTGTGTACCAGGACTCTAGTTGTATAAAAACCAATGGATTTCTGTGTGTTTATTTTTTAGTTATAAAAGGGCACATGTAAAGAGATGCTAACAGCCTTACAGCACAAGAAATTATAAATCAAGATATTTGAGATACTGAATTTAAACTATGGAGGGAGGAAGACAGTCCATGGACTTTTATGTTCATTTGTACTCACACTTTGATTTTGATTTTGTTACTAGTTGGGGCTACTGCTTGGGACATTGGTTCTTTTCATTGATGCACAAAAGCATTTAAAGTCCATAAAAAAATAAAAGTAAAGCAAAATGGGGTTTATTGAAAATACATTACAAATGAAGCACCAGTCAGTCAACATTGAGTGTGGGAGACAAAATGGTGAGAGCAGCCAATGGCAGAGCTGCTGTAGCTCCCTGGGATGTCAGAGAAAAGGGGCCTTGGAGACAGGTTGTGAGGTGAGCCCAGGATGAGCTGTAATTACTGTTTCTCCCCTTAATGCAGGTATCCTGGGATCCTTTAGTGATTAGGGAAGTGATCAGCAAACTCATTAGTTAATAGAGCCAAATATCAACAGTACAATGATTGAAATTTCTTTTGAGAGCCACATTTTTTAAACTTAAACTTTGTTTAATGCCACTTCTTTAAAATAGACTTGCCCAGCCCGTGGTATTTTTGTGGAAGAGCCACACTCAAGGGGCCAAAGAGCCAGATGTGGCTAGAGAGCTGCAGTTTGCCAACCATGGGGTTAGAGGATATGTGCCTTTGGGGAAAATCTAGGGAAGAGCATGGCATGGGATTGCTCCCTGAAGGTAGAGTACATGATAGAGAAAGCATGGCCCACAACTCCTGGTTTCTAAAGAGACTTTATGTTTAAAGCCTTTTATTTGCTTTCAGGGATGACTGAAACTATCTTTCCTCTGGGATTTCTCTTTCCCATAATGTATACTGAAAATCTATAGGGGTTAGAGTATGAAGTAAAATGCAAATCTACACTAATAAAAGATACAGATGCAAATTGATCAAAATTCACGACACCCACCAGCCAATCAGGAGTGAGTATGTAAATTAACCAAAATGGTGGGTTAATTTGCATAGGCAGGAGATGAGCAGTATAGCAGAACCCATGGTGACAATGCAAGCATTCTGTCCCCAGCCACTCAGCACCTGTGTATGCAAATTACCCCATCATCCTTTGTGGTTAATTTGCATGTTCACTTCTTATTGGCTAGTGGGTCAATTTGCATCTTATTCTTTTATTAGTGTAGATGCCTACTATTAGGACATTTGCTCATGCCGTCATCTGTATTTTGGCAGATGTTTTATCTTTGCCACTGAGTTGTTAATCGAGATTTGAAAGGCTAGGTTCTAAAGACAAAAAATACTTGTTTTTCCAAAAATTGATAAATATTTTTAATCAAAAATTATCATATTATTAAAACTGTGTGTATTCCTTAATGTTGATTCAACTATGGCTAGTATAGATAATGCTTTTAATACATTAATATTTTGTAGCACAATTTTTATAAAGCCATGTACCCAATATTTAGGTTTTGCTGTCATAACCTTTTATACAAGATTTTAAAATTCTATATTTTTATATCTTGTGCCCAATACAGTGCACTCAGGCTTCCATGAAGCTACTTTCATTTGTACAGGTACTTTTCTATGATAAAAAAAGAATAGTGTAGAATCAGTTTTGCTGAACTTGTTGTAATAGTATAAATTAAAAATACAGAGCACCCAGGAAATTTGATTCTGATAAACCTAGGCTAACACAGTAGAAGCTGGATTTGCCCTCTGTATGATTATGTGGAGGTGAGATCGAAATTAGAGGTGACACCCTTCTCTACTTCATTCCCTACCCATGGAATAGTTGTGTATGACTCCATATCTGGTCATTCCAGGGATTGAGGATATTTATGTATATTTCAATATGTATCATACTGATGGGTTAAAAGACAAGGCAGTGAATTGGGAAAGTGCAAGGTCTATCAAAATGTTTTACCTGTTTTAAGCCCTTGTTATTCTTCAAGCACTTTACAAAGTCTTTCTGGACATAGAGACAAATTTCAGATTCTATGCCTCTTAATTACATAAAATGCAGTGACTTGATAGCAGGGATTTTATTGTTTTTATCCTTCACTGGTATTTAATATATTTTTGTGCTTAATGAGGCCTTAATGCTATATGTTATTGAATTTAAACTGCCCCTACCCCTGTAATTCTAGCTCAACCACTGCACTTCTTATAAGGCCACATTACAATTTAGAGGCTCTTAATTTGAGTCAGAATTAGACACTTTGGAGACATTCCACTTTACTCCAGACCTGTTTGATCTTTATTGAGGAGAGATCTGTTGAAGATGAGCCATACCAAAAAAAATCCCCTCCGTTTTTTTTACCTTAACCCTAACCCAATTCAGCTTGAAACTCCAGTTTTTCATTTCATGGTCAACATCTGTGGTAAAACATTTCTATCAGGTATCTCTTACTCATGAGCTTTGCTTCATTTACTTTAGTGACTGCTGCAACTTCTTACCCCATTCTTAAATAGCCATTTCAAGCAGACAATTATTTTCCTACTCTACAAAAAAAAAAAAAAAAAAAAAAAAAAGTAGTGATGTGTGCTGTAGATTCTTTCAACTTCCCTCCTACCATTTCTAAACATACCTGTTTCAACTTAGATAACCTTCATCAGTTTCTCCCTCCTCACCCAGTTTCAGAAGTATACCTATTCACCTGTTTAAGGAAAAAAAAATCACCTGTCTACAGCTACTACCTAGCAGATCTACCTAAACAATTTAATTCTTCAGTTTTATGTCTCAGATCTTTCTTTGTGCATTGGTTCTTTCACCATAGGTTGCAGACATGCTTAAGGTTTACCCCTATTAAAAACAAAATAATTAATTAATAAGTTAATTAATTAATAAGTTAATTAAAAATAAATAAACAAACCAAAAACTCTTGCCCTGTTCCTGTAGAGAGCTCCTGGAAAGGCACATTCAAATTGAGCATTGATTTAATTATTGTCAGCTGAATCCAGTGGCCTTGGCAGAGCAATGTCCTGGAGATGTACCATGCCAGAGGCGGATACGTTTTCAGCCTGACACTTAGCTCAGGTGCCAGGGGGGTGAGTTTCATTAGCTAAGTTCAGCCAGGCTGAACAGACTCAATTATCTGAATGAAAAATTACAACTTGATCTTTAACCATGACTTTAGCTTGATATTTAGCCATGATTTCTTATAATTCCCTTTGTTTTAAACTTTAGTAAAACTTCCTGGAATCATGCTGTATATAATAAATGTGCTGCACTGGCTCTGGGTCAACTGTCTTTCCATCAGAGGATAGCTGTCACACCTGGTCCCAGTTTTCCCTACTGTCTCTTTCATTTTCTCAATCTGCCATAGCCCCTACTCAGGACTCCTGTACTGTCTCTAGCTGAGCTGGACAGGGTAAAAGAGAAATACTTAATATGGCCCTGTCTCCACAGTTCTTCCAATATCATCTTCTCTATCTGTTCTCTTTGACTGTCAAATTTAATGAAAGAATAATTGCCTCTCCTTTCTTCCCTCCAATTTTCTTCCCAATGCAATAAGACTTTTCATCCCATTAGTCTATTGACATTTTCCAGTGATGTAATTTTTAATCTAGGGCTTATTGCATCCATGTTGTTCATGTCAAGAAAACATTATTGATGTCTATAGTAAAGGACTTTGCTGAATCACTTATTTCTCACAATACTTCTCACTTTCTTAGTTTGTTCCTTTTTAACTATTTGCTATATAATCATTGGTATTCTCCAACATTTAATTCTTTGATACCTGCTCTGTTGCTTTGAAAGGACACTCTGGGAAATCTTGTTTATCATCACGATTTTAATTATTAGATATATTCTTGATCTCTGAAGCTTTCACATACTTAGCAAATGCTTAATAAATGGCAGCTAGAGTTGACTAACTTTGGCATTTCCTGCCAAACTTAAGGAACAATTCCATTTTGCCTACAACTGACTTAGTTGAAATGTTGCATTGAAATATATAGCTTCATGATTACACAATCAAGTCATAGAAATAAGAAGTGGAGGGTTCTCTTGAAATATGGAAGAAGAATGAATCATCTCTGATACAAATGTTTTGGGTATTCATTTGTTGGGATTCATACTTTAGCTTTTTTTTGCATTCATAGGGAATGTAAAGATACATACTTGCTGGACCCTGGGTTAATCCATAGGCTACCAAATGTAGACATTGTCCTTGCTTTTCTACATTTTCTCCTAATGGGGAGACCAGTTAATTCAAGTATTAATTACAGTAGTTAGTAATAAGGGTAGTGACAGCACTTGAGAGGGCGTCATGAGAGCAATAAAAAGAGGATGAGTATAGTTGCATAATGGTATAGAAGGAGAATATGATTAAACAACTGAACTCTGCTTTAGAAAGATGAGTGAAAGTTAATCACCTCTAGCTGCCATTTATTGGAAATTTGCTAAGTATATGAAAGACATTGAGATAAGGACTTTGTGTTCCTTAACTCATTAAATTTTAACAAAATCTCCAGAAGGTATATGCTATCACTTCCCATCACATAAATGAGGAAGCTGAGGTGCAGAGGTTAAATAATTTGCCTAAGTTTATATCTCTAGAAGGTGATAAGGCTTGTCTGACTCAAAAATATGTGTTCTGACCTATATAACCAGAGAAGCATCAGGCCTCTAGGCTGGGGGAATATTTGCAAAGGCATGGACATGAGAATACATGGGCATATTCATGGGATTGCATTAAAGTCATTATAATTGGACCTTAGTTTGGAAATGAGGAAGGACAGGAGGTGTAGCTGGACAGAGCCTTGAAAGACATGGGTTTATATTTCATGTTAATATACTTACTATTTAATCTGAAAAGATGGAGAAGGGTTGATAAAATATAGAAACCAGAAGAGTGCCCATTTGCATTTAGAACATTTGTTTCTGAAACCCTGGAAAATACACTGGGGCTGGAATGGGTAAATGCTGAGGCTGAAGTCAGAGACCTAATTCAATGGCTGTGGTTCTAGGGAGAAAGGAGGAATGTCTAATTTATACAACTGGCATTGCATTTAGGAACTATTAAATAGGTTGAGTCCACCAAAATTCTTCATGGCTAAAAAAAGGGAAGAATCCAGCATGATTCTTAAGCCCAGTATGGTTGACTGGAAGAGAAAATACTTTGGGAAGGTGAGGACTTGTGGGAAGGGTAGGAAATCCATATTGATTTTTGGATATGTCATCTTTGATGTATAGTACTAGGTCCAAGTAGAAATGCTCACACAGGTGGCTTTTCCAGGTCTTGAGGAGAAGGGTGGAATCTGGTTAAATAAAAGTGTATAGGTAGTTAAATCCATGAATAAGGGTAAATACAGGGCAGTGCTGAATATGAAGCCATTGGGAACACTATATTTATTGTGAATCACAGAATAGATTTCAATAAGGAAAGGAAGCTGGGGTGGATAAACAAAGCAGTAGAGGAAATTTTAGAGGCCAAGGGACAGGCACAAGGATGGAGATGCCCACTGGCTCAAGAACTGTAGGGAAGTTGAGATAGAAAGTGAACCATACAGATTAAAATTTTCACAAAGGATAGTTGGTGGCTTTGGCAAGAGTTGTTATAGTGAAGCTAATGTGGAGAGATGGGTGCTAGGGAGCAGAGATTTAAAAATGAAACCAACTAAAGAAATACTTCTAGGTTATTTTTTTATGTTGGTAGGGACAAGAGAGACTAATATGAGGGATTTGCTAAAGTTGGTGAATATTTGACATGTTTTTAAATGTTTAAAAACAAACAAAAGCAAAACCTATATAAATGGAATAGGGACATGTGGGAAGTTGATGATCAACTAGGAAAGTCCTTGAGGAGATTGATGGGGTAGGAGAGAAAAATAAAAACTACTCTCGGAAAAAGGGATTCATTTCTGAAGAGGAGAAATGGGAGTGAGAGGGGAGAAAAGTATGGATTGTTGGTGTTGCAGGTCAATTTTAAGGTGAGGATAATTAGAAATTTCTGGCTTCTCAACTGGACTCAATCTGAATTAAGAAATAAGAAGAGAGGGCTGCTTTGGAGAGTATGGAATAAGCTCCTGCATAAGGAGAGAGATTTAAAAGCTGTTACAGAGGAGAGAAACTTTACATGGAACATGTGTAAAAAGATTCAAGACCACCAAGTTGGGCCTGTACTCTGACACTTTTCTGTTGTTCCCCAGGTAGAAACACTGTAAGACTGATTATTGTCCTGTACTGCCCTTCCAGAGGACATTGGTCATACAGGAAGGATCACACTTACATAATCCTGTGTTATAAAATGTCCTTAGCATCTCCTCTTCCCCAGTCAGAATTTAAAGCTTTGATAAGATAATTCACACTCTCCCCATTCCCAAATCATTGTATCCACACATCCTATCACAATGTACCAGTCAAATAATTCTCAATAAATGTTTGCTGCATCATTAAACATTCTGAGCTATATATTGAGCTTTCACTGCAACCACATGTTGGCTGTCTTCATTACTGAGGAAGGAGATGGTTAGGTTGGTAGTTCACAGAGATTGTAGAATCCAATATTTTTGGCATTTAATATAAAATAATTTGCCATTTGCCTTTTTATATTTAATTATTTGTATTGGCATCAATGATGGTTGTATTAATACTTTTCTATCTGATTAGGATTTCTATTGGAAAATCTTATTTTTCAGAATTTTCTTACTCATGTCAGTTATTTGTATTCTTTATTTAGGGTTTCAAACCTTTTCTGTCCTTTGCTGTTCCATCAGAAAGCATTAGGCAAAAGAGAGAACACCCAAATTAGATAATTTTATTACTAATAGAGTTTAAATAAGTGTATATAGAAGATAAGGTTGTGGTCAACAGTTGGTAGAGTGTCATTTTTGGACTACCCTTATTTATTAATTATATGCAAGGGTTATTCAAGTTATGGTTTATCCAGGTGAATTTTATTTGAATTTAATTAACAGCACTAATTCTATTTAAATGCTTCAGCTTTTCATTTTTGTATATTACAACAAATAATACAGTACAATTAGTACTTCCTGTATTCTGTAGGAAATCAGTTCCTTAAGCATAAGTTATAAAATTGTCCAATAAGCATGCTACCATCATGGTAAGGCCATCTTGGCTTTTAAATAACCTTGAGAGAAAAGAAACACATATAGGCAATCAGTAACACTGAAATGAATTAATGAATATATGCAATTGGACAACATCCTTAGGGAAATAAAATGTAATTGTTCAATCCTTCTCTTCCACCAGGGTGAAATCCATTGCAGAACAAGGTTTATTTCTCTCTCTATGGACAAGAGTAATTTGTATTACTGTCTGAGTTCTACAGCTTATACAGCACAGTGAAAGGCACAGGCCCTTACAAAACCAGATATTCCCAAAGAATTTGTCAAACAATGTCCAGATCCCCATTGAAAGGACACTAGCTAATCCTCTTGTCAACTTCAGAATTGTGCACTGTATTTTCTGACTCTTTCCTCTTTTCTAATTTCAACATCTCAACCACTTCCTTCTCTCCTTTTTGTGCACCATTGCCCCCTCCCCTTAATGCTTCTGTCCCAGGGGAAATGATTCAGAACCCCAAGATGTTGAAAAACTCAATTGGAAGCTTAGGTTTTGCCTGAGGCTTCCTACTATTGGGATTGCTAGAAGTGTAGAGAACTGGGAAGAAGGGATCTTGTGATCCACAAGCTTGGTTCAGACTGCAAGTTCCCAGAAACTTAACAATTTGCACCTCTCAGTTAGAGAAGGTTTAGATCATTGCATAAAAATGCTGTTTTGCCCAGTTTTTAGAGTTTTACCTCCATATGTATGGCACAACATTGCTAAGAGGGCACTTGTCCATGTAGTTGCTCCTTCGATGCTTACCCCAACTCTGTGAAGCAGATCTGTGTTGATTTCTGATCCTCTTAGTAGCAGAGAGTAAACCAAAGCACAGAAAAGTTGCATGAATTTCTTAAGGTCACTTACTGACAAGGGAAATGTAGCATTTTTTTCTCAGGTTTTCTTAACACTGTTTAGTTCCTATTTCAGTATGCATCCTAGCATTCAACTCAATGAGCATTTATCAAATACTATGTTCATCCTATCTAATAAAAGAGTAATATGCAAATTAAACATCACTCCACTCAAGCCAAGCCCACCTGCCATGCCCACCAGCCAATCAGAGCGAGTATGCAAATTAACCCAAACCAAGATGGCTGCAGCCACAGAGAGTAGTTGACAGGCTTGGGTTTTCCCTACAACAGAAGCCAAGCTTTCCACCTGCCCTTACTGGCCTAGGCCTCCAGTTAAGGTTTCAATTATAGAAGACACATAAAACCAAACAAAAATGTTGGCCGCCGGAGTGAGCAGGAGGCTTTGCTCTGTTCCAGGCTACATAGTTTCAACTGTAGAAGGCAAATAAATTCCAGATACCAGGGCCTCTACTTGGGTCAGGGGTTGTGGTTAGCCTGCAAACCACCACAGGCCCCTGGCCCAGGCTGCCCCACACCTCAAGGGAACCCCTACCCTTCAGGGCAAGCCAGCTAGCCCCCACTCTTGCACCAAGCCTCTCTCTAGCCCATCTAATAAAAGAGTAATATGAAGACTGACCATCACTCCAACACACAATATGGCTGCAAACTGATCCTGTTAGAAATGGGGCACAATGGGAATAGGAACTGCTTTGAATCAAAAAGTAGTTTATGAATAGCAAGTGATTATGTAGTGTTTAGCATCTTTAAGATCATGAGTTTTACTTGCTCTTCTACCTTTCATAATAAAACTCCTCTGCTGTGCTATTTGGGTATTGTCAGGTTCTCAAACTTTTGTTCTGAGAACTGTTCTGCTTGTGTAGAGTTCCAGGCGTCATTTAATCTGCATTTCTGCTTGCTGCTATCAAAAGTACTACCTTTCATGTTATTAATTTTCCATGACCTTTCCAATGATGTAGCTTGCTTATTACCTGCATTTAGTCAAGGGCTGACAAATTTCAGCCATGCTCCAGCTGAAAAGAATAGATCAGAAGGAGAATCACGAAATCAAAAATCACGTCATAATGATATTCCCTTGAGGTTTCCTGCTATGGTGTTTTTTTGTTTGTTTGTTTTTTGTTTTTTCTCTTGGACAAGATGTGGGAGAGCTAGGGACCCAATAGAATTAATTTTAATGTAGCCTTGCTTATTGCACCATGACTATGCCTTTTCTTCACAGACTTGGGTGGTCAGTTTCACAAAGCAGTAAAGCTAGCTGAAGTAAACAATCTGCTTTTTTTTCTAGTTTTTGCCAAGCCAGCTGATTACTTTAACCACATACAGTTTCATACTGGCTTTCTTTTTTGAAAGCTCTATTTAAAACCACTAGACATATTACTGCTCTTAAAGGCTTATCTAAGCCTTGAAAACTTCTGCTTTAGATGGGATCAGACCATTCAGTTGAATCAACCATTTGCCTTCTATTCTTCTAGCATTTCCTATTATGAAATTTCTATTACCAGGTTAGGAATGGGGTGTTAATTCTAATGGAATATTTTGACATTGCTTAAAATTAGAAACCAGGACATCTGATTCTGCAACTTAACTGTTTGCCTCTATTGAACTTGAGAAGTTACTTCACTAGGCCCAAGTTATGTCATCTCTACATGGGGATGAAAAGAGATTCCTGCTTTTATGTATTCTCCAATCTAACAAACATCATGAGATCCCTTGTGTGCCAGTTCTTTGTAAACCAAGATGCTTGTCCATTGTTAGTTGTCTTCTTAGGACATTTATTTTGTGAAGTGAGATATTGAGGTTTTGAATCTGGGGTCTCATGAATGGGATGTCTGTGTTGTGTACCATGGGCAGGAAATGGCTAAGAGCAGAGTTTGGAAGGCTTTTCGATCACAAATCTCTCCTATATTGGAAATTTCATTAACTCACAATGGGGGAGGGTTATTTTGGAATAGAGTGTAAGTCACTGAGAGATAATTGTAAACTCAAGACTTAAAAACCATAAGATAGGATTAAGATGGTTGTAAAAGGAATACCAATCTCTGGGATAAAGACAAAGTTTATAATTTTTGGTGTGATTGTTTCATATTTGTTTTCATTTTTTCTTTTTCTCTTTTTTTATTGTTTAAAGTATTGCAAATAGTAATACATATGTCTCAGGATTTTCCCCCTAATTGACCTTCCTCCAGGATTCCCTACCCCTTAGCATATGCCCTCACCCGCCTCTCACTGTCTTGCCTCCATTGGTTGTGTTTATATGCATGCATAGAAGTCCTTAGGTTGATCTCTTATTTCCCCCACCCCCTAACCATCTCCTGCCTTTCTGCTGTAGTTTGACAATCTGTTCCATGTTTCTCTGCCTCTGTATATATTTTTGTTCATCGGTTTATAATGTTGTTTACTATTCATATATGAGTGAGACCATGTGGTATTTTTCTTTCACTGACTGGCTTATTTCACTTAGCATAATACTCTCCAGTTCCATCCTTGCTGCTGCAAATGATAAGAATTCCTTCTTTTTATAGCAGCATAGTTTTCTATTGTGTAGATGTACCACAGTTTTTTTAAAAAATCATTTCCTAATCTTAGCTATTGTAAATTATGCTTCTATGAATATAGGGTTGCATGTATCCTTTCTGATTGGTATTTTTGTTTTCTTGTGATATATTCCTAGAAGTGGTATTACTGAGTCAAATGGCAGTTCCATTTTTAATTTTTTAAGAAAACACCATACTACCTTCCATAGTGACTACACCAGTTTGCAATCCCACCAGCAGTTATTCTCCACATCCTCCCCAGCACTTGTTTGTTGATTTGTTGAGAATAGCAATTCTGACAGGTTTGAGATGGTATCTCATTGTTGTTTTGATTTGCATCTCTTGGATGGTCAGTGATTCTGAGCATGTTTTCATATATCTCTTGGCTTTCTGAATGTCCTCTTTTGAAAAGTGTCTATTTAGGTAATTTTCCCAATTTTTTGATTGGGTTGTTTATCTTCCTTTTGTTAATCATATGAGTTCCCTATAAATGTTCGAAATTAAACCCTTATCACAGATAACATTGGCAAATATGTTCTCCCATGCAGTGGGCTTCCTTGTTGTTTTGTTGATGTTTTTTTTTTTTTTTTTTTTTCTGTGCAGAAGCTTTTTATTTTGATGTAGTTCCATTTGTTTATTTTCTCCTTAGTTTCCATTTCCTTAGTAGCTATATCATGAAATATATTGCTACGACAAATGTCTGCTATTGCTGCCTATGGCTTTCTGTAAGATTTTTGTTGTTTCCCACCTTATGTTTATGTACTTTATCCATTTTGAGTTTATTTTTCTTTATGGTATAAGTTCTTGTTCTAGTTTCTTTTTTTTTTCAAGTTATCTATCCAGTTTTCCAACACTATTTATTGAAAAGACTGTCTTAACTCCATTGTATGTTCTTGCCTGCTTTGTCAATCATTAATTGTGCATAATGGCTTGTCTTAATTTTGGGTTCTCTGTTCTGTTCCACTGGTCTATATGTCTGTTCTTGTGCCAGTATCAGGCAGTTTTGAGAACAGTGGCTTTGCAGTATAGCTTGGTATCTGGTATTGTGATCCCTCAAACATTGTTCTTTCTCAAGATTGCTGCAGCTATTTAGGGTTGTTTTTTTTTTAATTCCAGATGATTTTTTTTTTTTTGCGAATTTTTTTCTAGGTCTTTGAAGTATGCCAATGGTATTTTAATGGGGATTGCATTGAATTTATAGATTGCTTTGTGTAGTATGAACATTTTAATTATGTATATTCTACCAATCCATGAATATGGTATATTCTTCCATTTGTCCATGTCTTCCTCTATCTCTTATATTGGTGTTCTGAAATTTTCTGAGTATATTTCCTTTATCAACTGGTTAAGTTTATTCGTAGGTATCTTAATTTTTTGTACCATCCTTGAATCCCTGGGATAAATTCTACTTGGTTCATGGTGTATGATCTTTTTGATGTATTGCTGGATCCAATTTGCTAGAATTTTGTTGAGGATTTTGGCATTTATGTTCATGATGGATATTGGCCTGTAATTCTCTTTCATTGTGTTGTTTTTATCTAGTTTTGGTATTAGGGTGATGCTGGCTTCGTAGAATGAGCTTGGAAATGTTCCTTCCTCCTGAATTTTCTGGAATAGTCTGAGGAGGATAGGTTTTAGTTCTTCTTTGAGTGCTTAGTAAAACTCTTCTTTGAAGCCATCTGACCCTGGTCTTTTGTTTGCTGGAAACTTTTTGATGACTGCTTCAATTTCTTCTATAGTTTTTGGCCTATTAATATTTTTTGAACCTTCCTGATTGAATTTTGGAAGGTTGTATTTTTCTAAGAATATATCCATTTCCTCCAGGTTATCTGATTTGTTAGAATAGAGTTGTTAATAGTATTTTTTAACAATCCTGTGTATTTCTGTGGGGTCTGTTGTTATTTTTCCTCTTTCATTTCTGTTTTTGTTTGGGTCCTCTCTCTTTGCTTATTGATGAGTTTGGCTAAAAGCTCATCAATATTGTTTATCCTTTCAAAGAACCAGCTCTTGGTTTCATTAAACTTTTGTATTATCTCTATGTCATTTATTTCTGCTCTGATCTTTATTATCTACTTCCTTCAGCTTACTCTAGACTTTTCTTGTTGCTCTCTTTCTAATTATTTGAGTTTTAGAGTTAGCAGATTTACTTCAATCTTTTTCTTGTTTGTTTGTTTTTTAAGTAGGCCTGTAGAGCTATAAACTTCTCTCTCAGGACTGCTTTCATTATGTCCCATAGATTTTGGATTGTTGTGTTGCCTTGTCATTAGTTTCTAGGATGTTTTTAATTTCTTATTTGATCTCTTTGGTAACCCAATCACTGTTTAATAGCATGCTATTCAGCTTCCAAATGATTGGAACTGTTTTTATTGTAGTTTATTTCTAATATTATGCCATTGTGGTCTGAGAAAATGCTTGATATGAATTCAATCTTCTTGAATTTGGAGACTTTGCTAGTGACCCAATCTGTGGTCTATTTTTTAAAATGTCCCATGTGCACTTGAGAAGAACATATATTCTGTGGTTTTAGGTTGAAATATTCTAAAGATGTCAATTAAGTCCATCTGATCTAGTGATTCATTTAGGATTGCTGTTTCTTGCTGATTTTTTGTCTAGAGAGTTTATCCAGTGATATCAGTGGTGTATTAAAGTCTCCTACTATGATTTTATTCTTGTAAATCTCTCCTTTGAAATCTTTCAGGAGTTTTGTGGGGGGAGGAGGGGTGTTTTGTTTTGTTTTGTTTTTGTTTGTTTGTTTGTTTTTTATGTATCTGGGTGCTCCTGCACTGGGTGCATATATGTTTATCAGGGTTATATCCTCTTGTTGTATCAAACCCTTTAGTATTATGAAATGGTCTTCTTAATCTTGTTATGGCCTTTACTTTGAGATCTGTTTTGTCAGATGTAAGTATTGCTATCTCAGCTTTTTTTCATTTCCATTTGCCTGAAAGATATTTTTCCATCTCTTCTTTTTCAGTCTGTGCGAATCCTTTGTTCTGAGGTGGGTTTCTTGTAGACAGCACATATTTGGGTCATGTTTTTTATTCATTCATTCACTTGGTGTTTTTTGATTGGGGAGCATTTAAATCATTTACATTTAAAGTTATTATTGAAAGGTAATTGTTTGTAGTCATGTTTATTTTTTGTACCTTTGTTCTTTCTTACCTTTTTATTTCTTCTTTTTACACCAGTTCCTTTAGCATTTCTTGCTAGCTTGGTAGTGATAAATACTCTTAGCCTTTTTTTTTTTTTTTTTTTTTTTTCAGTGATGCTCCTTATTTCCCATTCACTTTTGAATGATAGCCTTGCTGGATAAAGTATTCCTGGATTCAGTCCCTTGGTTTCAATTACTTTGTAAGTTTCTTTCCATTCTTTTCTGGTCTGACATGTTTCTGTTGAGAAATCCTATGATAGTCTAATGGGAGCTTTCTTGTATGTACTTTTCTGTCTCTCTTGCATCCTTTAAGATTTTCCCTTTGTCCTGAATATTTTCCATCATAATTATGATGTGTCTTGGTGTGGGTCTTTTTGGGTTCATATTGTTTGGGACTGTATGCTTGTGTGATTTTTTTTATTCTCTATATCAGGGAAGTTTTCTGGCATTATTTCTTCAAATAGGTATTCTAACTGTTGTTCCGGCACAACTATTATTCATATGTTGCTTTGTTTCATGTTGTCCCATAGTTCCCTTAGGTTCTCCTTCTGTCTTTTAATTTTTTTTGATCCAATTGCAGTTCAGTTTGGGTGTGTTTTGTTTCCCTGTCTTCTATTTTGTTAATATAGTCCTCTTCTTTCTTAGTTTACTGTTGAAACTTTGCATGATGTTTTTTTATTATTATTAAATTATTATCTTTATACATATACCATTGCCCCCGCACCCATACATGCCCTCCCTCCCCAGAGTTTTGTGTCCATTGGTTGTACTTATATGCATGTATATAAGTCCTTTGGTTGATCTCTTTTCTCCCCCAGATCTCCCTAACCTCCCTGCTATAATTTGACAGTCGGCTTGTTGCTTTACTGTCTCTATATCTATCTTTTGGTTCTTAAGTGTATAATGTTCTTTATCATCCATAAATAAGTGAGGTCACAAGATGTTTCTCTTTCATTGAATGGCTTATTTCTCTCAGCATGATGTTCTCCAATTCCATCCAGGTTGCTGCAAATGATGAGAATTTCTTTTTTATGGCAAAATAATATTCCATTGTATAGATGTACCATAGTTTTTTTTCCAATCATCTGCTGATGGGCATCTAGGCTGTTTCCAAATCCTAGATATTGTAAATTGTGCTTTAATGAACATACGGGTGCATATATCCTTGCTGATTGGTGTTTCTAGCTTCTTGGGGTATATTCCTAGGAGTGGGATTACTGGGTCAAATGGGAGTTCCATTTTCAGTTTTTTGAGGAAGCTCCACACTGTTCTCCACAGTGGTTGCACCAGTCTACATTCTCACCAGCAATGCACGAGGGTTCCTTTTTCTCCACAACCTCGCCAACACTTGTCATTTGTTGATGTTGGCCATTCTGACAGGTGTGAGATGGTACCGCATTATTGTTTTGATTTGCATCTCTCGGATAATTAGTGACTTTAAGCATGTTTTCATGTGCCTTTTGGCCTTCCTTCTGTCTTCTTTTAAAAATATTCTTATGTCCATTGCCCATTTTTTAATTGGATCATTCATCTTCCTTTTATTTAGTTGTATAAGCTGTCTGTAGATGTTTGAGATTAAACCTTTATCAGTGATAACATTTGCAATATGTTCTTCCATTCAGTGGGCTTTCTTTTTGTTTTGTTAATGGTTTCTTTTGCTGTAAAAAAAAAAAAAAAAAAAAAAAAAAAAAAAAAAAAAAAAAGCTTTTTATTTTGATGTAGTCCCATTTGTTTATTTTCTCTTTAGCTTCTATTGCCCTTGGGGCAGTGTCAATGAAGAAGTGCTTTTGGCATATGTCTGAGATTTTGCTGCCTGTGGATGCCTTTAGTATTTTTATGGTTTCCCATCTTATGTTTAAGTCCTGTATCCATTTTGAGTTTATTTTTGTGTATGGTGTAAGTTCATGATCTAGTTTCATTCTTTTGCATGTATCTGTCCAATTTTCCCAACTCCATTTATTGAAGAGACTGTCTTGACTCCATTCTATATTTGTGCCTCCTTTGTCAAATATTAACTAAGCATAGTGATTTGGGTTGATATCTGGGTTCTCAATTCTATTCCATTGATCTATATGTCTGTTCTTGTGCCAGTACCAGGCTGTTTTTAGAACAGTGGCTTTGTAATACAGCTTGAAATCTGGTATTGAGATCCCTCCTACTTTACTCTTCTTTCTCAGGATTGCTGTAGCTATTCAGGGTCTTTTGTTGTTCCAAATGAACTTTTGAAGAGTTTTTTCTAGGTCAGTGAAATATGCCGTTGGGATTTTAATGGGGAGTGCATTGAACCTATAGATTGCTTTGGGAAGTACGGACATTTTGATGATGTTGATTCTACCAATCCATGAACATGGTATGTTCTTCCATCTGTTTACATCTTCCTCTATCTTTTTTTTTCAGTGTTGTGTAGTTTTCCACACATAAGTCTTTTACCTCCTTAGGTAAGTTTATTCCAAGTATATTAATTTTTTTTTGGTATGATGGTAAATGGGATTGCCTTTTTATTCTTTGTTTCTGCAAGTTCACTATCGATGTATAGAAATGCCATAGATTTATTGGCGTTAATTTTGTATCCTGCTACATTGCCAAATTCATTTATTAAGTCTATTAGTTTTTTGATGGAGTCTTTGGGGTTTTTATGTACTATATCATGTCCTCTGCAAATAAGGATAACTTTACTTCTTCTTTTCCAATTTGGATGCCTTTTTTCCCCACTTCTTGTCTAATTGCAATGGCTAGTTCTTCCAGTACTTTGTCAAACAGGAGTAGTGAGAGTGGGCATCCCTGTCTTGTTCCTGTTCTTAGAGGGAATGGTTTTAGTTTTTGCCCATTGAGTATGATGTTGGCTGTGGGTTTATCATATATAGCTTTTATTATGTTGAGGTATGATCCTTGTACTCCCACCTTGTTGAGAGCTTTTATCAGGAAAGCTTGTTGGATTTTATCAAATGCTTTTTCTGCATCAATTGATATGTCTATATGATTTTTATCTTTCCATTTCTTTATGTGATGTATCAAGTTTATTGATTTGCAGATATGGTACCATCTTGCATTCCCAGAATAATTCCTACTTGGCCATGGTGTATGATCTTTCTGATGTTATGCTGGAGCCTATTTTCTAGAATTTTGTTGAGGATTTTGGCATCTAAGTTCATGAAGGATATTGGCCTGTAATTCTCTTTCATTGAATTGTCTTTTTCTGGTTTTGGTATTAGCATGATGCTGGCTTCATAGAAGGAGTTTGGAAGTGTTCCTTCCTCTTGAATTCTTTGGAATAGTCTGAGGAGGATAGGTTTTAGTTCTTCCTTGAATGTTTGATAAAACTCTCCTGTAAAGCCATCTGGCTCTGGGCTTTTGTTTTCTGGAAGCTTTTTGATGATTGTTTCAATTTCTTCCCAAGTCACTGGTCTATTGAGGTTTTTAGATTCTTCTTGATTGAGTTTTGGAAGGTTATATTTTTCTAGGAATCTGTCCATTTCCTCCAGGTTGTCCAGTTTGTTGGAATAGAGTTGTTCGTAGTATTTTGTTACAATCATTTATATTTTGGTGGGGTCTGTTGTTATTTCACCTCTTTCATTTCATTGTTTTCTTATCCAATCTGTTACCCTATGTCTTTTGATTGGAGCATTTAATCCATTTACATTTACAGTTATTATTGATAGGTATTTATTTGATGCCATTTTTATTCTATACCCCTGTGTTCCTTCTTTGTTTCCTATTTCTTTATTTTTATAGAAGACCCTTTAGAATTTCTTGCATCACTGGTTTGCTGGAGATAAATTCCTTTAGTCTTTTTTTGTCTGTGAAGCTCCTGATTTTACCTTCAATTTTGTTGATAGCCTTGCTGGGTACAGGATTCTTGGATTCAGACTCTTCCTTTGCATGACTTTGTATATTTCATCCCATTCCCTTTTGGCCTGATAAGTTACTGTAGAGAAATCAGTTGCTAGTCTGATGGGGGTTCCTTTATATGTAACTTTCTCTCTCTCTTTGGCTGCTTTTAAGATTCTTATTTTGTCCTTGGTGTTTGCCAGTTTAATTATAATGTGCCTTGGGGTCGGTCTTCTAGGGTTCATTTTGCTTGGGACTTCATGAGCATCTTGGATTTGTGTGGGTTTTTTCTTCTGTATCTCAGGAAAGTTTTCTGTCATTATTTCTTGAAATACATTTTCCATGTCTTCCTCAATTTCCTTTCCTTCTAGAACCCTTATTACTCTAATATTGTTTTGTTTTGTATTGTCCCAAAGTTCCCGTAGGCTCTCATCCTGCTTATTAATTTATTTTTTTCTAGAAGCTGCTCTAATTGGTTATTTTTTTTTTCAATCTTGTCTTATAGCTCACTGATGCAGTCCTCTGCTTCTTTTAGTCTGCTCTTCATTCTTTCTATTGAGTTCTTCATAGTAGCGATGTCATTTTTCATTTCTTCTTGAGTCATCTTCATTTCCTCTTGGTTTTTCTTCATTTCCTCTTGGTTCTTACTCATATTGTCATATTTGTCTTCCATTCTTTTTAGCCATCTTATGATCTGCATGGTGTTTTTTATTGCAGCTATATATCTCTCCATTTCTTCTTTATTATTACATAAGTTAATGATTTTTTCATCCCACTTCTTCATGATTCTTACATAAGTTGTTGATTTTTTCCTCCATCTGATTTATGAAATGTATGACCCTTAGTTTAAATTCTTTTTTTTATATATTGCTTGCCTCTGCTTCACTTAGCTGCTTTTATGGAGATTCTTCTTTTTCTTGCCTTTGTGGGTTTCTTTGTCTACCCATTTTTGGTTTCACCTTCTGATCTAGATGTTGAGTTGTGCAGGGGATGTTCCTTGGGTGGCAGTGGCTCCTCAGGATGTGGTTGCTCCTCAGGTGGTTGCTGGTCTGGCTGCTTCTCAGTTGTCAGTGGCTCCTCTGTTGGGTGCTGTTCACTGCATTAGTGTCACCTCTGACTGGCAGGGGATGCTGCTCTCAAAGCTGCTGTTCCTATGACAGGGGTGGGCTGCTCACATGGCTAGTAGGATCAGAGCTGGTTGTACAGTGCTGCTGTTACTCAGATGGGGCAAGCTGGTAGTGAGGCTGCCATTTCTTGGACAGGGGCAGGTTGCTTGCTGGGCTGGTGCTCCATATACAGGCACAAGCTCTTTGTGAAGCTGCTGCTCATTAAATGGGGGATGGGCTGTTTGCGTGGCTGCTGCTCCTCAGGTGGGAGTGAGCTACTCATGTGGCTGCTGCTCCTCAGATGTGGGTGGGCCACTTACCCAACTGCTGCTTGTTGGACAGGTGCAGGCTGCATGTTGCTGCTGCTCCTTAGACCAATGTGGACTGTGCAGGGCTACCACTCCTCATATCGGGGCAGTTTGCTCATGTGGCCGTTGCTCATCAATTGTAGGTGGCTGCTCTTGTGGCTGCTGCTCCTTAGATGAGGTGGGCTGCTCGTGTCATTGCTGCTCCTCAGATAAGGAAGTGACCACTTATACAGCTGCTGCTCCTTTTAACAGGGGTAGGCCATGTAAGGCTGCTACTGTTGGGCCTGGGGAAGTCTGTTCATGGGGCTGATGCTCCTTGAACAGGAGTGGGCTGCTCAAGGGCCTGTTGCTCGCATGGTTGCAATTCCTTGGGCTAAAGTATTGGGCCGGTCAGAGGGTAATGTGCTTCAGAACTCACAGGAGCCTATTCCCAGGGTGGCTGGAGACTCATTAACCATGGGACCACAGCCAAGGAAGCAGGTCCCTGGCAGGGGTGGTTATAGATTCCCAAGTGTTCTCTGAGGTTACCCTGGTTGAGATGAGGCTAGGCTCGCAGTTACAGCAGTTTTTCCATTCAAAAAGACTAGGTTTCTGAGGACAAGCTGGCCTCCCAGTACTTTTGGGTTTTTTTTTTGTGTGTGTTTTTTAAATATATTTTATTGATTTTTACAGAGAGGAATAGAGAGTTAGAAACATTGATGAGAGAGAATCATCGATCAACTGCCTCTTGCACACCACTACTGGGGATGTGCCCACACCCAAGGTACATGCCCCTGACCGAAACCGAATCCAAGACCTTTCAATCTGCAGGCAACACTCTATCCACTGAGCCAAACTGGTTTCGGCCTCCCAGTACTTTTTCAATGGTAGCAGAGGCTGGCTAGTTAGGTGAGCCCAGTTAGCCTTCCCCTGAAGGTACTGTGGAAATCTAACTGTTCCTTACTCACATACACACACACACACACACACACACACACACACACACACACACACACCTCACATGACCACACACTGCTCTTTTGAATTCTTCCCTCCCTCACGCTCTCTTCTTCACTGCCTCCTTCTTCCTGCCTCTGTAGTTGTGTCTGGGTGTTACTGATCCATTTGTGGATGGAATTTCCTCTCCAGGAGTCTGATTAATGTGGCTCACTCTCTAGATACTGTCTGGACAGGATAAAATTCACCTTGATAAGTCACAGCACAAAGGGAACAAAGCACAAATATATTCGCAACATCAATTACCCCACTATAAGTAACCACCTGAGAAAAGGAGAATTAGAGAGAGAAAAGAGGGCACAAATTATATCAAAGAGAGAGAAAAAGATGAGACAAAAGAAAAAGAAGAAAAACATATATGTATATATACATGTGTGTGTGTGTGTGTGTGTGTGTGTGTGTGTGTGTGTATAAAACACCACAAAACCAATAGATAAAGCAAAAAATGCAAACAATGAACACTCAGCAAACAGTGTGGGTGCAGAATCTGTAGAGGCTGAGCTTATATACAGAAAATAAGGTTAAGAATTGGATGAATATGGGAAGGCCCTCAGTTCAGTGTAGAGGAAGTAGAAAAGGGATAGGTGAATAAGAAGAAAGATAACAAGAAAGATAACAGGGAGAGAAGAGTCTGGGTCTCTGCATGCTCCTCCCCTCCAGGTGCTGCGTGTTCTTTACAGTCCTTCATGCTGCACCCTCTAGGTTCAGCCTTTTGTTACTGTGAACACAAATCTAAAATCCCCTGCAGTCCAGCAGTCCTATGGTGCTATTCAAGTTCCCTCTGACCCTCTGGGCTCAGAGGTCTGGCAAATTCTTCTTCTCAGATCCTTGATTTTACCTTTTTATGGGATCCTATGCCCTTTCTAGCTGTAAACTGTGTCTACTGCAGAGTCTCCTTTGCCAATATTGAGTTGGATGTTATTCCTTTCAGCTGTTCATTCTGTCTGCTCTGGGACAAGGCTAGGGACACATATTTCACCAACATTTTGTCTTTTCAGGTCATGTTTTCATACCCATTCATTCACTCAATGTCTTTTGATTGCAGGATTTAATCCATTTACATTTAATGTTATTATTGATAGGTACTTATTTGTAGCCATTTCTGTATTTTATGCCTGTGCAGCTTCTTCTCTTTTTATTTCTTCTTTTTACAGCATTCCCTTTAGCATTTCTTGTATTGCTGGTTTGGTAGTGATAAACTCATCTAGCCATTTTTGTCTTAGAATTTCCCCCTCAGTTTTGATTGATAGTCTTGCTGCATAGAATATTCTTGAATTCAGTCCTTTGCTTTGCATCACTTTGTATACCTCCTTTCATTCTCTTCTAGCTTGATGTGTTTCTGTTAAGAAATAATTTGATAGTTTGATAGGGGATTCTTTGTAGGTAACTTCATGTCTCTCTTGAAACCTTTAAGATTCTCTCTTTGTTGTCAACATTTGTCATTGCAATTATGATGTGCCTTGGTGTGGGTCTTTTGGGGTTCATCTTGCTGGGGATTCTCTGTACTTTATAACTGTTTTCTTACCCATATCAGGGAAGTTTTCTGTCATTATTTCTTCAAATACATTTTCTAATCCTTGCTTCTCTTCTTATCCTTCTTCTAGCCCTATTATATGTATGTTACTTTGCTTTGCATTGTCCCAAAGCTCCCTTAGGCTCTCCTGCTTTTTAATTTTTTTCTCTGGTTGCTGCTCAGATTGTGCTTGTTTCTGTAACTTATCTTCTGACTAATTTGGTCATCTGCTTCTTCTAGTCTACTGTTGAAACCTTACATGTTATATTTTATTGTAGTTATGTCACTATTGATTTCTTCCTGGTTTTTGCCTCGATTGTTGATTTTCTCATCCATCCAGTATATGAACGCTATGACCATTACTCTGAAATCTCTTTCTGTCATGTTGCATGACATCACTTATTTTCTTTCTTGTGGAATTCCTTATTTTCTTTCTTCTGGGGATTGTATCAATATCATTGTCACCCCATTCTCATTATCACCAGAAGGTTCAAATGTTAAGTTATAGGGACATGGGCCATGTGCAGTGGGAACTTCACACCCGCTCAGCGTCACTGAAGAGCTCTGACCATGAGACATGTGGCTGCCATAGATTGGTGGGAGCCATGTCCTCCCCGGATCAGAGTCACAGGCATTTAGTGTGGCCTCATGTGCACACCTAGAATCATGGACCCTGCCTTCACAGTACTGAAACAGAGGCCCCATTGGCATGTGCCAAAAAATCAGAGTCCCTTAGCACATATCAGGAGTCAATAACTCCCTGTGCCTGCTCTGAGAATCGAGTATAAGAGTCTCTATTCCTTGAGGTGGCCTCACACTGAAAATCAGGGTCCCTGTGTGCACATGCAGAAAGAGTTGGAGTCTCTGGCTCTTAGTGTGAACACACTGGGAATCATGGGTCCAGGCGCACAAGATGAGAAACAGAGCCAAGTCACTGCTGCTCAGTGCTACCTCGCTAGTGGAGAATCCAGGTGCCAAAGCAGACCAGGTTGCCCAGTCCCACTGTGTCACCAAGAAGTCCACTCCTGCACTGTGGAAACAGCTTTCTGTGTGTGCTTGTCCTGAAACAAGGTCATGTTGCTCTGCTATCCTGTATGGGTGTGGGCTGTGTACCCACAAGTATGCACTGCAGGAAACACACTCCCCACTTCTGTGTAATTCAGCACAGCCTCCCTGCATGGGCCCTGGGATCTGACTGTGGGAAAAAAACTTTCCATGTTCACACACCCAGATTCAAATTCGCTGCATGGGTGTGGGGTCTGGTCATGGGAAACAAACTTCTCAAGTTCATGCTCTCAGGTTCAAATTCAACAGAGTCTCCCTGCATGGGTGTGGGGGTCTAATCACAGGAAACGAGCTTCGTGTGTCTGAACACCCAAGCTCAAATTCAGGTAGAGCTGCTGCTGCTGTGTGTGGGAACAAGGTCTGTTTGCACAGAGAGGGTCTATCAGGTCCTATGCCACTGCCGTGGGGCCAGCAGGGAGGGGAATTGGCTCTGTGACTCACAGAAACCTGCAGTTGGGATTCCTGGGGTCTTAGTATCTGGGGATCTGCAACTGTGGTTGCAGGTCTTTTACCCTAGTGGGTGTAGGGTCCCTGTTTGCATCTGAGAACTTATTGAGTAGCGGTGAGGATATGATCCAAGTCTCAAGCAGTTCTGTTCTTCAAGATGGCATGGTCTCTGTGCCTGCACTGGCCATCGTGGAGTGTTTGCAGTGGTGGTAGGGTTTTGATATCTAAGACTACCTGCTTTGGCAGCCCCTTGGAAGACCTGCAAGATCTAACTGTCCCTAGCTCTCACTCACACACCAAACACATCTACACATGCTTCTATCACTCCACCACTCTCTCACACACTCTCCCTCCCTACCTTCTTATCATTCACCATCTTGGGTCCCCTCTCTTTTCATATTTGTTTTCAAAGTCCCCTGATAAAATAAGAACTATGCTTACTGTTAGAGCAATTAAAATGCAAAAATAGGGTTTTGTTCTAGAGAGTGTAGAGGATTCTATGAGAGGTCTCAGACATTTGGCTGTGAACCCGCTTTTATTTTTTTTTAAATAGTTATAGCATCATATGAAGTTTCAAAGATTGAACAGAGAGGTGTTTTGTACTCTTATCCAGTTTCACCCAATGGTTACATTTTATGTAATGGTAGTTAAATGTCAAAAGCAGCCAGTTCACAATGGTCCAATGTGTATATATTTATTTTTGTTATATATTTGTAATATATTTATTTTTGTACATTTCTATAATGACCACAACAATCAGAATATAGAACTAACCCATTAACACAAGAATATGCCTCATGCAAGACCTTTATAGTCACTGTCTCACTTGCTATCACTAACAAAGCACAATTTGTTCTCCATATCAATACTTTGGTCATTTCCAAAATGTTATATAAAAGTATATAATATTTTGAGATTGGCTTTTTTCCCTAGTCAGCACAATGCCATTGAGATTTATTCCTGCTAGAGCATCGTGTAGCAATTTCTCTCTCTCTCTCTCTCTCTCTCTCTCTCTCTCTCTCTCTCTCTCTCTCTCTCCTCTCTCTTATATTTCATACCATTGGTATATTGCACCTTGTTGAGCCATATACTTACTATAGAATGTCTTGATTGCTTTTAGTTGTTTTGTGCTATTGCTCATGATATTTCTATAAACCACCATGTACAATTTATATGGATAAATGCATAGAAATATAACTACTGGATCGTATGTATTTAAAGCCATAGTTTTTGAATAAACTACCAAACTATATTCCAGAGTGGTTTTTCCATTGAACATTCCCATCAGGAACATATGAGTGATGTAGTTCCCTCATATCCTTGCCACATTTTGCACCTTTTTTTTTTTTTTAAGGGAAAAGGAAGAACCTCCTATGCCCAAAACAGTTCATTGAAGCAGGTTCTTGCAAAGTTATTTTTATGAATTTACACATCATTAGAGCAGCACAGGCACCATCCCTGTCCTGAATGGGTGTTATGTGATGGTGTACTAGCCAATTTAAATATTCCTCTGTTATTATTATAATTGTTGACATAAAGTCATTGCAAGATCCTTATATTAGTTTTCCAGTGCTATATAATAGATAACCTGAAATGTAGCAGCTTAAAACAGCTCCCATTCATTAGCTCACAGATTTGTAGATCACAATGCTGGAAACAGTGGGGATGGGTTCTAAAAGAAAGGCATCCAGGCTGTATTCTCATATGGGACCCGTTCCAAGCTCGCATGATTGTACAGAATTTAGTTCCTAGTGACTGCAGAACTGAGATCCCTGTTTCTATGCTGGATGTCTGCTAAGGGCTTTTCTCAGATCCTAGAGTTTGTCCCATTCCTTGTCAATACAGCCTCTTCCAACTTCAAGCAAAAGAACACCACCCTCTAATTAACCCCTGTGACATGTTGGATTTCTTAGGCCAAGAAGACCACAGATCCTTTTCAGGGCTCACTTGATAGGTCAGCTCTCTCTAAAGACAATCTCATTATCTAAAAATCAACTGATTGAGGACTTAAACACATCAAGCAAAATCCCTTTGGTCATGTGACACAACAATCCTGGGAATGAAATATATCCTCTTCCCAGTCCCACCTGTACTGCAAGGGAAAGAAATTTCAAAAGGCTGATTGCAGGGATTCTGGGTTTGATTAAATAACTGAGGCTATAGCGAATTCAGTGCCTCAAATAAGCCGTCACAATTCTAACCATCACGTTAAAATTTGGCTTGATTTTAGTGTAAGTTTTATTGTGACCTTCTTTTGTGGAAACTGATGTTCTAGGTTCTGTGATGGTTTATCATGTTCAAGGCTTACCTCAGATATGTTTCAGGTTCAGTTCTCAACCACCATAACAAAATGAGTAAGAAAACCAACCTTTTGGAGAAGGAAGATGGCTGCTAATGGGAAGGCAGACTGCTAGATATTGCGTAAATGAGAGAACAAAGGGAAAGTGTGTGGTCACACAGGGAGTGTTTGTGAGTTGAAGGACAGTTATACTTCTGGGGACTGTGGGGGATTGCTGGACGGGGTTCTCCTGATTGGGCAGCTTCCACTGCTGCTGGTATCCCTCCTTGAGTTACTGGCTCTATCATGGAGACTGTTCCATCTAGAAGTGGAGAGTGGATGTTATTGGAAGCCTGAAAACCCTGGCAATTTACAACAATGGCACCCAGTGTACTGCTGTGACCCTGGGAACACGGGTCCCCAAGAAGCACACAGATTTGGGAAATCTGATCTTTCTGCACCCTCTCGCAGGAAGATCAGATTTCACCTGGGGTAAGATGAGGACTGTGGTCCGGACAGGAGAGAGAAATGTGCACATGGGATCCAGAGGATCTGGGGAAGTCTCCACCCAGAAAAGTCCACATCCTATTGGGCAGGCATGATCCACTAATGTGGAAGGGAATCCAAATGGCTGCTAACAAAATAAAACTCTAAAAGGCAACCCATAGCTGAACTAGGTGCAAAAGGATTGCTTAAAAATTTTAAGAATGTGCCGACTGCTTAGACATAAAGAGAAAAAAGACTGCACAGACTTATGCTTCATCGCCAGATTTCATGCACTTACTCTGGCTCTTTTCTCTCTCTCTTTTTCTATTTTTTCCTCTTTAAATCCTTGCTTTTGATTACTAAGCTCAATACATAGGATCACCCAATTGGGGACACTTTAAGAAACTGCAGAGGAAAGTTGTTTTGGTGGAACCTGGTGATCAGAAAACCAGCTGTGTGGCAGCCCATTCTCCCAAACCAGTATTAAGTGCACAGGGAAAACAAAATCTAAACACTAGCTAGAGAGGACCTATAGACCCAGAGGTCAATCCAGAATCACTGCCACCCGGGGATTGAATCACAAATTGACTCTGTGTAAATACAAATAAAGGAGTATAAGAAAGGAAGAAATATTATCTGCTTGAAAATCAGGACTATGGCCTACAACACTGAAGAGCAGTGGAATACAGGGATCTTCAATACTGTCCTGACTAGGAAACAGGCATGCCAAACAGAACAGTAGAGTAAGTGAATGACCTTCACTGCTGCACTTTTCTTCCCCCATAATTTACTTCAGAAATTAAATTTTTCCTCACTTTATTTTTACCTTTTTAATTATTACATTTTTTTATTTTTAATCAGTATTATTACTACTACTATTTTACCATTTTTAAAGTGTCATTTTATTTTATTTTGGTATCAGTGTTCTACATTCTATTTTTATCTTTGTCATCATTTTACTCTTATCTCAACTTTACCTTTATGCCAACACTCACTTCTTCACCTTTCTACTTTTGTTGTCTTGTTTTTCTTACCCTATTCCTGGTTTAAATTTTCCCTATTTCTTCTTTTCACCACATGTTAAAATTTTACCCTATTTATATACCTAATTTCAAATCCCCTGCTCTTAGTCCATACAAATCTCTCTCTTCTCTTTATTCACTAACAAAATTTTTTTTCACTCTGTCTTTTTGTTGTTGTTTGCTTAATTGTTGATTATTTGGTTTTTAATGCTTGTTTGTGAGATTATTTTGCATTTTCTTTTTGTTCTGTTTTCATTTATTTTTTTTGTTTGTTTCTGTTTTCCCTTGCCTCACCTGATATTAGTTGTTTGCAATTTGCATTCATCTATAGGTATTTCATGTTGACATTTGTTGGAATTAGTGACTATTCTATTGGAGTTTTCTCCCCAAATAAATAGTTTTTCCCCTCTTCTTTTTTATTCTCTTTCTTTTCTCTCTTTCTTTTATTTTCTTTTTCCCCTTTCATTTATGATTCTCTTCATCTCTCTCCCCTGCCCCCTTTCTAATTTTTTTCTTCTTCTTTCTTAATTATTCCCTAATTCTCTTTTCTCTGGTGGTCATCTTTATATGGGGTTATTACTATCATCAATACATTTGTGTACAGTACCTTGTGTGTTGTGCATTTTTGTGTTGTATTTTGTGCCTTTAAATCAATGAGGTGAGAGATAACTACATAACCAGAAACCTGGAGAAGAGAGATCATGGGGAGTCAAAGAAAGAGCCTGCATATGAAAGAACCGCAGGCATCACCAGAAAATGAACTAAATGAAATGAAGGCAAGCAACCTGTTAGAAAAAGAATCAGAGAAATGGACATAAGGTGGAAGAAAAAGAATGGAAGACAAATTCAAGAAAATGTGTAAGAGCCAGTAGGAAATGAAGAAGAACAAAGAAAAAATGAAAAATTACATCACTGCTATAAAAAACTCAATAGAAAGCCTCAACAGTAAACTAGAAGAAACAGAGGACCACATCAGTGAGCTAGAATACAAGGTAAGAAAATATACTCAAGCACAACAGCTTCTAGAAAAAAAGTTTAAAAGCAGGAGGAGAGCCTAAGTGAACTTTGAGACAACACAAAATGAAACAATATCTGCATAATAGGGTGCTAAAGGAGAGGAAACAGCAAAGAATAAAAAATCTGTTTGGAGAAATAATGACAGAAAACTTTCCTGATGTAGGAAAGAAAAACTCACACAAATCCAAGCAGCTAACAGAGTCCCAAACAAAATAAATGCCAAAAGACTGATGCCAAGGCACATTATAATTAAACTGGCAAATACCAAGGACAAACTAAGAATCTTAAAAGCAGCCAGAGAGATATAGAAACTTACCTAAAAAGGATCCCCCATCAGACTAGCAACTTATTTTTCAACAGAAACATATCAGTCCAGAAGTGAATGGAATGAAATATACAAAACCATGAGTCCAAGAATACTGTACCAATCAAGGCTATCAATCAAAATTGAGGGTGAAATGAGGAGCTTCACAGTAAAAAAAAAAAAAAAAAAAAAAAAAAAAATTAAGGGAATTTATTACCACCAAACCAGCAATGAAGAAATGCTAAAGAGTCTACAGTAAAAAGAAGAAATAAGAAACAAAGAAGGAACACAGGGGTAAAGATTAAACATGGCGATAAACAAATACTTATCAATAAAAACTTTAAATGTAAAAGGATTAAATGCCCCAATCAAAAGACATAGGGGAACTGAGTGGATAAGAAAATATGACCCATAAATCTGCTGTGTAGAGGAAACCCACCTCAGAAAAAAAGACACCCACAGACTCATGGTGAAGAGATGGAAAAAGGTATTTTAGGCAAATGGAAATGAAAAAACCAAAAGCAAAAGTAAACAAATAAACCTGGGGTAGCAATACTTATATCTGACAAATTAGATCTCAAAATGAAGAACATAAAAAGAGATAATGATTTAGTGGGAAATTAATGCTTTGCATTTGTATACTGTAAATATAAATGACGATTTGTTTGAAATGTGTAACTTTGATATGCAAAAGATAATAACTCACAATGTTAATATTAAATATTCCTTCAAAATAAATAAATAAATTAATTAATTAATTAATTAATTTAAAAAGAGAGAGAGATAAGGAAGGTCACTTCATAATACTAAAGGGAGCAATCCAACAAGAAGAAACAACTCTGTTAAACATATATGCACCCAATACAGGAGCACCCAGATACATAAAAAAACAAAACAAAAAAAAAACCTTCTGGATATTATCAAGGGAGAGACTGACAGAAATACAATCATAGTAGGGGACTTGAATACCACACTATCACCACTGGACAAATCCTCAAAACAAAATTTAGCAAAAAAATATCAATCCTAAAAAATGACTCACTAGATCAGATGAAATTAACTGACAACTTCAGAACATTTAACCATAAAACCACAGAATATACATTCTTCTCAAGTGCGCATGGGTCATTTTAAAGATAGACCATATATTGGGTCACAAACAAAGTCTCTTCAAATTCAAGAATATAGAAATCATATCAAGCATCTTCTCAGATTGAAACGGCATAAAACTGGAAATCAACTATAATAAAAACAATTTAAAAAATCAAACACCTGGAGACTAAAAAGCATGCTATAAAACAATGACTGGGTTACCAGTGAGATCAAAGAAGAAATAAAAAACATCACAGTAACAAACAGCAATGAACACACTATAATTCAAAATCTATGGGGCACAGCAAAAGCAGTTTTGAGAGGGAAGTCCATATCTCTACAGGCCTACTGCAAAAAACAAGAAACAATGGTAATTAATTACCTAACCCTATAACTCAAACAGTTAGAAAGAGAGCAACAAGAAAAGTCCAGAGTAAGTAGAAGGAAGGAAATAATAAAGAATAGAGTGGTGATAAACAACATAGAGACCAATTTAAAAAAAAAAAATAAGAAAGCATACACAAGATTCCTTGAAAGTATAAACAAGATTGATGAACCTTTAGCCAAGCTCACCAAGAAGCAAAAAGAGAGGACCCAAATAAACAAAAACAGAAATGAAAGAAGAGAAATAACAACAGACCCCACAGAAATACAAATGATTGTTAAAAAAAAAAAAATACTATAAACAACCCTATTTCAAGAAACTGAACAACCTGGAAAAAATGGAAATATGCCTTGAAAAATCCAACCTTCCAAAACTCAATCAGGAAGATTCTAAAATTTTCAATAGGCCAATAACTATGGAATAAATTGAAATAGTCATCAAAAAATTTCCAGCAAACAAAAGACCGGATTCAGAAGGTTTCACAAGGGAGTTTTACCAAACATTCTAGGAAGAACTAAGACCTATACTCCTCAAACTATTCAAAAAAAAATCAAGAAGAAGGAACAATTCCAAGCTCATTCTATGAAGCCAGCATCACCCTAATACCAAAACCAGATTAAGACAACACAATGAAAGAGAATTATAGGCCAATATCCTTCATGAATATAGATACCAAAATCCTCAACAAAATTCTAGCAAATCAGATCCAGCAATACATAAAAAAGATCATACACCATGAACCAAGTAGAATTTACTCCAGGGTGCAAAATGGTACAATATTTGAAAATAAATAAATGTGATACATCACATCAACAAATTGAGAGATAAAAATAACATAATCATATTAATTGTTGCAGAAAAAACATTTGACAAAATCCAACACCCATTTTTGATAAAAACTCTCAGCAAGATGGAAATAAGAAGATCAGACCCCAACATAATAAAAGCTACATATGACAAACCCACAGCCAACATCATATTAAATGGACAAAACTAAAAACATTTCCCCTAAGATCAGGAAAAAAGATAAGGATGTCCACTCTCACCACTGCTGTTTGACATAGTACTGGTATTATTAGTCATTGCAATTAGACAAGAAGAAATAAAAGGCATCCAAATTGGAGGGGAAAAAAAGTAAAATTATCCTGATTTGCAGATGACATAGTACTATACGACTCCCTCCCCTAACGACTCCATAAAAAAACTTATAGACTTAATAAATGAATTTGGCAATGTAGCAGGATACAAAATTAACACTAAGAAATTTATGGCATTCCTATACACCTATAATGAACTGATAAAAAGAGAAATTAAAAAAGAAAGGATCACACTTAAGCAATTCTGTGTGATAAAAAGTGCATATCATCCTCCCAAGTCAGAATTGGAAGCTTTGAAAAGAAAATTCATACTCTCCCACCCCCACCCCCCGCCCATCATTATATCCACACATCCTATCACAATGTGCTAGATCAGGTAATTCTCAATAAATGTTTGCTGTATTTTTAAAAATTCTGAGCCATATAATGAGTTTTCACTGCAACCACATGTTGGCCATCTTCATGGTATTCAGAGATTGTAGAAACCAATACTGTTTTATTTTTAATTTATTTGTAACTCTGGCATCACTGATTATTGTATTAATACCTTTCTATCTATGTTAATTATTTGTGTTCCTTTATTTCCTCTGTTTAAAATCTTTCCTTCCCTTTACTGTTCTATCAGAAGGCAGTAGGCAAAAGAGAGAAAACCCAAATCTAATTATTTTATTACTTATAGAGTTTAAATAAGTGTTTATAGAAGATGAAGTTGTGGTCAACAGTGACATTTTTGAACTAACCTTATTTATTAATTATAGTGCAAGGGTTATTTAAGTTGTGGATTATTCAGGTGAATTTATTTGAATTTAATTAATAACACTAATTCTATTTAAATGGTTCCAGCTTTATATTTCTGTATAATATAACAAAGAATGCAGTGCAATTAGTCCTTCCTGTATTCTGTAGGAAATCCATTTTCTAAGCTTATGTTATGAAACTATCCAATAAGCAAGCTAGTGACATGGTAAGGTGATCTGAGCTTTTAAAGAACAGTGCGAGAAAAGACTTAAGATATAGGCAATCAGTAATACTGCAATGAATTAATGAATATATGCAAAGATCAACTTCCTTAGGGAAATAAAATGTAATTGTTCAACCCTTTCTTCCACCAGGGTGAAATCTATTGCAGAACAGTTTATTTTTCTCTCTAGGGATAAGAGTAATCTGTATTACTGTCTGAGTTCTACAGCTTATACAACACATTGAAAGGCACAGGCCCTTACAAAACCAGATATTCCCAAAGAATTTGTCAGACAGTGCTCAGATCCCCACTGAAAGGACACTAGCGAATCCATTTGTCCATTTCAAAATTGTGCACCATAGTTTCTGACACTTCTAATTCCAGCATCAAAAGCACTTTCTTCCCTCCTTGTTGTACACTATAGCCAACTCCTCAATGCATCTTTCTGAGGGAAAATAATTCAGAAGCCCAAGATTTTGAAAAATGCAACCAGAATTCCAGGTTTTGCCTGGGGTTTCTTACTTTTGGGATGGCTAGAAGCTTAGAGAACTCAGAAGAAATGAGCTTGTGTACCACAAGCTTGGTTCAGACTGCAAATTCCCAGAAACATAACTTGCACCTCCCAGTCTGAGAAGGTTTAGATCATTGCATGAAAATGCTCTTTTGCCCAGTTTTTAGAGTTTTACCTGCATATGCATGGCACAGCATTGCTGAGAGGGCACTTGTTCATGTATTTGCTCTTATGATATTTACCACAACTCTGTGAAGCTATCTGGTCTTCATTTCTGATCCTCTTACTAGCAGAGAGTAAACCGAGGCACAGAAAATTTATGTGGATTGCTTCAGGTCACATACTGACAAGAGACAGGTAGCATTTATACTCAGGCTTTTTCAACATTGTTCATTTCATATTTCACTATGAATCCTAACATTCACTTCACTGGGCATTTATTGAGTAATATAGTACTATAATAATAAGGTGTTATGGCCCTGAGTTTTATTTCCAATTTATACACAGGGATAATTGTAAAAATAAAATCTTAAAATTAATATTTATATTTGTTAGTGCTTTGTTCTTTAAGGGAAAATTCAATTAACTACTTAGATAAAAGTTAAATGGCTAAAAAATATGGAAGATAATAACAACTTCACAATATTGGATATTTTAGGTGAAAGATGAGTATTTGTAATTACTTTTTCATCCCTTATTTTTGTAAGACAACTGGTAGTTTATAGTACTGAGAAGTTTTTAATAGGATATATCTACTTAGTAGCAATATCTGTTCTTGATTTCAACTGTTAGATTTATTTTGAGTGTTTTATGGTTTTGAGGAGGAAGAGATACCAGAGATATGAATTTGGAAATTGTTGTTCTATAGTTTCATTGAAATGTGGGAGCGAGAGAAAATGCCTTTCAATTGCTTATATCTGTTTATACTATTTGCATACCAAATGTCCATTGCTGTCTGTATTATGCAATGGGATATAGGCAGAGAATATTTTTTTGAACTTAGCATTCTAAGACTTTTCATCTTAGAGGAAATATGTGATTTGATTTGTCAAACTTAATTTTTATGTTAAAGTACAGTATATCTCATGACATTGCTTGGAAATATAAACTAAAGATAGAGATAAACTACATATGGTTTTAGCATATCTGTTTGGAGGCAGTACATAGAAGTTGAGGCTGAATATAATATTTGGTTTGACTTTCTATTAAAAATTTTCCATGGTAAGTACAAAATTTTTCTACATACATCAATAAGTACCAATGATGACTTCAAAGCTTCTGAAGCCAAATATACAACTGTATGATCCAACATATGTTGCTGAATTCATTTCCAAAACTCTTGGTAATGTATACTGTGTATTACTGAGAAGGTAAAAGGAATCATGACAATGGTATCTACCATTTGTGCATGTTAATATTAAAGTAAGTTGTTTCACTTTTCACCTGGACTTCCTTCTCTTTGTAGCTGCACTGCTTACTTTAGGGGACAATTGAAGCATTGCTCTTTTATCTTAAGAATTTGTAACATCTCTAAGACCTTATCCTATTGAATTCTATCATGAAATAAAGCTATTTTTTCTTTTCCAGTTAAAACTCAGCTATTATTTACTACAATCAAATCTGTAGAATATACCAATTACAATAAAACTGATCTCATCCCATGCTTATTCACTAATTCATAGGCAAAGCGCCTGAAAGAAATGTTTGTAAAGTGGATGCTCAGAGACAAATATATTTTCAACTATGATGGAGAGAAAAACGAATCCCCTCCAACCAGTGAATTTTCAAGTGCACACATCATACCAGCTGTACTATTATATTAACAGGCAGTGCCTCTTTGATGATAGGCAAGAACCAAGCTATGATAGGAATATACACTTGTGAAGTATCAGAATCAACTAAAGAAGGCAAATCCACCATAGAACTAAAATATCGTATTGGTAAGAATTTCATAATCTTCCCTTTTATTTGTCTTGCAGTAACCTGGGCACAATGGGGCTTTCAAATTCTGGTCTTAGCCATCTCCTGCTCATTCTGCACCACATGGACTTCCCTCTCATGACAGCACAGCTTCAGCATCTCAGTTCCACACTTCATAAAATACCAGGAAGACAACTAACATTTGCAAAGTACTTTGGTTTACAAAGGACTGGTACACAAGGAATCTCATGATGCTTGTTAGACTGGAGAATACATAAAAGCAGGAATATCTTTCCATCCCATGTAAAGATGAGATAACTTGGACCAGTGAAATGCTAGAAGAAAAGTGAAATGCTAGAACAAAAACGCAATTTATGACTAATAAATTATTACATAATGTTTTTGCAGCTTTAAGATAATGATATTTACTTGCTCTTCTACTTTTTGTAAATTAAATTCCTTTGCTGTGTTATTTGTGTACTGTCATGTTCTCAAACTTTTGTTTTGAAATGTTCTGCTGGTGTAGATGTCCAGGAGTCATTTAATCTGCATTTCTGTTTGCTGTTGTCAAAATACTATCTTTCATGTGATTAATTTTCCATGATCTTTCCAATGATGTAGCTTTTTTTATTACCTGCACTTTGATCAAGGGCTGACAAATCCCTGCTGTGCTCCAGTTAGACAGGATACAATAGGAGAATCATGAACTCAAGAATCATGTCATGATGTTTTTTCTTGAGGTGTCCTGCTATGATGTTTGTTCTTTTTATTAGTTGATATAAGGGAGAACTAAGGATCCAATAGAATTAATTTTAAGGCAGCCTTGGTTATAGCACCATGACTGTGCCTTTCTTCACAGACTTAGGTGGTTAGTTGCATAAAGCAGTAAAGCTAGTTGAAGTAAACTATCTGCTTTCTTTTCTAGTCCTTGCTATGCCAGCTGATTACTCTAACCACATACAGGTGCATACTGACTTTCTCTTTTGAATGCTCTATGTAGAACCATTCAAGATATTACTGCTTTTAGGATAAGACAAGCCTTTGAGAACCTCTGCTTTATTTTATTATTTTTTAATTTTTATTTTAAAAATATTTTTTATTGATTTTTTTACAGAAAGGATGGGAGAGAGATAGAGAGTTAGATACATCGATGAGAGAGAGACATTGACCATCTGCCTCCTGCACACCCCCTGCTGGGGATATGCTCCCAACCAAGGTACATGTCCTTGACCTGAATTGAACCTGGGACCCTTGAGTCAGCAGGCCTATGCTTTATGAACTGAGCCAAACTGGTTTTGGCAAGAACCTTTGTTTTAGATGGGATCAGACCATTCAGTTGAATCAACTATTTGCCTTCTTTTCTTCTAGCATTTCGTGTTATGAAATGTCTATTACCAGGTTACCAAAAGGGTGTGAATTCTGATGGAATATTCTGACATTGTTTAGGATTAGGAACCAGGACATCTGATTCTACAACTTAACTTTTTGCCTCTATTAAACTTTTCAAGTTATTTCACTGGTCCAAGTTATCTCATCTTTACATGGGATGGAAAGATATTCCTGCTTTTATGTATTCTCCAGTCTAACAAGCATCATGAGATTCCTTGTGTACCAGTCCTTTGTAAACCAAAGTACTTTGCAAATGTTAGTTGTCTTCCTGGTATTTTATGAAGTGTGGAACTGAGATGCTGAAGCTGTGCTGTCATGAGAGGGAAGTCCATGTGGTGCAGAATGAGCAGGAGATGGCTAAGACCAGAATTTGAAAGTATTTCCTCCATTGAAAATGTCATTTATTTATTCACAATGGGTAAGGGTGATTTTGGGGTAGATTGCAGGTCACTATGAGAAAGATTGTAAACTTAATACTTAAAGGACAGAAAATGGGTTGAACATGGTTGGGAAAAGAATGCCAATCTCTGAGTTAATGACAAAGTTTGTAATTTTCTGTGTTATTGTTTCATCTTTGTTTTTAAAGCCCCTGATAAAATAAGAACTATGTTTACTGTTGGGGCCATTAAAATATGAAGTGGTGTTTTGTTGTAGAGAATGTAGAAGATTCTACCAGAGGTCTCAAAACTTTGACTATGCACACACTTTTACTTTTTGAAATACTTATAGAATCATGAGAAGTTTCAAATATAGAACAGAGAGGTGATTTGTACTCTTACCCAGCTTCATCCAGTGGTTACATTTTATGTAACAGTAGTTAAATGCCAAAACCACCCAGACCACAATGGTACAATGTGTATATATTTCTTTTTCTTTTTATCACATGTGTACATTTTTTAAATAACCACCACAATCAGAATATAGAATATCACATTAATACAAATATCTGCTTTGTGCAAACCCTTTATAGTCACCTTTTCCCTTACTTTCCCTAACCTGGCAAGCACAATTGTTCTCCATATCAATACATTGGTCATTTCAAAATAAAATCTATCCTAATTAATAAAAGCCTGGGAGGAATGACGATGGTGTCATAGGTAAACACCTAAAATTGCTGCTGAACAGAACCACATCAAAACTACAACTATTATAAAAGACAAAATGAATATCATCCAGAAGCACAGGAAGGCTGGCTGAGTGGAATTCATAAAACTAGAAGGAAAGACAAAAGCACACTGAAACTGGGAGGAGGTGCGAAAGTGCAGAAATTATAGAGATACGGAGCAAGTAGGGAAAAGGCCTGGCAATGGTGTACATTGCTATCTTTTACAATAAGGGGAGAGTTACGGAGCCCCAACTGCTCTGAACTCCAGTTCTGGGCAGGACTCTGAGGACCCAGTCTCATGCCCGAAGAAACCAGACTGTCTGATATCTGGCTGCAATATGAAGGCAGTTTTCTCTCACAGGTGCTTGCAGAGATCATTGTTCCTGCATGGTGCCTCAGGACACAGAAGCCTGGGACCTCTTCCATGCAGGGCTGCTTTTCAGCCATTGCTATTTGCTCTACCTTGGTGATTCCCTAGTACAGTGTCTTACCCAATTTACAACCCCACCCAAGCCTTGCACAGAGGCATTTGCATATGAATGTCCTGGTGTTTTGTGATCTAAAACCTAACAAACTGCAACTGGGTCAGAGATCCCCAGAACTTCCAAGAGTAGACCCAAGGCTGGACAGCAGCTTGCATTGCTTCAGAGCTGGGCCTCATTAATACCCAAACAAAGAGAAAGAATCTACAGGTCTTTCTGTTGCTCTTGCTGAGTGGTCTCAGGCAGTGGCTGATTTTGCACACCTCCTTGGAGCTCCAAAAGCCAGTGTACCCAGTGGTTAGAGTAGGGCCATCCACATTACAACTCTTCACATCCATAAGAAACACACTCAGGGGGCAGACTTAGTGAGTGCCAAAGCCCCACTTAAGCAAGTCTTGCCCCATAAAGGTGTCTGCAGCACAGAAGTACTCCCATCATAGACACAATTGATCCTCATAGCCAATTAATTGGCCTGGAGGTCAATTCCTCCCAGTGATACCAAGAGCAATCAAGGTTTAACTATACCATGACTATGCACAAAGCCCCAAAAGGGGTGCACCAAGTGTGTCCTTCTCAGGTAATTAGGAAGGCTGAGCCATTGTGCCCTATAGGACACCTAGCACTCTATAAACACAAGGAAGCAACCAAAATGCAGAGACAAAGAAACAGTACACAAATGAAAGAAGTGGAGGAAAGCAACTACTGTATATAGAGTTTAAAACGATATTTATGAGGTTACTCAAGAATCTTCTAGAAACCTCTGAGAAATATAGTGAGTCCCTCAAGGATATGAAAAAGGACCAATTATAAACAAAGCATACACTAACTGAAATAAAGAATAATATACAGAGATCCAACAGCAGACTAGATGATTGCAAGAATCATGTCAATTATTTGAAATATGGAGAAGAAAAAAACAACCAACTGGAAAAGTAAAAAGAAAAAAAAGAACCCCAAAATATAAAGATAGTGCAAGGAGCCTCTGGAACAACTTTAAGAGTACCAACATCTGAAGTATAAGGGTGCCAGAAGAAGAAAGAGAGCAAAATATTGAAAAGCTATTTGAAAAAATAATGACAGAAAACTTCATCTACCTGGTGAAAAAAATATATTTGCAAGTACAGGAAGCACAGAGAACCACAAATAAAAGGAATCCAAATAGGACCATACCAAGACACATCATAATTAAAATAACAAGGGCAAAGGACAATGCGTGAATCTTAAAAGCAGCAATAGAAAATAGTTTGCTACCTACAAGGGAATACCCACACAATTGTCAGCTGATTTCTCAACAGAAATAATGCAGGTCAGAAGAGAGTGGTAAGAAATATTCAGTGATTAATAGCAAAAACCTTCAACCAAGATTACTCTACCCAGCAAAGCTATCATTTAGAATTGAAGATCAAACAAAAAGCTTCACAGACAAGAAAATGCTACAGGAGTTCACCACTGCCAAACCAGTATTATATGAAATCCTGAAGGGTATCCTTTAAGAAGAGGAAGAAGAAGAAAAAGGTAAAATTAAAAATGATGAACAATAATGTGGCAACAAAAACATATCTATCAAAAAGTGAATCTAAAAGCCAAGTGAATAAAAAATCTAATGAACAGAATAAACTGGTGAATATAATAAAATCAGGGGTATCAAAAGGGAGTGGACTGACAATTCTCAGGGAGAAGGTAGTGTTGGGGGTGTGAGAAGAGCCTGGACAAAAATCATACACCTATGTATGAGGACAGTGGGAGGATCAGGGCAGAAGGGGGGATGGAAACTGGGTGGAGGGAACCTATGGGGATAAAAAAGAGTAACAACTTTAATAATATGAACAATAATGGTATATTAAAATAAATAATTAAAAAATAAAAGTCTAATATGCAAATTGACCTATCAAAACAATGACTGGTCAGTGGGGACGGGGCTTGTGGGCAGGTGGCACCAGGCCAGCAAAGGTGGGTGATAGTGAGCAGAGGGAGTGGATGGTGATAAGGAGCCAGTGGTGACTGGTGGAGGCAGGGCTAAGGGTGGGCTGGGCCAGTTGTTCACTGGCCCGTGCCATCCCCTGATTGCCCTTCCAGTCACCTCCCACTAATGGAGGCCACCAGCAGCAGTGGTATACAATGGGGGGCAGGGCCGACCCCTACTGGCAAATGTTGTCCCCTGATTGGCCCACTAGCGGCTTCCTACAGAGGGAGGTCAGACTGCAACTTAGGTCCGCTTCCCAGGGCCATGCAGGCCAGACTGAGGCCCCTCACTCAAGTGCACAAATTTTGGTGCAGCAGGCTTCTAGTCCTATCTAATTAAGAGGGAATATGCTAATTGACTGCCCCAACCTAAATTATGGCAGAACCCAGTCAATAAAGAGGGAATGTGTTATTTGACTGTCCCACCCTAAAGACAGTAGTGCCTACAGCCAATAAAAAGAGAATATGCTAATTGCCTGTCTCATCTTCAAAGATAGTGACACCCACAGCCAATAAGGTGGGAATATATTAATTGACTGCCACTCCGTTAAAGATGGTGACTCACACAGCCATAGATGGTGGCCCCCAGTCCTCTCAGCCCTCGGGGGCAGCAGGCATGCAGCAAGGCTGGGGGCAGGCACAGCCACTCTATGTGCCTGCTTCTCGAGTCCCACAGTCCCCTCAGATGCCCAGGGCCGGCCTGATGCATAAGCTCACATCAGATAGCACCTGCCAGGCTGATGCCCAAGGCACAGCAGGTGCTCAGCTGCGTAGGGCTGGCCTAAGGTGCAGGCAGGCCTCAGATAGCATCTGACCAGCTTCCCAGGATTGACCGAAGCTCAGGTAACCAGGGCTGGCTGAAGCTTACGCTGCTCGCAGTGGCAGCACCAGAGATGTGTTGGGAGCTCCACCTTTCCCGGATTGCCAGATTGCCATAGTCCAGAAGGCATCTGGACTGTGAGAGGGGGCAGGCCAGGATGAGGGACCCCCCCCCTCTCCAGTGCATGAATTTTAATTCACTGGGTCTCTAATATATATGTAAAAGTCCAAGAACCAGAACTCAGGAACTACTGATGGCTATGATGCGCACTACAAAGGCCAACCGGCCTGATCTGGGCCCCAATCAGCCCTCCTATCCTATATCCTATTCTCCCTGGCTGTCCTGTTCTTGATTGACAGCAACACATTGACCTGCAGTGGGGCTCTGGGTGTAGGCCAGCCTACCTGCCCTGCCCAATCAGGTCCCATCAAGGTGGGCCTGCTGGACCACATCCAGGCATGAATCTGTGCATTTGGCCTACTTGCATAGAGGTAATATGAAGATTAATCCTCATGCCCTCAAATGATGGCTGTTTATGACCAGGTTAGCAGGGGGGTTAGTGAGGGATGACCAAAGGACTGAACAAGCAGCCTGTGTGGGATGACCAGGCCAGCAGGGGGACCAGTTGGGAGAGATTAGGCTGGCAGGGGGAGAGGGGTTGTAGGGAGGGGGAAAAGGACAGTGAGGGGCCACTAGGCCAATGGGTGAGCAGTTGGGGGCAACCTAGCCAAAGGCAGAGGACAGTTAGGGGAGATGAGGCTGGCAAGGGGAGGAGTTAGGGGTGATCATGCTGGCATGCAGAGGAAGTAAGAGGTAATCAGGCCAGTAGGAAGGGCAGTTAAGCATGACCAGGCAGGCAGGTGTGCAATTGGGAGCCACCAGGATAGTGATAGGGATGCATCACTGATTCCAGGTCCTAAACCAGCAGTCAGACATCTCCGAAGGGGTTCTGGATTGGAAAAGCACCAAGCTGGGCTGAAGGGATTTCCCCCCCACCTTACCTCCCTGAATGAATTTCATGCACCAGGTGCCTAGTGTTATATGAAAATATATAACCTTTTGAGACTGTTTTTTTAAATTTTTTATTAAATACCATGCACTTGATATCTATTCATGCAAGAGCATCATGTCAAAACACCTCTCTCTCTCTGCTTCTCTCTCTCAGTAATATTCTTTGGTATGAGTATATCACACCTTTTTGAATCATGCATGTACTATAGCAGATCTTGGTTATTTTCAGTTGTTTTGAGCTATTTCTCATGACATTTCTATAAACAATGATGTACAGGTTTTTATGTGACCATAGTATTCATTTCTCTGGATAAATGCGTAAAAGTACAACTACTGGTCATGTGTAAATATAGGATTAGTTTTTGAAGAAACTGCCAAACTGTATTCCAGAGTGGTTGTTCCAACGAACATTTCCATCAGCAATATCTGAGTGATGTAGTTCCCCCACATCCTTGCTAGCATTTTTTAAGGGAAAAGGAAAATCCTCCTCAGCCCAAAATGGTTAATTGAATCAGGTTCTTGCAAAATTATTTTGATGAATTTTCTCATCATGTGAATCCTAGGGATTTAGGCAGTGGAATCCATTTTTACTGTTTTGCATTTTTGCAAATAGAGACATAAATGAGTACTAGAAATTGCTTAATAGAGAGTTCTACCAAGTGGAATGTGGATTAATGATTGCCAATCTTGTTTTCCTTTTGGGGAGCACAAGAACTAAATATGTGAAAATATTCTCATTGACATACAATTTCATATCTCTCTGGTACCTGTATAGTCTATAGTATGATGGAAGTGGCACAAAACTTAAATTTAGAAAGATTTTTTTTCTGTACTTCACACTTTTGTAATTTGAGGAAACTTAGGTAAGAAATTCAACCTTTCTGGCCCTTTGTTTTTATCTGTACAATGGGGATACTATCTTCATCACAAGATTGTTTAAGATGTAGATATGTTTTATCTCTCTACTATTTTTTAAAAATATATTTTATTGATTTTTATTTTTACAGAGAGGAAGATGAGAGAGAAACATCGACCAGCTGCCTCTTGCATGTCCCCTACTGGGGATGTGCCCTCAACCAAAGTACATGCCCTTAACCGGAATTGAACTTGGGACCCTGCAGTCCGCATACCAACGCTCTACCCACTGAGCCAAACGGGTCTCGGCTATCCCTATTATTTTTAAAAGATTTATTGAGTGCTTACTATGTGATAGGCACTGTACTAGCCCTTTTGGATTTAATGATGATTAATACAGGATCCCTGATTTCAGTGAAGTGTTAACAGTATAAATAAGAAGAGTAAAATGACATAAAATTTATTTGAGCACTTGTCAGATATTTTATACTGGTTCCCATGACCTCAGGAACTCTGGAAGATTTATATGGATCTTACCATTTAAAAGCAGAGAGATTTAGGGTACTTGTTCAAAGTCAGAGTCATAACCAGGATGTTAACCTAGATCTGACTTCACAACCTAGTATGCTTCTTATCCTATGATGTATGATTTCTGTTAAAACGGCTTGAACACAATCAAATATTAAATGTAACTAACAATTATAAAATCTGTAACTAATGTCTGTATTTATATGATCAGTAATACAATAACTTGGAAGCTTTAGATTTTGTATTTTTCTAAGTAAGCTATTAATGTTTTTGTTTAAGGCCAGTTCAAGTTCAGCAGAGTTTCTGCTTCCATCAGTGTCAACGTGATACACATTATGTTCAGAATGTTGACATGAAGGCACTGTGAGATCCTTATATTAGTTTTCCAGTGCTGTATAAAAAATAACCCAAAATGTAGCAGCTTAAAACAGCTCTCATTTATTAGCTCACAGATTTGTAAATCACAATGCTGGTCATGATGAGGCTGGGTTCTATAAGAAAGGCGTCCAGGCTGTATTTTCATATGGGTCCTGTTCCAAGCTCACATGATTGTGGCAGAATTTAGTTCTTAGTGACTACAGGACAGAGGTTCCTGTTTCTATGCTGGATGTCTGCTATGGGCTTTGCTTAGATCCTAGAGGTTGTCCCATTCCTTGTCATACAGCCGCTTCCAACTTCAAGCCAGCAAAGGAACACCACCCTCTCATTGAACCCCTGTGACATGTTGGATTTCTTATGCCAGGAAGAGCACAGATCCTTTTCAGGGCTCTCTTGACTAAGTCAGCCCTCTCTGAGGGTAATCTCATTACCTAAAAGTCAACTGATTGAGGACCCTAATCACACAAAGAAAAATCTCTTTGGTCAAGTGACACAACAATCCTGGGAAAGAAATCCATCCTCTTCCCAGTCCCACCTGTACTGCAAGGGAAAGAAACTATAAAATGCTGATTGCAGCGATTCTGGTTTGTTTAAATAACTGAGGCTATACCCAATTCCGTGCCTCAAAAAAGCCATCACAATTCTAAAACATCAAGTTAAAATTTGATTCACCCATTAGAGTAGCCACCAGAGACTGACTTTGTAACAAGAAAGTTCATCATTTAGGATATTTATTTATTTTTAATATATTTTATTGATTTTTTTACAGAGAGGAAGGGAGAGGGACAGAGAAACAGAAACATCGATGAGAGAGAAACATCGACCAGCTGCCTCTTGCACACCCTCTACCAGGGATGTGCCCACAACCAAGGTACATGCCCTTGACAAGAACCGAACCCGGGACCTTTCAGTCCGCGGGCCGACGCTGTACCACTGAGCCAAACTGGTTTCGGCTCATCATTTAGGATAAATGTTACTGAACAGTTTTTAAAGGTCTATTCCTTCAGTTTGAATATTCAAACTGAAGGAATAGTGAGATAATTCAGTGAGATATTGAAAGAATTCAGTGAAAGAATTCACTGAATTACAGAATTAAAGAATTCTGTAATTCAGTGAGATATTGAAAGAAAGTGCAGGGATTAGTCAAAAACGATATATGCATAACACAGACCACTGTGTGGAGATAGCCAGAGGTAAAGGGGTGGGGGGAGTGTAGATGGAGGTTGTCAGAGGGAAGAGGGAATGGGGACAAAAGGATGCAGAGTGTAGATGGTATTTCATTGAGTTGTACACTTGAAACCAGTATAGTTTTGGGAATCAATGTCACTCTGATAAATTTATTTATTTATTTATTTATTTATTTATTTATTCATTCATTCATTTATTTTAAGGAAGGCCTTGTTAAACTGTGGCTTGGAGCCACATTTTGAATCCATTTTTTTCAAACTGGAGAGACATTGGAGGGATGATCCTGGGGCCCAGTATGGAGCAAGAAGGAACACAGGAGCCTTGGAAAGGGGCAGGGGCAGTGAAGACCCTGTGAGAGAAGGAATATACCCCAAGTTTCTCATGGAGAGGGATGCAGGACCCTAAGCCTCTCATGGAGATGGGGGGCTGGAGATTAGTGCTGGGATAGTGTTGGGCAAGGCCAGGCTTTCCCTCAAAGCCTGGCCTCCATCAGCTCCTGGCTTGGGGTCTTGGCTGAACCTCAGGGAATATGGATGAGTCCAGGAATCTGAGTGACTCCCTTCAGTGGCCACATTGGCTGAGCTGGGAGCAGGTGTCTGACCAGAGCTCCAGAACTCGGCCAGCAACCTGGTCTGTGGGTCCAGCTTTGATGGGCAGTGAAGCCACAGGGTTCTGACTGTGAAGATGGTGACTGCTCCTGTTGCTGCCCTGGAGGTGAGGGCAATGGCAACTGTCCCTTTGTAGGCGCAAGCGAGATGTGGTTTCTCTTTTTGCTGTTGCTGCTGGGATTTGCTAGCTGAGGTGAGTGGCCCTTATCTTGGCTCCGCAGATGGAGTCTCCTCCACCTTGGTGTCCAGCAGGGTTTGTCTTGTGCCCTGCTGGCCCTGCAGCTCCCTTGAGAGGGTGACTAGTGTGGGATGCAAGGGCCCTGCTTACCCTGACAGGAAAGTTGGAGGCCAGATGATACTCAGACTCCTCGCTTCCTCCCTTCCTTTTTTCCTTCCTCTCCCTATCTCTCTTCCTTCCTCTTACTCCTCTTCATCTTACCAGGTGACAGCCAGCTCATCTTGCCCTGCTCTGGGCCTTCAGACACAGGTACCAGGAAGGCTCCACACCAAGCAACTTGAGTGGAAATTAACTAGAGAGAAAGGGCCCGATCAGAGGCCATTATGTGGCAGCTGTGAGGGTCTTCTCCTTTGAACACCTCTTCCCTTCTAAATGCACTGAGGATGAAGGCGGGGGAATGAGAGAGCCTGGTCTCTTTCAATGGAAGTGCGTATTTTGGAGAAGTCTGCAAGATTTTTTTTTTTTACTTGTTTATCCTCCCACATGAACATGGGAGGTAAGGGAGACATACCTGATACAATTAAATTTCATTTTCCAACACACTATTTATTTATTTTATTTTATTATTATTTTTAATATATTTTTATTGATTTTTTACAGAGAGGAAGAGAGGGATAGAAAGTTAGAAACATTGATGAGAGAAAATCATCGATCTGCTGCCTCTTGTACATCCCCTACTAGGGATGTGCCCGCAACCAAGGTACATGCCCTTGACCGGAATCGAACCCGGGACCTTTCAGTCCGCAGGCCAATGCTCTATCCACTGAGCCAAAGCGGTTTCAGCCCAACACACCATTTAATCAGAAGAATCCTCCCTTCCCAACCCTCCCCCTTTTTTTTTTAACTTATTTAACTGTAGAAATAGACTTCCTGGAAATTCAACCTCCCCATCCCATCAACCACTTTAATAGAGTCCAAAGAGTCCATTCAAGTTTCCCTTGTTTTGTGTAACAGTTTAACTACAAAAGAATTCACTTGAAATATGAAGACAATTTGCAGTCAAGTGTAATTTGGTGATTTTCTATGCCAAAGGCATTTAGGCCCCAGGCTTTAGGAAACTATTATTTTCTTTTAAGTGTGCTTCATAAAAACTGAAGAAAGCATGTGATTTTATGGTGTGACTCTGTAGGCTATGCCTGTCATATTTCACATGCAAAGACTCATTTGTTAACTTTTTCTAAGATTCATATTGAGTTTGAGTAACATAACAAGCAATTGTTATATTTAATTCTATAATTTGAACTTAATTACAGGTAAGCTGATTATTAGCCTCACTGTGACATTCATAAAGCCTTGTGACTTAGGCTGTTTTCAAGATGCTCTTAAGACCTTTTCTGTCACTCTCCCCATTTTCCGAAAATCCTGGGATGGTTGGAGCTATTTATAATCACTATGTCTATTATCTGAAGGGTTGATATTGGATCAAGTAGTGTTCCCTGTCATTATCATTAATGGATCATTGCTGTTACTATCAAAATAACTAAAATAATACTGCTTTCAGAAACCTGTTTCCTAATCAGAATGTATATTGAACCTTGTAAATTGTGATGTGGTATTACTAAATTAGGCTGTAGGCATCAAAAGCTATTCTGAAGAATAAAAATAATAAATCATATATAATTTTAAAAACAAGGATCCTGTTTTTAAATAGATAAGAAAAAACTGTTAGAATGTTATTTTGGGGAACAGGATTTCTGTTAGTAATAGTTAAGAACATGTATAATAAACCACTCATTTACATATAATATTAATGTGCTCAAGTCCCTATAAAGTCAGAGAATTCAGAATATGTTATCTTAGCATACTAAGTTAATAACCTATAAAAGAAAAACAGAATAGAGGCCTTATGCACTTGAGCTGTGTCAACCCTATATAATAAAAGTGTAATATGCCAATGGACCAAACTGCTGAATGACTGTCTGTGGGGGGCAGGACCTGTGAGCAGCCTGAGCCAGGTCAACAAAGGCTTAAGCCAGCAGGCAGAGGGAGGGGACAATGATGGGGGAAGGAGGAGCTGCAGGGACCAACAGTGTCTGAGGAGCAAAGTGGGGAGGCAGGGTGGTCCCAAGATCAGCCTTCAGGTTGCCTCCCTCAGAGGGAGGCCAGACTGCAGCATAAGAGGGAGCAGTCCTAAGCCTTCAGTTACACGTCCTCTAAGAGCTCCTGGACTGCAAGAAGGCACAGGCCATGCTGAGGAACCTCACTCTAGTGCACAATTCTTTTTTCACAAGGCCTATAGTTATTGGATAAAAACCAATGGATTTCTGTGTGTTTGATATTTAATTATAAAAGGGAATCTGTGAAGAGATGCTAACAGCCTGAGAGCACAAGAAGTTATAAATCAAGGTATTTGAAAGACTAAGTTTAGACTGTAGAATGAGGAAGAGAGTTCATGGACTATTATGGTCATTTGTACTCAGACTTTTGCTTTTGTTACCATTTGGGATTACTGCCTGGGGCCTTGGTTCTTTTTGTCAATGCACAAAAGAGCATAAGATCAACAGAAAATAAAAGTGAAGCAAAATATATGAAAATATATCCGAAATGAAGCCCCAGACAGTCAACAGAGTGTGGGAGACAAAATGATGAGAGCTGCCAATGGCAGGGCTGCTGTAGCTCACTGGGAAGTCAGAGAAAAGGGAGCCTTGGAGACAGGTTGTGGGGGTGAGCCCAGGATGAGCTGCAGCTGCCTATTTCTTCATGAACACAAGTGTCATGGGTTTCTTTAGAGGTTAGGGAATATGTGCCTGTGGGGAAAGCAAGGGAAGGGAATGGCATGGGATTGCTCCCTGGAGGTAGAGTACATGCTAGAGAGAGTACATACCTTCACAACTCTGTGAAGCCTTTCACTTGCATTCAGGGATGACTGACACTATTTTTCTTCTGAGCATGCCCTTACCAAAATGTATACTGAAAACCCACAGGGGGTGAGGTCAAAACTAAAATGCAAATATTATTATAATTAGTCAAGAGTTCTAGTAAGGTCACATTGGCATTGAGGTCATGTCGTTTTCCTCTGAGCTGGGGCCCAATACAGGCTGGCTCCAAACCTGCCTACTGTCAGTCTGCTGGGCCGCCTATAGGGAGGAGGTCTGAAAGCAAATTTGGTCCAAGCCTCGTTGAGGACCCCAGGGCAGGCACTGCCCCAGCCACTCATTTCATTTTCTATGCAAAACTTTCAGATTGATTTACTAATTACTGGTAACAGAGCACCCAGGATATTTGATTCTGACAGAACTAAACTAACGCAATAGAACCTGTACTTCCCTTCTGTGTGGTTATGTGGAGGTGAGATAGGAATTAGAGGTGACACCCTCCTCTACTTCCTTCCATACCCATGGGACAGTTGTATATGACTCCATATCTGGTCATCCCAGGAATTGAAAATATTTATACAAATTTTAAGATGTGTCACACTGATGGGTTAAAAGACAAGGCAGGAAATTGGGCAAGTGCAAGGTCTATCAAAATGTTATTTCGTGGGTGTCCAAGCCATATATGAGCCCTCTTGCTATTTCCCAAGCACTTTACAAGGCCTTCCTGAACATAGAAACAAACTTCAGACTTGGTGCCTCTTAATAACATACAATGCAGTTACTAGGTAGCAGGGATTTTGTTGTTTTTATCCTCACTTGTATTTAATATGTTTTAGATGCTTGATAAGGCCTCAATTATGGATCTTGCTGCCCTCCTCCCTATAATTCTAACTCAACCATTTTAGTTCTTTTAAGGCCACTTTACAATGCAGAGGCAATTACTTTGAGTCAGAACTAAAGGCATTGTGGACACCCAAATTTTATCCCAGTCCTTGTTTGATCTCTATTGAGGAAGGATCTGACTAAATCCTCTTTTATGACCCTAATTCTAACCCCATTCTGTTTGAAGCTCCAGTTTTTCATTCCAAGTTCAAGGTCTGTGGCAAAACATATTCATTTCTAGCAGGTAATTTTACTCATGAGCTTTGTTTCATTTATCTTAGTGACTGCTGAGATTTCTTACCTCATTTCTAAACAGCCATTCCAAGCAGAAAGTTAACATGCTACTCTGCTACAAAAAAAATTGTATTGATGTATGGTGTAAACTCTCTCAACTTCCCTCCCACCATTTCTAAACTTACTAATATCTTAGGTAACCTTCATGACTTTCTCCCTTCTCACCCAGTTTCAGAAGTAGACCTATTCACCTATTTAAGGAAAAGAACACCTGTCTACAGCACTTTAAACTTCCGCCAACTTGGAGACCTACCGAATCAATTTAATCCTTCAGTCTTGTATCTTAGGTCTTCCCTTATCCATTAGTTCTTTCACCAGAACTTGCAGACATGCTTAAGTTTTATCCCATATTGAAAACAATAAAATGAATAAGTAAGTGAATGAGTGAATAAATGAATGAATGAATGAATAAATAAATAAATAAATAATAAATACAGGAAGAACAACAACAAAAAAAAACTTACCCTGTACCTGTCTCCATAGACCTTCCAATATCACCTTCCCTCATTGTTCTCATCAACTGTCAAATTTAATGAAAAAATAATTGCCTCTTTTTCTCCTCTCTTATTTACTTCCCAATGCAGTATGACTTTTCACCCACTAGTCTTTTGGAATTTTTTAGATAAAGTACCCAGTGATGTAATTTTTAACCTATGAGCTATTTGTACTTATTGCTTTGACATCTATGTTGTTCATATCAAGAAACTTTCTCCATGTCTATAGTGGAGATCTTTGCTAATTCACCTGCTTCTCCCAATACTTCTCACTTTCCTAGTTTGTATCTTTTTAACTATTTGCTCTATAATCATTGGTATTCTCCAACACTTAATTCTCTGATACTGCTCTGTTGCTTTGAAAGAACTCTGGGTAATCTTGTTTGTGTCATGATTTCAAGTTTCAGCTATATTCATGGTCTTTGAAGCTTTCACATAATTAGCAAATGTTCCATCAATGCAGCTAGAGTTGACTAACTTTGGCTCTTCTGCCAAATTTAAGGAACCTTCCATCTCACCTACAAATGACTTTAGTTGAAATTTTGCATTTAAATATGTACCTTCATGATTCCATAATCAGGTTTATAGAAATAAGAAGTGGAGGGTCCACTTGAAATATGGAAGAAGAATGAATCTGCTCTGATACATATTTTTGGGTATTGCTTTCTTGGGATTCATATTTTAACATTTTTACATTCATAAAGAATATAATGAAGCATACTTACTTAACTTGAGTTTAAACCATAGGTTACCAAATGAAGGCATTGTCCTTGTTTTTCTACCTTTTGAGCCTAATGGGGAGACCAGTTAAATCAAGTATTAATTACAAAATTTAGTATTAAGCGTAGTGACAGCACTTGAGATGGAGTGATGGGAGCAATAAGTAGAGGATGAATACAGTTGAGCAGTGTAGGGAAGGAGAACAAGATTAATTATCTGAACTCTGCTTTAGCTGGAAGAGCCAAAGTTAGTCACCTCTAGCTGCCACTTATTGAACATTTGCTAAGTATGTGAAAGACATTGAGATAAGAACATTGTGCTCCTTAACTCATTAAACTTTAACAAAATCTCCAGGAGATATATGCTATCACTTTTCATCTTATAGATGAAGAAGCTGAGGTGCAGAGGTTAAATAATTAGCCTAAGGTTATATACAAGGGGCTAAGGCTTGAGCCAATGTCTGACTCCAAAATACTTGTTCTGACCTATACACGTGAAGAAGGGTCAGGCCACTAGGCTGGAAACACATGTGCAAAGGCATGGACATGAGAACACACAGGCATATTCATGGGACTTCAAGAGGGTCATTATAATTGAACCTTAGTTTGGAAATTAGGAATGACAAGAGATGTAGCTGGATAAGGCATTGAAGGGCCAAGTTTGTGTTCCATGGTAATAATACATTTACTATTTAGCCTGAAGAGAGTAAGGGGATTATTAAAGTATTGTCTGACACTTTCGTTCTTTTCTAATTCCAACATCAAAACCACTTTCTTCTCTCCTTGTTGTACACTATAGCCACCCCCTCAATGCTTCTTTCTCAGGGAAAATAATTCAGAAGCCCAAGATTTTGAAAAATGCAACCAGAATCCAGGTTTTTCCTGGGGCTCCCTACTATTGTGATGGCTAGAAGCATAGAGAACTCAGAAGAAATGAGCTTGTGAACCACAAGCTTGGTTCAGACTGCAAATTCCCAGAAACATAACAATTTGCATCTCTCAGTCAGAGAAGGTCTAGATCATTACATAAAATGCTCTTTTGCCCAGTTTTGAGAGTTTTACCTGCATATGTAAGCAAAGCATTGTTGAGAGGGCACTTGTTCATGTATTTGCTCCTTTGATGTTTACCACAACTCTGTGAAGCTGTCCAGTGTTCATTTCTTTTCAAATTACTTGCAGAGTGTAAACCGAGGCACAGAAAAGTTATGTGATTTACTTAAGGTCAGATACTGACAAGGGACAGGTAGCATTTATACTCAGGCTTCTCAACATTGTTCAGTTCATATTTCATTATGAATCCTAGCATTTACTTCAATGGGCATTTATTGAATACTATTACCCTATAATAATAAGGTATTATGGCCCTGAGTTTTATTCCCAATTTATATATAAGGAGAATTGTAAGAATAAACTCTTAAAGTTAATATTTATATTTGTTAGTGCTTTGTTGTTTCAACTAACTACTTATATCAAAGAGTCCAATGGCTGAAAAATATGGAAGAGAATTACAACTTCTCCACAATATTGCATATTTTAGGTGAAAGATGAGTATTTGTAATTACTTTTCCATCCCTTATTTTTGGAAGACAACTAGTAGTTTATCATACTGAGAAGTTTTTAATAGGATATATCTACTTAGTAGCAATATCTGTTCTTGATTCCAACTGTTTGTTAGATTTATTTTGAGTGTTTTATGGTTTTGAGGAGGAAGAAATACCTGTAATATGAATTTGGAAATTGTTGTTTCTATAGTTTCAGTGAAATGTGAGAGTGAGAAAATGCTTTTCAATTGTTTATATCTGTTTATACTATTTGTATACCAAATGTCCATTGCTGTCTGTATTTGCAATAGGATATAGGCAGAGAATATTTTTTTGTACTTAGCATTCTAAGATTTTCCATCTTAGAGGGTAGATGTAATTTGATTTCTCCTATTTAATTTTTATATTAAATTACACTATATCTCATGACATTGCTTGGAAATGCAAAGTAAAGAAAGAGATAAACTTCATATAGTTTTAGCAAGTTCTGTTTGGAGGCAATACATAGAAGTTGAGGCAGAATATAATATTTGGTTTGACTTTCTATTAAAAATTTTTCCATGGTAAGTATAAGATTTTTTTAAATACATCAGTAAGCGACAATTATGACTTCAAAGCTTCTGAAGCCAAATATACAACTGCCTGATCCAACACAGGTTGCTGAATTCATTTCCAAAACTCTTGGTAATGTATACTGTGTATTACTGAGAAGGAATAAGGAATCATTACAATGGTGTCTTCCATTTGTGCATACTAATATAAAAGTAACTTGTTTCACTTTTTCACATGGCCTTCCTTTTCTCTGTAACTGCATTGCTTACTTTAGGGGACAATTGAAGCATTGCTCTTTCATCTTAAGAATTTGTAACATCTCTAAGACCTTACCTTATAGAATTCAATAATGAAATGAAGCTATTTTCTTTTTTCTTTTCCAGTTAAAGATCCGCTATTATTTACTAAAATCAAATCTGTAGAATATACCAAAAAGAATAAAACTGTTTTCATCCCATGTTTATTCACTAATTCGGTGGCAAAGAGCCTGAAAGAAATGTTTGTAAAGTGGAACCTCTGAGACAAATATATTTTCAACTATGATGGAAAGAAAAACAAATACACGCCCACCAGTGAATTTTCAAGTGCACACATTATACCAGGTGCACTATTAACAGGCAGTGCCTCTTTGGTGATGGATAAGAGCCAAGCTGTGATAGGAATATACACTTGTGAAGTATCAGAATCAACTAAAGAAGGCAAAACCACCATAGAACTAAAATATCGTATTGGTAAGAATTTCATAATCTTCCCTTTTATTTATCTTGCAGTAGCCTAATCCTATTAGAAACTGGGCAAAATGGGGCTATAGAATCCTTTGAATCAAAAAGCAATTTATGAATAATAAATTATTACATAATGTTTTGCAGCTTTAAGATAATGATATTTACTTGCTCTTTTACTTTTCATAAATTAAATTCCTTTGATGTATTATCTGTGAATTTTCATCTTCTCAAACTTTTGTTCTGAGAAATGTTCTGCTGGTGTAGAGGTCCAGGCGTCATTTAATCTGCATTTCTGTTTGCTGCTATCAAAATACTATCTTTCATGTGATTAATTTTCCATGATCTTTCCAATGATGTAGCTTTTTTTATTATCTGCACTTTGATCAAGGGCTGACAAATCCCTGCCATGTTTCAGCTGGAAAGAATAGTTTAGAAGGAGAATCATGAATTCAAGAATCATGTCATAATGATGTTTCATGGTATGGTGTTTGTTCTTTTTCTTGGTCAACATAAGGGAGAGCTAGGGATCCAATAGAATTAATTTTAAGGCAGCCTTGGTTATAGCACCATGACTGTGCCTTTCTTTACAGACTTGGGTGGTGAGTTCATAAAGCAGTAAAGCTAGCTGAAGTAAACAATCTGCTTTCTTTTCTAGTCCTTGCCATGCCAGAGGATTACATTAACCATGTACAGGTGCATACTGACTTTCTATTTTGAAAGCTCTATGTAGAGCCATTATAGATATTACTGCTCTCGGGATTAGGCAAGCCTTTGAGAGCTTCTGTTTTAGATGGGATCTGACCATTCAATTGAATCAACTATTTGCCTTCATCCTTCTAATGTTTGCTGCTATGAAATGTCTATTAGCAGACTGGGAATGGGGTGTGAATTCTGATGGAATATTTTGACATTGTTTAGGATTAGGAACCAGGACATCTGATTCTGCAACTTAATTCTTTGCCTCTATTGAACTTGAGAAGTTACTTCACTGGGTCCAAGATATGTCATCTCTAAGTGGGGATGAAAAGAGATTCCTGCTTTTATGTATTCTCCAGTCTAACAAGCATCATAAGCACCAAGTCCTCCCTAAATACCCAAATGTACACATACATTTACCATAGGGAATACATTTAAAAATTGGAGTGGAAACAGACTTAGGAGGGTGTAAAGTTTGAATAAACCCCCAGTGATTCTGATAGGCTTCATTTAAGAATCATTTAGAATCTTTATACCATATTTTGTGTTCTGTAACCCCACCCTCTTCTGTCACAGAGTATCTCTCACACTTATTTTTGCACAGATGCTTAAAGTGATCTAAGCTATTTACCATCTAATTTAGGAATTGCTTCTATCACACCCCAGGTAATTGGTCATTTCAGCTTTTTACCTACTTGCTGGACATGATGAGACTGTTACTTCCTTAACGTCTCTTATCAGGCTATTTCAATTCTGTAGGTCAAGCTAAAGTTTGCAATCCTGCAAGTTCTCACTTACTAGGAGGGTTATAGAGATTTTCTCCTGAGCTTATACTTTTTTAAAGTAAGAATCTCCCTGCCCCATATCAAAAACATCCCAGCTGGTTTCCCAGGTGGCCTCTTACTCACCTGACTTAAGAGTACTCCATTTTCTCTTTTTCTGGTTAGTCCTCAACCAGATCATATTTTTCCATTGCTTTTATTGTTTGTTGTGTTTTTTATTGTTTTGTTGTTGTTATTGTTGTTGTTGTTAGAGAATTAAAGGTGGAAATATGGAATAGACAGAGGAATAAAGGAAGGGAAAGAGAAAAAGAGAGGGAGAGAGAGAAAAAGAGGGAATCATCCAAATAACAGACACACTTTCTGGCACATGCGCTGATGGGCCCAGTTATCAAACCTGAAATCCAGATACGTCTTTGTCTAAGAATTTAACCAAGGACCTTTCCCTGCTCAAACAGATGCCTTAACCACTTAGTGACTCCTGTCAGGGCAAGATTACTCCATTTTCTGCACAAAACTACCTGAGCTATCTAGCCTCAGCAGCTTCCAGCATAAAACAGAGTATCATTCCAATTCTATGTGTAGAGGTTGTGGACAGTCCCTCCTGGTCACTCCTCAGTTTTAGGGGGTCCTTTGGTCTCAGGGACAGCTGGCAGCCTTATTTAGCAACCAACTGGCCTGTGGTACACAGTGTCCCCAATGCTCTAAGTCTGGTGGGTGATTCATATCCATATACACAGCAGTTGGAAGAGAATCCAACAGTCCTTTTGGTACTTACACTCAAGGTGTCTAAGTGGCCATTCACATCATGACCACCATAGTTATGAACTGTGTTAGTGAGATGTTGCTTTTCCTTTTTTTTTTAATCATTAAAAAACAAAAGTCAAATTTCACTGGAGCAATATTTGCCTCCAGTCACATTGACACATTTATTAAACCCCTTCTGTTTGCTCAGTTGAATGGGAAGTATTAGAAGAGGGAATATTTTAAAAACCCTCTAATTTTAAAGAAATGATAATGATAAGGGAAAGAGGTTTACACAAGGAAACCATAAAAAGTTGCGTAGTATATAATGCACCCAGAGTGGAACTGTTATTTCCTGGGTTTCATTACTATGAGGATGGAGTGCGATGGAGGAGATGCCATGGGAAGAGGATTTGGAGAAGTGGGGTGTTGTGGTGGGAAATTGCTTTCTTCTCCAGCAGGTAAGAGAAACACAACCAAAGGAGCAGACAGGCTATGCACCCAGTAGAGCAGCCACCAGAGACTGACTGTGTGACAAGAGAATTCATCACTTAGGATAAATCTTACTGGCAGTTTTACAAGCTTTTTGCTTTAGTTTGAATGTGCCTGTGTAATTCAGTGTGATATTGAAAGAAAGTGAAGGCATTAGTCGTAAGTTGGGGTGGGGTAAGTGTAGGTGGAGGTTGTCAGAGGGAAGAGGGAATGGGGACAGAAGGATACAGAGTGTAGATGATATTTAATTGAGTTGTACACTTGAAATCTGTATAGTTTTAGGAATCAATATCACTCCAATTAATTTTTTTTTAAAAAAAGAAAGGCCTTGTTTATACTGTGGCTTGGAGCCACACTTTGAATTCATATTTTCAAACAGGAGAGGACACTGGAGGGAGAATCCTAGGGTCCAGGATGGAGCACAAAGGAGGACAGAAACCTTGAAGAGGGGCGGGGACATTGAAGACCCAGTGAGAGAAGGAACAGAATCCAAGATTTTCATGGAGAGGGGACCTGACCTTAGGTCTAGGATGGTGGTTTGAAAGGCCAGGCTTACCCTTGAACTTTGGCCTTTTTCACCTCCCTGATTGGGGTCTTGGCTGAGTCTCAGGGAATATGGATGAGTTCAGGAATCTGAGGGTCTCCATTCAGTGGCCATATTGGCTAGGCTGGGAGCAGGCATCAGTGGCCAGAGTTCCAGAGCATAGCCTGCAGCATGGGTCCAGCCTGTGGTGAGCGGCAAGGCAGAGTTCAGACTGTGAGGCTGATGGCTCCTCCAGACACTGCCTTGGCTGAGAAGGCAAAGGCATCCCCTTTGTGGGCACAATGTTGCTCCTATTGGTGCTACTGTTGCTGGGCTGGGTGAGCCTAGGTGAGGGGCAGGAACCTGGCTCTGAGAGCCCGAAGGTTGTGCACTATGCCTGGCTGGCCCCTCACTTTCCTGGAGAGGGTGGCCAGTGCTGGAGCATGGGCCCTGCATGCCTGGGCGCAAAAGTGGGAGGTCCTGGGGTTACTCACAGCCTTCCTCCCTCCTTTCCCTTCCTCCCTCCATCCCTCCCTTCTTTCTTCATCTCCCTCCCTCCCTGCTTTTCTTCCTCTCCCTCCTTTTCACTTTCCCTGGAACAGCCAGCTCATCTCCTTCTCCTGCTCTGGGCCTCCAGACCCAGGCACAAGGAAGACTCCACAGGGTACACCTCCCTGGATAGGGTGGCTGTTTCAGGATGCATGGGCCCTGCACACCTGGGTGAGAAAGTTGGAGGCCCACTGGTGCTCAAGTCCTTTCCTTCCCTTCTTCCTTCCCTTCCCTTTCCCCTTCCCTTCCCTCTTCCCTTCCCTCCTCTCCCTCCTCCTAGTAGTCCCCTGATGACAGCAGGCTCATCTCCTTTCCCCACTCTCCACCTCTAGACCCAGACACCAGGAAAACTCCACACCGCGCACCTCATATGGAAATTAACTAGAGAGAAAGTGCATGATCAGAGGCACATGGGTGTCAGCTGTCAGGGTTCCTTCTCTTTAGCACCCCTCTTCCCTCCTAGGCACTTAAATGCACTGGGGATGAAAGGGGCAGGGCAGTGAGAAAGCCTTGTGTCTTTAGATGGAAGCGTGCATTTTGGCAAAGTCTGCAAGATGGTTATTTGTTTTTTCCTGTTTTCTCTCCCACATGAACATAGGAGGTAAGGGATACATACCTGATACAATTAAGTTTTATTTCCAACACACCATTTAATCAGAAGAATTTTTGCATATCTTCCTCCATTTTTTTAATTTATTAAATCCTAGGAATAGACTTCCTGGAAACTCTCCCAACCTCCCTGCCCCATCAACCACTTTAATAGAGTCCAAAGAGCATATTCAAGTTTCCCTCTGTTTTGGGGGAACCATTTAACAGTGATGGATTTCTCTTGAAATAAGAAGACAATTTGCAGTCATGTGGAACATTGTGTTTTTCCACGCTAAAGGCTTTTGGTCCCAAGCTTTTGGAAACCTTAAAAAAAAAAAAAAAAAAAAAAAAAAAAGTGTGCTTCATCCTACCTGGTTTGCTCAGTGGATAGAACATCAGCCTGCAGACTGAAAGGTCCAAGATTCTGGTCAAGGGCATGTACCTTGCTTGCGGGCACATCCCCAGTAAGAGGTATGTAGGAGGCAGTTGATTGATGTTTCTCTCTCATCAATGTTTCTAACTCTCTAGCCTTCTCCTTTCCTCTCTGTAAAAAAAAAAAAAAAAAAAAAAATCAATAAAACATTTGTAAAAACAAAACAAAACCAAACAAAAATGTGTGCTTCATAAAAAGTAAAAAAAAGAGTGTGATTTTTTTGGTGGGTCTCTATATAGGCTATGCCTGTAACATTTCATATGCAAAGACCCTTTAGCAAACTTTTTCTAAGACACAAATTGAGTTTGTGTAACTGTAACAAGCAATTGTTATATTTAATTCTAGAATTTGAACTTTATTACATTTAAACTGTGGGCTCTCCTTCAATATATACAGGCATACCTCATTTTATTGTGCTTTGTTTATTACGCTTCATTGATGATGCCTTTTATATTAATTGAAGGATAAATCCTCCATCAGCAAAAAGATTACAACGTATTTTGTTGCATTACACATTTTGTTGTGGTAATCTAGAACCGAACATGAAACATATCTAAGGTATGCCTTCTACATGGTAAACTTTCCCAGACCCCAAGAACACCAGTTTCCACAAAAAAGAAGGTCACAATAAAAGTTACACTAAAATTCAAGCCAAATTTTAACAATGTTTTAGGATTGTAATGGCTTTTTTGAGGCACAAAATGGCTATAGCCTCAGTTATTTAATCAAATCCAGAATCTCTGAAATCAGCCTTTTATATTTTTCCCCTTGCAGTATAGGTGGAACTATGAATAAGGTGGATTTCATTCCCAGGATTGTTGGGTCACATGACCGAAGAGATTTTCCTTGGTGTGATTAAGGACCTCAATCAGTTGACTTTAAGAATAAGAGATAGTCTTGGGAGAGGGGCCATTTTGTCTCAGAAACCAATAAAGCAACATTGAAACCTAGAGGCTGAGTCAAATAAACGCTTGTATAAATACAAGTGTAGACAGGCAGAGAAAGTGAGCAGAATGAACCCACCTGCTTGAAACCACGGTTGTGGTTTAGGACACAGAGGAGCAATGGGTCACTGGGAACTTCAACACTGTGCTGACTACCCTACAGGCAACAAATGTGCCAGACAGAACAGTAGAAAGGGATCTTAAGCCAACCCCCTTGAGTCATTGAAGCTCTGCTGAAGTTAACAAACTTCAATACTTCACTTTTTAATTTTATTTTTACTTAAGAAACTAAATTTTTTCCTTTCTTTACTTTTTATTATTTTAAAATTATTATTGCTATTATTTTGCCATTTTTAAAGTTTTATTTTATGTTATTTTTATTTGTTTATTTTTTGGCTTAATGTTCTACATTCTATTTTTTCTTTTTCTATTTTTTTAATCATTATTTTACTCTAACTTAATTTTTCCTTTATGCCAACACTTTCTTCCTAACTTTCTGCTTTTTAATTCTTTTCTCTTCCCCTGTTCCTACTTTAGTTTTTTTTAATCCTTTTTTTTCTCTCCTTGGTACAAATTGATTTTACTCATATATCTAATTTCCTTTCCTCTGCTTCAAGTCCATGAAAACTTCTCTTTTCTATGTCTTCACTAGCCAATTTTTTTTTTCTTTTTCCTTTTATTCTTTCTTTCTTGTTGTTTTTGTTGTTCTTGTTTGTTTGTTTATTGTTTTTTGTTTTCTTTTTTTTATGCTTCTGTTTTTCCTATCCTCACTTGTTATCATCTTCTACTAATAGCTTAATTAGTTTCAATCACAAACTCAGGCCTAACTGCTTTCTATTCTTCTTTCCCAAAACTAGATGAATACATAGATAGATATATTAAAGGAAGGAAAAATTTATATATATATATATATATATATATATATATATATATATATGTGTGTGTGTGTGTGTGTGTGTGTGTGTGTATATATATATATATATATCAGTTGGAGGAGAATAAAATAAAAAACACTTGAAAATATATATTAAAATATATCCTATATAAGAAAGAGGTGATATGCAAATTGACCATAATTCCAACACACAAGATGGCTTCCCCCATGTGGTCAAAGATGACCGCTTCCATGTGAACACAAGATGGTCACCACAAGATGGCTAGCATATATATTGTCCCCCTTGCAGGCCTGGTCCCTCCCAACTGCCCTCCCCTGCTGGCCTGATCACTCACAACTTCCCTCCCCTGCTAGCCTTCTAATATAAAATTATATATTAAAATAAGGATATATTTTAATATATAATTTTCAATTATTTTTTATTTTATTTTATTTTTTAAATATTTTGTTCCTGCCCTAACTGGTTTGCATCAGTGAATAGAACATCACCCCATGGACTGAAAGGTTCCAGGTTGGATTCTGGTAAAGGGAATGTACCTTGGTTGTGGGCACATTCCCAGTAGGAGATATGCAAGAAGCAGCAGATCAATGTTTCTCTCTCATCAATGTTTCTAACTCTTTATTCCTCTCCCTTCCTCTCTGTAAAAAAGTCAATAAAAAGTATATTTTAAAAAGTTTTGTTCTTTAGTTTTCTTCTTATACACTCATTCTCTTTCTACCTCCTCTATGTTGAATATTGACAATTCCCCCATTCATTCAATTTCTTGACCTTACCTTTTGGAAATGAGCTCTGCATCTTCAGATTCAGCTTCCCTCCTTCTTTTATGGGTGTTTGTTGTTTGCACTTTGGGGATTAGTTGCTGGCTTTTTTTAGTTTTCTCACCATATACATATATTTTTTCTTATTTTTTCTTTTTCTTTTACCTCAATATCATTTTAGTACACTTTTATCTCCCATAATTATCTTTTCTCTGGTAGTCACATTTATTTGTGGTTATTGGTGTCATGAATGCATCTATGTTTTGTGTTTTCTGTGTTGTGTATTGTACAGTTGTATATTGAACCTTTAAGTCAATGTGGTAGATTGTGAGCCACATAACCAGACATCATGAGAGGAGTGGAAATGGGGAGACAAATAAACAAGCCCCATAGGACAGAAATGGAGGAGTCGCTGGAAAAGGAAGTAAATGAAATAGAGGCAAGCAGTTTGCCACAGAAATAATTCTGAGCAATGGTCATAAGGATATAGAAAAGGATGGAAGACAAATTCAACAACATATGTAAGAACCAAGAGGAAATGAAGAAGAATCAAAAAGATGAATGATATAACTGCAATAAAGAACACAACAGAAAGTATCAACAGTACACTAAAAGAAGCTGAGGACTGGATCAGTTATCTAGGAGACAAGGTAGGAAAAAATACCTAATCAGAGCAGCAACTTAAAAAAAAAAAATTAAGAAATAGGAGGAGAGCCTAAGAGAGCTTTGGGACAACACAAAACAAAATAACATCCACATAATTTGGGTGCTTGAAGGAAAGGAAACTGAGCAAGGAATAGAAAACCTATTTGAAGAAATAATGACAGAAAATATCCCTGATATTGGGAATAAAAAACTCACACAATTCCAAGAAGCTTACAGAGGCCCAAAAAAGATGGATCCAAAAAATACAGACATCAAAACATATTATAATTAAATTGGCTAACAACAAAGTAAGAATCTTAAAGGCTGCCAGAGAGAGACAGAAAGTTATCTATAAGGGATTTCCAACCAGACTATGAACTGATTTCTCATCAGAAATACATCAGGCCAGAAGGGAATGGAATGAAATATACAAAGTCATTCAAAGCAAGGATCTGAATCCAAGAATACTATATCCAGTAAGGCTATCAATCAAAATTGAAGGTGAAATCAGGAACTTCACAGAGAAAAAAAGACTAAGGGACTTTGTGATCACCAAACCAGCAATGAAAGAGATGATAAAGGGACTTCTGTAAAAAGAAGAAATAGGAAGGAAACAAGGAATCCAGGAATAAAGAATAAAAATGGCGATAAACAACTACCTATCAATAATAACTTTAAGTGTAAATGGATTAAATCCCCCAATAAAAAACATAGGGTAGCTGAATGGACAAGAAAACAAGATCCATATATCTGCTATCTATAGGAGACACATCTCAGAAAAAAGAATTCATAGAAACTAATAGTGATGGGATGGAAAAAAAAAAATTCTGGTGAATGGAATTGAAAAAAAAAAAAAAGTGGGGTAGCCATACTTATATCTGACAAATAAGACCTCAAAATGAATGCCATAACAAGAGATAAGGAAGGCCACTTCGTAATACTGAAGGAACAATTCAAGAAAAAGATATAACTCTGATAAACATTTATGCACCCAATATAGAGGAACCCAAATACATAAAAAAAGAAAATTTTGGATGATATCAAGAGAGAGATTGACAAAAATACAATCATAGCAAGGACTTTTATACCCCACTAATACTTTGGATAAGTCCTATAAACAAAACAGGATAGATACAGAGACAGTAAAAGAAACAGACTGTCAAAATACAAGCTAAAAAAAATTCAACCAAGAAGAATAAAAATACTTGAATAGGCCAATAACTACTGAAGAAATTGAAACTGAAACTGTAATCAATAATCTTCCAGCAAAATCCCTAGTGCAGAATGCATTCAAAAAAGAATTAAAACCTATCCTCCTCAGACTATTCCAAAAAATCAAAAGGAAGGCACACTTCTAAGCTCTTTCTATGAAGCCAGTATTACCCCAATTCCAAAACCAGATAAAGACACTACACAAAAAAAGAGAACTACAGGCCAATATCCTTGATTAATATAGATGCTAAATTCCTCAAAAAAAATTAGAAAATCAGATTCAATATTACATTAGAAGGATCATACATCAAAACCAAGTGGGATTTATTCTGGGGATGCAAGGATGGCACAATATCCGCAAATCAATAAATGTGATATATCACATAAACAAATTGAGAGACAAAAATCACATAATCATATCAATTGATGCAGAAAAAGCATTTGACAAAACCCAACACACTTTTTTGATAAAAATTCGCAGCCAAAGGTGGAATAGACGGATCGTATTGCAACATAAAAAAAGCCTTATATGACAAACCTACAGCCAACATCATAGTCAATGAGCAAAAACTAAATCTATTTCCTCTACAAATAGGAAAAAGACAGGGATGCCTATATTCACCACTCCTGGTCAATAAAGAACTGGAAGTGCTGGAAGAAATGAAAGACATCCAAATTGGAAAAGAAGTAAAACTGTCCTTATTCACAGATAACATGATACTGTACATACAAAGTCTCAAAGAATAAAAAATTCCAAGAACAACAAACTTCTAGACTTAATAAATGAATTTGGCAATAGAGCAGGATACAAAATTAACACCCAGAAATCTATGACCTTTTTATACTCCAATAATGAACTCACAAAGAAAAAACTAAAAAAAAACAAAAAACAACTAATCATATTTACCAATGCACACACACAAAAAAATGAGATACCTAGGAATAAACTTAACCAAAGAGGTAAAAGATTGTACTTGAAAAACTACAGGGCATTGAAAAAAAGAGATAGAGGAAGACATTAATAAATGTGCATGGATTGATAGAATTAACATCATTAAACTGTCCATACTACCCAGCACAATCCCTTGAAAATACCAATGGTATATTTCAAAGACCTAGAATAAACTCTTCAAAAATTTATTTAGAATAAAAAAGACCGAATACCCACAGCAATCCTGAGAAAGAAGAACAAAGTTGAAGGGATCACAATATCAGATATCAAGCTATCTGATACCAAGCCACATTTCTCAAAACTATCTGGTACTCACAGAACAGACATACAGACCATTGGAACAGAACAGAGAACCCAGAAATTGACCCAATACATTATGCTCAATTAATATTTAACAATGGAGGCAAGAGGATACACTGGAGTTAAGACAGTCTCTTCAATAAATGGTTCTGGATAATTTGGTCAGATAGATGCAGAAAAATTAAACTCTATCACCAATTTACCCTATAAACAAAAACAAACTCAAAATGGCTAAAGGACTTAAATGTAATATGGGGAACCATAAAATTCCTACAAGATTCTATAGGCAGCAATATATCAAACTTATGATGTATCAATATCTTTACTAATACAGTTCCTAGGGCAATGGAGACTAAGAAGAAAATAAACAAATGGGACTACATCAAAATAAAAAGCTTCTGCACAGCAAAAGAAACCATTAACAAAACAGCAAGAAAGCCCCCTGTATTGGAGAACATATTTGTCAAGGCTATTTCAGATAAGGTTTTACTCTACAAAATTTACAGAGAACTCATACAACTTAACAAAAGGAAGATAAACAATCCAATAAAATAAATGGTCAAAGGACTTAAATAGACATTTTTTTAAAAAGGACATACAGAAGGCCCAGATACATATGAAAATTCCCGCAGTCTTTTTTTTTTAAATATATTATATTGATTTTCCACAGAGAGGAAGGAAGAGGGATAGATAGCTAGAAATGTCAATGAGAGAGAAACATCGACCAGCTGCCTCCTGCACACCCACTGCCGGGGATGTGCCCGCAACCAATGTACATGCCCTCGACCAGAATCGAACCTGGGACCCTTCAATCTATAGGCCAACGCTCTATCCACTGAGCCATACCGGTTTCGGCTCCCACAGTCTTTTCAAGCAAGGTTTTAGGAATCAAGAAGGGCTGTTCATAAATAGAGAGAGACTAGATAAGAAGTATTATATAAATTTGGAAGGCATTGGGGGAATTTGGAAGGCAGAATGGAATTCTCTAGCAGAATGGCATTTCAAAATTCCAGACTCATGGCTTTTTCTTCAGACGTTTTTCCCTTTAACAAAGCAGATATACATATCAAAGGTAAGGTTTGGTAAATAATAAAGGATTATCAGGTTAGGGGAATTGTCCTCAGCTGTCTGTTTGGCAGTGGGAATAATATGCAGCTCTTCTGCCCTGTGAAGATGTCCATCAACCTCTAAAAACAAGGTTCCTGTTTTTAAGTAGGTTAGAAAGAACTACTAGAATGGTACTTTTGGGGATAAGATTTCTGTTAGTCATAGTTAAGATCATGTATAATAAACATTCAGTGTGCCAAAGTCACTGTATAGTCATAGAATTCAGAATTTATGTTGTTTCAGAAGTTAATAATATATAAAAGAAAAACAGAATAGATGCCTTATGCAGTTGAACTATGTTAATCCTATCTAATAAAGAGGGAATTTGCAAATTGGCCCTCGTACTGTTGCAAAGATGGAGGCACCTTCAGTCAATAAGAAGGGAATATGCTAATTGACTGCCTGGACCTTAAAGATGGCAGTGACCACAGCCCAAAAGGAGGTAATATGATAACTGTCTGCCATGCCCTGAAATATGGCTATGCTCATAGCCACAAAGTGGCGACACCCAGTTCCCTGAGCCCCACTAAGGCGGCAGGAAAGTGGCAAAGCCAGGCTGTGCCTCATGCCTGTCTCTGGAGCCCTCCAGTCTCCTTACCCCCGAGGCACCCAGGCCCAGCCTGAGCTATAGGCAAGCCTTGAGTGGCATCTTCCCAGCTTCCAGGGCTACCAGAAGCTCAAGTAACTAGGACCAGCTGAGGCTTGCGCTACCGGCAGTGACAGTAGCAGAGGTGTAATGGGGCATCGCCTTCACCTGATTGCTGGGTCACCTCCTGCCCCTGAGGGGTCTTGTACTGTGATAGGGGGACAGGCTGAGCTAAGGGACACCCTCCAGTGCATAAATTTTCATGCACCAGGCCTCTAGTTGTTGCATAAAAACCAATGAATTTCTGTGTGTTTAATATCCAATATAATAAAAGCCCAGTGAAATGGTGGAACATCCAGAACGATCAGAGACCAGAATGACCATGGCCCCTGGCCAGCCACCAGCAAGTAGTTAGGAGTGATCAGGCAAGCAGGCAAGCATTTAAGGATGATCAGGCAGGCAGGCGAGTGTTAGAGGTGATCAGGTTGCAGAGTGGTTAGGTTAATCAGGCAGGCAGGCAAAGTTGATTAGGGGTGATCAGGCAGGCAGGCAGAGGCAATTAGGGGCGATGAGGGAGGCAGGTGAGTGGTTGGTGCAATCAGAAAGGCAGGTGAATAGTTAGGATCCAATGGTCCCAAATTGCAAGAGGGATCCACATTGCAAGTAGGTGCAGGCCGGCCTGAGGGACTGCCACACTTCCATGGACAAATTTCATTGACCAGTCCTCTAATTTAGTTATAAAATGTCACATGTGAAGCGATCCTAACAGCCTTAAAACACAAGAAGTTATAAAATAAAGTATTTGAGAGACTGAGTTTAGACTCTTGAATGAGGAAGACAGTCCACGGTCTTTTATGGTCATTTGTACTGAGATTTTGCTTTTGCTTTTGTGACCAGTTGGGGTTACTGCCTGAGACCTTGGTTCTTTTTGTGAATGCACAAAAGAGTTTAAGATCAACAGAAAATAAAAATAAAGCAAAATGGGGTTTATTGAAAATGCCTTTCAAATGAGACACCAGTCAGTCAACAGAGTGTGGGAGACAACATAGTGAGAGCAGCCAATGGCAGAGCTGCTGTAGCTCACTGGGAAGTCATAGAAAAGGTGGCCTTGGAGACAGGTTGTGGGGGTGAGCCCAGGATGAGCTGCAGCTTCCCATTTCTCGCCTGGATGCAAGTATCACTAGGTCCTTTAGAGGATATGTGCCTGTGGGGAAACAAGGGAAGAGAATGGCAGGGGATTGCTCCCTGGAGGTAGAATACATGCTATAGAGAGCATGGCCCACAACTCCTGGGTTCTAAAGAGGGATTGTATGTGTGGAGCCTTTCACTTGCATCCAGGGATGATTGACTGACACTAACTTTCTTCTGAGCATGCCCTTACCATAATGTATACAGAAAACCCACAGGGCTGGGGTCAAAACTAAAATGCAAATATTATTATAACTAAAGGCCCCGTGCATGAAATTTGTGCACGGGGAAGGGAGTGGTCCCTTAGCCCAGCCTGCACTCCCTCCAGTCTGAGACCCCTCAAGGGATGTCTGATTGCCAGTTTAGCCTATTTCCCACCTTAGGGATTGGGCCTAAAAGGCAGTCTAACATCCATCTCAATATCTAGGACTGCTGGCTCCCAACCACTTACCTGCCTGCCTGCCTGATTGCCCCTATCCACGTTTGCCTGCCAGCTTGATCAACCCCTAAACATACCCCTGCCAGCCTGACTGACATCTAACTGCTCCCCTGCTTGCCTGATTGCCCCTTAACTGCCCTCCCCTGCTGACCTGGTCAGCCCTAACTATCTTCCCCTGCTGACCCGGTCGCCCCCAACTATTCTCTTCTGCTGGACTGGTGGCCTCTAACTGCCCTCCCTTGCCAGATTGCTTGCCCCTAACTGCCCTCTGCAACAGGCCTGGTCACTCCTAACTGCCCTCCCCTGATGACCCGGTCATCCCTAACTGCTCTCCACTGCTGGCTTGGTTCCTCCAACTGCCCTCCCTTACTGGCCTGATTGCCCAAAACTGCCCTCCCCTGCTGGCTACCTTGTGGTGACCATCTTGTGTCCACCTGGGAACAGTCATCTTTAACCACATGGGGGCAGCCATATTGTGTGTTGGAGTGATGGTCAATTTGCATATTGTTTTTTTATTGGATAGGATTAGTACATCCATCGTTCTAGTAAGGTCATATTGGCATGAGGTTATGCTCTTTTCCTCTGAGCTGGGGCCCAATATAGACTGGCTCCAAACCTGCTGTCAGTCTGCTGGGCCACCCATAGAGAGGAGGTCTGAAGGCAAAGTTGGTCCAAGCCTTTCTCAGGACCCCAGGGCAGGCTCCACCCCAGCCGCTCACTTAACATCCTACAAAACAATTTCAGATTCATTTACAAATGATTGGTAATCAAATGCCATTTACTAATAGCTACTACAGTTTCAGTTGACCTTAGTAGGAAAATAAGTTATCTAAAATGCCCATTCTATCTAATTACAGGCCAACTCTAACCCCCTGTTTACAAGATGCAGAATGAATTATGTTTCTTCCATCTGCTATGCCCCATATATCTGATTATACTTTGATTAAAAGCATATCAACATTTTTAGTGGTGTTCAAATACTGGTAAATAAAACCTTCCTCAAATAATGACAGTATATGAACTGTCAGTAGTTGTATAATTTTTCAAAGTTAGTTTTTAAAATCAAGGGTACACATGATTAAAAAACAAGTTTATTTTCTAATTATAATAATAATTGTGCTTGTTTTAAAGAAGATGTTTTCTCCTAAAAATATATTACTTTTAAATACATGTGTCTATTTTTAGGAAGTTAAAGCATTATCCTAAACTAGGGACCCAATGCACAAATTTGTGCACATTGAAAGGAACTGTGGGCCATGATGGTGCAGTGGGCACAGGGGATACTCTCATACCATCCTCTGCCCCCCATCTGGCCCCTCCCACTGTGGGACCAGGTACCCACTCTACTGGAAGTCTAGTTCCTTCTGCAGCTTCTCCCGTGTGCTGAAGGCACAGGGCCTACTTGCACCTGCTGATGGCGCAGTACTATTCGGGCCAGTGCCAGCAGCAGGTGAGAGTAGGGCAGGGGTCTGTGTTGTCAGTGGATGTGAACAGAGGCTGCTGCACTCTTTGTACCTCATGAGCAGGAGATGGAGAAGTCCTCAGGGGTGATTGGGGCCAGCAGACACTGCTTGTATCTGCTGAAAGCGCTGAGCTATCGGGACCAGTGCTGGGTGATGGCAACAGGTGTGAGTGGTGGCTTCTTTGCCAGCAGGTCTGATTGCCTAGCAGGACCACAGCGCACGGGAAAAAATAATTTTCAGTAACCACCAGAGGCTTGCCTCGATGACAGCGACCAGTGCCTTGCATTGGTCTGGCATTCCAACTCACCTGCTCCAGCATCTGGCCACTGCAACTGCCCTCCCCTGCAGACTTTGTCACCTCTAGCTGCTCTCCCCTGCTAGCCTAATTATCCCTAACTGCCTTCCCCTCTCAGCCTGGTTGCCCCTAACTGCCCTTTCCTGCAGGCCTGGTGACCCCCAACTGCTCTCCCCTGCAGGCCTGGTCACTCCTAACTGCCCTCCCTTGCCAGCCTTGTCACCCCTAACCGCCTTCCCCTGAAGTCTTGGTTCCCTCTTCCAACTGTCCTCCCCTGCAGGCCTTATCCCTCCTAAGTTCCCTCCAGGGAACTGGTGAGGTTACCCTAACTTCCCTCCCCTGAAGTCTTGGTCACCCCCAAGTTCCCTGCCCTGCAGGCCTTGTCCCTCCCAACTGCCTCCTCCTGCTGCCCTCACCTGCCAGCCATCTTTTGCCGGCCTTCTTGTGTCCACACGGTGTGGCCATCTTGTGTGTTGGATGATGGTCAATTTGCATATGACCTCTTTATTATATAGGATATTTCAATGTGTGTCACACTTACGGGTTAAAAGACAAGGCAGGAAATATGGGTAGTGCTAGGTCAATAAAAAAATAAATAAAAAAAATTTTTTTTAGTTAATTCTGAAACCTCACAAGTGTATTTTCCTGGGACAGCTTGGTTCTTGTGCATCATCAAAGAGGCACTGCTGAATTTATTCCCAATACTCTTGGTAATGTATCCTTTGTATTACTGTGAATGAATAAGGAATAGTTACAATGGTGTCTACCATCTGTGCATGTTAATAATTTATTTCACTTTTTCATCTGGTCTGCTTCTCTCTGTAACTGCACTGCTTAGTTAAGGGGACAATGAAAGTGTTGCTCCTTTACTTTAAGGATTTATAACATCTCTAAGACCTTACCCTATAGAATTCTATAGTAAAATGAAACTATTTTCTTTTTCTTTTCCAGTTAAAGATCCGCTAATATTTACTTCAATCAAATCTGTGGTATATACTGATAACAATAAAACTGTTTTCATCCCATGTTTCTTCACTAAATCGGTGGCAAAGAGCCTGAAAGAAATGTTTGTAAAGTGGAAATTCAGAGACAAATACATTTTAAACTATGATGGAAATAAAAATAAATCCATGACCACCAGGGAATTTTCAAGTGCTTACATCATACCAGGTGCACTACTAAAAGGCAGTGCCTCTTTGATGATGCACAAGAACCAAGCTGTCCCAGGAAAATACACTTGTGAGGTTTCAGCATTAATTAAAGAAGGCAAAACCACCACAGACCTGAAATATGTTGGTAAGAATTTTAAAATCTTCCCTTTTATTTGTGCTGCAGTAGCCTAATCCTATTAGAAACTGGGCACAATGGGGCTTGGGACTCCTTTGAATCAAAAAGTAGTTTATGACTAGTAAATGATTATGTAATGTTTAGCAGCTTTAAGATCATGAGTTTTACTTGCTCTTCTATTTTTCATAGTAAAACTACTTTGCTGTGTTATTTGTGTATTGTCAGGTTCCCAACTTTTGTCTAAAAACTGTTCTGCTGGCAAAGAGGTTCAGGCATCATTTAATCTGCATTTCTGTTTCCTGCAATCAAAAAGTACTATCTTTCATGTGATTAATTTTCCATAATCTTTTCAATGATGTAGCTTTTTTATTACCTGCACTTTGATTAGGGGCTGACAAATCCCTACCATGCTTCAGCTGGAAAAGATAGTATAGAAGGAGAATCATGAATTCAAGAATCATGTCATAATGATGTTTCATGATATGGTGTTTGTTCTTTTTCTTGGTTAACATAAGGGAGAACTAGGGATCCAATAGAATTAATTTTAAGGCAGCCTTGGTTATAGCACCATGATTGTGCCTTTCTTTACAGACTTGGGTGGTGAGTTCATAAAGCAGTAAAGCTAGCTGAAGTAAACAATCTGCTTTCTTTTCTAGTCCTTGCCATGCCAGAGGATTACATTAACCATGTACAGGTGCATACTGACTTTCTATTTTGAAAGCTCTATGTAGAACCACTAGACACATTCCTGCTCTCCTGACTAGCAAAGCCTTTGAGAACCTCTGCTTTAGATGGAATCAGACCATTCAGTTGAATCAATTATTTGCCTTTTATTCTTCTATGGTTTCATGTTATGAAATGTCTAGTACCAGATTGGGAATGGGGTATTGATTCTGATGGAATATTTTAACATTGCTTAGGATTAGGAACCAGGACATCTGATTCTGCAACTTAACTGTTTGCCTTTATTGAATTTGATAAGTTACTTCACTGGGTCCAAGTTACCTCATCTTTACATGGGAATGAAAGAGATTCCTGCTTTTAAGCATTCTCCAGTCTAATAAGCATCATGAGATCCCTCGTGTACCAGTCCTTTATAAACCAAAGTACTTTGCAAATGTCATTTGTCTTCCTGGAACATTTATTTTATGAAATTGAATGAGTTGTTGAAGCTGAGTTGTCATGAGAGGGGAGTCCGTGTGGTGCAGCATAGGCAAGAAATGGCTTAGAGCAGAATTTAGAAGGTTTTTGTGCTCAAAAATCTTTCCTTTATTAAAAATTTCATTAACTCACAATGGGGGAGGGGGAGTTTGGAGTTGAGTGTAGGTCACTGAGAGAATTTTGAACTCAAGACTTAAAGGCCAGAAGATAGGATGAAAAAGGATGGGAAAGGGATACCAATCTCTAGGATAAAAAAGTTTATAATTTTCTATTTGTTTTTTGTTTTGTTTTTATTTTTAATAAGGAAAATTTAAATCATCTTCCTAAATATCCAACAAACAGAAAATTCTTCAAGTTAGATTAGATATAAATGGGAATCTCTCGGAATAATACAGGACCTAATTAAAAAACTTTGAGGTCTGATGCTGTTATGGACTGAATGTTAGTGTCCTTCAAAATTCATTCTTTGAAGCTCATGTGGAGCTGGGGCCTTTGGGAGGTGATTGCTTTCTATGAATGAGAGAGTGGGGGTCACTATGATGGGATTAATGCCCTTCTAAGAGGAGGAAGCGACAATCCAGATCCCACTTTCCATCACTTGAAGACACAATGAGAAGTCTGCCACCTGCAAGCTAGGAAAAGGGCCTCCACCAAGAATCGAATCTGCTGGCACCTGATCTGGGTCTACCAACCTCCAGAACTGTGAGGAAATGTCACGTAAGCCAGTTCAGTTCAGCTCCCATCAGCATTTCTCACTTCTGTATGGAAACATGCATGCAGGCAAGGCTTCCTTTAAGAGGCAGGGGCCTCCAAGCTCCCACTGGCTCCTGGAGCATGTGAGATGGTGGGTTTATGCTGCAGGCCTGGCCTTTTAGGTTTGAGGAAATGATGTGGAGGAAAGACTAGAAAGCTTTTTATTTAATGACCACCACAATCAGAATATTGAACTAAAACATTAATACAAATATTTTCCTAGTGCAAACCCTTTATAGTCACCTGCTTCCTTGCCATCACTAACTAACCTGTCAAGCACAATTTGTTCTCTATACCAATACATTGGTCATTTCCAAAATGTTATATAAGAGTATGTAATCTTTTGAGACTGCATTTTTTTTTCTTCAGTCAGCACAATGCTCTTGAGATAAATGTATGCAATAGCTTCATGTAGCAATCTCTCTCTCTCTCTTTCTCTTTCTTTCATTCTGTGCTATGGGTATATCACACCTTGTTGAACCATCCACCTACTATAGCAGGTCTTGGTTGTTTTAAGTTGTTTTGGGCTATTTCTCAGGACATTTCTATAAACAATCATATACAAGTTTTATGTGGCCATAGTCTACTTCTCTGGATAAATGCATAAAAGTACAACTACTGGGTCTATGTATTTAGAGGCATAGTTTTTGAAGAAACTGTCAAACTATATTCTAGAGTGGTTTTTCCATTGAACATTCCCATCAGCAACATATGAGCGATGTAGTTCCCTCACATCCTTGCCTGTATCTGGTGTTGTCAAAGTTTTGCACCATTTTTTAAGGGAAAAGAAAGAACCTCCTCGCCCAAAATGGTTAATTGAAGCAGGTTCTTGCAAAGTTACTTTGAAAAGTGTACCAATCATGTGAATCCTGAGGATTTAGGCAGTGGAATTCATTTTTACTGTTGTGCTTTTTTAACTAATAGAGGCATAAATGAGAACTAGAAATTGTTTAATAGAGAATTCTACCTAGTGGAATGTGAATTAATGGTGGCCAATCTTTGTTCACTTTTGGGGAGCCCAAGGACTAAATACGTGAAAATATTCTCATTGAGATACAGTTTCATATTTCTCTGGTGTCTTGTAGTCTATAGTACAATGGAAGCAGCACAGAACTTAAACTTAGAAAGATTTTTTCTGTACTTCATCATTTTGTAATTTTAAGAAAACTTAGGTAAGAAATTCAACCTTTCTGACCCTTAGTTTTTATGTGTAAAATTGGGATACTATCTTTATCACAAGATGGTGTGAGATGTAAATACATTTATCTCCTCTTACTTTAAAAAGATTATTGAGTGCTTAGTATGTGACAGGCACTATACTAGGCCCTTGGGATTTAATGGTGATTAAGACAGGATCCCTGATTTCAGTGTAGTATAAATAAGAAGAGTAAAATGACAGAATACTTATTTGAGCACAGGATAGATATTTTATACTGGGTCCCATGTCCCCAGGAACTCTGGAAGATTTATGTAGGTCTTCCCATTTAACAGCAGAGAGATTTGTTCAAAGTCAGGATCATAGCTAGGATATTAACCTAGATCTGTCTTCACAACCCAGTATGCTTTTTATCCTATGATGCATAGTTTCTGTTAAAACACTTTGTACAACCAAATATGAAATGTAAACAATAGTTATAAAATCTGTCATTAATGTCTATATTTTTATTATCAGTAATACAATAACATAGAAGCTCTAAAATCTGTATATATTAAGATTTTGTATTTTTCTAAGTGAGCTACTAGTGTTTTTATTTAAGGCCAGTTCAAGTTCAGCAGAATTTCTGCTTCTATCATTGTCAACATGATATATATTATGTTCACAACTAGAGCCCAGTGCATGACATTTTTGCATGGTGGGTAGGAGAATGATCCTGGCTTTCACTCTCTCCAATCTGGGATCTCTCTTCAATCTGGAATCACTGGCTCCTAACTGCTCCCCTGCCACCCTGATGGCCCAAGCTGCTCTCCCTGCCAATCTGATCCCCCTGACTGCTCTCCCCTCCTGGCCTGATCTCCATAACTGCCTATCTGCTCTCCCTCCTGACCTGTGCCTTCTATCTGCCTATCTGCTTTCCCATCCTAGTCTGATTCTCCTACTGCATATCTGCCCTCCCTTCCTCACCCTGCCCTTTGGATCCCCAGTGCAGGTGTGTTGAGAGGTCTCTGCTGTGGCCCTGACCCTGTCCAAAGATGTAAATATATTTACCTCCTCTTAATTTAAAAGGATTATGAGTGCTTACTATGTGGCAGGCACTATGGGTATATGGGTATACTAGGCTCTATGGGTATATATGATGATGTACTGACCAATTGGGTGTTATATGATGATGTACTGGCCAATTTGAATATTCCTTTATTATTAGTATAAATGTTGACATGAAGACATTGCAAGATCCTTATATTGATTTTCCAGTTCTGTATAAAAAATACCCCAAAATGTAGCAACCTAAAACCGCTCTCATTCATTAGCTCACAGATTTGTTGATCAAAATGCTGGTCATGGTGGGGTGGGGCAGGGTTCTATAAGAAAGGTACTGTCCAGGCTGTATTCTCTCTCATATGGGTCCTGTTCCAAGCTCACATGATTGTGGCAGAATTTAGTTCCTGGTTACTGCAAGACTGAGGTCCCTGTTTCTAAGCTGGATGTCTGCTGTGGGCTTTGCTCAAACCCTACAGGTTGTCCCATTCCTTGTCAATACAGCCTCTTCTACCTTCAAGCCAGCAAAGGAACACCACCCTCTCATTGAACTCCTGTGACATGTTGGATTTCTTATGCCAGGAAGAGCACAGATCCTTTTCAGGGCTCACTTGACTAGGTCAGCCCTCTCTAAGGACAATCTCATTATCTTAAAAGTCAACTGATTGAGGACCTTAATCACACCAAGAAAAATCCCTTTGCTTGTATGACACAACAGTCCTGAGAAAGAAATCCATCTTATTCACAGTCCCACCTGTACTGCAAGGGAAAGAAATTATAAAAGGCTGATTGCAGCGATTCTGGGTTTGATTAAATAACTGAGGCTATAGCCAATTCAGTGAATCAAAAACCCATCAGAATCTTAAAACATCAAGTTAAAAATTGGCTTGAATCTGTGTAAACTGATGTTCACTGGGTCTGTGAAGGTTTACCATGTACAGACATACATGCCTCAGATAAGTTCCAGGTTTGGTTCTAGACCACCACAACAAAATGAGTAATGCAATAAAGCAAGCTATAATCTTTTTTTTTTTTTTTTTTTTTTTTTTTTTTTTTTTTTGCTGGTGAAGGGTTTGTCTTTCAATTAGTAAAGAAAGCAACATTAATGAAGCATAAAAAGCAAAGCACAATTAAATGAGGTGTGCCTGTATACATTGAAGGAAAGGCCCACTAAATTGATTAGAAAGATTTATTCATTTTTTTGTTATTCCATTTTATACACAGTGGTAAGAGAAACGAAGTGGTGGGTATTTATAAAACTTGAGCTTGGCAACAAAATTTAAACAATCTCTGAATAACCTTTCCTTGCCTTTTCACTGAAGAAGATTATCTTGGCGGTACTGCAAGCGGGACCCTGGGTGCCCAATAAGATTCTGTAGACAACGGGAAGCAAAGGAGGGTTCACCCTGCTTGGGGTCTTGATTATCCTTTCTGTCCTCTATGATTCAGGTCCTAGCCTGCAGTGCTACTCCTGTATCAATCCAGTTGGTTTGTGCTCTATCATCAAAAACTGTACAGTTAACTTTGATGCATGTCTCTACGTCAAAGCCAAAACACGAACATACTATCACTGCTTGAAGTTTGAAAACTGCAACTATGACTATATCTCAAAGGACTTAGGAGAGAAGACTCTATAGTACGATTGCTGCAAGAAGGACCTGTGTAACATAAGTAAAAGAAGCCACAGTGGGAAGAGCATCACAGGGACCATCGCTCTGCTGGTGACTCTGCTGCTTATAGCATTCTGGAGACTTCTTATCTAAATCAATACCAGAGAGATTCTCCTAACTCTCTGCTTCTGTGTATTCCTTATTTCCTTTGCTGCCACTTTTGATTTTATTACTGGATCCTGTTGAGAAAGTCCAAAACTAGCTTGGATGAGAGAGAGAGAGAGAGAGAGAGAGAGAGAGAGAGAGAGAGAGAGAGAGAGAGAGAGAGAACGAACCAATCCTATTTGCAGAGAAGGCCCCTCTGAGGGAAGAAGTTTAGGAGTGAAGTACATGCCATATTAGCTAGGTTAGTTCCATGCTGCTTCCTCTGCTAGTTCAGTAATAGCTTCACTAGATTATCTGCAATTTTCAGTTATTTCTCCATTTGTTCCTTAAATGTAGTTACCTGTATGATCAGTGGTTTGGGGGCAGGAGTTGGAGCTGAGGGGTTCTTTTCCCCAATCTCTCTCACAGGGGATGCTTTCATTCCCTCCTCTTATGGCCCCTGTGTTGCCATGCAGGCATGATGAATGTTCTAGATGTGGGCTGCCAGGGGCAATGGGATTCTAAATTCAGAGTGATTGGAATGAGTGTTATATTCTCAACTAGAAGGTTTCTGTCCCTAAAAACAACTTAAGCACATCAATTAACAGTGTGTTAAAACTCTTCCCCTCCCCTTTTCATTGGAGTGATGACATATTTTCATTTTGTCAGACAGTTCAAGACTAAATATTTGCACATTCTTTGCTACAAGTGATTTACAGTATCGTGTGCTTATTTTGAGTATTATCACATACCCTTATGTGCATGTGGATTGCAAAAATGCAATGGGAAGATTTTTCATGAACTACACCAGGTCCTCAGGGATGTTCTACCTTCCAACATCAAACCTGTTGACTCCTAGATGACTTGGCACAGATCATGTAATGTTCATTTGCAAAGGCTGTTAGCATCCTCACAAATGTCAAAACTTTGAGAATCTCTACCAATTTTCTAAAGAGAGAGACCCCTTTTCAGAAGAGCAAAATTTTGCCTTTTGTGTGTGTGTGTGCATGTGCGTGCTGGTGAATAATCCTCAAGATCTGGTAGACTTAATAACATTTACATTCTTACTAGAGGCTCTGTGCATGAAAATCCATGCATTTGGCGGGGGGAGCAGGGGGCTCCCCACAGCCCAGCCTGCACCCTCTCCCAGTACAGGACCCCTCGAGGAAGGTCTACTTGACACTTTAGGCCTGCTTCCTGGGAGGTTGGGTCTAAGCTGGCATTCAGACATCTCTCTGGCAGCCCAGGAGCCCTCGAATGTCTGACTGACAGTTTAGACCTGCTCCCCAGAGTAAGCGGGCCTTAGCTGCAGTTGGAGATTCGTAGTGCTGCTGAGGAGGCAGGAGAGGCTCCCACCACCACCACCGCTATGCTCCCAACCTTCGGCACAGCTTGTGGTGAGCAGAGCTCCTCTGTGGGAACACACTGACCACCAGGGGACAGCTCCTGCGTTGAGCATCTGCTCCCTGGTGGTCAGTGTGCATCATAGGGGCCAGTTGTCCTGCTGTTAGGGTCCATTGGCATATTATGTTTTTATGATAAAGGACAACCTTATCTGCTTTTAACAGCATGACCTGACTTGCCAATGAAAGTGAGATTTCTTGATTAACATTTTTATAAAAATGTCTCGATTCTGTAATCTGTGTGAAAAAGTGGAATGAATTATGCCTCTTTGAAAATAGAATATAATTTAAAAATTAACGGAGTTTATCTTCCTGGGAGCCACTTTACCGGACCAGGAATTGGGAGAGATAATGGGCACAGTTGTCAGTGATAGAGTGAATAGAATGACAGCATGGAGTCCCTTGGTTGAGTTTTCTTAATCCTGAGGTGGAATACTATCTCATATTATTCTTAGTCCTTTTAATCTTTATTTATATATTTTAGTGCTATTTAAGTTGAGCTCAAGGGACCTTAGAGAACTGTCTTGCCTTTTTCTCCCTTGAGGAACAAGAGTAAAAGTCATCCCAGTACTACCATACCAACTAATTGTTTAATGGGAATATAAGTGGTTTCTTTTAAAAAGCTTGGGTTTCTCCCCATAATCTCCTTCGGTTTTTGAACATCCCAGTCAACAATCCTCCAACTCTTCTCACTTTAACAAGTTAGAGACAGGTGAAATGTTCATGTAAATTACAGCAGAGATTGGTAGCAGTGATTTTAAACTGAGAAAATCATGGGCAACACTGCCCCCTTCTCCCCCGCCCCCAACTCACATACACATACATTTACCATGGAGAATATATTAAAAATTTTAAAAATTGGGGTGGAATCTATGACTAAGGTGTATGTGAAGTTTGAATAAACCGGTGATTCTGATAGGCTTCATTTAAGAATCATTTAGACCAGTATCTCCCAAACTTTTGACATATGTGTACCCCTTCTATAATTTTCGTAATGCTGAGTACCCCTCATACTCATGAGAACGTAGAATTAGGCACAGCTAAGTACGGTGCAGTGCATTCCCCACCAAACTCCAGTGCAACTCATATCCCCACCAAACTCTTCCCGTAACCCTGGGGGTACGAATACCACACTTTGGCAAACACTGATTTAGACCATATTTTATGTTCTGTAATCCAACCCTCTTCTGTCACTGAGGATCTCTCACACTTATTTCTGCACAGAGACTTGGAGTCATCTGGGCTATTTTGCCATGTAATTCAGGAATTGCTTCTATCACCCCAGGTTATTGGTCATTTAAACTTTTACCTACATGATGAGGCAGTTACCTCCTAATTGTCTCTTATCAGGCTGTTCCAGTTCTGTACCTAAAGTTTGTAACCCTGTAAATTCTCACTTTCTAGGAGAGTTATAGTATTTCTCTCTCAAGCTTATACTCCTTTAAGGTAAATGCCCCCTTGCCCCACCATCAGAAACATTCCAGCTGGTTTCACAAGAGCTGAGGTGGTCACCCAGGTGGCCTCTTATTCATATGAATTAAGAGTACTTAATTTTCTATTTTTGTTAAACCTCACCAGAGGATATTTTTCCCATTTTTTTTTTTTTTTTTTTGAGAATGGAAGCTGGAAAAGTGGGAGAGAGATAAAGGGAGGGAAAGAGAAAGAGAGATGGAGGAAGAGAGAGAAATAATATGCTGGAATGTGACAGAGACACATCCAGCACATGTCCTGATAGGGGCCAAGGGTCAAACCTGCAATCCAGTTGCATGTCTTTGTCTGGGAATCAAACCAAGGACCCTTCCCTGCTCAAACAGATGCTCTAACCACTTAGTGACACCTGCCAGGGCAAGATTATTCCGTTTTCTGCATAAAACTACATGAGGTACATAGCCTCAGCAGTTTCCAGCATAAAACAGAGCATCATTCCAACTCTACTTCTGTCACTCCTAGTTACTCCTCAGCTTTAGGGAGTCCTTTGGTCTCAGGGACAGCTGGCAGCCTTATTTAGCCAACCAGCTGCCCTGTGGTACACAGTGTCCCCAATGCTCTAAGTCTGGTGGGGTGGGTGATTCATATCCATATACACAGCAGTTGGAGGAGAATCCAACAGTCACTTTGGTACCCTCAGGGTGTCTATTAAACCCTTTCTGTTTGCCTGGTTGAATGGGAACTCTTAGAGGAGGGAATATTAAAACAAACAAACAAAAAAAAAAAAACTCTCTGATTTTAAAGAAATGATAATTATAAGACTCTCTTTCACGGCCTGCATAGAAAGAGTTCCAATTCAGTGTTCAGGTTCTGGAGAAGGGCCACACACAAATGAAAAGAGACTTGAAGAAATTCAATTTGGTGATATGGGGGGCCAGGCGGTAGTCCAACTCTAGTGGAAGAACTCCTCACTTCTCTGGCCCTGCCATCCCCTTTTATTGAGGCTTTGGGAAAAACATCTTAGGCAACATAAACAGAAATTTACATGTAGCCCTTAGGCAGAAAATAACAGAAACTTTCATGGGACAAGGCAGATTCTGCTTCAGCTAACAATATCTCAACTAAAGGTTAGAGCAATTAAGGTTGTTGACCTGGCTTCCTGTCAACATTTCTTTTTTAGTGAAACTGGTTTGGTTTCCAGCAGATAATGTTGAGGGAAAGGTTTACACAAGGAAACCATGAAAAGTTGCGTAGTATATAGTGCACCCAGAGTGGAACTGTTATTTCCTGGGTTTTATTACTATGAGGATGGAGTGCATGGAGGAGATGCCATGGGAAGAGGATTTGGAGAAGTGGGGTGTTGTGGTGGGAAATTGCTTTCTTCTCCAGCAGGCAAGAGAAACACAACCAAAGGAGCAGACAGGCTATGCACCCATTAAACCAGCCACCAGAGACTGACTGTGTGACAAGAGAGTTCATCATTTAGGATAAATGTTACTGGCAGTTTTACAAGGTCTTTTCCTTCAGTTTGAATGTTGTGCCTGTGTAATTCAGTGTGATATTGAAAGAAAGTGAAGGGATTAATCAAAAACCATATATGCATAACACAGACCACTGTGTGGAGATAGCCAGAGGTAAAGGAGTGATGGGGAGGGAGTGTAGGTGGAGGATGTCAGAGGGAAGAAGAAATGGGGTCAGAAGGATGCAGAATGTAGATGATATTTCATTGAGTTGTACACTTGAAATCGGTATAGTTTTGGGAACAATGTCACTCAGATAAATTCAAATTCTGTTTCTTTCTTTCTTTCTTTTTAAATAAGGCCTTGTTTGGGGCCATATTTTGAATCTTTTTTTTTTTTTTTTTAAACCAAGAAGGACATTGGAGGGAGGATCCTGAAGATGGAGCAAGAAGGAGGTCAGGAACCTTGGAGAGTGGCGGGACAGTGAAGACCAATGAGAGAAGGAATACACTCCAAGTCTCTAATGGAGAGGGATGCTGGACCCTAAGTCTCTCATGGAGAGGGGGGCTGGATCCTAGTGCTGGGATGATGGTGAACAAGGCCAGGCTTACCCTCAAAGCTTGGCCTTCATCAGCTTCTGGCTGGGGGTTTTGGCTGAGCCTCAGCGAATATGGATGAGTCCAGGAATCTGAAGGTCTCCCTTCAGTGGCCACATAGGCTGTGCTGGGAGCAGGTGTGCAGAGACCAGAGTTCCAGATCTCGGCAATCAGCCTGGGCCCTGGGTCCTGCTTGTGATGTGCAGCAACGCAGTGTTTTGACTGTGACGCTGGTAGCTGCTCCAGCTGCTGCCCTGGAGGTGAAGGGGTCAGTGCCTGCCCTTTAGTGAGTGATGTGGCTCTTGTTGGTGCTGCTGTTGGGCTGGGGGAGCCTAGGTGAGTGGCCCTCATCCTGGTTCCTTGGAGGGAGTGTCTTCCTCCGCGCTACTATGCAGAAATGGGGAGACCGGAGTTGTAAGCGGGGAGGGATGCCTTGCGCCATGCTAGCCTCGCAGATCCCTGGATAGGATGGCTGTTGGGAACATTTGGGCCCTGCATGCCTGGTTGAAAGTTGAATAACCACTGGTATTTAGGCCCTTCCTTTCCCTTCCCCCTTTCCTTTCCTCTTTCCCTTACCTCTTCCCTTCCCTCCTCTCCCTCCTCTTAGTCTTCCCCTGATAACAACAGGGGCTCATCTCCTTCCCCCACTCTCCACCTCTAGACTCAGACACCAGGAAGACTCCACACCGCACACCTCACATGGAAATTAACTAGAGAGAAAGAGCATGATCAGAGACCAGTGGGTGGCAGCCTGAGGATTCCTTCTCTTTAGCACCCATCTTCCCTCCTAGACACTTAAATGCACTGGGGATGAGGGGGGTCAGTGGGAGAGCCTGGATTCTTGAGATGGAAGTGCACATTTTGATAAGTCTGCAAGATGGTTTTTTGTTTTTTGTGGGCTTTTTTTTTTTTTCTGTTTGTCCTCCCATATCAACGTAGGAAGTAAAGGAGACATAACTGATACAATTAAAGTTCATTTCCAACACACCATTTAATCAGAAGAATCTCCCCCCTCCCCTTTTATAGTTTATCAAACCTTAAAATAGACCTCCTGGCAACTCTCTCAACCTCCCCATCCCACCTTCCACTTTGAGTCCAAAGAACACATTCAAGTTTCTCCCTGTGTTTGGGGAACAGTTTAATGGCAATGGAATTCACTTGAAATATGAAGACAATTTGCAGCTAAGTGGAATTTGATATTTTTCTATGCCAAAGGCATTTAGGCCCCAAGTTTTTGGAAACTATTATTTTGAAAAAACACGTGTGCTTCATAAAAACTGAGGAAAGCATGTGATTTTTTGGTGTGGCTCTATAGGCTGTGCCTGTCACATTTCAAAGACCCTTTTGTTAACTTTTTCTAAGACTCAAATTAGTTTGATTAACAGCAATTGTTATATTTAATTCTATAATTTGAACGTAATTACTTTTAAACTGATTATTAGCCTCACTGTGACATTCATAAAGCCTTGTGACTTTGGCTGTTTTCAAGATGCTCTTAAGACCCTTCTTACCACTTTCCCCATTCTTCGAAAATCCTGGGATGTTAGAGCTGTTTATAATCACTATATCCATTACCTGAAGGGTCTGTCATTATCATTAATGACTCGTTGTTACTATCAAAATAACTAAATAATACTGCTTTCAGAAACCTGTTTCCTGATCAAAATGCATGCTGAACCAGATTATAAAATTGTGATGTAATATCACTAAATCAGACTGTAGGCATCAAAAGCTATTCTGAAGAATAAAAATGAAAAATCATGTATTATTTTCATGTAGATTAGAAAAAACTGCTAGAATGGTACTTTTGGGGATAGGAATTCTGTTAGAAATAGTTAAGATCATGTATAATTAGCACTCATTTACATATAATATTAATGTGACCTTATAGAGTCATAGAATTTAGAATTTATAGTGTTTTAGTGTATTTAGCAATAATAAAAACAAACAAACAAAAAAGCACACAACAGAATAGGGGCCTTATGCACCTGGGCTGTGTTAATTGTTGTATAAAAACCAATGGATTTCTGTGTGTGTGTAATATTTAGTTTTAAAATGGTACATGTAAAGAGATGCTAACAGCCTTAGCACAAGAAGTTATAAATCAAGGTATTTGAGAGACTGAGTTTAGACTCTAAAATGAGGAAGACAGAACATGATCTTTTATGTTGATTTGTACTCAGACTTTAATTTTGCTTTTGCTACCAGTTGGGGTTACTGCCTGAGACCTTGGTTCTTTTTGTGAATGCACAAAAGAGTTTAAGATCAACAGAAAATAAAAATAAAGCAAAATGGGGTTTATTGAAAATGCCTTTCAAATGAGACACCAGTCAGTCAACAGAGTGTGGGAGACAACATAGTGAGAGCAGCCAATGGCAGAGCTGCTGTAGCTCACTGGGAAGTCATAGAAAAGGTGGCCTTGGAGACAGGTTGTGGGGGTGAGCCCAGGATGAGCTGCAGCTTCCCATTTCTCGCCTGGATGCAAGTATCACTAGGTCCTTTAGAGGATATGTGCCTGTGGGGAAACAAGGGAAGAGAATGGCATGGGATTGCTCCCTGGAGGTAGAATACATGCTATAGAGAGCATGGCCCACAACTCCTGGATTCTAAAGAGGGATTGTATGTGTGGAGCCTTTCACTTGGATCCAGGGATGATTGACTGACACTATCTTTCTTCTGGGGATGCCCTTACCCATAATCCTACATCATAAAAGGGAATATGCAAATTGACCCTAACAGTGGAACTACCAGAATGACTATTATGAGGTGCACTGACCACCTCTTGGTCCCTTTTCCTGGCCGTCAGGCCCTCATCATCTGATGGCGAATGGGGAACTGTGATGGGTGGCAGGGAAAGCAGGCAGTGCCAGACCAAGGTCCCAGCCACGATGGTCACCCCACACATAGGAGGCGACCTGCTGCAGAGTTAGGGCCAGCTAGCAGGCATGAATGCCAAACTATAGGTTCTTTTCCCTGACCAGCAGGCTCTGATCGCCCATTGGTAACAGCAACCAGGGATGGGTAGCAGCAGAGGGCGGGGCCTGCTGTGGGTAGTCGGGAAGATGGCCCTGATTCCAGGCCAGGCCTAGGAACTGTACCTGCACATGAATTTCATGCTCCAGGCCTCTGGTGTATACAGAAAAACCTACAGGGGGTGGGGTCAAAACTAAAATGCAAGTCTAAATATATAAACAGCCAGGGGCCGTAGCATCCAAAATGATCGGGCAGACAACCGCACATCAGGTTAGGGAGCTGAGGGAGCGAGTGGGAGCTGTGGGGCCAGAGGACCAAAGAACCAATCCGACTCTCCCAGCATGGCAGGGTAGAGGCCTCTGAGGACCCTCAAGAGACGGAGGCTGTTAGCCTGGAGCATCGTCGGGCTGCTGAGATGGAGGAGCCTCAGAGAGTGGGGACTGTGAGCGTGAAAGTTCCTGGAGCAGGGACCATGGAGGTGAAGGAGTGACGCTGGTCAGTGGACATGCAAGATTTAATCATACACTGGGCGTCTAGTATTATTATAATTAGTCCAGAGTTTTAATAAAGTCGCATTGACATTGAGGTCATGTTGTTTTCCTCTGAGCTGGGGCCCAGTACAGGCTGACTCCAAACCTGCTTATGGTCAGTCTGCTGGGCCGCCCACAGCGAGGAGGTTTGAAGGCAAAGTTGGTCCAAGCCTTGCTCAGGACCCCAGGGAAGGCCCTGTCCCAGCCACTCATTTAATTTCCTTCAAAACACTTTCAGATTCATTTACAAATGACTGGTAATCAAATGCCATTTACTGGTAGCTACTACAGTTTCAATTGACCTTTGTAGAAAAATAAGTTATCTAAAATGCCCATTCCGTCTAATTACAGGCCAACTCTAACCCCCTGTATTGGTTTACAAGATGCAGAATGAATTATTATGCTCCATCCTTCCCCCATGCTTTACATGCCAAGTTATATTTTGTTTAAAAGCACATGAACATTTTCAGTGGTATTCAAAAACTGGTAAATAAGATCTAACTCAAATAATGAGTAAGTATATAAACTGTCAGTAGTTGAATGATTATCCAAAGTGAGTTTTTAAAATCAAGGGTACACATATTAAAAAACATGTTTATTGTCTATGTATAGTAGTAATTTGGCTTGCTTTAAATAAGTTGTTTTCTTTTCTCCTAAAAATATATTACGTTAAACACATGTGTCTATTTTGAGGAACTAAGTGCCTATTTAAAAGTCTTTATTTATGGGACTGCCCTAGCAGGTTAGAGGCAATATGTTAAAGTATTATACTAAATGCTTACAATTACGACATTTGCTCATGCCGTCATCTGTATTTTGACAGGTGTTTTATCTTTGCCACTGAGTTGTTAATAGAGATTTGAAGAGCTAGGTTTTAAAGATGAAAAATGGGTGTATTTCCCAAAATTGATAAACATTCTGAATCCAAATTGATCACTCATATTATTAAAACTGTGGGTATTCCTTAATGTTGATTCATCTATGGCTAGTATAGGCATTGCTTTAATACATTAAAATTATTTTTGTGACACAATTTTTATAAAGCCATTTACCCAGCTTTTATGTTTTGCATTCATAACTTTTTATATAAGATTTAATAATTCCATATTTTTATATCTTGTGTCCAATACAGTGCCCTCAGGTGGTAATGGAGCTACTTTCACTTGTACAGATATTTTTCTATGATAAAAGAAGAATAGTGTAGAATCAATTTTGCTGAACTTGTTGTAATACTAAACTAAAAATACAGAGCACCCAGGATACTTGATTCTGACAGACCTAGACTGAATCAATTGAACCTGGATTTCCCCTCTGGGTGGTTATGTGCAGGTAGGGCCTGCTGCGAATATTTATGCAGATTTGAATACATGTCACACTTATGGATTAAAAGACAAGGCAGGGAATTGGGCAAATACAAGGTCTGTAAAAAAAAAAAATTTTTTTTTTTTCTATTTCAAGCCACTTATGAGCCCCCTTGCTATGCTCCAAGCACTTTACATGGAGCAAAAAGTGCTGGACATAGAGACACATTTCCAACTCCATGCCTCTTAATAACATAATAAAGTGCGATTACATGATACCAGGAATTTTGTTGTTTTTATCATTCAGTGGTACTGAATATGTTTTAGATGCTTGACAAGGCCTTAATTCTGGATGTTGCTACCCTTCCCCCATAATTAGCTCAACCGCTTCTGTTCTTATAAGGCCACTTTACAATCCAGAGGCAATTACTTTGAGTCAGAACTAAAGGTATTGTCGACACCACTTTATCTCAGTTCTTGTTTGATCTCCATTGAGGAAGGATCTCACCAAATCTTTTTTGACCCTAATTCTAACCCAATTGTTTTTGAAGCTCCAATTGATTTTTGAAGCTTGATCAAGTGATCAAGTATATGGCAAAAAGGATTCATTTCTAGCAAGTATCTTTATGCTTCATTTACCTTAGTGACTGCTGGAACTTCTTACCCCATTCCAACCAGTCAATTAGCATCCTACTCTGATACAAAAATAAAATTGTATTGATGTATAGTGTAGGCTCTCCCAACTTCCAACCCACCATTTGTAAACTTACCTATAATATCTTAAGTAACCTTGATCACTTTCTCTCTTCTCACCCAGTTTCAGAAGTATACCTAATCACCTTTGTAAGGAAAAGATCACCTGTCAACAGCTCTTTCACTTACATCACCTTGGAGACCTAACTAATCAGTTTAATTTTCAGTCTTGTATCTTAGATCTTTCCTTCTACCTTAGTTCTTTCACCATACTTGCAGACATGCTTAAGTTTTAACCCAAATTAAAATCAAATAAGTAAATACATACATACAAGAAAAAAACAAAAAGAATCTTGCCCTGTTCCTGTTATCCACAGACTTTCCAATATCCTCTTCTCTCTCTCTGTTCTCTTTATCTGTCAAATTTAATGAAAGAATAATTGCCTCTCTTTTCTCCTTTCCCATTTACTTCCCAATGCAGTATGACTTTTCATCCCACTAGTCTTTTGGAATTTTTCAGATAAAGAATCAGATGATGTAATTTTTAATGTAGAGGTTATTTGTACTTATCACACTTAACTTCTATTTTGTTCATATCAAGAAACAGTGTCTATAATGGAGGTCTTTGCTGAGTTACCTCCTCCTCATACTACTTCTCACTTTCTTAGTTTGTTATTTTTCAACTATCTGCTCCATAATATTTTGTATTCTCCAACATTTAATTCTCTGATATTAATGCTCTATTGCTTTAAAAGGACTTTTAGGGAAATCTTATTTATTCTCATGATTTCAATTATCAGCTATATTCTTGGTCTCTGAAGCTTTCACATACTTACCAAATGTTTAATAAATGGCAGCTAGAGTTGACAAACTTTGGGGCTCTTCCAAATTAAAGATCTAAGTTACAATACCTCTGCCAAATTAAGGGCTCTTCTATCAAATCTGCAACTGACTTAGTTGAAATTTTCCATTAAAATATATAGCTTCATGATTAAATAATCAGGTCTTTAAAAGTAAGAAGTGGAAGGTTCTCTTAAAATATAGAATAAGAATGAATTCTCTCTGATAGGAATTTTTGGGTATTCATTTCTTGGGATACATACTTGAACTATTTTACATTCAAAAGGAACATAATGAGACAAATTTGCTAGACCTTGGCTTTAATCCATAAGCTACCAACTGAAGACATTGTCCCTGCTTTTCTACCTTTTGAGCCTATTAGGGAGACTCATTAAATCAAGTATTAATTACAAGATTCAGTATTAATTACAAGATTCAGTAATAAGGGTAGTATCAGCACTTGAGTGGGAGTGATGGGAGCAATAAGAAGAGGATGAATACAGTTGAGTAGTATAGGTAAGGGGAACAGGATTAAACATCTGAACTCTGCTTTACCAGGAAGAGCCAAAGTCAGTCATTTATTGAACATTTGCTAAGTATATTAATGACATTGAGATAAGAACTTTGTGTACCCTATTTCATTAAATCTTAACAAAATCTCCAGGAGGTATATGCTCTCACTTCCCATCACATAGATGAGGAAGCTGAGGTGCAGAGGTTAAATAATATGCCTAAGATTATATCTCTAGGAGGCACTAAGCCTTGAGCCAATGTCTGACTCCAAAATATATGCTCTGACCTATAAACCCAGAGAAGGGTCAGGTCTCTGAGCTGGGGGAACATGTGCGAAGGCATGGACATGAGAGCACATAGGTATATTAATGGGATTTTAAGAAGGCCATTATAATTGGATCTTAGTTTGGAAATGAGGAGGGACAGGAGATGTAGATGGATAGAACCATGAAGGACCTAGTTTGCCTTCTATGCTAATACACTTATTAGTTAGCCTGAAGAGAGGGAAGAGATTGTTAAAGTATAGTGAGAAAAAGAGTGCACATTTGCATCTTGAACATTTGTTTCTAGAACTGTGTAGAATATACTAGGTCTGGGATGGGGAAATACTGAGGCTGGCATCAGAGAGCTATTTAAATAGGGGTGGTTCAATGGAGAAATAAGGAATGGCTCATTCACACAACTGGCATTGCATTTAGGAATTATTAAATAGGCTGAGTCCACCAAAAATATCTATGGCTAAAAAAAGGGAAGAATCCAGCATGACTCTTGGGCCTAGGCCTAGTTGACCAATAGATAAAAGAAAATATTTTAGATAGGTGAGATTTTATGGGAGGGGTAGGAAGAGGGAAAATTTATTTTTGGACACGTTGACTTTGCTGTAACTGTACTAGGTCCAAGTTTTTCCTAGATCTTAGGGAGAAAGGTGGGACCTGGGTAAATAAAAGTGTGTAGGTAGTTAAATCCATGAATATGAGTAAATAGTGGGGAAGGGGAGGCAGTGCTGACTATGAAGCGTTTGGGAACACTAATATTTATTGTGAATCATGGAATAGATTTCAATAAAGAAAGGAAGCTGAGATGGGTGAACAGAGCAGTAGAAGGAAACTCAGAATCCAGAGATATAGAGGCCAAGGCACAAGCACAAGGATGGAGCTGCCCACTGGCTCAAAAACTGTAGAGAAGGTGAGATAGAAAGTGAACCATACAGATTAAAATTTTCACAAAGGATTGTTGGTGGCATTGGCAAGAGCTATTGTAGTAAAACTGAGGTGGAGAGATGGGTGCTAGAGAGCAGAGATTTTGGAATGAAACGGAAGTAAAAATGCTTTTAGGTTATTATTTTATATTTCTAGGGACAAGAGAGACAAATATGAGGGATTTGTTAAATTTGGTAAATATTTTACGTGTTTTTAAATGTTTAAAAACAAGCAAAGGCAAAATTTAAATGGAATAGTGGCATGATAAGTAACTAGGAAAGTACTTGAGATTGATGGGTGAGGAGTCAAAAATAGAAACCACCATCAGGTAAATGAATTCATTAATGAAGAGAGAAATGGGGATGAAAGGGTAGAGAAGTGTGGATTGTTGGGGTTGCAGGTCAATTTTAAGGTTAGGGTTATTAGAAGCTTCTGGCTTCTCATCTGGCATCACTGATGGACTCAATCTGAATTAGGAAATAAGAAGAGAGGGCTGCTTTGGAGAGTATGGAATAAGCTCTTGCAGAAGGAGATTTAAGAGCTGTTACAGAGGAGAAAAACTTTACATGGGACATGTGTAAAAAGATTGAAAACTGCCCAAGTGGCCGGGGACTGTGACACTTTTCTGTTGTTCCTCAGGTAGCAACACACATTTTCCTAGAAATTATAAGACTGATTCCTGTCCTTTACTGCCCTTCCAGAATACTTTGCTCATACAGGGAGGATCAAATTTACATTATCTTGTGTGATAAAAAGTGCATATCATCCCCCCAAGTCAGAATTGGAAGCTTTAAAAAAAATTCATACACTTCTTCCCGGTCCAAACCCTGAATCCACATACCCTATCAGAATGTGTCAGATCAGGTAACTCTCAATAAATGTTTGCTGCCTTTTTTAAAATCCTGGGCCATATATTGAGCCTTCTCTGCAATCACATGTTGGGAGTGCTCAAGACTGCGGGAGATGGTTAGGTTGGTGATTGGTTTTCACAGAGATTGTAGAATCAATAGTTTTTGCTTTTAATATAAAAATAATTTCCCATTTTATTTTTAATTTATTTGTAACTCTGGCATACTGATGGTTGTATTAATACCTTTCTATCTGATTTTGATGGCTGTAAGCATATCATTTTTCAGAATTTTCTTACTCATGTTAATTATTTGTGTTCTGTTTCAAACCTTTTCTTCCTTTTGCTGTTTCATTAGAAGACAGGAGGCAAATGAGAGAAAACCATTGGTTATGCATATATGCATGTATGCAAGTCCTTCAGTTGATCTCTTATCTGTTCCATGCAACACTCTCAGCCTTCCTCAAATTGCAGAACTGACTGTAATTTGACAGTCAGTTTGATGCTTCTCTGCATCTGTATCTTTTTGTTCATCAGGTTACAATGTTCTTTATTATCCATAAATGAGTGAGATCATGTGGTATTTTTCTTTCACTGCCTGGCTTATTTCACTTAGCATAATGCTCTCCAGTTTCATCCATGCTACTGCAAATGGTAAGAATTCCTTCTGTTTTATAGCAGTGCACTATTCCATTGTGTAGATGTACTGTAGTTTTCTAATCTACTCATCTCCTTAGGGGCATTTAAGCTGTTTCCAAATCTTAGCTATTGTTAATTGTGCTGCTATGAACATTGGGGTGCATATATGATTTCTGATCAGTGTTTCTGTTTTCTTGGAATATATTCTGACAAGTGGTTTTACTGGATCAAATGGCAGTTCCATTTGTAAATTTTTGAGGAAACGCCATACTGTTTTTCACAATGGCTGCATCAGTCTGCATTTCCATCAGCAGTAAAGTATGCCTCCTTTTTCTCCACATCCTCTACAGCACTTGTCATTTGTTGATTTGTTGATGATAGCCATTCTGACTGGTGTGAGGTAGTACCTTGTTGTTTTGATTTGTATCTCTCAGATGATTAGTGACTTTGAGCATGTTTTCATTTATCTTGGCTTTCTGAATATCCTCTTTTGAAAAGTATCTATTTAGGACCTTTGTCCATTTTTTCATTGGATTATCTTTGTTTTGTTAAATTGTATGAGTTCCCTTTAAATTTTGGAGATTAAACCTTTATTAGAGATAACATTGGCAAATATGTTCTCCCATGCAGTGGGTTTTCATGTTGTTTTGTTGATGATTTCTTTTGCTGTCCAGAAGCTTTTTATTTTGATGTAGTCCCATTTGTTTATTTTCTCTGTAGTCTCTCTTGCCCTAGGATCTGTGCCGGTAAAGATATTGTCACCACATATGTCTGCAATTTTCATGTCTATGGAGTCTTGTAGAATTTTTATGATTTCCTACTTTATGTTCAAGACCTTTAGCCATTTTGAGTTTGTTTTTGTGTAAGTTGGTTGATCTAGTTTCATTTTTTGCATGTATATGACCAAATTTTCCAGCACAATTTATAAAAGAGGGTGTTTTGACTCCATTGTATTCCCTTGCCTTCTCTGTCAAATATTAATTGAGTATACTGACTTGGGTCCATTTATGGGTCCTCTATTCTGTTTCATTGGTCTATATATCTGTTCTTGTGCCAAAACCAGACAATTTTGAGAACTGTGGCTTGGTAATGTAGTTTAATGTCTGTATTGTGATCCCTCCAACTTTGTTCTTCTTTCTCAGGATAGCTGTGGCTATTTGGGGTCCTTTTTGTTCCAGATGAATTTTTGGAGCATTTGTTCTAGATCTTTGAAAAATTCCATTCGCATTTAATAGGTATTGTATTGAACCAATAGATTGCTTTAGGTAGTATGGACATTTTAATGATGTTCATTCTACCAGTCCATGAACCTGGTATATTCTTCCACTTGTTTATGTCTTCCTCTATCTCTTTTTTCAGCATCTTATCATTTTCTAAGTATAGATCTTTTACATCATTGGTTAAGTGTATTCCTAGGTATCTTAAATTTTTTTTGGTGCAATTGTAAATGGGATTTTTTTTTTCATTTCTCTTTCTGTGAGTTCATTATCAGTGTATAAAAAGGCCATAGTTATCTGGACATTAATTTTGTATCCTGATACATTGCCAAATTCATTTATTAGGTCTAGTAGTTTTTTGATAGAGTCTTTGTGGTTTTCTATGTATAATATTCTCTCATCTGCCAATAAGAACAGTTTTACTTCTTTTACAATTTGGATCTCTTTTATTTATTCTTCTTGCCTGATTGCTATGGCAAGTACCTCTAATACTATCTTGAACAGGAATGGTAAAAGTGGGCATCCTTGTCTTGTTCCTGTTCTTAGGGAGATGAGTTTAGTTTTTGCCCATTGAGTATGATGTTGGCTGTAGGTTTGTCATATGGAGCTTTTATCATGTTGAGTTATGATCCCTCTATTCCCACTTTGCTAAGAGTTTTTGTCAAGAAAGGGTGTTGGATACTGTCAAATGATTTTTCTGCATCAATTGATATGATTATATGATTTTTGTCTCTCACTTTGTATATGTGACGTGTCACATTTATTGATTTGCAGATATTGTACTATCCTTACATTTCCAGAACAAATCCTACTTGGTCATGGTGTATGATCTTTCTAATGTATTGCTGAATCTGATTTGCTAGAATTTTGTTGAGAATTTAGGAATCTATTTAATCAAGGATATTGGCCTGTAGTTGTCTTTTTTTGTTGTGTCTTTATCTTGTTTTGCGATTAGGGTAATGCTGGCTTCATAGAAAGAACTTGGAAGTGTGCCTTCTTCTTGAATTTTTTAGAATAGTCTGATAAGGATAGGTTTTAGTTATTCTTTGGATACTTGGTAGAACTCCCTTGTAAAGCCTTCCAGAGTAGAGCTTTTGTTTGCTGGAAGATTTTTTTAAATAAATTCTTATTGTTCAGCTTATTATAGTTATTCCTCTTTTTATCCCCCATAGCTCCCTTTCACCTAGTTCCCACCTCACAGCCAGGCCTTACAACCTCCATTGTCCTTGTCCATAGGTGTATGATTTTTTCCAGTCACCTCCTGCTCCCCCCACACTCCCTTCCCCCAGAGAATTGTCAATCCACTTCCTTTCTATGTCCCTGATTCTATTATATTCACCAGTTAATTCTGTTTGTCTGATTTTTTTCACTTGATTTTTAGATTCACTTGTTGATAAATATGTATTTGTTGTTACTTTATTGTTCACAGTTTTTGTCTTTACCTTTTTCTTCTTCCTCTTATTAAAGAATACCCTTTAGCATCTCATGTAATACTGGCTTGGTGGTGATGAACTCCTTTAGCTTTTTCTTATCTGTTAAGGTCTTTATCAATTCTAAATGATAACTTTACTGGGTAGAGTAATCTTGGTCGTAGTTTCTTGATATTCATCACTTTGAATATTTTTTGCCACTTTCTTCTGGCTTGCATAGTTTCTATTGAAAAATCAGCTGACAGTGGTATGGGTATTCCCTTATAGGTAACTAGCTGTTTTTCTCTTGCTGATTTTAATATTCTCTCTTTGTCTTTTGCCCTTGGCATCTTAATTATGATGTGTTTTGATGTGATCCTCTTTGGATTCCTTTTGTTTGGGGTTCTGTTCACATCCTGGACTTGTAAGTCTATTTCTTTCACCAGGTAGGGGCATTTTTCTGTCATTATTTCTTCAAATAGGTTTTCAATATCTTGCTTTCTTTCTTCTTCTGGTACCCTTATAATTCAGATGTTGGTACACTTGAAGTTCTCCCAGAGGCTCTTTGCACTATCTTAATATTTTTGGGTCCTTTTTCCATTTTGCTTTTCTGGTTGGGTATTTTTTGCTTCTTTGTTTTTCAAATCTTTGACTTAATTCTTGGGATCCTTTGGTCTGCTTTTGGATTTCAGTATATTATTCTTTATTTCATTCAGTGTATGCTTCATTTCTAATTGGTCCTTTTTCATATCCTTGAGGGTCTCACTGTATTTCTCAGAGGTTTCTAGAAGAATCTTGAGTAACCTTATAACCATGGTTTTAACTCTATATCTAGTAGTTTGCTTTTCTCCATTTCTTTCATTTGTGACCTGTTTCTTTGTCTCTGCATTTTGCCTGCTTCCCTGTGTTGATAGAGTTCTGGATGTCCTATAGGGCCTAATGGCTCAGCCTCCCTAATTATCTGAGGTGGACACGCTTGGTGTACCCCTTTGTAGGTTGTGTTCACAGTCTTGTTATAGTTAAGCCTTGATTGCTGTTGGTATCACTGGGAGGAACTGACCTCCAGGCCATTTGGCTGTAAGGACTAATTGTGTCTACAAGGGAGAACCTTCTGTGCTGGAAACACTGTTATGGGGCAGGGCTTGCTTCAGTGAGACTTTGGTGCTCTTCGAGTCTGCTCCCTGAATGTGTCTCTTATGGATATGAAAAGTTGTATCTGGATGGTCTCACTCTGACCACTGGGTACACTGGCTGTTGGATCTCCAAGGAGGTTCAAAGTCAGCCACTGCCTGAGGCCACCCAACAGGAGCTACAGAGAGAGCTGCAGGTTGCTCCTCTTTGTTTAGGGTTTGGAGGTGCCCAGATGAGGTGCAGCTGTGAAGCAATGCAAGCTGCTGTGGAGCCTTGGGTCTTCCTTTGGAAGCTCTTGGCCTCTCTGACCCAGCTACAGTTTGTTAGATTGCAAAAGGCAAAGCCATTCATATGCAAAAGCCTCTGCATACAGCTTGGGTGGGGTTGTAAATTGAGTGGAGCAGGGTCTGGGGGAATCACCAGGATGGAGCAAATAGTAATGGCTATCCATCATTCCTGCCTAGAAGAGGCCCCCAGGTTTCTGTGTCCTGCAGCACAGTGCAGGAACAATGTTCACTATAAGTATCTCTGAGAGAATGAAACCCCTGGATTTTGGCCCAATGCCAGGCAGTCCAGTTTCTCTCCATATGATATATGAATCTGGATCCCCAGAATCTTACCCAGAAAGGGAGTTCAAAGCAGTTGGGAGCTTGTATCTCCCAGGATATTGAAAAAGACAACAGTGTACCCAGTAGCTGTCCCCTTTTGCATGTGCCTCTGTACCTCCACACTTCCACACCTCCACACCTCTTACTGGACTAAACGCCTTTCTCTTTCCTTCTAGTTGTAGAATTTCCACTCAGGCAGGCTTCTGTGGTTATGGATGATATTCATTTTGTCTTATAGTTGTAGTTTTGATGTGGTTGTGTTCAGCAGCAAGTTCAGGTGTTTACCTTTGCCACCATCTTGGTTGTCCCCTTACTGGAAAATTTTTTATTGCTGTTTCAATTTCTTTGGCAGTTATTGACCTATTCAGCTTGTTTTTTGTTCCACTTGGTTGAGTTTTGGGAGCTTGTATTTTTCTAGGAATATGTCCATTTCATCTAGGTTGTCCATTTTGTTGGAATAGAGTTGTTCATAGTATTTTTTTTCATAATCATTTGTATTTCATGGGATTGGTTGTTACTTCACCTCTTTCATTTCTGATTTTATTTGGGTCCTCTCTCTTTAATTCTTGGTGCGTCTGGCTAGAGGTTAATCAATCTTGTTTATTTTTTTCAAAGAACAGCTCTTAGTGCTGTTGACCTTTTGAATTATTCTTTTGGTCTCTATTTCACTTATCTCCACTATGATCTTTATTATTTCCTTCCTTTTGCTTATGGTGGGATTTTCCTGTTGCTCTCTTTCTAATTCTTAGAGGTATAGGGTTAGGTAATTTATTCCCATTTTTTTTTCTTTTTGCTGTAGGCTTGTAGAGCTATGAAATTCCCTCTCAAGACTGCTTTTATTGTGTCACATAGATTTTGGATTGTTGTGTTTCCATTGTCATTTTTTGCCATGATACTTTTTATTTCTTCTTTGATCTCTCGATAATCCAGTCATTGTTTAATAGCATTCTATTTAGTCTCCAAGTGTTTGATTTTTAATTTTTTTATTGTAGTTGATTTCTAGTTCTATGCCATTGTAATCTGAGAAGATGCTTGATATGATGTCTATCTTCTTGAATTTGAAGAGACTTTGCCTGTGATCCAATATTTGGTCTATCTTTGAAAATAACCCATATGCACTTGAGAAGAATGTATATTCTGTGGCTTTATGGTGAAATATTCTGAAGATGTCAATTCCATCTGATCTAGTGTGTCATTTAGGATTGATGTTTCTTTGCTTATTTTTTTAGAGGATTTGTCTAATGGTTATAGTGGGGTATTAAAGTCCCCTACGATGCTGTCAATCTCTCCTTTGATATCCTCCAGAAGTATTTTTTTGCATTTGGGTGCTCCTGTATTAGTTACACATATGTTTATCAGTGTTATTTCTTCTTGTTTGATTTCTCTCTTTAGTATTATGAAGTGGTCTTCATTGTCTCTTGTTATGTCCTTCACTTTGAGACGTAATTTGTCAGATGTATGTATTGCTATCCCAGTTTTTGTTTCCGTTCTATTCGCTTGATAAATCTTTTTCCATCCCTTCATCATTGGTATGTGTGAGTCCTTTTTTCTGAGCTGGGATTCCTATAGATAGCAGATATATGGTTCATGTTTTCTTATACATTCAGCCACCCTATGTCTTTAATTGGGGCATTTAATTCCATTTATATTTAAAGTTATTATTTATAGGTAGTTATTTGTTCCCATTTTTATTCTTTATGACTGTCTTCTATCTTTGATTTCTATTTCTTATTTTTACAGCAGACCCTTTAGCATTTCTTGCACTGCTGGTTTGATGGTAATAAACTCCCTTAGTCCTTTTTGTCTGTGAAGCTCCTGATTTCACCCTCAATTTTGATTGATAGCCTTGAAGGAAACAGTATTCTTGGGTTCAGATCCTTCCTTTGCATCATTTTGTACATTTCATCCATTTCCTCTGGCCTGATGTGTTTCTGTTGCAAAATCAGTCACTAATCTTATGGGAAATCCTTTGTAGGTAATTTTCTGTCTCAATCTGGCCACTTTAATATTCTTAATTTGTTGATGGTGTTTGCCAATTTAATTATAATGTGCATTGGTATCATTATTTTGGGTTTCATTTTGTTTGGGACTCTGTGAGCTTCTTGGATTTGTGTGAGTTTTTTTCTTATCTATATCAGGGAAGTTTTCTGTCCTTATTTCTTCAAAGAGGTTTTCTATTCCTTGCTCAGTTTTCTTTCCTTCTGGCACCCCTATTCTAATTTTTTTTTTTTTTGTATTGTCCCAAAATTCCCTTAGGCTCTCCTCCTGCTTTTTATTTTTTATTTTTTTTAACTAGATGTTTTAACATCACATAATGAAAAGGGACAGGTAGCATTTATTCTCAGGATTTTTGAACATTATCCAGTTCATATTTTACTATGCATCCTAGCAGTTAACTCAGTGGGCATTTACCAAATGCTATGTTCCTAGAATAATAGCATGTTATGACCCTGAGTTTTAGTCCCTATTTATATACAAGAAAGAAATTGTAAGGATGAACTATTGAAGTTGATATTGATATTTGATAGAGCTTTGAATTTTCAGAGAAAATCCAATTAACTACTTAAATAGAATAATTAATAAATGGCTGAAAAATAATGGACAAGAATTGCAATTTCCCCACAATCTTGCACATTTTAGGTGAAGGATGAGTGATTGCAATTACCTTCCCAACTCTGTTTCATAAGACAAGTGGTAGTTTATTATTTTGAGAAGTGTTTAGTAGAATAAAGCCTTTTACCAGCAATATCTGCTCTTGATTTCAACTGCTTCTTAGCTTTATTTTGAGTGATTTATGGTTTTTAGGCAGAAGGAATACCTGAAATATGCATTTGGAAATTGTTATTCTGTAGTTTCAATGAAATATGGGAGTGAGAAAATGATTTTAATTGCATATATCTCTTTATACTATTTGCATACCAAATGTCCATTGCATTCTGTATTTTGTAATGGGATATAGCCAGAGAATATTTTTTTATTAGCATTCTGACTCCCATCTTAGAGGAAAGATGTGATGTGATTCATCCGATTTACTTTTTATATTAAAGTACAGTATATCTCATGACATTGCTTGCAAATGCAACCTAAAGATACATATAAACTTCACTAGAGGCCCAGTGTAAAAATTCATGCACAGGCAAGTGTGTGTGTGTCCCTTAGCCCAGCCTGCACCCTCTCCAATCTGGGACACCTCAAGGGATGTTCAACTGACCATTTTGGGCCTAAACAGGCAGTTGGACATCCCTCTCACAATCCAGGACTGCTGGCTCTCAACCACTCACATGCCTGCCTGCTTTATTGTCCCTAACTGCTTCTGCCTGCTGGCCAAATCACCCCCTAACCACTCCCCTGCCAGCCTGATCAATGCCTAACTGCTCCCCTGCCAATCTGATTGCTCCTAACTGATCTCTCCCACAGGCCTGGTCACCCCCAACTGTCCTCCCCTGCATGCCTGCTCACCCCTAACTACCCTGCCCTGCAGGCCTGGTCCCCCCAAACTTCCCTCCCCTACAAGCCTGTCCCCCTACTTCCCTCCCCTGCAGGCCTAGTCCCCCCTAAATGTCCTCCCCTATAGGCCTGGTTGCTCCTAATTGCACACTCTTGAAGGTATGGCCACCCCTAACTGCCCTCTCCTGCTGGTCTGATTGCCTCTAACTGCTCTCCCCTACTGGCCTGGTTGTCCCCAACTGCCCCCCTCTACAGGTTTGGTCTCCTCCAACTTTTCTCTCCTGCAGGCCTGGGTCCCTCCCAAACTGTCCTCCCCTGAAGGCCTGATCATGCACAACTGCCCTCCCCAGCTGGCAATCTTGTGGCAGCCATTTTTTGTCTACATGGGGGTGTCCATCTTTGACCACATGCAGGTGGTCATCTTGTTTGTTGGAGTGATGGTTAATTTGCATATTGCCTCTTTATTACTTAGGATATGGGTTCAGCAAGTTCTGTTTGGAGGCAGTACATAGAAGTTGAAACTGAATATAATATTTGGTTTGATTTTCTGTTCAAAAACTTTCCATGATAAGAATAAGAATTTTCTGCCAGGACCAGTTTGGCTCAGTGGATAGAGCGTCGGCCTGCAGACTGAAAGGTCCCGGCTTCGATTCTGGTCAAGGGCGTGTACCTTGGTTGCGGGCATATCCCCAATGGGGGGTTGCAAGAGGCAGCTGATCAATGGTTCTCTCTCATCAATGTTTCTAACTCTCTGTCCCTCTCAATTCCTCTCTTTGTAAAATCAATAAAATATATTTTTAAAAAAAAGAATAAGAATTTTCTACATATATCAGTGAGCAGCAATGATGATTTCAAAGCTTCTGATGCCAAAATACTATACCTGCATGATTCAACATAGGTTGCTGAATTCATTTCCAATACTCTTGGTAATATATACTTTGTATTTCTGGGAATGAATAAGGAAAAGCTACAATGGTATCTACCATCAAGTTTATAACTTGTTTTACTTTTTAATCTGGCTTGCCTATTCTCTGTAGCTGTACTGCTTACTTAAGGGGACAATTGAAACATTGCTCTTTTATCATAAGGATTTTTAATGTCCCCCTAAGACCTTACCCTATAGAATTCTATAATGAAATGAAACTATTTTCTTTTTCTTTTCCAGTTAAAACTCAGCTATTATTTACTACAATTAAATCTGTAGACTACAACATTTGCAATGATACAATTCTCATACCATGCTTACGCACTAATGTGGACGAACTGAGCCAGAAAAACATGTATGTAACTTGGAAATTCAGAGGTAAAACCATTTTCTATTATGATGGAATAAAAAATCAATCCGTGCCCATCAGAAATTTTTCAAGTGCATACATCATACTAAAGGAACTACTAAAAGGCAATGCCTCTTTGATTATGGACAAGAGCCAAGCTATCCCAGGAAACTACATTTGTGAAGTAGCAGAATCAACGAGAGTAGGTGAAACCACCATAGTACTAAAATATCATGATGGTAAGAATTTCATAATTTTCCCTTTTATTTGTCCTGAAGTGATCCTATTAGAAATGTGGCACAATGGGGCTAGGATCTCCTTTGAATCAAAAAGTAGATTATGACTAATAAATGTTTATATAACATTTAGCAGCTTTAAGGTAATTTGTTTTACATGCTCTTCTACTTTTCATGATAAAACTCCTTTGTTGTGCTATTTGTGTATTGTCAGGTTCTCAAACTTTTGTTCTAAGAACTATTCTGCTGGTGTAGAGGTCCAGACATCATTTAATCTGCATTTCTGTTTGCTGCTATCAAAAGTGATATCTTTCATGTGATTAATTTTCCATGATCTTTCCAATGATGCACCATTTTTTATTATCTGCACTTTGGTCAAGGGCTGACAAATCGCAGCCATGAGATAGCAAGAAAGGATAGATTAGGAGAATCACAAAATCCAAAATCAGGTCATAACGAGGTTTCTTGCTTTAGTACTTGTTCTTTTTGTTGGTCAACATAAAGAAGAGCTAGGTATCCAATAGAATTAATTTAAATTCAGCCTTGGTTATAGCACCATGACTGTGCCCTTTCTTCACAGACTTGGGTGGTAAATTGCATAAAGCAGTAAAGCTAGCTGAAGTAAACAATCTGCTTTCTTTTCTAGTCCTTACCATGCCAGCTGATTATTCTAACCACATACAGGTGCATACTGACGTTCTATTTTAAAAGCTCTATGAGACCCAATAGACACATTACTGCTCTCAGAATTAGACAAGCCTTTGAGAGGCTCTGCTTTAGATGAGATCAGACCATTCAGTTGAACCAACTATTTGCCTTCTTTTCTTCTAGCATTTCCAATTATGAAATGTCTATTACCAGATTGGGAATGCGGTGTTAATTCTGATGGAGTATTTTGACATTGCTTAGATTTAGGAACCAGGACATATGATTCTGCAACTTAACTGTTTGCCTCCATTAAACTTGACAAGTTACTTCACTGGGTCCAAGATATGTCATCTCTACATGGGAATAAAAAGAGATTCCTGCTTTTATGTATTCTCCAGTCTAATAAGCATCATGAGATCCCTTGTGTACCAGTCTTTTGTAAATCAAAGTACTTTGCAAATGTTATTTAATATAAAATAATTCGCCATTTGCCATTTTATATTTAATTATTTGTATTGGCATCAAAGATGGTTGTATTAATACTTTTCTATCTGATAAGGACTTCTATTGGAACATCTTATTTTTCAGTTTTCTTACTCATGTCAGTTATTTGTATTCTTTATTTAGGGTTTCAAACCTTTTCTTCCCTTTGCTGTTCTATCAGAAAATAGTAGGCAAAAGAGAGAATACCCAAATTAGATAATTTTATTACTAATAGAGTTTAAATAAGTGTTTATAGAAGATAAGGTTGTGCTCAACAGTTGGTAGAGTGTCATTTTTGGACTACCCTTATTTATTAATTATATGCAAGGGTTATTCAAGTTATGGCTTATCCAGGTGAATTTTATTTGAATTTAATTAACAGCACTAATTCTATTTAAGTGCTTCAGTTTTTCATTTTTGTATATTACAACAAATAATGCAGTACAATTAGTACTTCCTGTATTCTGTAGGAAATCAATTCTTTAAGCATAAGTTATGAAATTGTCCAATAAGCATGCTACCATCATGGTAAGGCCATCTTGGCTTTTAAATAACCTTGAGAGAAAAGAAACACATATAGGCAATCAGTAACACTGAAATGAATTAATGAATATATGCAATTGGACAGCATCCTTAGAAAAATAAAATGTAATTGTTCAATCCTCTTCCACCAGGGTGAAATCCATTGCAGAACAAAGTTTATTTCTCTCTCTATGGACAAGAGTAATTTGTATTACTGTCTGAGTTCTACAGCTTATAAAACACAGAGAAAGGCACAGGCCCCTACAAAACCAGATATTCCCAAAGAATTTGTCAGACAATGTCCAGATCCCCACTGAAAGGACACTAGCTAATCCTCTTGTCAACTTCAGAATTGTGCACTGTATTTTCTGACTCTTTCCTCTTTTCTAATTCCAACATCTCAACCACTTCCTTCTCTCCTTTTTGTGCACCGTTGCCCCCTCCCCTTAATGCTTCTGTCCCAGGGGAAATGATTCAGAACCCCAAGATGTTGAAAAACTCAATTGGAAGTTTAGGTTTTGCCTGAGGCTTCCTACTATTGGGATGGCTAGAAGTGTAGAGAACTGGGAAGAAGGGATCTTGTGATCCACAAGCTTGGTTCAGACTGCAAGTTCCCAGAAACTTAACAATTTGCACCTCCCAGTCAGAGAAGATTTAGATCATTGCATAAAAATGCTGTTTTGCCCAGTTTTTAGAGTTTTACCTGCATATGTATGGCACAACATTGCTAAGAGGGCACTTGTCCATGTATTATAGTTGCTCCTTTGATGCTTACCACAACTCTGTGAAGCAGATCTGTGTTGATTTCTAATCCTCTTAGTAGCAGAGAGTAAACCAAAGCACAGAAAAGTTGCTTGAATTGCTTATGGTCACATCCTGTCAAGGGAAATGTAGCATTTTTTCTCAGGTTTTCTGAACATTGTTTAGTTCCTATTTCAGTATGCATCCTAGCATTCAACTCAATGAGCATTTATCAAATACTATGTTTATCCTATCTAATAAAAGAGTAATATGCAAATTAAACATCACTCCACTCAAGCCAAGCCCACCTGCCATGCCCACCAGCCAATCAGAGCGAGTATGCAAATTAACCCAAACCAAGATGGCTGCAGCCACAGAGAGTAGTTGAGAGGCTTGGGTTTCCCCTACAACAGAAGCCAAGCTTTCCACCTGCCCTTACTGGCCTAGGCCTCCAGTTAAGGTTTCAATTATAGAAGACACATATCATAAAACCAAACAAAAATGTTGGCAGCTGGAGTGAGCAGGGGGCTTTGCTCTGTTCTAGGCTACATTGTTTCAACTGTAGAAGGTAAATAAATTCCAGATACCAGGGCCTCTACTTGGGTTATCAGGGGGTGTGTTTAGCTTGCAAACCACCACAGGCCCCAGGCTCAGGCTGCCCCACACCCCAAGGGAACCCCTACCCTGATCTGGGACACACTTCAGGGCAAACCAGCTAGCCCCCACCCTTGCACCAGGCCTCTCTCTTTCCCATCTAATAAAAGAGAAATATGAAGATTGACCATCACTCCAACACACAATATGGCTGCCCCCATGTGGTCAAAGATCCTGCCCCTTTGTGGACACAAGATGGCCACCACAAGATGGCCAGCAGGGGAGGACAGTTGGGAGGGACCAGGCCTATAAGGGAGGGCAGTTGAAAGGGACCAGGTCTGCAAGGGAGGGCACTTGGAGACAATCAACCCTGTAGGCGAGGGCAGTTAGGGATGGCCAGGCTGGCAGAGGAGGGAAGTTGGGGGCAAACAGGCTGGCAGGGGAGCAGTTAAGACATCCATTAGGCTGGCATGGGAGTGTTTAGGGGGATATCTATTCATACAACAGCATCATGTAGCAATCTCTTTTTCTCTTCTCTTTCTTTCTCTCTCTCTCTCTCTCTCTCTCCTCTCTTGCTATCTCTATCTCTCTTTCTCAGTAATATTCAATGCTATTATTATATCACACCTTGTTGAACTGTCCATATGATACAACACATCTTGGTTATTTTCAGTTGTTTTGTGCTATTGCTCATGACATTTCTATGATATACAGTTTTGTTGGTTTTTTATTTATTTATTTATTTATGTGTGTGTGTGTGTGTGTGTGTGTGTGTGTGTGTGTGTGGACATAGCCTTCATTCACCTGGGTAAATGCATAGAAAAGTACAACTCCTAGATTGTATGTATGTATAGGCTTAGTTTCTGAAGAAACTACCAAACTGTATTCCAGAGTGGTTGTACCACTCTGTACATTCCCATCAGCAACATATGAGCAATGTAATTCCCCAACATCCTTGCAATATCTGGAGTTGTCATAGTTTTGCACCATTTTTTAAGGTAAAAAAGGAAACTCCTATGCCCAAAATGGTTAATTGAAGCAGTGTTCTTGCAAATTTATTTTGATGAATTTACCCATCATGGTGAAACCTGGATATTTAGGCACTAGAATCCATTTTTACTATGTTGTGCTTTTTTTTTTTTTTTTTTCAAATATAGACATAAATGAAAACTAGAAATTTCTTACTAGAGCATTCTACCTAGTAGAATGTGGATTAATGGTGGCCCATCTTTGTTCCCATTTGGGGTGTGGGTGAAGGAGTATCAAGATCCAGTTTGAGTCATACATATTTAAAATTCTTAATTCATTGTATCTCCATTTTTTCCCCAATATTAAGGAGGGGTTCATAATTCTTCATATAATCATTATAAGGATTGAAAAGTTAATGTTTTAAAACCAAATAATAAAGTGAGTAGAAGAAAAGAAGTTGATTAAAAATAGTCATTAGATTATAGAGCTTTGACTAGATCCTTCAGGCATATGGAAACGTAAGCATAATTCAGAACGTTTTTTCATATAAGATTTTAGGCTGAATGGAAATGGGCTTTCTTTGGTATAGAAAGATGTTCAGTAATTCAGTTGGAAATTAAAGTGACTTTGATTCTGGGTACTTGAAAATTCAGTCTCTTGCTGGATCTGCAACCAAGAGAGCATCAAAAAAACCTGTTTTCTATTCACTCACTAACCTGTCTTATGACTATTTCAACCACCAATAGTAAACCTACTGAGTCTCTGCCATATACAGGGCAAAATGCTGGAATCTAGGAAGCTACTCTCTCAAAGATAAGAAATGATAGTGTTATATTCTGGGGATGATTGTAAACATTTACCAGAGTTTAGCATTATAAGCTTAACCCAAGAAATGTGTGATTGCATTGGGGTGAGAAAGCCCACAAGGATCCTCATATGCAGATGTAGTGGAGGATTTGAAAGGGATAATTTCAGAGCAACACCAGTGCTTACCTTATGCACTATTCAGAGTGTTCCTCACCCAGCATGTCCGTCAGTATAGGCAAATTCTGAAATGCTTTCAGTGCATATACCTGGCTTTATTGTTACAAAAGGAATTTCATAGATAAAAATATGGCCTTAAGCATTGATCAGATGGAATTAAACATAATTTTTTAAAGTTCTCAGAAAATTTCACTGGAAGTCTTAATATCACAATTTCCTTTCTAAAGGATGGGTAGTTGCATTTTCACTGTTTGGGTAACACATGTTCTATTTGATAGAAGCTTCCTTACTACCTAAAGCTTTTCATGTTACTTTTTGTCAATAGTCATTTTAAGAATAGTTATTTATGAATTCATTAGAAAATCTAAGGCTCACATCTGTCTTAGGTCACAGTAAAATCAAGTGTAAGATATCCAGTTGCATTAGTTCCTCACTTTTGTCTCCTGAGTCAGTCTTTACAGGAAGACAACTCTTGCTTTAAGGTAAATTCTTAGCACATTATACATAGGAGGGCATAATACTAACCGTAGTTAATGTTCACAGAGCACTTTGAGGGGGACAAGCTTTGTTTTTGGATCTTTGCATATTTTAACTTTGTTAACAGTTAACTACAGTCCTTCAAGGTGTCATTACTTGTATACATGTAGCAAATGAAGAACAGAAAAGTGTGAGATTATCCAAGATCACAAAGATTGTAAGTTAGAATTGTGTTTCAAACCCAGGGAGTGTGGCTCTAGAGCCCTTTTCTCATCTTCTGGTGTATACTACCTCCTTCCATAAATCACAAATTAGGAAAAATAAATAACTTTTTTCATTAATATTTATTTAATTAAATATATCTGTAATTATTTATGTATTTACATAAGCCATGGTTTTAATTCATTATTTTAATTTTCTATCTCCACAATAAAAAACATTGTTAACCATTAATTGACTGGACATAAATTTATGATAATAAATGTTAATCATGATTTTTGTGTGTGTTTTTTTTTCCTTTCCAGTTTTATGGATGTCTTCAAATGAACATATGCTTATTATTATTTTCCCAATGCTGGCTGTGCTTATGTTCTGGGGAAATGGTATTGTGAGTAAGTAGGTATTTCTATTTTCATTTATGTTTTAGTGATGAAATTGTCATGTGAAGGAGGCAATATTGGTGAAATATTCTATTTAAGTTGTATTAGGAAACATGATAATGTTATAAATAAAAATATACAAAAAAAAGTGTCAGTGTAGTAAGTGGATGCTACAAGGACAAACTCCCAGGACCATACTGGAATGACAACTAAAATACATAATAACTTTCTGAATAATCAACAGAAGACTCACTGGAAAGAAACCAGATAAATGAGGATGGAAAATGGAGACCTCATAGAGACTGGTAGGAGGGGTGGAGTCATGAAAGGACAGGCCGGGCTCCCACAGACTATAATTGAAGTTATGGAGAGATATTTCAACTGTGGGATTTGCTACTAAGAACTCTGGGGTCTAATCTCCAAGCTTGGCACTCCAGCAGAGAACACCAGAACTGAGAAAGGGTATCCACATAACATATGGCTGTGAAAGCAGCAGGGTGGCTGTCTTCTAGGGAGAAATTGCTGAAAATGCAGGTACCTTATTAAAGGGCCAATGCACAAAGTTCTCTGTGGAGCAACTCACCTTGTGCTCTGGCAGAGTGTGGACAGAGTGGACTAGAGCTGAGGAGCTCTGGGGTTAGAACTCAGGAGGCAGACACCTCAGTTTCTGGCACTGAGTCATTCCCTCATGCTGCAGAAATTATCTTTCTCATGCAGACATTTCTTATATAGGCAGCTGTGCCTGTGGAGAAAATAGTTGACCCACCCTATTGGAAAACACCTCACCTCATGGTAAGGAGACAAAGAAACAACCATCAATGAAATAATTAGAGAATTCTTCAGAAGAAGAGATAAGTGAAATGGAGATAAGAAATTTATCTGATATAGAGTTCAGAATAATGATGGTAAAGATGCTCAACAGCATGGTAACTATGAAAACAGATATAAAGAATGACATAGCACAAATATAGAACACATTGGAAGGAATACACAGCAAATTAGGGGAAGCCAAGAATCAACTCAGTGAATTAGAAGACAGGGTTGAAAAAAAAAAAATCACTAGGACTAAAAAGAAAAAAAAAACCCGCTTAAAAAACAGGACAACTTACGTGAGCTATAAAACAATGTAAATAAATAAATAAATAAAATAACCAATATTTAAATAGCAGAAGAGTCAAAAAAAGATAGAGAACGTGTTTGAAGAAATAATGGCCTAAAATTTCCATAACCTGGTAAAGGAAAATGTCACACAAGTACAGGATGTACAGAGAACCCCAAGTAAGAAGAATCCAAACAGACCCATGCCCAGAAACATCATCATTAAAACTTGAGGCCCGGTGCACAAAATTCATGCATAGGAAGAGGTATGTGTCCCTCAGCCCTGCCTGCATCTTCTCCAATCTGGGACCCCTCGAGGGATGTCCAACTGCCCCCTCAAAATCCAGGACTGCTGGCTCCCAACTGCTTACCTGCCTTCCTGCCTGGTAGCCCCTAACCACTTATGCCTGCTAGCCTGATTGACACCTAACTGCTCTCCTGCTGACCTGATTACCCCAAACTGCCCTCTTTTGCCAGCCTGGTTGCCCCTAACTTTCTTCCCCTGCAGCCTGATAACCCCCAACTGCCCTCCCCTGCTGACCCACTCACCCCTAACTGTCCTCCCCTGCTGACCTGGTTGCCCCCAAACCCCTCCCCTACCGGCCTGGTCCCCACCAACTACCCTCTCCTTCAGGCTTGGTCACCCCCAACTGCACTCATCTGAAGCTTTGGTCACACTTTACTGCCCTCCTCTGCCAGCCAGTACCCCCTAACTGCCCTTCCTACTGACCTGGTTGCCCATAACTGTCCTCCCCTGCTGGACTGGTCACCTCTAACTGTCCTCTCCTGCAGGCCTAGTCCCCTCCAACTTCTCTCCCCTGCAAGCTTGGTCACCCACAACTGCATTCCTCTGCAGGTTTGGACACCCCTCACTACCCTCCTCTGCCAGCCTGGTCATCCATAACTGCCCTCCCTTGTAGGCCTGGTCTCTCCTAACTGCCCTCCCCTGCTGGTCTGATAGCCCATAACTGCTCTCCCCTGCTGGTAACTTATGGCAGCCATCTTGTGTTCAGAGGGGGCCATCCATCTTTGGCCACATGGGGTTGGCCATCTTGTGTGTTGGAGTGATGGTCACTTTGAATATTACCTTTTCATTATTTAGCAGTGGTTCTTAACCTTTCTAATGCTGCGACCCTTTAATACAGTTCCTCAGTTGTGGTGATCCCCAACCATAAAATTATTTTTGTTGCTACTTCATAACTGTTATTTTGCTACTGTTATGAATCATAATTGTAAATAACTGAATTTTTCAATGGACTTAGGAGACCTGGTTCTCAACCTATGGGTCGCAGATCTTGGTGCTGTATTAGATGTAGCATGAACAATGTAGAATTGTCACTACTAAGTAGAAAAGTTGCATTGTGGTTGATGATTATACTCAACCAGGTACAGTTGATCCTCAAATAACATGGGTTAAACTATGTGGGTCTATTTATATTTGGATTTATTTCTATGATTGTATTTTCTCTTATGATTTTCTTAACATTTTCTATTCTCTAGCTTCTTTATTGTAAAAAATATAGTATATAATACATATATCATACAAAACATGTGATAATCAACTATTATATTATCCATGAAGATTCTGGTCGACAATAGAGTATTAGTAGTTAAGTTTTTGAGGAGTTTAAAGTCATATGTGGATTTTTTATTATTATACATGAGATTGAGGTGTCAGCTCTCCTAACCTCTGTGTTATTCAAGGGTCAATTGGATTTCCACACCAGTTTAATAAAGGACATTTACTAAATTAGTGAAGTTTTGAGGTGACATTCTAAAACTTTTAAACTTTTAATCTGTAAGATTTATTTCATGTCTCCCAATAGTGCACTGAAATAGTCAGTCATTGAAGGCCAGTGGAACATTTATACAAGGCAAGGAATAAATAATGATGATTTTGTTTATGTATTTCATTCTGCAACATTTAAAACCAGTGAAAACAGGGGATGTGTGGGAGGGAGGGAGGGGGGCAAAAAAAAAATCAATAAAATATGTAAAAATAAATAAATAAATAAATAAATGGTTAAAAAAAAATAAAGACCCACTCTTAGAATCACTAAAAAAAAAAAAAAAAAAAAAAAAAAAAAAAAAAAAAAAAAAAAAAAAAAATCCTACCTACCACCACCATAAAAAAATAAAAATAAAATAAATAAATAAAACCAGTGAAAACTAGTAAAATATTATAGCAGATTGGCCTGTTGTAAATTTCATTATTTTACTTTTATTCAGAAGTTTAAGGCATGTATATCTAATATATACAAAAGCCTAAGTGACCATTCGACCAATCAATTGGTAGCTGTGATGTTCACTGACCAGCAGGGTCAATGCACAGGCATGAAAACATGGGACGGACTGATAAATCTCAGAGGGAAGGGGGAAGAAGGAGATCAGGAAGAAATTAACTAAAGATTTTATATGCATACTAGAGGCCCAGTGTACAGATTCATGCACTGATGGGATCCCTGGGCCTGGCCTGCAGGGATTGGGCCAAATCTGTGCACCTGGCTTCAACATCTTCCAAAGGGTCCCAGATTGTGATATGGCACAAGTCAGACCAAGGGACCCCACCAGTGCACAAATTCATGCATTGGGCCTCTAGTTATTATATGAAAATGAAAAGGGGGATGACTGGGTATATACTTCAAGGCTCTTCCTCAATGGATGACACTCTGTAAATGCTTTATGATTTCAAAGGCAATAAAAGGGGAAGCTTTTAGCTAACAGTGACAACTGTCAAGACATGTCATAACTCTCACTTCCAAAATGGTGTCTGAATTTCCTGTGGAAATTTCTTCCAATTTTGGAAGGCCTTTTATATCAAGCAAAAGGGTGATATTGCATCAAAACTTCATCAGTCTTCCCTGATTTAGGGAAAGCCTAGAACACTAGTGGCAAACGCAGGCATTAAGATGTCTGTCATATAATTTTGGGTAGAGACTTGGCTTTTTTAAGATTATAAAATCATTTCAGAGTGTGATTAGTTGCATTTGGATTGACTGCAGTTTGGGGATCATGGTATTTTCATTAATAACATTATTTTCCATGGATTTAACCAGGAGTAAATCTGTTTCTATTAACCATGTTTTGATAAAATAAGATTTACATTTTTTTCTGACTTAAAACAGTAATTCATGTCATTTTAGAAAACCTTATACAATATAAGAATTTACAGAAAAAATAATAATCTAGAATCCCACAACCTAGAAATAAACTATTGGTCTAGTGTAGTGAATTTTCTGCTTTCTTTTTTGTCCTTTTTCTATGTATTACTTTTCTTTACAAAAAGAAAAGTGATAAATGCACTCAAATAGCTTATATACTTGTATATCCTAATTCTTTTCCTGCCCATGTTTTCAGAAATATTCTTATAGTTGCTTCTATGTTCTACTTCCATGGATATACTGTAATGTACTAAACTCTCATCTTGATGGCTATTAAGGATGTTTCCAGTCTTTTTTGATATAGGAAAGTAAGGCTGCTAAAGATATGTAATAATGTAAATGACAGAGATATTTTAAGGCTTTTGATACATTATCCCAAGTGTTTTCTAGAAATATTGCATCTATTACTACTGCAGATGAAAATACCTGACTTTCTCCACACAGTCCTGACATCTTTATAATTCTAAAATCCTTGCTAATTCAATAGATGAAAAAATATCCTGTTTTAATTTTCATTTTTGTGTTAGTGAAGTGAATGTTCTTTTTTATATTTATTATATTGGCCATATTTTAAAGAGTGTGCTTATGAACCTAAATATTTTGGTGACAATATTTTATTTAGACTCATCTTAGAACAAATAACTTTGTTGTATGAGTAAGGCAAATATGTATTTGATTCACTCAGCATGGGCTCAGATTTGAAGGTGTTTATAAAAGTGACATGTGAACATTTGTACTGTCCTTGTGCTGTGTGATGGACACATTGTAAAGTACTATCCAGCTTGGACTTGTATGTCTATTTCCTTTACCAGGTCAGGGAAGTTTTTCATCACTATTCTTTCAAAAAAGTTTTCAATTTCTTGCTCTCTCTCTTCTTGAACCCTCGTGTTGGTAATATTGATAAGTTGAAGTTTTCCCAGAGGCTCCTTACACTGTCCTCACTTTTCTTTTCTTTCTTTCTTTTTTTTAATTCATTTTTTATTTTTGCTATTCTGATCGGATATTTTCTGCTTTCTTATCTTCCAAATCCCTGATTTGATTCTCTGCTTCATCTACTCTACTGTTAATTCCTTGTAATTTATCCTTCCTTTCAGTTATTGCATTCTTTATTTCTGATGGGTTCTTTATATTTTCTATCTCCATTATGTTTCCTATTTCTTTGTTGAAGTTCTCACTGAAATATTTGAGCATCCTCATAACCAATGTTTTGAACTCTGCAGCTGGTAGATTGCTGGTCTGTTTTGTTTATTCCTTTTCTGGAGTTTTTGCTATTCTTTAGTTTGGGACACTCTCCTCATTTTGGTAGCCTCCCGATGTTTGTTTCTATGTATTAGGCAGAGCTGCTATGTCTACCAGTCTTGGTAGAGTAGCCCTCTGTAGTAGGTGCCCTATAGGGCCCAGTGAGGCAGCATCCCCTGCCACCAAAGCTAGGCTCTCCAGGCGTGATCCCTTATGGGCTGTGTGCACTCTTCTGTTATAGGTGAGCCTTGATTGTTGTTGGCATGTCACTGGGAGGGATTTAACCTCAGGGCAATTAGCTGTGAGGACTGGCAGCAACCACAGCACAGGATCTGCTGAGCAGCATCCACAGAGCAGGACTCACTTCAACAGAGCTCTGGTGCCTGATGAGTCTGCCCCTTGAGTGTGTCTCTGGTGGAAGTTGTTGGGTGATGCTCCTGAAGCTGGCCACCAAATAAGCTAGCTCTAGTAGGTGCAGGTACTTTTGCCTGTGCTTTGCCCAGGGCAATCCAGCATGAGGTACAAAGCAATCTGCTGCAAACAGCTGTTACCTGTGCTGGGCTTGGAGGTGTCAAGGCTGGCCACCACTAGTGCTGTACCGGGGGCCACTTAGTAAGAGGTATAGGGCACACTGAGGTCAGATGCTGCTTGTTTTGGGTTTGTGAATATTTGAGAGATTTTAGGGAATTTCCGAAGCATGAGCCCAGACAAGCTATTTGTTTGGAAAAGCCACTGGAAAGGATTTGGGTGAGCCTGCAAGTTGGAGTCTCAGGAAATCACAAGTTGAGCTAAAAATGTGAGCTAGGTTGATGGAGACAGAGACTGGGGACCTGGTGGGGATAAGCCACCTTTCACCTCAGGAAGGACCTGCACAATAGAGACATCCCTTCTGATTTTTTTTTTAAACATTGATTTGTTGTTCCACTTATTATGCATTCATTGGTTGATTCTTTTTTAAAATATATATATATTTTATTGATTTTTTTTACAAAGAGCAAGAGAGAGGGACAGAGAGCTAGAAACATAGGTGGGAGAGAACCATCGATCAGCCACCTCCTACACCCCCCCCCCCCACTGGGGATGTGCCCGCAACCAAGGTACATGCCCCTGACTGGAATCGAACCCGGGACCCTTCAGTCCCCAAGCCAACACTCTATCCATTGAGCCAAACCGGTTTTGGCATCCTTCCTGATTTTTATCGACTATGTGTGGGTGTGATACCAGCCCATGCCTCCTCTCTTCCCTTCCTAATATCTCCATATGGCTCTTTTATATCCTTAGTTGTAGGACTTCTGTTCAGCTAGGTTTGAGGAAGTTCTCAATAATGGTGGTTCTGAAAGTTAGTTGTAGTTTTGATGTGGTTGTGGGAGGATGTGTTTACCTATACGTCATCTTGACTGGAATTCAGGTAATACACTTTTTAGAGTGTGGTATTGAGAGGGCAGGGCAGGGCGAGGGTAAAACTCCTGACTTCACTGTGGGGCTAGGCAGAATTATCCTCGCCCTGCCCTGCCCTCTCAATACCACACCCTAGCTCAATCAGGGTCAGCCAAAGCATTGACATCACCACTGGAGTAAAACCCCAGGGCTTGGCGAAATTCGCTCTCTTCTGCCATGCTGTCGGCCAGAGCCCAGGCTAGCATGGAAAAGGCTCTTTTGTTTACTGCATAGGACTTGGCTTCCTGGTGGTCCTTGGGGATCATGAAGTCTGGGTGTAATAGTATCTTATAGCCCCTAAAGTATAAATAGTAACTCTGCCTCATGACTTCTCATTATAATAGTATATTTCTACTACTCCTTAACTTCTTTGAAGACTATGGATGGTTTGTACTTGACCACCGGGGGTTTCTCTCAGTGTTCTGCAATATTTTGGTGTTCCAAGATACCACCTGGACCTTTGTAGGTCAAGCATTCAGTAAAGAAAGCAGATTATACTTTCACTTTGAGAGAACGAGTTTCCTTATACCAGAACAGTGTCTTGAACTGATCTCAGGGGGCCTTTGATCCTCCTGAGGATGAGCCTGAGAAGACTTCTGAACTCCTGAAGCCACATTATCTACAGCAAGTACCAGACCACCTTTCAAAGACAAAGGTACACTACAGGAAGTGTCCCTAAATACCTTTGCCTTTAGTTTTAACTTACCAATTTATAAGTTCAGTCTTATACTTAGCAAGCAGCTCACAGATGACTGGAATCAAACACTGAGCTTTAACCAAAGTAACAAATCTCTGACAGTGCTGCATTTCAGGCACTTCATTTCGTTCTGACTCAGGTTCTGGTTCCACCAGCAATTATGTTCCTAGTTTGTTTTCAGAGTTCTTCTTCCTCATTCTTTGGTAGTAAAACGGGAACTTTCCACTATTGAGATGTTTGATAACTGATTTCAAGTACTGCTTATCAAGACCTCTTGTTCCTATGAGATTAAGTCTCAACTCCACCTCAAGAACTAGCTAACATTTTGAAATTCTTTGAGATAGGTAAATCTAGGCTTGCCTTTCCCTTCACTGAGCTTTTGTTGTTTACAAGGAATCTTTGCATTGCACAAACCTGACCATGTAATCCCAAACTATAAATCAATCTAATAATAAGCCTGACCATGTAATCCCAAACTATAAATCAATCTAATAATAAATATGAAAAATTACCATTGTGCCATGACCTCTAAATTCTTTTGTCAAACATTAAAAATCCTCTTATTGTACACCTGAAATCAATATAATAGCGTATGTCAACTGTAACTGAAAAAAAATTTTAAATCTCAGTAACAACTCTATTGGGAAATGAAATAACAATAAAACTAATATTTAGTACATAGTAAACTAAAACATTACAAACATTGAAAATGTTTTTTCAAGAGTGGCTTAAACAATTGCCTTCTTGTCATATAACTCTGTATACAAAGCAAGCATCCTTTCTATGCTTGGTAAATTGTCATACTCCTAAGTTCAGATCTGCTTAAAGGATTTGTCCTTTGCATTTTCAGTATCATAAACTATCTCTAAGCTTCATTTTCATGTAAAGTTTTTTTCCAGTCACTTCTTCCTCTCGTTCTTTCTTCCTTCCTTCCTTCCTTCCTTCCTTCCTTCCTTCCTTCCTTCCTTCCTTCCTTTCTTCCTTCCTTTCTTCCTTTCTTCCTTCCTTCCTTTCTTGTCTAAAGATTTACATATGTCTCCCCCCCATCATTCCCAGCCCAGATAAGCCCCCACCACCCCAGTGTCTGTGTCCTTTAAAAAAATATATTTTTTTAAGAGAGAGAAGAATGAAGAGAGAGAGAGAGAGAGAGAGAGAGAGAGAGAGAGAGAGAGAGAGAGAGAGAGAAGAGAGAGAGAGAGATTAGCTGCCTTCCACATACACCCCGTATATCCCACTGGGTATGGAGCTCACAATCCAGGTATGTGCCCTCACCAAGAATTAAACCAGTGACCTTTCAATGCACAGGATGATGCTCAGCCAACTGAGTCTCACTGGCCAGGGCAAGAGTCACTTCTTATGGGACATCCTTATTCTTTGTGTCACAACCTCCTCTGTGTCCTAATTTATGCCAATAAATTCACACTTATTAAGTTTCCTTGGATACATATCTAGAGCCTCTTGCATAGAAGTAGCATTGACTTTCCCACAGTCAGCTCTTTCTTCTGTAATGTCATTTATGTTCTATTCAAATTTCAGTTTCAGCATTATCACTTTTCTTTTCTTTGTGCTTTTACTTTTATTGCCCAGTTTCCTCTTTTGATTGTTTGTTGTGAAATGTCACAGTGGTTTATCACTGGGAAACAGGAGGTAGCACAGCATATGCTTTGCTGTCTGTGCGTGAGGGGAATAGCAGGTGTGCAGTGACCATCCCTAGCAGTCTTTGAAAGAAGTGGCAGGATTAGATACTGATCATGATGCACGTTTGTTATTTAGGTAATAATTTGTGGATAACTAAACAGATGGCAGTGAAGGTTTCACTTTATGCAATCAGTGAATATATTGTGATACTAAAATTTGAGTTGTGATTTTAGGGGACTTGTATTATTTAACTAAATAAATGTTGGTATCTCAAATTCATGCATATAAGAACTGTGCAAAGCCAGGACTGCTGTAATTTATTTCAACTTGTACAATCTAAGCATCTTTCATTTCATTTCCTAAGTTTGTAGTTCTTGCACAAAATTATTTCACAGTGATTTTAGATACTACCCAGAGGTAATATCTAAAGAAATCACTGTTGGGAGTTCAAGGGAAACATTCTCTATCACCACAACTTTGAGATCCTGCTAACTCAATGAAATCAAACTTGAGGACTAGCTTACTATTGAATGTAACTGGGCCATGCAGGCACATTTTAAAGAAATAATGGGACAGGGAATGCCTTATAGATTAGAAAACTTATTTCAAAGAAATGAGGACATATACTAATGTGCACTGAGAAATTTCTATCAAAGAAGGTAAAATATCCTCATCATAAATATTATGACAAAGGATCATTCTGTGAGCTAGATGATGGCACCTATTTTTTAAAAAAATACTTCATTAATTTTTTTACAGAGAGGAAGGGAGAGAGAAAGAGAGAAACCTCGATGAGAGAAAAATCAATCAGCTGCTCCCTGCACATCTCCTATTGGGGATGTGCCCACAACCAAGGTATATGCCCTTGACCAGAATGGAACCTGGGACCTTTTAGTCCCCAAGCCAACACTCTATTCACTGAGCCAAACTGGTCAGGGCTGATAGCACCTAATAATAGAACTTTGTTATTAAATTTACTCTGAATTTCCTTAAATAATATTGAACTGCCAGTGCTTTTTCTTGGTCACATCTACATAACTATTACCCTCTCCTATTAAATACACTAATTTTATTTTAGAAGGAACTGAAGGAAACCATAGCTCAGCAATATACTCTTTGTAGGTATTAGTTGCTATTTCTTTGATCTTTTCCAAATTCAATCACCCTAACTTGCTGCATACAATCTGAAGTTATGGCATCATCCACAAGACCAGGGAACATTTGTAGCCAGGAAATATGTGTTGGACAGCCTTCTCTTTAACCTTTTATATTCAAGGTGCTTACTGCATAAAACCTGGGCTTTTTTATTTCTGGGTCCTGTAGACTGAGAATGTGATTTCTAGTTATGATTTTTGACAAAATTGTGTCATCAAAGCAAATTGGAGAGTGTATGAAATTTATTATGATATTACTAGAGGCCCAGTACATAAAATTTGTGCACAGAAGGGAGGGCACCCTCATCCCAGCCTGCACCCTCTCTAATCCAGTACCCCTTTGGGGATGTCATACTGCCAGTTGAGGCTCAATCCTGCAGGACTGCTGGCTTCTAACTGCTTGCCTGCCTGCCTTATTGCCCCTAACTGCCTCTGCCTGCTGGCCTGATTCTCCTAACTGCTCCCTGCCTGCCTAATCACCCCCTAACTGTTCTCCCCTCCTGGCCTGATTGCCCCTAACCACCTCTGCCTTGGTTCCTACCACCATGGCTTTGTCCAGAAGGATGTCCAGAAGACATCCAGTCTAATTAGCATATTATCCTTTTTTTAGTATAATTACTTCTAGCAAGTAACCAGGTCATCATTGGTATTAATATTCCTTTTCCACAGCACCATTTTCATGAACACTTCTTTTTTAATGAGAGTTCTACGTATTTTTAAAATAGTATTTTAAATTTAAGTGATTTTATTATTTGAAATTGTAATTTTATTCTAAAAATTATCATCTATGATTTATTCTGCATTGAAGGCAATATTCTTTTTCAGCTCAATAAATACCAAATAATCTTAAAATGACTTTCTGAAAGTTATCAGAAAATAGCACAATAATTATAAAATACCTTTATGATTTATTCTTTTTTATGTATATATTTATTGATTTCAGAGAGGAAGGGAGAGAGACATGGAAATAGAAACATCAGTGATGAGAGAGAATCATTGATCGGCTGCCTCCTGCATCTAGCCCACAACCTGGGCATGTGCCCTTGACCGGAATCAAACCCTGAACCATTCAGTCCGAAGGCTGACGCTCCATCCACTGAGCCAAACCTGCGAGGGTTTATTCTTAATCTGGAATGCATTATAGATCACTGGTTAGCCTTCTTGTATCATCATCATCAAGTCCCTAATCGCTTAATGAAGGAACATCTAACAGTCATTTCTTTAAGCATGCATTTAATTATTGGAATTTGGGGTTTTGTTCCTAGACTGTAGCCTGTGTAGCTCTATAGGGGCTTATTTAATTCTGTCTTCAGAGTTTCATGAATACTAAAATGACAGTTATCATTTCATCTTCAAATTGACCTGCTAATTGTATTAGATTTCATCAAGCACAACCTGCATTCTATCATTTATTATATGTGCTTTATATTAGTGACAAGGAAATAAGAATTATTACTGAAGTATTTGTTTTTTAATATTAGCTATTTCTTCATGAGACTACAGGGACATGCCATTTCTTCAGTCATATAAACTTGAAAAATTACATAAAGGGACTGAAGGCTAGAGTAGCCCCACACCTTTTATTTAACTGTGAAAGAACTGGAAGTAACACTTTTGGTCACTCACTCCTCCCTTGCCCCAAATACAAACACTCACTCACACATCAGAGCTAAGGGTCATGAGGCAGCACTTGGAATAATTATCATCACATAGTAGGTGCTCAATCAATTCTTGAATAAAGTAATCTTCTTGTACCTTTATTTGGTTGAGATGGACAAATAAAAGGACACAGTACATTGTAACTACACAGTAAATATTTGTAGAATAAATGAAGGACACAACCTAGCTCATTCTGAGATGTAGCTGACTAGGTTTAGTTATTTTGTAGATAATATAAAAGAGAAAACTTTAGAATTCTTAAGTTTTTCACAAAAATCTAACATTGTCTCCCAATAATTATGGTTTTCCTGTGTCAAGTATCACTAAGGTTATAAGTTTTGTTTAAAAATGTAAACACTGACAACACTACATATTGTTGAGCATGTGGAGCAATAGGAACCTTCTACATTGCTGGTGGGAATGCAAAATGGTACAGCCACTCTGGAAGACAGTTTGGCAATTTCTTACAAAATAATATTTTACATGGTGATCCAGCAATTGTGCTCATTGGTATCTATCCAAAAGGAGTTGAAAACTTATGCACATGGATATTTATAGAAGCTTATACATGATTTCCCAAACTTGGAAGCAACCAAGATGTTTTCAGTATGTGAGTGGCAAAATGCACTGTGATACATCCAGATAAAAGAAATGAGCTATTGAGCTATGAAAGGACATGTAGAAACCTTAAATGCATATTACTAAGTGAAAGAAGCCAATCTGAGAAGTCTACATGCTGTATGTTTCCAAATACAAGACATCCTGGAAAAGCCAAAGTGGTGGAAACAATGAAAAGACCAATCATTCCTAGAAGTGTGTGCAGGCAGAATGCATAGGCAGAGCAGAGAGGATTTTTACAGCAGTGACAATACTCTGTGTGATACTACCGTGTTTCCCTGAAAATAAGACATCCTCCGAAAATAAGACCTAGCGCATGGAAAGATAAGACATCCCCTGAAAATAATACCTAGCGCAACTTTGGGAGAAAAAATTAATATACGACACTGTCTTATTTTCGGGGAAACAGGGTATGATGATGAATAGATGTCATTTTTCACTTGTCCAAGCCCATAGAATGTACAAACCCTAATGCAAACTATGGACTCTGGGTAATTATGATGTGTCAATTAAGGTTTATCTTGGTAAAAATTGCATCTTTCTGGTGGCTGATGTTGATGATGGGGGAGTTACGCGTGGGGGGGGGGCAGGAAGTATAGGGGGGTGGTCTTTACCTCCCTTTAAATTTTGTTGTAAATCTAAAACAGTGCTTTAAATGTGTAAATACTGTTATTTCTCATGTAAACAGGACTTAAAATGTGTAAATACTGTTATTTCTCATATTTTACTTTGTGTGTAGATTTCAGTACTTTTAGTTGAGAGGAATATTTTAAGGGATACATATTTTTAAAATTATATAGTCTTGCCAAAAAGCCTGAAAACCATACTAGGAAGTTTGATAAGAGTCCATTAAGAACACATTAAATTATCTTTATTTTAATGCTAAGTGTTTGTGGAGTTGAATTTATTTTCTTTGTTTACATTTAAAATTTTTATAGATGTGACAAATAAGGATAAATATACCTATTAAAGGACAAACAAAGATTGCCCAAAAAAGGTTCCTTGTGATTACTGAGTTCTATGACAAATATATCAGATTGCAACCCCTTTTTTTACACTGAAAAAAAAAAAATCAACTGAATCATAAAATACCTTCTCCTCACTTTCTGTGGGATGTGCTAAAATGTGGCCACTATGGCAAAGGAAATAAGTCAAAAGAAACTCATTTTAAAGGATTCCCTAAACAAAACAAGGAGATAAATCCTCTTTCACTGCCTGTGATTAAGTAGATTTTACTAATATATTTGTTAGAAATAGTTGCTTAATTTATGGGAGTTGGAAGTAGCGTTGAAAATATTTAGTAGTTGAACCCATCAACAGAAACTAAAACTACCTCCAAAAGGTTGTTCTATAGTAAAACATTATTAATTGTAGTATTTTATGGTGTTTTATTTTTGTTGTTACTGTTGGTAAGCCTGAAGAGGTTGAGTTTTATTTGAGAATCAAACTCTTATTAAGTCAGCCTTTTTTGCATGAACTTCTACTGTAGTCTAAAGGTGAATTCTTGCTGCTTGATCTCAGTAGTACTTTTATGTATTCAATTAAGCCTGGGAGAGCATCTTTTGAATGTTTAATTGTGATGAACATTTGAAACAGCTTCTATTTCATAACCCTTTTGTAGAACCTTCAATCTCTATTACATAACAATATGCATTGAATTGAATGGAAAACTTGAGATATGTATAGAGAAAGTTTATTTTTCTATCTATGTTTGCACCTTTTGTAACCTATACACTGAATTTTATCCTCACTAGTGTTTGAGTCTAGAAAATAGGGATTCTGTGCCCTGTTCTAAGGCAGGGATATGACTGAGTCATGGTCACAACTTATGTAACTGAGGGGTAAGTTCCATACCTGGGAAACTTGCCATATTGTTTTTCACTCTTTCCTGATTAATGTGAATTTCAGTTACTCAGCTTCAGGACTAATGATTGATTACCTCTCCATCCCCACAAAATGAGAACAAAGTGGAGAATTACAGTCTAAAGTATGAATATGTAGTGTTTCAGGTGCCATAGGTTATCATATAACCCTAAGTTATAATACCTTGAATAGATGTTAGCATGGTCATTTATGAGATTATTTATTGCTCTTACTGTTTGAATCTGTTTGTCCTTTTAGTGGAAGCAAACTTAATTCTAAATATAACATTTTTTAAAATTGTCCTCTCAGGATATTGATTAGTGGCCTGAATAAAGCAAAACAGAATTTCACTCATGCCCTGTTTCTCTCTGCTATCCAGTCTGTTTTTAGGTAACTTTAACAACTTCTATGGTAAAAAGTTGATTTTACTATTAACCAAAACACTAACCTGAAGATATAATAAAATAAATAACATTTTTAGACATACAATTACATTATTCTTTCCAAGAGATACCAGGTACTTGGAAATAGAGTTAATGAGTCCTGTTGAGTATGAATAGTTTATTTTTTTATGAAATTAGTAGGAGCCCAGTGCATGAATTCATGCACCTTGAAAGGAATTGTGGACTGCTAGACTGTGGTGGGCCCAGAGGTGGGTCTCAGCCCATCTGGACCTCTGCCTGGCCTCTCCCACCACAGCCCACAGCCCCTTGTCTGCCAGCAGCCCCAGCCCACCACCACTACTCCGACATACTGACAGCACTGGGCTCCATTATTCTCTGCTACCAGCAGGTGCAAGTGGTGGCTGCTGCCCCCATCTCTCCTCAGGAGTAGGGGGAGGTGGAGAACCCCTCAGGGGCAATAGGAGCCAGCAGCCACCACTTGTAAAATGCTGATGATGCTGAGTGATAAGGACTGGCACTGGGCACCTGCTGTGGGTGCGACTGGGGCTGGCTCTGGCAGTGGGTGCAAATGTCAGCTCTAGCCAGGGAAGTGGTGTGAATGAGGCCATCTCTAGCAATGGATGCAAGCAGCAACTGATCGCCTTGATTGACCCTCAGGAGCAGGGAGAGGTGGAGAAGCCCTGAGGAGCAATTGGGGCTGACAGCAGCCACTCACACCCACTGAAAGCACCAAGCAATTAGGACCAGCATCAGGCACTGGCAGCGGATACAAGTGGCAGCTCTGGTGCCCACAGCAGGTACAAGCACCCAGCGGGACCACGGCACGGAGGAACAAAAAATTTTCAGTAACCACCAGAGGCTCGCCCTAATGACAGTCACAATGCCCCGCCTTGGTCTGGTGCCCCGAATCACCTGCTCCACCAACCTGCTACAGCCAATGCCCAATATGTTCTGCACTCTGCACTTGCTGCTGATGCCCACCATATTCTACACATGCCCCATGGTGGTCAGCACCCGTTATAGTGACAGGTTGTTTAGTTGTTCAGTTGTTTGATTGTCCTGCCATTTGGTGTATTTGCATATTAGGGATATGCAAATTTCATAAATGGGTGGGGGGGGGGTGGGGAAGAGCCTTTTTCAGCAGGAGGAGATGCTCTTGGCAGACAAAATAATAATAATAATAATAATAATCCTTATATCTGGACTAATAGCCAGCCATATGCACTATACTACCAAACCAGTCATGAAAAAATTGAACCACTTTCTTCATCTTACACCAAACAGCTGTTATCCTTAAAACCCCTCCTCAGCCCCCACCTTAGGTTCTGCCTTCCCAGTTCAACCAGATTTAGTTCTGATTGGTTGGTTTCAATGCCAGTCAGTGTCAAAAGTTCCACCTTCTAGGCAGCCATTGGCTCCTGGCACTTCACACAGATTTGGTGCTGAATGGTCAGTTTCTATGCCAGTCAGCATCTCGGGGAAGATCTCTGGGCCTGATCAAAGAGGTAGGGCTGATCAGAAGCCCCAGAGAAGGCCTGGAGAGAAACAGGATTGGCTGCTGCCAAACCCAGGAGAAAAAAAGAGAGAGGCAATGACAGCTGCCTTGTAGCCTTGATCAGACCCTGCCTCTCTCTGCAGGCCTCTCTCTGGGCCTGATCCACAGCCCCCTCCGCAGTAAATGCTGAGTCACTGTGCCAGCACCAGCTGCAATCAGTGTTGGGTTGCCATGGCAACCTAGCACTGACTTCAGATGTTCAGTCAATCCTTGGTCCTTATGGACCCTGGCGCTCTCTCTCTCTCTCTCTCTCTCTCTCTCTCTCTCTCTCTCTCTCTCTATATATATATATATATATATATATATATATATATATATATATTACCTGAACAATTTAAGCATCCCCTTCAGGATATCAGGAGGGTGTGATTAGTCCAAATTTATTATAGTTTTTTCAAAATAAAGTATCTAGATTTCCAGATGTTTATCTTTTTTGGAAGATGGAACAAAGTTCTCTTTTTCTCAGTATTACTAATTAGCCAGTTACTTCCCATCAGCATTATTTATATCAGTTGTAAGGCTGAGGCAGTTTTACTCCTCAGGGGACATTTCACAATTGATTGATTCAATTGGGTCTGTTACTGGTATGCAGTTTAGAGGAAGACAGGGATGTTACTAAACCTTCTAAATGTGCAGAACAGCCCCCCTTCCACCCTAAAGATTTATCTGGCCCCAATGTTAATAAAGTCCCAATTGAGAAAGCATGGTGTATACGACTTTATCTTTAAGGTGTAAGGTAATAAAAGCATCACCCATAAATTCAGAATTCATATATATATACTGCCATGACACTGTTTAGACATTGACAGAATTATGAAAAAGATTTGAGGTGCTTGGACATTATACAACTGGGTTATTACTCAAAGGTTAGTCAATTATAGGAAGTTACTAGTTTGTCTCTGCACTTTTTAAGTTACAAAAATGACTTCACTTCTTGATATTGAGTTCATGTAATTCTTTGTGTGTGTGTGTGTGTGTGTGTGTGTGTGTGTTTTCTTTCAAGTACTTAAATATAATTCCAATATTACGAAGGAGAAAATCATCATTTTATCTGTGACTGGACTAATCCTCAGTATACTTGTCATTGTTGGAGTCATTTTATTCACCCCAGGTAAGATATGCGGTTGCTGTGAGGGAAGTCATGGTTGATAAGGTTGAGAACATTGGGGTGAGGGGTGAAACTCTAGGGGAGAATCCTTTCCTTGCGTCTTCTGTTTTCTGGTGTTTGCTGGCAACTGGCAACTCCTTGGCTTGTGGCAGCATAATTCCAGTTCCACTCTGTTAAAACTCCTGTACGTCTCTCTTCCAAAGACAATTATCATTTAGGCCCCACCTCATAAGTCTATGGGTAAGTTCCTTCTTTCAAGAACCTAAACTAATTCATATAATGTAATGCTCGTTCTTTGGCTGTATGAATTAACATTCACAGCTTCCAGGAATTAGGAGGTAGGCAGATCTTTAGGGCCACCGTTCAACCCACTGCAAAGGCAAACTTCACAGGCCAAGACATGGAACTGGGAATGAACATGGGAAACAAATCAATCTGAAACTGCATTTGCCTTTGGAAGATGGGAATGAGATTGGGAAATGAGGATATGCAACCCATGAAAAGAACAGCTGCGATAGGCTGGGGCTCAAAGTGGAGACAGTAGAAAGCCTTAATTTTATTAACAGAATACAATATGGGTCTAATGTTTAGGAACAGAAATTTGGCAGCTCTCTTTGCAGCTGGAGTTAGTGAGGGTGTGGGGAAGAAAGAGATGAATTAAGAAGACAACTACAAAGAATGGTTGTTTTGATTTGGGGGCAGACTGAATATAGCAAATGAAGGGATTGGTAAGAGGCTCCAAGGTAGTTAAGGAGAAAAAGTCAATTGAAGGTTTTGACTTGTTGAGACTTAGCTGTGGATATTTAGATGTCTTCAGTTTGGTCTTAAATTTAAAAAAATTGTCACTTATTTTGTGTGAGGTTTTAGGGAAAGCATTTATTTTTAAACGTTCTGCAGTATTCAGATTAATACATTTAATAAATTAAGTACTTTAACTTCCCACAGAGTAGAAAGTATGTAGGAAAATAGTTTAAATGTTAATTTTATTTATCAACAGGTGTATATTCAACATCGGGGACCACTGGACTTGGTTTAATTGTAGTACCTACAATAATATTAATATTATGTCAGACCTCTATGTTTATTATAGGTACGTATTTATTATTTTAGCATGTTTGTGTCATTTTTCATTTAAAAAGCATTTTTGATTATTAATAAAATAATTCTTGCATTTTTATAATACAATAAAGGTTGGTTTGTCTCCCTAGCTATTCTTAGTGAAAAATTTCCCCCATATGGATTAATTTTAATGTTATATTAGTTTTTAACATAGTTATTTTATAAAAACTGATTTTCAGAGATATTTTTAATGCCAGCCAATGGATTTTTAAAATTATATTATATAATTTCTTAATGATGATCTTCATATTCTTATTTCAGTTTTTGAAATTATGAATAGATAATAAACATTCTCATTCTCTTCTTTTGCTAAAACTCTTTTAAAAAACTAGTTATACAAAATAGTGTTGTAAATCATAAAGAGTTATTACAAATCTTTTTTTTAATTTCTTTATTGGTTATGGTGTCACATAATTCTTCTCATTACCCCATTCCCATCCCAAGCCCTTCCCCATGTATGCCCACCCCCTGTTGTTCATGACTTCTGGTTAGGCTTATATGCATGCACACAAGTCCTTTGGTTGATATCTTCCCTTTGCCCCTACCCTCCCCTATCTTCCCTCTGAGGCCCAACAATCTGATCGCTGCTTCTCTATTTCCAGGTCTATTTCTGTTCATCAGTTTATGTTGTCCATTATTTCCCCTAGATGTTTTAGATTATGTGATACAAGGAATTCTTCTATAAGAACTGAAACTGAAACAAGCCATAATAGTTATGCTGAGAGGCGAATGAATCAGTCTGTAGCGAGTTCCTTTCTGGGTCAACAGAATCCCCATTTCAATGTCAAACAGTTCCTTATATGTACATGTCAGCCATGATATTTCAGATCTGATTGTTTGACAAATGGTGTTAATGCAGTTCCAACCATTTCTTGTTTGGTCCTGGGCATCCTTCAACATTGAGTTTTAAAAGATGATAGAGCTAGCCAACCTATAATTGGTAACATTTTTCACTACATTTTTGGATTAAATCACTAAATATTTTTCTTATTAAAGAACCTATTTTTTTTTTCCATTTGCACATTTAACTCTTGGTATGAGAGCCTATCTCTGGGTTGCGATTTTGTGTGCATGTGGTGAAGCCCTGCTAATAACCACCCCTATTATAAAATACACACGTGTGCCAAAACTGGTTTGGCTCAGAGGATAGAGCGTCGGCCTGTGGACTGAAGGGTCCCGGGTTCAATTCTGGTCAAGGGCATGTACATTGGTTGCGGGCACATCCCTGCTGGGGGGTGTGCAGGAGGCAGCTGGTTGATGTTTCTCTCTCATTGATGTTCCTAGCTTTCTATCCCTCTCCCTTCCTCTCTGAAAAAGTCAATAAAGTATATTTAAAAAAAAAAAGAAAAAGAAAAAGAAAATACACACGTGTGGTAAAAGCAGCATTGTTCTAAGATCTGGGGTAAAAACTGACAATCCAGCCTAGCTCCCAGCAAAAACGAAAGGCTGCTGAGGGTGTGAATGTGGAGCTGACTCCAGGAGAGAGATGGCTAGGTCACTGGGAAAGCAGCCACCACCTGGCAGGGAGTTCCAGAATTAGTCGTTGGTCCCAGGATACTGACCTTGACTGTATAAAATACAAGTGGAAGTTATTGCTTCTTAAACACTTGCAACATGCTTTTTCCTTGAAGCTCCAGTTAATGGGATGCACCACATCAGCATCATATTATGGGCCATTCAGGCTCTGGGCCTTGTTATCACTCTGACCGGACTAAGCTTCTCTATCTCAGGTAAGGGTCACAGTATTCTCTAAACAATTTCTCTTTTACCAGTAATTTCTCTTAGAGCCCCTTTCTCTTTCCTTTTCTTTGTCTTTCTTATTCTGTTTTAAATATACAGATTTTATTTGCTAGAGTATTTTAGGATAGCAAAATGGAGTGGAAAAATACAGAATCCCCCTCTACTTCATCTACTCACTGCCTCCTCCACTATCAACATCTCCCACCAAGAGGTACATTTGTTACAGTCTGTTGAACCAACATTGCCACAACATTATCACCCAAAGTACAGCGTTTACATAAGGGTGCAGTCTTGGTGTTGTGTGTTCCATGATTTTTATAAATGTATAGTGATATGGACCATACTCATAGATTATCATGTAGCAAAGTTTACCTTCTCCCAAACCCTGTGTGCTCTTCCTGTTCATCCTCCCTATTCTGAAACCCCTGGCAACCACCAATCATTTTACTGCCTCAATAGGTTTGCATTTTCCAAAGTGTCTTATACTTGAAATCATATAGTATCTAGCTTTGTCACATTGGCTACTTTCACTTATGAGTGTGCATTTAAGGTTCCTCCATGTCTTTGGGTGGCTTAATAACTCATTTATTTTTTTAGCACTGAATAATATCTGTTTGTGTGAATAGACAATAATTTATATATCTATTCAACTATTGAGGGGCATCTTGGTTGCTTTCTGTACAGGGCAAGGTATTGATTTGTTATAAAATTACAGATCTAGACACACAATGTAGAAGTGCATGTTTTTGTATGAACATATTTTTCAAATTCATTTGGGAAAACACTAGGGAGTGCAATTGCTAAATTGCATGTTAAGGATATATCTAGTTTTGTAGAAAATTAACAAACTGTCCTACAAAGTGGCTGCACCATTTTGTCTTCTCACCAGCCAGTAATGAACATTCCTGTTGCTCTACATTCTTGCCAGCAGTTAGTGTTGTGAGATATTTATTTTTTTATTCCTTTGGCCCTACTGAGATCATTGGCTGATTATTTAGTGGCCAAACTGCCATGCCTGTATTCATGGATGAGCTTTTAAAAGAACCTTTTGGGTGGAGGTGTAGGCCTCACAGAATATTTCCCATTAGTTTGGGTGGGATAAGGTACACACTATGCAAGCAAAGGCTCTTCTTTCCATACAGGGAAAGGAATGTGGAATCATTGCACTGAATTAATAAGGGTATTTACAAGTGTAGGTAAATTTTGTTTCTTTTTTTTAAATATATTTTTATTGATTTCAGAGAGAAAGGGATAGGGGGAGAAAGATAAAAAATATGAATGATGAGAAACAATTACTGATTGGCTGCTTCTTGCATGCCTCCTACTAGGATCGAGCCCACAAACCAGGCTTTGCCCTGATCAGGAATCGAACTATGACTTCTTGGTTCATAGGTTGATGCTCAACCACTGAACTACACAGCAGTAATTTTTGTTTCTTGATAATGAGAAAAATAACTACTCTCCCTAAAATTTAATGTAATTTCTGTGATTCATTCTTTTAAGAGGTTCAATTATTTCATGTGAGTTTCTAATACAAAATTTTATTTGTTTTTGCAGAGTGTATCCTGGTACATGGTTCTCTTCTGATTTCACGCTTGGTTATTACAGCCTTAGTGTCATTACTGGGATTAGTTTATCTAATATTTGTTGGTAAGTCAATTTTGTTTTTGTTAGTCTATGCCAAGAATTCCAAATCATAATAATAAAAGGGTAATATGTAATTAGACCGGACAGCTGAATAACCTTCTAGATGTCCTTTGGATGAAGCCACAGCAGTGGGGGTGAGGCAGAGGTATTTAGGGTCAATCAGGCAGTCAGGGGAGCAGGCAGGCAGAGGGGTTAGGAGCAATCAGACAGGAAGGTGAGTGGTTAGGGGTGATCAGGTAGATAGGGAGAGGGATAGAGGCAATGAGACAAACAGGTGAGTAGTTAGGGGTGATAGAGCAGGCAGCCAGGTTAGTGGTTATGAGCCAGTAGTCCTGGATTGTGAAGAGGCATGTCCAACTGCAGAGTCCCACAGGGATCTCTGAGATCTCAGGCCTAAACTGGCAGTTGGACATCCCCCAAGGGGACTTAGATTGCAAGAGGATGCAGGCCAGGCTGAAGAACACTGCCCACTCCTGTGTAAAAATTTTGTACACCAGGCCTCTAGTATATTATAATTTGGAAAGGCTTTTGGTTGGTTCTTATAGCTTAGGATCAAAGAAACATATTGGAAACTAATGAAAAAGGTAGAAATCATGAGATATTGAAAAAAAAGACTAGTTTAAAAGAAAATGGCTGTATGTGTTTGAGTACATAAAACTTTTTATGCTATAGAAAAGGAGAACTGGTTGAGAATTGATTTTAATAAATAGAAAAGGAATTTTTAATTGGCCATTTTTTGTGTGATAGAGCTCTTTCACAGAGACCTTCTTCTCAGTTGCACTTGTTGAAGACTTGACTGGTTATAGGCCTTGACACCCAGAAGTGGACAGGAATTGAGATTTAAAATCTATCTTTCTGCTAATTAAGAGCAGTGTCCTCTGATAATTGACTTCAAAATATTTTTAGTTAAAATTGTTACACTATAATAAAAAACATAGTGTTTAAAAATTTAGACTTTTGTTTTTAAAATTAATTATTACTGAGTGTACAGTCACCTTATTGATTCTAAACTTTGTATTTAATCTATCAGTTAATAGGACTTTTTTGTCAATGTTATTTTTTATATATTTTAGAGTTTATTAAGGTATTATATGTGTACATACTTTACCAATTCCCCCCTCTTGCATACACGACTTCCCTCCCCAGAGTTTTCATCCATTGGTTATGCTTATATGCAAGCATATCAGTCCTTCAATTGATCTCTTATCTCCACCATATCTCCCTACCCTCTCCGCTGTAATTTGACAGTCTGCTTGTTGCTTTACTCTCTCTATATCTATCTTTAGGTTCATCAGTTTATAATGTTCTTTATTATCCATAAATAAGTGAGGTCGTGTGGTGTTTTTCTTTCATTGACTGGCTTATTTCACTCAGCATGATATTCTCCAATTCCATCCAGGGTTCTGTAAATTATAAGAATTCCTTCTTTTTTATGGCAGCATAGTATTCCATTGTGTAGATGTACCATGGTTTTTTTATCCAATCATCTGCTGATGGGCACCTAGGCTGTTTCCAAATCCTAGCTATTGTAAATTGTGCTGCTATGAACATAAGGGTGCATATATCCTTTCTGATTCGTGTTTCTAGTTTCTTGGGATATAATCCTAGAAGTGGGATTACTGGGTCAAATGGGAGTTCCATTTTCAGTTTTTTGAGGAAGCTCCAGACTGTTCTCCATAGTGATTGCACCAGTCTGCATTCCCAGCAGCAGTGCACAAGGGTTCCTTTTTATCTACAACCTCACCAACACTTGTTGATTGTTGATTTGTTGATGTTGGCCATTCTGACAGGTGTGAAATGGTACTGCACTGTCGTTCTGATTTGCATCTCTCAGATAATTAGTGATTTTGAGCATGTTTTCATGTTCCTCTTGGCCTTCCTTCTGTCTTCTTTTGAAAATATTCTATTTAGGTCCATTGCACATTTTTAATTGGCTCATTTATCTTCCTTTAATTAAGTTGTATAAGCTGTCTATAGATGTTGGAGATTAAACCTTTATCAGTGATAACATTTGCAAATATGTTCTCCCATGTACTGGGCTTTCTTGTTGTTTTGTTTATGGTTTCTTTTGCTGTAAAAAAGCTTTTTATTTTGATGTAGCCCCATTTGTTTATTTTCTCTTTAGCTTCCATTGCCCTAGGGGCAGTATCAGTGAAGAAGTTCTTTTGGCATATGTCTGAGATTTCTCTGCCTGTGGATGCCTCTAGTATTTTTTATGGTTTCCTGTCTTATGTTTCAGTCCTTTATCCATTTTGAGTTTATTTTTGTGCCTGATGTAAACTGGTGATCTAGTTTCATTCTTTTGCATGTATCTGTCCAATTTTCCCAACACCATTTATTGAAGATACTGTCTTGATTCTATTATATGTTTGTGCTTCTTTTGTCAACTATTAATTAAGCATAGTGATTTGGGTTGATATCTGGATTCTCTATTCTATTCCACTGATCTATATATCTGTTCTTGTGCCAGTACCAGGTTGTTTTGAGAACAGTGGCTTTGTAATACAGCTTTAAATCTGTTATTGAGATATCTTCTACTTTACTCTTCTTTCTCAGGATTGTTGTGGCTATTTGGAGTCTTTTTTTGTTCCATATGAATTTTTGGAGAGTTCTTTCTAGGTTTGTGAAATATGCCTTGGTATTTTAATGGGAAGTGCATTGAACCTAAAAATTGCTTTGGGGAGTGTGGACATTTTGATGATGTTGATTCTACCAATCCATGAACATGGTATGTTCTTCCATCTGTTTTCATCTTCCTCTATCTCTTTTTTCAGTGTCATGTAGTTTTCCACGTATAGGTCTTTTACCTCCTTAGTTATCATTATTCCTAGGTATCTTAATTTTTTGTGTGATGGTAAATGGGATTGCTTTTTTAGTCTCTATTTCTGTAAATTCACTATTAGTGTATAGAAATGCCATAGATTTCTTGGCATTAATTTTGTATCCTGCTACATTGCCAAATTCATTTATTAAATCTATTAATTTTTTGATGGAGTCTTTTGGGTTTTTTATGTACAATATCATGTCATCTGCAAATAAGGACAATTTTACTTCTTCTTTTCCAATTTGGATATCTTTTATTTCCTCTTCCTGTCTAGTTGAATAGCTAGTACTTCTAGTACTATGTCAAACAGGAGTGGTGAGAGTGGGCATCCCTGTCTTGTTCCTGTTCTTAGAGGGAATGGTTTTAGGTTTTTGCCCATTGAGTATGATATTGGCTGTGGGTTTATCATATATAGCTTTTATTATGTTGAGGTATGATCCTTCTATTCCCACCTTGTTGACAGTTTTTATCAGGAAAGGGTGTTGGATTTTATCAAATGCTTTTTCTGCATCAATTGATATGAGTATATGTTTTTATCTCTTAATTTGTTTATGTGATGTGTCACATTTACAGATTTGCAGATATTGTAACATCCTTGCATTCCCAGAATAAATCATACTTGATCATGGTGTATGATCTTTCTGATGTACTGCTGGATCCGATTTGCTAGAATTTTGTTGAGGATTTTGGCATCTATGTTCATGAGGGATATTGGCCTGTAATTCTCTTTCATTGTGTTGTCTTTATCTGGTTTTGGTTTTAGGGTGATGCTGGCTTCATAGAAGGAGTTTGGAAGTGCTCCTTCCTCTTGAATTTTTTGGAATAGTCTGAGGAGGATAGGTTTTAGTTCTTCCTGGAATGTTTGGTAAATCTCTCCTGTGAAGCTATCTGACCCTGGACTTTTGTTTGCTGGAAGCTTTTTGATGACTGTCAATTTCTTCCAAAGTCACTGGTCTGTTCAGATGCTTAGATTCTTCCTGATTGAGTTTTGGAAGGTTGTATTTTTCTAGGAATATGTCCATTTTCTCCAGGTTGTCCAGTTTGTTGGAATAGAGTTGTTCATAGTATTTTGTAACAATCATTTGTATTTCGGCGGAGTCTGTTGTTATTTCACCTCTTTCGTTTCTGATTTTGTTTATTTGAGTCCTCTCTCTTTGTTTCTTGGTTAGCCTGGCTAGAGGTTCATCAATCTTGTTTATCCTTTCAAAGAACCAGCTTTTGGTTTTGTTGATCTTATGTATTGTTTCTTTGGTCTCTATGTCATTTATCTCTGCTCTGATTTTTATTATTTCCTTCCTTCTGCTTACACTGAGCTTTTCTTGTTGCTCTTTTCCCAACTCTTTGAGTTATAGAGTTAAATAATTTGTTACCATTTTTTCTTTTTTTCTTTTTGCAATAGGCTTGTAGTGATATGAACTTCCCTCTCAAAACTGCTTTTGCTGTGTCCCATAGATTTTGGATTGTTGTGTTTTCATTGTCATTTGTTTCAAGGATGTTTTTAATTTCTTCTTTGATTTCTCTGGTAACCCAGTCCTTGTTTAATAGCATGCTGTTTAGTCTCCATGTGTTCGGTTTCTTTGGATTATTTTTATTGTAGTCAATTTCCAGTTTTATGCCACTGTGATCTGAGAAGATGCTTGATATGATTTCTATCTTCTTGAATTTGAAGAGGCTTTGCCTATGTCCCAACATGTGGTCTATCTTTTAAAATGACCCATATGCACTTGAGGAGAATGTATATTCTGTGGCTTTGGGTTGAAATGTTCTGAAGATGACAATTAATTCCATCTGGTCTAGTGCATCATTTAGGATTGATGCTTCTTTGCTGATTTTTTGTTTAGATGATTTGTCCAAAGGTGATAGTTGGGTTTTAAAATCTCCTACTGTAATTGTATTGCTATTAATCTCTTCATTAATGTCCTACAGTAGTTGTTTTTTGGTTTTTTTTATGTATTTGGGTGCTCCTATATTGGGTGCATATATATTTACCTGGGTTATTTCTTCTTGTTGGATTGATCACTTTAGTATTATGAAGTGACCTTTATTATCTTTTATGTCCTTCACTTTGAAATCTAATTTGTCAGATATAAGTATTGCTACCCCAGCTTTTTTTTTTTTTCATTTCCATTCGCCTGGAAAACCTTTTTTCATCCCTTCACCCTCAGTCTGTGTGCGTCTCTTTTTCTGAAATGGGTTTCTTGTAGACAGAAGATATATGGGTCTTGTTTTCTTATCTGTTACCCTATGTCTTTTGATTGGGGCATTTAATCCATTTACATTTAAAGTTATTATTGATACGTACTTATTTAATGCCATTTTTATTCTATACCCCTGTGTTCCTTCTTTGCTTCCTATTTCTTTTTTATTTTTACAGTAGACCCTTTAGCATTTCTTGCATTGCTGGTTTGGTGGTGATAAATTCCCTTAGTCTGTTTTTGTCTGTGAAGTTTCTGATTTCACCTTCAATTTTGATTGATAGCCTTGCTGGGTACAGTATTCTTGGATTCAGACCCTTCCTTTGCATGACTTTGTATATTTCATCCCATTCCCTTCTGGACTGATAAGTTACTGTAGAGAAATCAGTTGCTAGTCTGATGGAAGTTCCTTTATATGTAACTTTCTGTCTCTCTCTAGCTGTTTTTAAGATTCTTACTTTGTTGTTGGTGTTTGCCAATTTAATTATAATGTACCTTGGTGTTGTTCTTTTGGGATTCATTTTGCTTGGGACTCTGTGAGCTTCTTGGATTTGTGTGAGTTTTTTCTTCTCTATCTCAGGAAAGTTTTCTGTCATTATTTCTTCAAACATTTTTTCTATGCTTTCCTCAATGTCCTTTCCTTCTGGAACCCGTATTCTAATATTGTTTTTTTGGGGTTTTTTTTTGTTTGTTTGTTTGTTTTTTGTATTGTCCCAAAGTTCCCTTAGGCTCTCCTCCTGCTTTTTAATTTTTTTTTCCAGAAGCTGCTCTAATTGGGTATTTTTTCCCATCTTGTCTTCTAGCTCACTGATACAGTCCTCTGCTTATTCTAGTCTACTCTTGATGCTTTCTATTGAGTTCTTTACAGTAGCAATGTCATTTTTCATTTCTTCTTGATTCTTCTTCATTTCCTCTTGGATCTTACTCATATTATCAAATTTGTCTTCCATTCTTTTTAGCCATCTTATGATCATTACTCTGAATTCTTGCTCTGGTAGGTTGCTTGCCTCTAACTCGTTTTTACATCCTGTTCTGGTGATGCCTGCTTTTCTTCCATATGCGGGCTATTTCTTTGTCTCCCCATGATCTCTCTTGGGGATGTCTGGTTATGTAGTTCTCTCTCTCCTTTTTGTCTTGTGGTGGACCGCTTCTTTGAGTCCAAGTGTTTGTGCTACCTGGGACCTGCGTCTTGGACACACAGTTGCTCGTTGGTCGCTGTGGCTGTAGATATTCAGGCCTCTGACAAGATCCACTTTTCCTTTAAAGATGGTGAGATTTCCCTGTCCAAGCCCATAGGTTGGTAGGATTTGGTATGTTATTTTTTAAAATATGTTTTTATTTATTTCAGAGAAGAAGGGAGACAGAGAGAAAGAGGGAGATATATATATATATATATATATATATATATATAGATAGATAGATAGATAGATAGATAGATAGATAGATATAGATATATAGATATATAGATATATAGATATATAGATATATATAGATAGATAGATGGAGATATCAATGATGAATAAGAATCATTGATAGGTTGCCTCCTGGATGCACCCCACTGGGTAATGAGCCTGAAATCTCGGCATGTGCGTGCACTGACCAGGAATCAAACTGTGACATCCTGGTTCATAGGTTGAAGCTCAACTATTGAGCCACAGCAGCCATAATGCATAAGTTATTTTTAATACATATATAGAGATAGGTGCTTTGAATATTTAGTGCTAAAAATATTCCCTACAATCTGATTTTTATTAGTTTCCCTTTAAAAAAGTCTTTTTTAAATTTATAAAGTAAAGCAAGCTCTTAAACATTTATCAAAATAATCCAAAGTTACAAGTGAATGAAATAAAACATCAGTCTTTCTGCATTGCTTTAGGAAAACTTTTTTTTTTCTAAAAATTTATACAAGACTTGAGTTGTTCATTTCTAATAGTTTTTTAATTGAACAAATTCAAATAAATTAATTTCCATATAACTTGCACAGTACATTCAAAGAAATTTTATCTTTATTTTGAACTTCAGCTTTTGCTGACTGATCATGGAGCTCAATTCTGTTATATATTCTTTGTCTCCCTTTAATTAATGCTTATTAAACAACTAGAGGCCTGGTGCATGAATTTGTGCACCTGTGGGGGACCCTTGGCCTGGCCTGCAGGATTAGGCTGAAAACAGCATTCTGACATTCCCCAAGTGGTCCTGGATAGCTAGAGGGGGCAGACCAGGCTGAGAGACCCTGCTGATGAATGATTGGGGCTGCAGAGGAACCATGAGAGGGCTCCAGAGCATGTCTCACCAATCTCAGTCCCAATCAGCCAGATCCCAGCAGCAAGTTAATCTACCAGTTGGAGCATCTGCCCCCTGATGGTCAATCATATCATAGCGAGTGGTTGAGTGGCCTTAACTTGTCATTAACATATTATACTTTGATTGGTTGTATGGACATGAATGACCAGACATCATATTAGGCTTTTATTATATAGGACTAAAACACAGTACTTACTTAAAATTTACCTAACTTTAGTTTATATGTTCATGAAATCAGAGTTGTCTTGTCACTGAAATTTTCTCAGTTTATGCCTCATAATTTCTTAAAATACAACTAAAGCTTATAAAGCAGAATGGCATTCATTTGGTAGCTATCATGAGTATCACATTATTAATGTTGATACATATTCTACTTTTCTTGAATCTTCCTTCTAATCACCATTTGTCTGGTTCTGGAAAATGGAACTGCTGATTATGTTGCTCCCTGTGAATTCTGGAGAATAGTATATGAGCTACAGTATCCACACACCATTATCTAGTATTAGGTGTTACTCACTGATGGTCAGATCTTTGTTCCATTTTCATGCCTCTGATTCTATTTTAGTCACCACTTTATTCTGTTCATTCAATTTCTTATTCATTTATTTTTATTTTTAGATTCAGTTGATAGATATGTATTTGTTGCCATTTTATTGTTCATATTTTTATCTTTTTCTTTTTCTTCTTCTTAAAAAATACCCTGCAACATTTCATGTAACACTGGTTTGGTGGTGATAAACTCCTTAGCTTTTTCCTGTCTGTGAGGCTCTTTATCTGGCCCTCTATTCTAAATTATAGCTTTGCTGAGTAGAGTAATCTTAATTATAGGTCTTCACTATTCATCACTTTGAATATTTCTCTTTTTTTTATTGTTTAAGGTATTACATATAGTAGTACGTATATCTCCTTTTTTCCCCCCATTGACCTTCCCCCAACCCCCCTACCCCCTGTCGCATCCCTTCATCCCACCCCCACAGTGTCTTCTGTCGATTTGTTTTGCTTACATGCATGCATACAAGTACTTTGGTTGATCTCTCTCCGCCCTCCACTCCTTCCCAACACTCCACAGATTTCCCACTGTAATTTGACTGTCTGTTCGGTGCTTTACTTCCTCTGTATCTATCTTTTTGTTCATTGGGTTAGAATGTTCTTTATTTTCCATAAATGAGTGAGATCATGTGGTATTTTTCTTTCAATGCCTGGCTTATTTCACTTAACATAGTGTTCTCCATGTCCATCCATCCCGCTGCAAATAGTAAGAGTTCCTTTTCATATATAGCAGCATAGCATTCCATTCTGTAGATGTACCAGTTTTCTAACCCACTCATCTGCTGATGGACATTTAGGCTGTTTCCAAATCATAGCTATGGTGAATTGTGCTGCTATGAACATAGAGGTGCATAAATCCTTTCTAATTGGTGTTTCTAGTTTCTTCGGATATATTCCTAGAAGTAGGATTACTGGGTCAAATGGGAGCTCCATTTTCAGTTTCTTGAGGAAACTCCATACTCTTTTCCACAGTGGCTGCACCAGTCTGCATTCCCACCAGCAGTGCACGAGGGTTCCTTTTTCTCCACATCCTCATCAGCACTTGTCATTTGTTGATGATAGCCATTCTTACTGGTGTGAGATGGTACCACTTTGTCGTTTTGATTTGCATCTCTCAGATAATTAGTGATTTTGAGCATGTTTTCATGTTTCTTGGCCTATCTTATGTCTTCTTTCGAAAAGATTCTATTTCGGACCATTGCCCATAATTTTATTGGATCATTTATCTTCCTTTTATTAAATTCTATAAGTTGCCTATAGATGTTGGAGATTAAACCTTTATCAGTGATAACATTTGCAAATATGTTCTCCCATGTACTGGGCTTTCTTGTTGTTTTGTTGATGGTTTCTTTTGCTGTAAAAAAGCTTTTTATTTTGATGTTGTCCCATTTATTTATTTTCTCTTTAGCTTCCATTTCCCTAGGAGCAGTATTTGTGAAGAAATTGCTTTGTCATATGTCTGAGATTTCTCTGCCTGTGGATGCCTCTAGTATTTTTATGGTTTCCCATCTTATGTTTCAGTCCTTTATCCATTATGAGTTTATTTTTGTGCATGCTCTAAGTTGGTGATCTAGTTTCATTTTTTTTTTTTTTGCAGGTATCTGTCCAATTTTCCCAATACCTTTTATTAAAGAGACTGTCTTGACTCTATTGTATGTTCATGCCTCCTTTGCCAAATATTAATTGAGCATAGTGGTTTGTGTTGGTATCTGGGTTCTCTATTCTATTCCATTGACCTATATGTCTGTTCTTGTGCCAGTACCAATTTGTTTTGAGAACAGTGGCCTTGTAATATAGCTTGAAATCTGAGATCCCACCCACTTTGTTCTTCTTTCTCAGGATTGCTTGTGGCTTTTTAGGGTATTTTTTTTTTTTTATTCCAGATGAATTTTTGGAGAGTTCTTTATAGGTCTGTGAAATATGCCCTTGGTATTTTAATGGGGAATGCATTGAATCTATAGATTGCTTTGGGTAGTATGGACATTTTAATTATGTTGATTCTACCAATCAATGAACATGTTATGTTCTTCCATCTGTTTATGCCTTCATATCTCTCTTTCTCTTCTCTTCTCTTCCCTTCCCTTCTCTTCTCTTCTCTTCTCTTCTCTTCTCTTCTCTTCTCTTCTCTTCTCTTCTCTTCTCTTCTCTTCTCTTCTCTTCTCTTCTCTCTCTCTCTCTCTCTCTCTCTCTCTCTCTCTCTCTCTCTCTCTCTCTTTTCAGAAGACCTTTTAGCATTTCTTGCATAGCTGGTTTGGTGGTAATAAACTCCCTTAATCCTTTTTTTTGTCTGTGATGCTCCTGATCTCACCTTCAATTTTGATTGATAGCTTTGCTGGGTACAGTATTCTTGGATTCAGACCCTTCCTTTGCATGACTTTGTATATTTCATTCCATTCCCTTCTGGCCTGATGTGTTTCTGTTGAAAAATCAGTTGCTAGTCTGATGAGAGATCCTTTGTAGGTAACTTTCTGTCTCTGGCTGCTTTTAAGATTTTTACTTAGTCATTGATGTTTGCCAATTTAATTATAATGTGCATTGGCTTTGGTCTTTTGGGATTCATTTTGGTTGGGACTCTGTGAGCTTTTTGGATTTTTGTGGGGTTTTTCTTCCCTATATCAGGGAAGTTTCCTATCATTATTTTTTCAAAGAGGTTTTTATTCCTTGCTCAGTTTCTTCTCCTTCTGGACCCCCTATTATGCAGATGTTGTCTTTTTTCATGTTGTACAAAAGTTCCCTTAGGCTCTCCTCCTGCTTTTTAAATTTATTTATTTATATTTTTTATAAGCTGCTCTGCTTGAGTATTTTTTTCCTACCTTGTCTTCTAGCTCACTGATGCGGTCCTCTGCTTCTACTAGTCTATTCTTGATGCTTTCTATTGAGTTCTTTAAGTAGCAATGTCATTTTTCATTTCTTCTTGATTCTTCTTCATTTCCTGTTGGTTCTTACACATTGTTAAATTTGTCTTACATTCTTTTCATCCACCTTATGACCATTTCCCTGAATTCTTTTTCTGGAAGGTTGCTTGCCTCCATTTTGTTTACTTCCTTTTCTGGTGATGCCTGCTTTTTTTTCATTCACAGGTGGTTTCTTTGTCTTCCCATGATCTATCTTCTCATTGTGCCTGGTTGTGTAGTTCTCTCTCTTTCTCCCAGGTGAAATCTTACCTTTTTGTGGTGGAATGTAGAGCTCATCTGAATCTGCATTCTTGCGCCACTTGGGAACCCGTGTTCTTAGGTTCACAGCTTTTCTATGGGTGCCATAGTTGTAGATTCCCCAGGCATTTCAGGCTCCCAATAACATCCACTTTTCCTTCAGGATGGCACAGTCCTGAGAGATGTGACTAAAATTCTGCAAACCTTTCTTCACAGGTTTTTGAAGTACATCTTCTCCTGAGGTTTTAGATTATCAGAAAGAGCCAGATGCTTGTAGGCAGCTCCACAGAAAGAATATTTTTCTTGTGAGCTCTAGTTGGTTTTTTTCAATGGTTAGAGCATTGACCAGCTGACTGAAGGGTATTGTGTTCCATTCTGATTAAAGGCACATACCTCAGTTGCAGGTTTGATCTTAGCCCCTGGTCAGAGTAGATGCAGGAGGCAACCAAACGGTGTATCTCTCCTGAATATTTCTTGCCACTCCCTTCTTGTCTGCATAGTTTCTGTTGAGAAATCAGCTGATAATTATATGAGTACTCCCTTGTAGATAACTATTTTTCTCTTGCTGCTTTTAATTGTCTCTCTTTGTCTTTAACCCTTGGCATTTTAATTATGATGTTTCTTGGTATGGTCCTCTTTGGGTTCCTTTTATTTTTTGTGGTTCTCTGTGCTTCTTGGACTTGTAAGTCTAGTTCTTTCACCAGGTAGGGGAAATTTTCTGTCACTATTTCTTCAAAGAGGTTTTCAATAACTTGCTCTCTCTCTTCTCCTGGCACCCCCATAATGTGGACATTGGTATGCTTGAAGTTGTTCCAGAGGCCCCTTATACTGTTTTCATATTTTGGGGTTCTTTTTTTCTTTTTCCTTTTCTGGTTGGATGTTTTTTACTTCCTCATATTTTAAGTCATTAATTTGATTCTTGGGATTCTCTAATCTACTCTTGAATCACTGTATACTATTTTTTATTTCAGTCAGTGTAAGCTTAATTTCTGACTGGTTCTTCTTTTTTCTTTTTTCTTTTTTTCTTTTTTTCATTCTCACTAAGGCCCTTGGAAGTTTCTAGAAGATTCTTGAGTAAACTTATAACCATGGTTTTGAACTGTATATCCAATAGTTCTCTTTCTTCCATTTCTTTCATTTGTGACCTATTTCTTTATCTCTGTATTTTGGCTGCTTCCCTGTGCTTGTTTCTATGTATTGGGTAGAGCTGCTGTATCTTCTTGAGTTGGTAGATTGCCCTTGTGTAGATGTTGTTGTATAGGGCCCAATGACTCAGCTTCCCCAGTCACCTGAGCTGGGAATTCTAGGTGCACCCTTTTGTGGGCTGTGTGCCCAGTCTTATTGTAGTTGAGACTTGATTGCTCTTGGTGTCTCTAGGAGAATTGGCCTCCAGGCCAATTTGCTCTGAGGACCAGCTGCCACTACAGTGGGAGAGCTGATATGCAGTAGACACCCCTCTGGAGGAAGACTTTCTTCAGTTGGGCTTTGGTGCTCATTGAGTCTGCCCCTTGAGTGTCTCGTTTATGGATGTGGAAGAGTTGCAATCTGGTATGGTCTGACATTGACCAGTGGGTACAGTGGCCCTTGGGTCTCTAGGGAGGCATAAAGTTAGCCACTGCCTGGGGTAATCCAGCAGGAGCTACAGAGAGATCTGCAGATTCCTCCTCTTTTTATCAGGTTTGAAAGTACCCAGACAAGACTAAGCTTTGGCAGTCTAATGCTGGTGTCAGGTCTTGGGCCTTTTATTAATAGGATTGAGGCTCCCTGAACCAGCTGCAACTGTTTGAGAGATTTTAACTTGATAAAGGACAGTCCATTCATATGCAAAAGTTGCTGCACACAGCTTGGCTGGGATTGTAAATTGGATGAGGCTGGGTCTCAGGAAATCTCCAGGGCAGAGCAAACATAAATTGCTGCCTCGTGACTGGGGAGGTCCCAGCTCAGGAACAATGACCTCCTACAAGCACCTATGTCTGGGAGAAAGCTTCCTCCAAGTTCCTGCCCTGATCCCATGCAATCAGTTCCTCCTCATATGTATTTGGGTTCCCCAGAGCCTCATCCTAGTTTTGGAGCTCAGATAAGTGGGACCTTGTAAGTTCAGATATGTGGTGGCCTTTTAGGAGAAACAGCTTCATCTCCAGCAGCCTCTGTGTCACTGAGCTCCAATCTGCACTGATTTTTACAGCCCATAGTTACATGGAATTCTCTTCCCAGCTCCAGGACTCTGGGATGGGCATCTGGTGTGGGGTTGGGACCCCTTGCTCCTCATGGTGGCCTCCACAGAGACATCTCCCTCCCAATTAAAAAGCGGCACATGTGGGTACAGAGTAGCTTGTTCTGTACCTCTGCAACTACTTCCAGTCTCCATGCACTTTCTTCTTTACTTTTCTAGTTGTAGGACTTCCATTCAGCCAGAGTTCTGGTGGTTCTGTATGATAATCGTTCTATATTGCAGCTGTAATTCTGATGTGGTTGTGAGAGGCAGCAAGTACAGGTGCTTGCCTATGCTGCAATCTTGGTTCTCTTGATTCAGCAGTTTTTAGTAGCAATTCAAATGAAAATATTCTTGAGCTCCAAAATATAACTCTAAAATCTGAAATCTGATCTTTTACATTAGCAATCAATAATTTTTATAGTTTTTCAGATCTCTTTTCCTGGATGGAACATAGAGAGAGGTCATAGCCTAGTTGAAGTTAGATATTTACATGTGACAGTCATGATGGTGCCTAATAAAGTTCTATAATTCTGCCTACTTCATTTGGAAGATGGCTAAATGTGAATTAACTCATATTCTCAAACCCATTTCACTCCAAAGTACTCTATCTATATATCTATTAATTTAATTTTCCCATTGATTTCAGAGAGGAAGGAAATGGGAGAATGAGATAGAAACATCAATGATTATAGAGAATCATTGATCTGCTGCCTTCTATACATCCCACATTGGTGATAGAGCCCACAACCTGGACATGTGCCTGAAAGGTTCAGAGTGGGCCAAGGTCATGCACCTATGACATGAGGCTATAATGTATCAAAAAAGATTTTATTCTGACTACCTGAGTGTAAGTAGGCTGAAACCAAGAAAGGAATCCGTGAAGAGAGCAGGGAGAGATAGGTTTTTATTATTCCTTGCTGGCTGCAAGCCGATCTGCTGACATAAGGCTCTGGTCCTTTCTTGGTCCCTCCATGCCAGGTGTTTTCTGGTTATCTGAGCTCTGGGTGCTCAAGGCTGCAAGATATCTGCTAAGCACAATAAGTCTTTCTCTGCTCTGTTTTATTCTCTTTAACCCTTTCAGTGCTCTGACAAGGAATCAAACTGTGATCTCTTCATTCATAGGTTGACACTTGAGCACTAAGCCATTTTGGCTAGGCACTCCATAGTACTTTAAAAAGAGGTTTTCTTTTCTTGGTTGCAAGGTCCAAACCACTCTCTGTGTACCTCCAGTTGAGGAAGCTTTACCTTAAACCACACATGACAGTAAGAGAGATGGGAATCTCATGGGATCGGGTACATAAGTGGGCCTCATGAGAGAAGAACGGTAGGTTGTTCAGGAAATGGAAGGATCCAGTATGACTCCAAGGACTGAGTCATCATGCTGTCCTCTCAGGAACAAAAGTCAGTTAGCCCTACTGCCAGTTATGGTTGCTTGGTTCCTCTCTCTGTAGTTCTTTGCCCGATAGCCAACTGCTCATCCTCTCCTTTTTAGGTTCTTTTTCTTCATCCTATTTATGTCTTCTCACTGATAGCTTTTCTTACCGAGATCTGTAAGCATTGAGCTTCTCCTTACTTACTTCCTTTGTCATCTTCCTTTACCATCACCAACTTTCTGGTCTTCATATGATACTCTCCCTTCAGATTTCAGGGGGAGAAAAAACTTCCCAGGCCAGTCAGCAGTCATTTTCCCTGTTCCAGAGCCTTATCATCTTCTGGCCCACCTAGAGAATGGCTGCCCTTGAGTCGGGTTTCACTCATCTGTATTTCCCATAAGTTTTGAGAGCTTCATAAAGTGGGTCTGGAATAATAACTGTAAATAAATAGCATAGAACACTGGCCAGCCCCAATCTACTAATAAGCAAATCCAGTGCTGTTATCCAATTCAGAGTGTAGTGGAATTGACTACTCTAACTGGTAACATTTTCCTCCTACAGAGTCATTCACAGGATGTTACTGGTTGAGACTTTTGTATCTGTAGGACTCTTGATTCTGTTTTTAGGACTGGTTTTAGCTGCTCTGGGTACTACTCACTTGGTTTTTAAAGAAAGTTACCTCTTCTTCTCTAGGTACTTAGAGCAGTTCTTTTTTATTTGTCACATTCTTCATGTTCTGTATTCCTTCACTTTCATTAACCAATCCATTCAGAATCAGTGAAGGATAAGCTAAGAAGGACCACATAGAGAAGGTGTAGCTAAAACTAACTGTCTAGAATAATTCCTTAAACTCAGAGGGATCTGAATTTTTTTTTTTTTCATTTGCTACTTACATAGAACTTTGAAAACTGGAAAGATGAAAGAAAGGAAAAAGAAGAGTAGGTTACAAAGAACAAGAGCAGTGATCTAAGGGTGGGCAATGGAGCAAAGGCAGAGATTGGTCACTGTCACATTCTGCCCACTTAGAATGAACTCTGAGCACTTAAGAAGAATGTATATTCTGCAGCTTTGGGGAAATGTTTTATAAATGTCAATTAAATCCATGTGATCAGTGTATCATTTAGAGTCACTGTTCTTGTGTTAAATTTTTGTCTGAAAGAGTGGCTGCCCTTGAGTCGTGTTTCACTCATCTGCATTTTCCATAAGCTTTGGGAGCTTCATAAACTGGGTCTGGAATAATGATACTAAATAAATAGCATAGAACACTAGAGCAGTTCTGGGGCCTGCCTCAACCTACTAATAAATTAGCTGGGTGTTCAAGTCCCCTACTATGATTTTATTACTGTTAATCTCTTCTTTAAAGTACTCCAGAAATTATATATATTTAGATGCTCCTATATTGGGTGGATATATGTTTACCAAGGTTATAGCCTCTGATTGGATCTATCCCTTTAGAATTAGGTAGTGACCTTTACTGTCTCCTTTAGTGACCTTCATTCTTCATTTTGGTGTATTTTTTCAGACGTGAGTATTACTACCCCAGCTTTTTCTCATTTCTATTTGCATGATTTTTTTTTCCCCATGCCTTCTCTCTCATTCTGAATCTATTGTTCTGAGATGGGTCTCGTGTAGACAGCATATACCATTTTAGTTCTTTATGTCTATGTTTCTCTCTCTATTTCTTCTTCTCAACAGACCATTTCCTTTATCATTTCTTTCATTGCTAGTTTGGTGGTGATAAATTCCTTTCACTTTTTTTTTTTTTTTTTTTTTTTTGAGAAGCTCTTTATTTCACCATCTATTTTGAGTCATAGCCTTGCTGGATATAGAAATCTTTATTTAAGAACCTTGCAACCTTGCTTTACCTTATCTTGGATACTTCATGGCATTCCCTTTTGTCCTGTAGAGTTTCTGATAAAAAATCAGCTTACAGTCTAATGGGAGCTCCTTTGTAGGTAACAAATTGCTTTCCTCTTGCTGCCTTTTAGATTGTCTCTTTATTTTTTAATTTTTGGCATTTTAATTAAGATGTGTCTGAGAGTGGGCCTGTTTGGGTTTTTCTTGCTTGGTATGATTTCTACTTCTTGAACTTGTGTCACTTTTTCCTTCACCAGGTTTGGGGAGTTTTATGCCATTATTGATTCAAACATGATTCTCTAGACTTTGCTCACTTTATTCACTTGCTGGTACTCCTCTGAAGTGAATATTGTTAAGCTGTCCTCCTGTTTTTTTATTTTTCTTTTTGGTTCTCTGATTGAGTGAATTTTTCCATTCTGTCTTCTAATTCACATATCTAATCTTTGGCTTTCCTTTATCTGCTGTGTGTTCTTCATTCTTGGTTTCCAATTGGTGTTTCTTCATAGTTACTATGTCTTTTCTCATGCTGTTTAGCATCCTTGCCATCATTTTTCTGAACTCTATATCTGATAAATTTCTTATCTCCATTTCATTAGGCTTTTCTTCTGAAGAATTCTCTTTTTCTTTCAGTTGGGGCTTGTTTTTTGTTGCCCCATTTTAGCTGCCTATTTGGGTTTGTGTCTATGACTTAGGGATATCTGATACGAGTCCCAGTCTCTAGTGCAGATGCTGTTTGTAACTGGCCTTGAATATCCTCTCTGGAGCTATGTGTAACCCACAGCTTCTGTATCCCTCTGGTGAGTCAGGGTGCCTTCAGAAATGACCAAGATGTGCACCAGGATCTGATTTCCTAGACCCAGGCTCTGGAGGAGAACAGGGAAGACACAAAGCCTCCAGAGATCTTCCTCTGCCTTCAGTATGATTGATATTCAGTTTTATTTGCCTCAAGCTATTGATCACAAAGTGAGATGAGAGGTTTTCCAACAAGTCAATTGCTACCCCTACCCCCAGGCAAAAACCACCTGGATGGTAAAGGTCTGTTTGGGAAAGATGCCCTCGGCAGTGAGAGGGAATGACTTATTTCAGGAAACTGTGGTTGCTGTCTTTCAAACTCTAACCCTAGAACCCTCAATCCTGGATTCTCTTCATACAGCTCTAGTCCACTTTGCCCTCCCTCTGCTGGATCCCAAGGTGAGTGGCTACACATGAAATTTTGTGCATTAGCCCTTTAATTAAGCCTGCATTTCCAGCCATCTCTCACTGGCAGACAGAATCTCTTCTGCTTCATTTTCATCAGATGTTATGTGGGTACCTTTCTAGTTTTGGTGCTCTGGGCTGGGGGTACCAGCTTAGAGTTTAGACCCCACGGTTCTCAGTGGGAACCCCCAACATCTGAGATATGTCTCCTGAAATTCTGTTGCTGGGAGCCCGGCCTACACTTTCACACATCTGAACTTCCTACCAGTATATATGTGGTGTCCACTTTCTATTCTTGGTTATCAGTATTCTCTCCAGCTAGACTTCAGTTAATTATTGAGGATGATGTTTCTGTATTTTATTTGTAATTTCAATTTTGTCCTTGGAGAGTGTCAGTGTACCTTCCTCTTATACCACCACCATTTTGGGAACCTACTCTGAGTAGTTTTCTTAAAATTTAACACTGTACCAGTGTAGTCTTAATTTCTTTTATTTATTAAATTCATTATATTTTTAATTTTAGTATGTTCTAAGAAGAAGACTATACAGCCTAATAATAAGGTAAGTTAAAAACTCTTAAATGAATTGGGTCTGATTATTTGATTTTTTTCAAATGAGGAATTATAACTGAGATATTGAACCCTTTTCGGTCTGTTTAGTATAACATCAAACTAAGAGAACTTTGAAGTCGTTTTATAAACTTTGCATAATTGAATCTAATTCTATTTTAAAATCTATGTCTGTTCATTTAGTAGTAATGGGATAGAATAAGTGATTCCTTGTCATAATGCAGACTTCTTATACCCAGTACTGAAAAGTTTATGTGTAAGAATAATGGTCCTTGTATCTGCTGAAAGATAATGAAATACTTGCTTATCTTATTTAAGCAAGTTGAGAAAATTCCAAGAAAAGGAGTAAATTTAGGAGATAAACTGAGATAAATAAATAAGGGAGGCTTAAAAGAAAACCTTTATAAAGAGAGATTCATCATGGTGGCAGACACAAAAGCTACTTTATGCAAATAAGACCTGGAAAGGACTGTATTGTACTCATCTTTCCATAAAGGATTTAATGATAGCTATACCTGCAATGCCACAGATGAGACTCCTGTGTGGCAGGAAGTGGGGACTGCAAATGCTGCTAGTTCTGACAAACCTCAGCAGACATGCCTGAAAGGCAAGGGGAAGCAGGGGTGCTCTACCATGGGTGTTTATTCTGAGACAGGTACCATAGCTACATGGTCACAAACACACAGAAGTTTATCTTGTGCCTCTGTTAGAGATTATCCAGTCTTAAATCCTTACACATTTTCTTTGCATAACTTATAAATGATTGTTTTGCTCTCATCTCTGGTTTAACTGTCATATTTATTACATTGTTATTTATTTTGGACTTTAATAAGTCAGCATCTCTGGGCCTATCAAAGGCCCGATGAGAGAAGCAGGGCTGATCAGCAGCTCCAGTGGAGGCCTGAGAGAAAGAGAGGCCTGGTGCCCACAGCAGCAGCAGTCAGTGCTGAGTTGCCCCGACAGTTCAACACTGACTTCTGGTTGGTCGAGCCTTCAGTCATGTTGGATGTTATGGATCCTGGGTTTTTATATATTAGGATTAATTAAGAAATAAAAGTTTTGCTATAATGTTCTCACCTCTGAGGAAAATTCACTGCTCTGTGACTCCCAAGTAGCTGCATGCATTAGCCAAGTAACATTGGACAAGGGGACTACTGTTTTCTTGGCCAAGATGAAATGCTGTAGTTCCCCCAGTATAGAAGAATCCCAAGTAAGTGTAATTTCTGGTTTATACATTTTAGGAAGATATAGTCTCTCACCATGAAGTGAGACAAAAACATTTCACTTTCTTCCTAAATCTAGATCTGTATTCTCAACTTACTATTTCCTTTGTGGGAGGTTGTAGTTATGATCCACAGACATTGTAACCAAATGCATTAAAATTAATTTGTATTTATAGCTGTGAAATAGGTGGTATGATATTACTACCTAGTTGTTTATTTAGAAATGATTTTTAATTGTGGAAACTTACTAATCACTTGCTTTGCTTGTTACTAATTCTTGGCATTTAAAGAAACAAAAGGAATGATGAATGATGGAAAGTATAAAAAGCACATACAATTATAGATTGGTTAAAATATGAACATTGAAAACAAATAAAATTGCTTCTTGGAAGTATGGCATTTATTTTATTTTTATTTTTTTATATATTTTATTGATTTTTCACAGAGAAGAAGAGAGAGGGATAGAGTTAGAAATACCGATGAGAGAGAATCATCGATCAGCTGCCTCTTGCACTACTGGGGATGTGCCCGCAACCAAGGTACATGCCCTTGACTGGAATCGAACCTAGGACCTTTCAATCCGCAGGCTGATGCTCTATCCACTGAGCCAAACTGGTTTGGGCAAGTACGGCATTTTAAATAAAAGGGACACTCAAAGCATAAAGGTTTACATGTCTTGATTTATAAAACTTAAATCTACTCTGATAAAATTGCACCATTAGTCATATAAAAGCTGTAGGGTGCCACCCATCAGCTCTCCAGTCATACTGCTACAGCAAAGAGAAAGTACTGCTTTAAAAACAAAACAAAACAAAACAAAACAAAACAAAACAAAAAAACACCTTTCTGATGCAGTGACTGTAAAATGGTTTTTATGTGACGTGTAGATAATCTGACACAAATCTTTATAATCTTGACCAAGTTTCTTTTGAAACCTTACTTAATCACTAGGTTGGCTTGTTACTAATTCTTGGCATTTAAAGAAACAAACAATAAAAAACATAATGAATGATGTAAAGTATAAAAAGCACACACAATTATAGATTGGTTAAAATATGAACATTGAAAAGAAATAAAATTGCTTCTTGGAAATATGGCATTTTAATTTTGTTGCACTTAAGCCATGGGGTCTTAATATCTCTGCTTTTCCACAAAGGTACTTGGTTCTAACTTTTAGGGAAAAGACTTGGATAGAGAAGGAGAGAGAGAGTCTGGCTCAGAGATCGAGCTTTGAACCCAGAACCAAGATGTCTCTGATTCAATTCCTTGTCAGTACACAGACCTGTTGTGAGCCTGGTCCCCGGTATGGAGCATGTAGGATGCAGCCAGTTGAGGATTTTTTTCATTTATTGATGTTTCTGTTTCTCTGTACTCTCTGCCTTTCTCTCTGGGGATCAACAACAACAACAAAAATATTTTAAAATAAAACACCAACTCTGCCCTATCCTCTCTTAAAAATAAATAAATAAATAAATAAATAAATAAATAAATAAATAAATAAATAAATAAATAAATTCTAATATATAAAAACCCTAAGTGGTAACAACCAGTAACAACCTGAGGCTGACCAACCAGAAGTCAATGTTGGCCTCACCCCCAAGCAAGCAGTAAGGGGAAATCAGGTAGGCAGGCAGAGGGGTCAGGGGTGATCAAGTAGGCTGACTAGCAATTAAGGGACATCAGGAAGGCAGATGGCCCTCACCAGGCTGGCTCGCCCCCAAGCAAGCATTAGGGGAAATCAGGCAGGCAGGCAGAGTGGTTAGGGGTGATCAGGTTGGTAGACTAGCAGTTAGGGGTGATCAGGTGATCAGGTAGGCAGGCAAGTGATTAGGGGAGATCAGGTAGGGAGACAGCCCCTCACCAGGTTGGCCCTGCCCCAAGCAAAGAAAAAGGGAGGCCCAGGCCAGCCAAAACATTGCACCCCAGCCTGTCACCTGCAGAAGGAGGCCACCAGTGGCAAGGGGAGGGGGACAATGCTGCACAGTTGGCAAACAGTGGCAGCAGCAGGTGGGGCCAACTGCCTGCAGCCTGGGAAAGAAAAGCCCCATAGGCCTTGATCTTAGGCCAGGCCTAGGGACCTTACCCGAGGGGCCCCAGATTGTGAGAGGGTACAGACCAGGCTGAGGGACCTCCCCACTCCCTTGCCCAGTGATTTTTTTGTGCACCAGGCTTTAAATAAATAAATAAATAAGAAAAATGTTTGACCACTCTAGATTTTGCTTTTTCAGGGGAACTCTAGGTTAACAATTTAAAAATTGTATTTAATATTTCAAACACATGTTTGTTAAAGAAGTCGGAGATATCAAATGTTATTAAGTATTTAGCTCTGTTTACATTTGAATGTGCTTTTACAACTTGTCAAAAACTTCTTCATTCATTTGCCACTTACTGTCATGATGCTCATGCAAATAGTCAACTTTCCATTTCACTGTTTTAAAGTCTGTGACTACCTGCTCACTTTTCTAGTAAAAGTGCAGCATTAACTCAAGAGGCTGTATTCCACTGTACAATCAATGTTTGCCTAAGAGTAAAATCACACTAAATATCTGTTGGTGGATTAAGTTTAAAACAATGTTCAGGCTGTGTTCAACAAGGAGGCACAGAATGATCCCACTTTTGTAGCTGTATATCACAGCCTTTATTACAAACATGCACGTTTTATTATACTAACTACGGCCCTCCAAAAATATCATAGTTAGTAGGAATAAATAAAATTGCTATTAATCAAAGAACTGGTGCATGGAATTGTGACATGATTTGCTCATGTTTTCATTCTGGTGTCCTACTTTTTAATTTTTTGTTCTTTCCTTTTTTATGGTGGAGTCATTATTCTTTCCCCCATGGTCAGAAAACCAGTTACAAGGACCTTGAGTACCACTTCCTTTGTTAATATCCCTTAATAAGTGACTTTTTTTGAACCACCATATCAGAATATAAATCAGTTTTTGTTTGTTCATAGTACATGAAATCTATAATGACCTTTGAAATGTCTTTAATTTTGCTAATACCCGTGTTTCGCTGAAAATAAGGCATCCTCCGAAAATAAGACCTAGCGCATGGAAAGATAAGACATCCCCTGAAAATAAGACCTAGCACAACTTTGGGAGAAAAAATTAATATAAGACATTGTCTTATTTTCAGGGAAACGGTATTTAGCTATTCAGAATTTGTTGGTTAATTTTAAATGTCTGTCTGGTGGGATTGTTAAGCTGACAGCTAACAGCATGATGCTCACAGTGTGTCTGCCTCGTCCATGAGTGAGGTTCAAAGTACCCTCCTTGGGACCGTTTCCTCTTTGATTTATACTAATCACATGTTTGTTTCACTTACATTACATGAAGTATGCAGACTTAAAGTGAATATGATGGAACAGTATTCTATATTCTATGAGCAGTACCTTTTCCTTTACAAAATCAGCAGCCCTTGGTTTGTTCTCAGCTAATCCTGCAAATGAAGATGATCAGACTTGGTTGATCCTTATTCTCATTTGGCATTGCCCTTTCCCTTACTACCATGAAAATGGCTAATGATCTCCCTGCCTTATATCTGTGACTTTTGCAAACCTAAGATTAAATTCTTTATTTTTAGATATTATATATCTGAAACAATTCCAAATTTTTAAGCTACATCAACTTATTAATGCACAGAAATAGATACATAGTAACTAAATGTTCATTTTTAAATTTTTCAGCCTAAATGAATTGAAATGATGGACTCTGACTTGCAGAGTAGTAAGATGTGAAAGGAATGCACTTATGTTTAAGAACCTTGGCCTTGACTCACTCACTGTTCAAGAGAAGAAAACAAGAAAAGTGACTCTTATCTATAAGAGAAAATAAATCATTGAGTTTTAAATGGTTATTACAGTTAAGTTTTTATTCAAAGCATTTTTTAGCCGAAACCGGTTTGGCTCAGCAGTAGAGCGTCGGTCTGCGGACTGAAAGGTCCCAGGTTCGATTCCTGCCAAAGGCATGTACATTAGTTGCGGGCACATCCCCGGTAGGAGGTGTGCAAGAGGCAGCTGGTCGATGTTTCTCTCTCATCGATGTTTCTAGCTCTCTATCTCTCTCCCTTCTTCTCTGTAAGAAAATCAATAAAATATTAAAAAAAGAAAAAAAAGACACATCTTGAAAATGCCTAAAGAAAGTTGTCATTTTTTTATGGTGAAGGGACTGGAGTCTGTGTTGATGATAACACCTTGGAGGTTGCAGTGACTGGCAGTGGTTGCAACAGTAGGGTGACAGGGCTAGCGCCTTCCCCTGATCAGGCCAGTTGTCTCCCATAAAGGGAGCAGGCCTAAGCCATCAGTAGGACATCCCCTGAGGGCTCCCAGTATGTGAGAGGGGGCAGGCTGGGCTGAGGGACCCCCCCCCTGCACGAATTTTGTGCACCAGGCCCCTAGTTTATAAATATTTTAAAAGTATATTAATATACAACAAGGGAACTTTTAATTGGAGCAAGTTTTTAAGTACATGTTTTAAATACTGTGGTCAGTGTGGCCCCATGGTCATGGGGTCCATTCCTGGTCAAGGGCAGGTACCTAGGTTGCAGATCCTTCCCTGGCTGGTTGGGGCCTGTGTGGGAGGCAACCAATGGAGGTATCTCTCACCTCAGTGTTTCTCTCTGTTTCTCCCTTTTTTCCTTCCCCCACTCTCCTTCCTTCCACTCTCTCTAAAAATTAGTGAAAACAATATCCTCAGATGAAGATTGATAAAAAATAAATAAGTAAAAAAATCATGTTTTAAACAAATCCAACATGTTGACAGTATTGTGAAAAACATCAGGTGAGAAAGCAAGAGATCTAGACTCTAATCCTGACAATGCTGTTAATTAGCAGAGGGGCTTGTCAACAGGTAAGACAAGCCGCCTCGCTATGCCTCAGTGTCCCTCTCCTCTTCCAAAACTGAACTGCAAATTTATACCTCCTCCATTTTAGTTGGTTCTCAATTAGGACTATTTTGATTGGACAGTCAGTCAGGGAACCCAGGCATCTGATGCACTGATTGATCCCACTCTGAGGCCTGGGGCTAGCTGGAATGGAAGTGAGGGTGCCCCCTGGAGTGGTGCTGGTGTGAGGAGAAGTTAACTTGATTAGAGACTCATTACCAGATGATGAGCTGGATTTGAGAGGGGGGCAGACTCCATGCTGGCTGGGCTATTTATTTTTCAAATAAATAGTGATTTAACTTTTATCAATTCATAAAGGCTTTCTTAGTGCTGCATTCCTTGCAGGTGTGGACTCCGATTCTGTGTCCCATGTGTGATTCTAGAGCATTTGAATAGAAAATAATATTTGGCAGCAAAGGACTATTTCATTCCTTACCTCATAGGCGATTTAATTTTTGCGCATTTATGAGGACTTTTTCAGCCTCAGCAGGAGTAACTAATGGAGCTCAGAAGCACTCACTGGTCCACCTCCTGCACGGGAAGCTGTTCTAGGTAGCAGGGCCCTTCCTCTGCCTGCTGAGAGCTCCGAGGGGTGCAGGCCTCCAAGTGCACCTGGATTTCCTTTCTGTGCAGCACCTTCCAGCTCAAGGTCTCAGCTTGTCCCCTTTCAAAAATAATGGGTTAGGATAACACCATCCGTGTAAGACATGATTTCAACAGGAGCTCAGAGATTTAAGCAGCTCTGACAGCATTTGGTGTGAGGCTGTGCCGGAACTCCTCCCCATGTTTATGTTGCGCATATAAGCTTCATGCTCAAGCACTCATCCATCACATCGGAGGGAAATGAAGTTTTTAACACTGTGTTACGGATGATCGGATGAGGATAATGTTAAAGACAGAGCTGCAGACTGCATAGGAGTCAGTGGATCTAATTATCAGAACTCTACTTAAAGTCTCTAGTTGATTTGCCATTGGACTAGGAGGCAGCAGCTCTTCAGTTCTGAAAATAGGGAGTTGGGGAAGAAAGGGTATCTTTTCCCAATTTGTATAAAAAATGCTTGGTAAGGAGTCCAGTTGGGAGAGAAATGATTGGCCCGTGTGCACACTGCAGTCTGGTGCATCTCCAGATGGTTTGCGATGTGCAGACAGACTGGCTGTTGTTCTCTCCAGATCTTGCAGCACCATCCCAGGCACTAGCTCTGGATCCTCCTCTGAAAATAATCCTGTCTAATAATTCATCATAGACCTGCCTCCCAAAAAAACGACAACTACCATGTGGCTTTCTGATTTTCTGTGAATTGCCTGTGAAATTCCTCAAGGTTAAACTGACAACATGAAAGCTGGCAGTCTTCTCCAACAAATGAATTGTTTGCCAAGTTTAAGTTTATTTGTTCAAAACATGGAGTACTAATATGTCTTCCACAGAAGCTCTCTACTTATTTATTCATTTTTATTTTTTAATATATATTTTTAATTGATTTCAGAAAGGAGGTGGAGGGAGAGAGAGATAGAAACATCAAGGTTGAGAGAGACTCATTGGTTGGCTGCCTCCTCCAGGCCCCACACTGGTGATTGTTCCTGCAACCCAGGCATGTGCCCTGACCTGGAATAGAACCATGACCTCCTTCCTGGTCATGGGTCAATGCTCAACCACTGAGGCAAGCTGACCAGGTTATTCATTCATCCATTCACTTATTTACTTCTCAAATAAATATTAATTTAGCTCTTTTATTAATTCATAAAGACTTTCATAGTCATTTCTATTAAAAACATTGGGGGGTGATGTAGTTACCCTGCACTATGGGTGAACTGAGCTTTTGTGTACAAACTGACTGTCCTATGGGAATAGATTCTCTAGGGAGATGTCTCTCTCATGCTGGGGCAGCTGGGAAGTGCTGCTCTCCCACAGCTGCCCCTCCCTCCCTAGCATTTGTCCCATGGTCCTGGGGAGAGCCTGCTGGTGCACACCTCCAACCCCTCCAGCCAGGCATCTCTTCTAGGAATGCTTCTCACTCCCCAGAGAGCTTCCACCACCAGCCCAACCAGATATCTTTAGAATGTAATTTTCATAAGCCTCATTTTTTTTTACAAGTGAGAAAAAAAAAACTTTATTACAATGTTATCAAGCGTTCAATTCTCACAATTGAATTGGTTAGGTATATATCTTGGATTTTTTAAATTTTTATTAACCTGGATTAGTAGAGCCCATGGCTTCTGTCTATAGCTATCAATAGGGAGTGTTCTGGTAACAACCGTTATTAAATGAATCAGGAAATATTGCTCTGGATTCTCTGTAGGAATATATTTGAAAACATTAACAAATACCAATTTTTTTCTCACCTGTATTCAAAGAAAGCTATCAGAAAATTATGGGCTCTTTCTTTAAGCTTTAAGCTGATGAATAGATTGTGGGGTATTTGTTAATTTTCTGAAAGAGTCGTGCTTGATATTATACCAAAATATTTTCTTCCATTTTTCTTCAAAAGCATCATATTTAGTAAAATAAAATACTCCTGTATTATTTGTGTGTCCCTGGATAAATATTAAATACAGTATCCTGGAAAACATTTACTAGTAGCCAAAGAGTTTGAATGGAATGGTTACCATATCTTATCCTTGGACCTTTTGGGCAGAATTGTTTTCTTTATGAATAAACTAGACTTAGTAGAGAGGCCAGCAAGCTCTTGGCCTCCTTCCTCAAAAGCAACTGGGATCCTCCAAAGGATTCATACTGTAAAGGGATAAGAAGGTCTCAAAACAGATTTTTCCCTGGGAGGCCACTCAGTTGCTTTAACAGGTGTTAATGAGGCCAGCATTTCCACCTGAGCCAGATACTTATTTATATGACTCTGTCTTGCTTCTCACAGGATTTAAAGTTTTGAGTCTTCTCATACAGAGAAAATCTGCTTTTCATGATTATAATCACATTAGTGCTGTCACAAATTGATCTGGGTGTCCAAGGACAGTGGAGTGATGGTGGGTAAAGAGCTCTGTGCAAAATCCTGCCTCAGAATGCTTTGCTCAAAGCAACCCAGCACAGGGGCCTAGAGACTAATTTAGTCATATAAAGAACAATTCTTTATTTTTTTCCCCTGAGAAGCAAAACCACCACAATAATTTTCACCATATGTAGAGAACAAATTTAGAGGGGAGGAAAAAAAACAAAACAAAACAAAACAAAATCCCTGCGTCAACACATTTCAAGTGCCTGAATGCTGCCCAAATGAACCTGGCCTGACACAGGTGCTGATGAAAACAACATTTTATGCGTCTACCTTCTCTGGTCCTCCTGGGTATTTTTATTCTTCAAAGCAGAGATGGAAATAAAGGCTGATCTCTCACAGGGAGATGAGAGAGAGCAGTGTGTGTTCTTCAAAAGGCGCCACAAGATAATAGATTTTTTTAAAGCTGCTGCTGAGTGTAACTCAGAGTTTCACGGGCCTTTTTTAAGATAAAACCTTTGCAAGCAAATAGTAAAGAATCCTGGAACCCCCTGGGTGATGGTTAGAGTCCTGTCAGGGATTTAAATCTAATTATTAGCCTGAAAGTAAAGAGGAGAAAGAATCGGCTAAGTGTCAGCTGGAAAACAATAATAGCCGTCATTAGTGCCCTAAAGGATAGCTGAGCGCATTTATTTTTACCCAGGGAAGGAGGAACAGAGATTCAGTGTTTCCTGATAATAGTTTCTATGGAGTGGAGATGCTGTGTGGGCTCCTAGATACCATCTCTTCCTCGCACCAAGCAGCTCACTGCAGGCACTGAGGGGAGAGGCCCACCCGCTGTGCTTCACCGGCTGCGTGACCCTGTTTACAAGTAACCAGACCTTCCTGTGCCTTCCCCTCTGCTTTTATAAAATGCAGATTAAATATGAAGATTAAATGACACCCTGGTCGGTATGCCCAATGGTTAGAGTGTTGATCCACACCTGTGCACTGAAGGGTGGAGGGTTTGATTCCCGGTCAAGGGCACTAACCTGGGTTGCAGTTCAATCCTTGGGCCCTGGTGGGTGTGAGACAACCAATCAATGTGTCTCTCTCACATTGATGAGTCTCCCCCCACTGCCTCCTCCCTTCCACTCTCTTAAAAAACAATCAATGGAAAAAATATACTCCGGTGAGGATAAACAAAAAGTGAATAAATAAATATGAAGATTAAATGAGATAATGCATGTGAGACATTTAGCACAGAGCCCACCTGGCCCAGTGTAAATACTCAGGAGCTATAAGTATTTCTCTTTTTCCTATTCTTATTAAACACTAGCAAAGGAGGAAAAACACCTTATCATGACCATCTAGCGATAAGCATTACATATAAGTGAATATGTATTTTCCTTTGCTGGGTTATTGCCAAAGAGGTAAATAGAACATAAAATGACTTGGAGCGTAAAATAGTATGACAAATGCGGCCACACTGCAGACTTGTTCGCTGCTCCCAGCACAGTATTCTTGTTAGGACACCCCTTTGGTCCCTCAGTGAAACCAGAGGTCAGGGTGTGACATTAGAGAAAGGTATCGAGTAACCCTAAGTACCCTTTCCTGGAAGGCACAGGAGATGGGAGCACAGGGGCTCGCCTGCACAGCCCATGACAGGCCTCTAGATCCCCACATGTCTTGCCAGCGTCACTCAGGTCATCTATTTACTCATTCATGTCGGTGGCTGATGATTAAAACATCTAAACTGTGTTAAGAGCAGGCCCTCCAATCAGTCTAGGTAGAATTCGATTAAGGACTTAGAGCTGTCATCAGACTTATAAGCAGCTGAAACTAAATTCAAGTATATGGCAGTGAAGATGGATATTAAAAATATTGAGCCCTTGGGGGGGGGGGGGAGGCGCAATGGTAAGATATGTACACATATAATACCTTAATTTAAAAAAAATGAAAATAAAATAAAATAGGAAAAAAAATATTGAGGCCTGGTAAACATTTCACAAGTGGAAGTATTTCAGTCCAGGAGTTTTGCGTAAGTTATATGTAGTCAGCCTGCTCTCTTCTCTAAAATGAGTCTGCTCCATCAGTGCTCCTGGGTGGCTGTAGAAAAAAACAAAACTGGCAGTTGGAGACACGCTGTGAATTGGAAGTGGCTTCTCTCCACTTCTCCGCCTACTCACAGGGCCTCGAGGCTGCCCAGTTCAAGCGGACTGTCTGTCCTCGGTCCTCCCAGCTGGTGCCGAACCTGCTGTAGCGAGTGCTTGATTAAAGACCTCGGATTCATTTGAATGCATGGCTCTCTATTCAGCCTTTAATGCTTACCATTTTATACACTTTCCATAGAGAGGGAATCTAAATTGTCCTAGCATGGTGGTGCTCTACCTCCTGACTCCTTACGTGGCCAGAGACGTATGGCAGATCAGTGGGGCAGGTGCATTAAAAGTGCTTCACTATTTGTGTTTGTTGGATGTTTTGAGATACAACAGCTAGGCCAGAGTCTTTTATAGCCTGTCACCTGTCTCTGAGGGACAGGAAGTAATGCAGACAGCCAGTCACACACCGTAATTATATCAAAAGTGTGGGCGGGCTGGGTGGGTGTAGCTCGGAGCTTGAGCATCAACCTATGAACTAGAAGGTCACAGCTCAATTCCCCGTCAGGGCACATGCCTGAGTGGTGGGCTTGATCCCAGTGAGGGCTATGCAGGAGGCAGCCCAGCAATGATTCACTCTCATTGATGTTTCTATATCTGCCTCTCCCTTCCTCTCTGAAATCAATAAAAATATATATTTTTTTAAAGTGTGGGCAGCTTTGTGTCCTTCATTAGGACTTGCTATCCAATGAAGAGTAGTTTATAGACCCCGCCCTCTCACTTTTCTCCAAACCAATCTCTTGCTTCCTTCCTCCGAAAATAAAAGTACACCGTAAACGACGGCTTTGTCAATGCATTTTCTGCAGAAAGGGTGTTCTGAGCAGTGAAAACTATAAATAAATTGGTTCTATGTTGGAATTAACTGTGGAACCAGGGAGATAAACACAGCACAACTAATTGAATGCAAGCAAGGTTAACAAGAATGCTTTTCTACAGGGGGAAAATTTACAGCATGGATGAAAATGAAGCAATTTCTTGGTGGATCTAGTAAATAAACCTATCTATATCTATATGTTTAATTAAAAGCAAGACCCATTTATGTCTCGTTTCTTACTGAGCTGCTTATACCAAGGAAGTCTAATGTTAAATGAGAAAAAGCAACACAGGACATCTTGTCATCAGCATTTAATCAAGACTTCTGTGTCTCGTATAAGCTTTTAAGACAGGAAGTGGCAAAGGTGCATTTAGGAGCTTTATGTGCACTTCTCACCGAACCTGAGCAATGGAAGTGCCCCTGGAGTTCAATGACCCAAATCAGCACATACACTTGATTTTATGAAGTTGTGCAATAAATGGGCTAATCCCAAACTACAGTTAGCATGCACACATTTAAAGGAAGAGAATGAGAATCAGGAAGCTTTATAAGCTTTGGAGCAAAGAAGTCAGAGAGAGCTGACCCCCACTTTGCCACTCTCCCCTGACAAACCCACTGAGCCTGTCCCTGACCAGATGGACAGACACATCAGACACAGAGACCAAAATTCTGAGTTCTCAGGTTGTATACTAACTGCTCTTCCTGCTGATTCTAGGATCACCATTAAACTCTGGGATAATTGGCTTCCCAAGGAGCCCCCCACACAAGGAGAGGTTGTGTAAATACTCCATAGTTTACTAGAAGCCCGAGGTGAAATTTGAGGTAATCCTCTTTGCTGAGTTTAATGGTAGTCCCTCCTAAGTGATGGGGACAGAGTGGGGGAAGCCCTTTCTCCCTCAAAGGGCCTATAAAGGGAGGGTGCTCTGAAGTCTCCAGGGGTGCAGGAAGGAGTGATAGAGAGAGATCACTGTGCTCAGTCCCTGAATCCTGCCAGGGTGGTGAAAAGACAAGTGAACTGTCAAATACCTCCAAATACTTGGAAGAAAGATGGTGTGACATACCAATCAGTCATTTCTTAGCTCACTATTAATTATGCAAACCTCTCCTTCATCTCACAAGGTCTTTTTTCAACTTTCGTGAAGGACTCATTGCTCACTGGCTCTTTCACCCTGGGAAATAACCTTATCATCAGGAGCAATTTATCGAGCACTTGCTCCATGCTAGGCTCTGTACCAGGGTGTACAAACACAGCCAGTGCCAGACAGACAGGTCCTTGGGAGCTCATGCCTATCTTTAGGAAGTGTCTTACTTTCCCTCGGCTTTGATCCACCCCCTCATTTGTAACTTAAAAAAAAAAAAAAAAGGAACCTCTGCTTTCAGAAATGTTTTGAGGACTATGTGACATAAGGAATAGAAAAGTGTCTAGTGAAAGGTGACGGGGAGTTTAGTAGATGTTTCTTCCCCCACCATCATCACAAGCTTCTGTTAAGAAAAGGTAGAAGGCCAAAACCGGTTTGGCTCAGTGGATAGAGCATCGGCCTGTAAACTGAAAGGTCCCAGGTTCAATTCTGGTCAAGGGCATGTACCTTGGTTGCAGGCACATCCCCAGTAGAAGTTGTGCTGGAGGCCGCTGATCAATGATTCTCTCTCATCGATGTTTCTAGCTCTCTATCCCTCCCTCTTCCTCTCTGTAAAAAAATCAATAAAATATATTTTAAGAAAGAAAAGGTAGAAGATCTGGCCATCCGGGGTCCACTCCCCACTCCCAGTGATCAGCGAGGGCTGCACAACTTCTGCTGTCTTTGGGTGGAGCACACGCTTCCCAGCTCTCCATAGCTCCTTCCACGGAGACTAATTAAGCCTTTATTTTGTTTGTGGTAGAGAAATAAATTATCTGTGCTCATGAATCCACAAAAAAATGAGAGAACAGATCATACACCCAGCAGACTGCTTGTTTTACAAGTAGAGAAAGCTTCCTGTGGAAGGGAGGAACTCGACTAATGTTGACTATGCAAACCCCTGGCATGCTCCACTCCTTTACATAGTCTGCCTGGCTTTTAAAGGCACTGGATTTCATGGCCTCTCACCGGAAAACTTGGAGGCTGGGGATCTGAAGGTAGCCTGCAACTTCCATCCAGCCCTTCCTCCTCCAGAGCATCCAAGGTTACAGTGGGATTGCCTTGGCATCTAACCTTGGCAGCTGATCTGTTGTCTTCAGTCCTTGCCTGCTTCATCGTTCTGCAGCACACTTAACAAATCTCATCCATCAGTCCTCAGGCAGGTCGGAATTTGGGAAACTAACCTTGAGCTTGCTTCTGACTAATAACATGAGTTTCTATTATGATCTCTTTCATAGAGAGGAAGAAACTCGGGCTCAGACAGGTAACTGGAAGGTGGGATTGCAGTGAGGCTGGTGTAAAAAGGAGGTTGGGAAGGCACCTTTTCTTGCTCCTTTCCTGGGGAAGCAAGGTGTCCTTCCCCCACAGCGCCCTTCCCTCTTCCCTCAGCACACAAGCAATAGGTGCACACACGAGGCCTCAGGTTGTAAGCTGGCCAGGTCCTCCTGGCCCCTGGCAGATGGGGTGGTGCAGGGAGACGGGCCAGCTGATGTCTGCATGCTGTGAGCCCGCTGCTTGTGGGTTGGCGCTGCCAGCCACTGCCAACCCAGGCTGATCACAAAGAGCCAGCTCCTAGAGTCCTCAGCAGAGCCACGGGACACACATGGATAAGGATGGGCCAAAGTTCTCTCGGTTTTCCAGGGCTGCCCAGTCCTGCCTGGTTCTCAGCAGGGAGGGCAGCAGGGCGGGGGTAAGCACTCATCCCAACTCTGAAATGGGACTGAAACCCCTCTTCTAAGATGCAGGGAAGCAACATCATAATAACACGGTGCATGAGGGTACATATTTATTCTAGAAAAAGGACAGCCCCGCCCTACTGGTGTTGGTGGGACCAAAGCACAGGTTGGGATGTGTAATCAGGGGACCTCTCATTAGCCACACTATTTGATGAGTACCTATTAGAAGCTAAGGTATCTAGATGAACACATTTTCCTCTGCATCTTTAGCTAAAGCCACATGATCCACAGAGGGATTTATCTGCTAAGCGTGAGTCAGATCTGGAGAAAATCCTGAGAAATTTCCGAGGTTTCAGTCTGATGCCAATTCACTTGCTGTGGCCTGAATGTGCCCCCACCCCCACTAAATTCATATATTGGTAGGGCAAAAGTAGGTTTACAGTTGTTCATATGGAAAAATAACAATAATTAATAATAATACAAGAATAAAACCTGTGTTTTGTGTACTCACAATCCATGTTTTGGCCCACCTTGTGTTTAAACCTATATTTAATCCCACTGTGATGGGGTTCAGAACCTTGGGGAGGTGACTAAGGTTAAGTTATGAGGGTGGGTCCTCCTGATGGGATCAATGTCTTTTAAAAGAGGAAGGCAGCAGGCGTCTGCAGACCACAATGTGGGCACCTACCTGACACCGTGTCTTCAGGCACCTTGATCTTGGACTTCCCAGCCTCCAGAACTGTGAGAAATAAATGTTTGCAGTGTAGTATTTTGTTATAGCAGCCAAGCTAAGATATCACCCAAACTCAATCCTCTGGCAAATGATCACTTTGCAGAATGACGAGTTAACTGCAGGCACCTGTCAGAAGATTGGGTTAAAAACTTCCATCCAGAGCATGTACTTCACCTGGGTTCCAGAAAAAAAAATGGTAAGAAGAACATGGTTTCTATACTACATTCTACCTAACATGGCATTGGGGAATTTGAAGTCATTATTTCATTTAAATCTCAGTAAGTTTTTCAAGATTTTATCTATGAGGCATGAGGCTCAGAGGGTAAGAAACACATTCAAGCTTGTCCAGCGGGAACTGATACAGCCAGGTTTCAAACCAGTTCTTTCTGGCTTAAAGTCCCAGTTCCATTCTCTGCAGCTGTGCCATTCATCTTGAACACTTAGAAGCATTTTAAGCCAGTTTCTAAAGTGTATTCATAGTTCCTTCTTGTGTCAGTATCTTCTTCCAGATGACTAAGGAAGGTTTGATGGTGATAAGACCAGATTAACCTATTTCAAATTGATGGCTGGATTCTGACACATTGGGAATAAAAAAGGACATAAAGAACAAAAACCACAGTTACACTAAATATAATATTTTCCCTTAGAAAACCTGAAGATTTTGCAACCAAATATTTACTATAGATCCAAAAGAAAATAAAAATGACCATTTTACTTGATTTTAAGATATAGTTTGGATAGCCCGAAATCAGGATGTATCTTAAAATCAATGTATGATTTGAACATAGCAGTCTTTTCTCTTCTTCTCTCCACCCCAAGTGAGCTTGGAGTTTGACCTTCAAGTCAGAGGCATCAAAAAGTGCAGCTAAAACAACAGTGCGTCTGAAAATCAATGGCATCTTAGAAAGAAATATGAAGTAATGAAAAGAAGTCTGCCCCTGGATGGGTGCTCAGTTGGTTAGAGCGCTGTCCCCATACATCAAGGTTGAGGTTTCAATCACATACAAGGTCAGGGCCCATGGTCAAGAGAAAACTATTTTGTTTTTATATTCCTAATACCTATTGTGTAAGAGCAATATGATTTAAATGTTTCGTTGAAAGGACAAATACCTCAATAAAATAGACATTTTTTGTAGTAGGGAACATTTCAAACATATACCAAACTACAGAGTATACTAATAAACTCCCATTACCTAGCCTCAGTATTTTCAACTCATGGTCTGTTTGTTTCTTCCCTCACACCCTCCCTGCCCCAAATAATTTGAAACCAATCCCAGATGCCAGGGCATTTCACTGGTAAATGTGTCAGTGTATACTTGTAAAAACAACTACTCTTTCTATAAACAATGACACCATTATCACACTTCCTCAAAATCAATTCTGATAATTCCCTTAATATCATACAATATCCACTTAGTATTTACATCTCCCTGATCATCCTATAGTCTCTCTCTCTACCTCTTTACTTTTGCCTCAGGATCCAAATAAAATCCATACTCTTCCCCCTGTTTGTTATGTTGTTGTTGAAGGAACAAGACCTCTTTGTCTGGTAAAGTTTCCCATAGTTTGGCTCATGGCATCCTTGCGACGTTGTTGACATGGTTAATATGACTTCTTTTTTCCCTTTAAAGTGGTGCTTGGAGCTGTAGGTTTTTCTGCAAATCTGGTTTGGATTTCCCCCCCCCCCCACTTCCAACAAAAGGTATGCCTGTTTTCTCTGTCTTTGAATTTTATTAGCTATTGATCATGAGCACTTAGGTCCTACATAACCAGCACTTTAGAAACTGCATCATTTAGGACTGCATCATTGACTAAAACAACCAAAAAATACATGAAAATAATAAATCTGAGATGCTGGATATGGTAATCTTCAGTCCACTTGATTACAAGGAAGGGTGACTCCCCTGGAGGCTTCAGTGTAGTCCTCTGTAGTGATATGAGCTATGTACCCAGGCAGCCTAACCTAGACAAACCTGTGCTTCAGTAATAAAAGGGGTGATGGGGACTGTAGGAATTGCTTGTTTATAGTTTGGAGTGAGAGCAAGAACACTTAAGTGTGCTCATAAGCATGCAGCTGTGAGTCCATCTTGTTCTCACTCAAGAGTCATCCTAGGCCCTCCTGATGTGTAGGCAGTGCCCACACATTCCATTACTTTCAGCAAGTCTCTCTCTCTCTCTCTCTCTCTCTCTCCCCACACATAATCCACTTCTGTATTGATTGTAAGGGTCTGCACATGTGCCCCAGTGAATCCATCATGTTAGGTCCCATTTATCCATTCACACTGTGCACACACATAGGGACACAGGGATCTCACAGGCCTACAGGGAAAGAGCCTAGGGTGTGAGAAGACCCCCTGGAGACCTCAACTGGGTTCGAACAGGGGCTGGGGCCAGAGTAGCAACTCTTAATGTGCCTCCTCGTGGTTTTGGCTCTGTCCACTTCTTGTCCAGTATAAACTAGTTTCATTATGCTTTACTCTGCCTGTGTCTGTGGGTGAATCGGGCATTAGAATGCCCACTATAAACAGCAAAGGCTTTCAAACACTTTGGACCCCATCTAATAAAGTTTCATCATAACCAGTACACACAAGCATGGAGATGAGCAGGTGAGCCTAGGGGCTGTGACACGAGGACACAGACACACACTCACATCTTGTCATTCAGACAGAGGCTCACACGCTATCATCCTGCTTTGTTTGCTGTATCCTAATATTTTATTTCCTAGCCTATTTTTTTGTAAAAGAAAATGCTGGTTGTGACCCACTAAATTTATTTCAAACTCCATTGGTGGGTCATAACATTTACCTTGAAAACCATACCCTGAAGTGAAGGCAGAAATTGAGGAGCATCAATCCCAGGAGCTAGATCAATTCCAAATGCAAGAATTATGACCCTTAAGAGGCTGTAGTGTCATTATGCTGGGAATTCGATCAGAAATGGAAGCATGTTTACATCTGTCACATAGTAGGACATTATGATGTAGACCACCCTTTGGTTGCAATTTGTGATTAGGTTAATCTGGGGAGGAAATATAACAGGAGAGAGAAGTCCTCGGGCCCCTGAAATCCGTTGGGAGCCCCCGTCTCCTATTGTTTTTGTGGTGGATCTGGACTTCAAAACCATAAGCATCCATCACATGGAGTCCGACTGGCAGAGCACACTGTGCACTGTGGAGCCACACAGGGAAAAATATTCCCCCCACCACCCTTGTGTGATGCCTTCTTCCACCTCTACATAAGGCCCTGCTTACGGGGTCTGTCTTTTGGGCCTTTGAACATCCCAGTTATGGCATGGGAACTGGGTGAAGAACAATAATGCTGTCACTGCAGCCAACTCAAGTCGCCTTACATTTTCCATCTCTTTCCTTATAAAGAGCTCCCAGCTCTAGGGGGTGGAAAATAAGAGGAAAGGAAATCCACTATCAATGAGTTTTCTCTTGAGTTAAGTCACTTTCTCAGATGTTGTTTTCATATAACATTTTTATGCATGCTGCTTAGATTTTAAGATATTTGGGCAAAAATAAAAATTTTCCTTCAGCTTTTATTCAACACAATCTTCTTACACACACATACACACACACACACACACATAAAAGTACCATATGACAGAGTTAATTTCCCACTTACTGGGAGCAGGGAGTTGTCTCCCCAGAATATGATCAACTTACAGGTGATAGTGCATATGTTTAATAATATTTTTGGTATCTAGAAAGGAAGAAATAATCCATGAGTCATGAAAAACCTGAAAAGATTAGTCTGATGTTTGTTTATCTTGAACTAAATTTGCAGAGAAATAAAATCACTCTGGCAGCTAAAACTGCACACTCACATTCTTTTGTATGAATTAATTATATTTAACTGCTCTGTAATGTTCTGATTAATTATTTCCTGTTCCAGTCGGTTGATTGTGCATTTTTTATATGAAACCTGCATCATGATGAGAATCTTGGACTTATTCCTCTTCTTGCTTGAGGCCCCAGTAGAACTGATCTAAGCAACTAGCTTCAAAAGAAAGCCCCACACCTTTATCAGCGCACAGGAGTGACAGTGCCACTGCATTCTGAGCCTAGGGTGTGTAATCATCAGGTATGCATATGCAGCAAGGAGCTAAAGATTTTAATGCTGCATGCTCGTGAGAAGCATTCCTCTCACCCTGCATAAACACTGAGTGCCTTGTCTCCCACCAATAGGTTCTCGGGAGTATCTGAAGTGATGAGGCTCTAGAGAGCAGAGTAGACATTGTCAGGTAGGAGAAACTGCTGCTGTAACAAATAACAATAAGTTTAGTGGTTTTAAACAACACGAATTTATTACCTTCTAGTTTTATATGCCACAAGTTCCAAAATCAGGATGTCAGCAGGGCTGTGTTTCTTCTAAGGGCTCTAGGACAGTGGTTCCCAACCTTTTTTGGCCATGCCCCACCTAAGCATCTCTAAAATCCTGATGGCTCCCCTGTGACATATAATTCTTATCTTTTAAAAAGGGAACTCCTATTCACGTGGAGGAAGCCTAAAAGACTATTAACTTGGTCTAAACAAGCTTCCAAAGAACATGACATCCATGAAAGAGAAAAATAAAAGAACGAAAAGACAGTTTAAGTACTGAGGAAGAAATCACTAAGAAGTTGTTAAAAAAATTAATAATAGTATGAAGTGATATGAAAAATAGCAAATGAAGTTTCAAAACAGAGAACTGAAATGCATACATACTGTATGTCACAATATGTATTTATATACTATACATGAGGCCCCTAAAACCATAAGAAATGCAAAAAAAAAAATTGACTGGTAACACCTCATTCTCAAACTGCCCCCCTTAAAAACCAAAATGCCCCCTGTGGAGCATGTGCCTCATGTTGAGAACCACTATTCTAGAGGCTGCCCATTCCTTAGAGTGTGTCTCCTTCTGTCAACTGTAAAGTCAACAGAGTAACATCTTTAAATCTCTCTCTCTCTCTCTCTCTCTCTCTCTCTCTCTCTCTCTCTCTCTCTCTCTCTCTCTCTCCCTCTCTCTCTCTCCTGTCATTGCATCTCTTGCTCTCACTGTCCTGTCTCCCTATTATCCTGATAAGGCCCCTTAGGATACATTGGATCAGATAATCCACAACAATCTCCCCATTTCAAAGTCCTTAACCGGGTAAATCTACGTAAGACTCATATCCAAGGTTCCGGGGGAGGCTTTATTCTGCCTCCCATGCTAACTACCTAGACTGAGAAGGAGTCAGTGTAGGGCAGGTCTCGAGGCAGGGTGGCATTAGCCAGGCCTCACAGGCACCAGGGAGAGGGTGGAGCAGAAGTCAGTAGTGGGAGTTCATAATTTAGTCAGAAGACTTAAATTATGCCCCACAGCTATCCTGATTTTTACCTGGTTGAAAGGTGATTAGCATTCAGCTAGCCCTAAAACCATAGATGTGCCTGTGACTACACTGACCCAAGATACCAAATTAGCTTGTAAATATGGACAGAGCACAGAAGAAGGGTGACACCAAGAACTTGAACAGTGGGAGACCCTTCGAGTCCAATGAACAAAATCAACACATACTGTCGGGAGCCAGAAAAAGAATTAGTGACTACATCTTAAAAGACACCTCCATCTTAGACACTGAGTTTCTGACTTACCAGAACTCATGTGACAAGCTGCGGTGTGGCAGTTAACTAGAAACAATCTAAATGCCTAGCAGCATATCTGGCCATTGAGCAAGGCACACCTGTTGTGATAACTCGCCCCGCCCCAGAGAATCTGTGCTATATCCTCCCCTGCAGACACGTCCTGCTGATACACAACCCTCCCCGCCCTGGAAGGTCTCCTCGCAACTTCCCCCTACAACTTGTGTACATATATTGCAGCTGCAACAAATAAAATTTGAGGCTTGATCAGAACCCTGTCTTGCCTCCATTTCTCCGTGACTCCTGTCCTCCCTCATTCCCTTCCAGGTGTCTCCTCGCTCCCATGTTGCTGTCCCGCTGGCCGGGGCAACATACAATTGATTTTATGAAGTTGTGCAACAAATGGGTTAATCCCAAATTACAGTTAGCATTCACCTGTTTAAAGAAAGAGAATGAGAGTCAGGAACATTAATAAGCTTTGGAGCAGAGAGGTCTAAAGAGATCAGAGAGGACTGACCCCCACCTTGCCTCTGTCCCCTGACAAACCCACTGAGCCTGTCCCCTACAAGATAGACACATAGAGCCCAAAGTCCTTGAGTCCTCAGGTTGTGTAACTGACTGCTCTTCCCTCTGATTCCAGGCTCATCATGAACCCTGGGATAATTGGCTTCCTAGGGAGCCCCCCACGCAAGGAGAGGATGGGCTGTCAATCTTGACAGATCGACTCTGTTTCTCATAGAAAATTAACAAACTGGCATGCTGGCTTGCATACATTAATGCTTTGGGAGCTTAGTTAGCATGAGTCAGCACCTCAAGGCTGTCAATCTCTGGTCTGTGTGACAGATACACACTCTAATTTCTCATGAACTTAGCAAACAGCTATGCTGGTTTATATTTATTAATGCCTCTTGGGTTTCGGTAGCATGAGTCAGTATCTAAACTCTGATCATCCCAGGGGTCCCTCCCACCACCTGACTCCCACTCTCCCCACATTTCCCAGCAAGCCTTTGGGTCCTTTCCTCCCACATCTCCAGAGTGCAATCTGAAAGGCGCCCCTGAGTTGTGCAGCCCCACACCCTGCAGCCCTGCCCTGGGTTATTCCCAAGTAAGCCCTGAAAGTGTCTGTCAGGGCTTCACTTCAAGCTGCTTTTAAAAAAATAAAATAAAATAAAATAAAATATAAAAAAAAAACCTCTCGTAGCCCCTCAGACAGCCCTGTTTTATATCTTAAAAATCTTGTCCTTTTTTATACTCCTCTCCGTGATTAGTCATCTATCTTCCCCACCGCGAAGTGGGTCAGGTTTGTTTTACTTGTGGTAGATGCCCAGGGCCCAGCACCATGCCTGGCACAAAGTAGATGCTCAGTGAATAAATGGATGCTGTCCTGATCACCCTCATGACTCTTGTTCAGCCACTATAGAATGGAAAACGGATGCTAACACACCAAAAATGCAGGAGTAGATATCGGAAATTAAGGAAAAGGTCACATTCAAGATAAGACAGAGAAGGCCTTTGTGGAGTTAACAGGAGCTGTCACCCCAAGAGCAATGGAGAGACAGCCCATTAGGGCAATCTGACAGGACAAGGCAGCAGCAGTGACAGGGCAGCAATGAGGCATCTCTAACAAACAGCCGGACATTTCTATTTGAACGTCCTGACATTACTACAACTCAATGTCCCAAAGCAGGCTCATGGTCTTTTTAATCTTGACTCCCAAGGGTTTCTACAGGTATTTCTAAGGATCTTCACTTTGGAGTCATTTAAGGTTCCTCACTCTTCAAAGTACGCACTAATTAATGAACCATCAATTCAGATGGGTCCCTAATATTATTTCTGCCTTCATTCCAAGTCTTATCATGTCACAAACTTGGGCAACTTCAACAGTGTCTTGAGTTGACTTTCAGGGTCTCTCATCTTTCTGTGTCTATACTGTATCTCCAATACTTTTCTTAAAAAACACATACCACTTTTGTAACCACAGCTTCTTCCTTTTCTGAAGCTCCTTCAATGGCTCTGTGATTCCACACTGTTAGCAGACTGGCCTCTGAGGGCCTGCACATCTGCCCATTTTACCTCATCTCCTGCTATTTCATACCCAAACTTTGGTCCTCTTCCTAATGTTCCTGAGCCATTTCTCTCCCTCTTCCTCCTCTAGGGCTGGCAAATCCCATCCCCTTCTCCTCTCCTTTGGATGCTCATGTCTCTCCTGCCCTCATACTTTTGTTCAGGCTGGACTGTTCCTCCTTTATCCCTCATTTAAGCCTCATCTGTCCTTCACACACAAAGTTAAGTCCCAAGGCCTTCTTAAAACTTTCCTGGATAATTTCTACCCACATATGTAGATTCACAGAGCAGACTGAATGTTGAAAAGACTTAGACCTCATGCAGTTCCTCTTCACAGCTCAGGAAATTGAGAGCCTATCCTTACTTCCTTTCTGAAGCCTTCACCTCCCTTTACCATTCATCACCACACTTAATCATTGGCTGCCTGGCTCTTATTGCTCCCATGTTTCCTATTTAGAAGGTAGGATCCAGGAGGACAAGGGAATCTATTAGGCTTCTTCTATAGAAACCTCAACATCTCACTCAGTGAGGAGTTTAAAAGGCTGTCGACAACTACTTGCATTGAAAGAAACTAGAGAAAGTGGATCATGGTAAGTATAAGAAAATGAAAGTTAAGAAAAAAATGATTTAGCTCTGGATGCTTCCAATCATCCTGTCATAAGCCAGGTGACAAGGTGGCCTAATTCTCAGTGACCTATCCCAATTTTCTACAATCAGTCTAACGGGGCTCTCCATAGAACTGATCCCCCAGTGTCTTGAATAGCTGACAGCTGGAGGCTATTTGCTGAACCTACTCCTCATAGTTGGGAATTACAGTGGGTGGAACAATGACCTCCCAAAAGGCATGTCTACCTCCTAAACCCTATAACCTATTATTATGACCTTATTTGGAAAAAGGGTTTTTGCAGATATAATTGAGGATCTTGAGGTGAGATTATTGTTAATCTCAATATTAACAATAATCTCACCTCAAGGACTACCCAGTTAAGACCTAAATCCAATGATAAGTGTCCAAATAAGGAAAAGAGCAGAAGGGACAGAGAAGAAGAGAAGGTCATGTGAAAATAGAAATAGAGATTGGAGTTATGCAGCAATAAGCCAGAATACACCTGGGGACATCAGAAGGTGGAGAGGAGAGGGGGATCTCACCCTAGAGCCTTTGGAGAGAGTATGGCTCTGCTGACACCCTGACTTAAGATTTCTAGTCTCCAGAACTATGAGAAATAACTTTATATTGTCTTAAGCTAAGCCATCTGGTTCCTGGGAATTTGTTTCAGCAGCCTTATGACACTATAATAGATAGCAAGTTTTACCTTGAAGGAGACTGGGGACATGCATCTGTCTCTTCCACACTATACTCAAAAACATTAGTGGAACAGTCAAGCACGAACAGGTCATCATGACTTAATATGTTCATGCTAGGATAATGCTCCAGGGTGCAGTGTGCACAGAAGAGAAGCATGTGCCTACTCAGTGTTGGAACAAGGGTAGGGTAAGGGGAAGTAGCAGAGATAAAGTGAAGAAAAATACTCAAGGAAGGAGGAGACCCTGAAGTGAATCTTGAAGAATGAGAAGTTAGTTGGGTTAGGAAGTTGGTGGAGATGTCACAGCACAGCTGTTACTGTTGACAGAACCAAGGGTGCAGGAGGAGTTCAGAAGACCAGCAGTCTAGGTGGAGGTAAGGAGGACTTTGTAGACCATATTAAGAATTATTCACTTTTCTTTTAGAGGTGATTGTCAACTGGAGCAACACCTAAACATGTGTATTTCTTGGCTGTCACAATGACTGGGGGTTTCTGCCATCATTCAGTAGCCTCTGTCTAGGGATATTCAATATCCTGCAGTGTGAATGCATGGTTCAGCACAAGGGAAAGTTTTTTTGTCCCTCCCAAACTTTCAAAGAGCCCTATCTCCTTGAGAAAAACTGCTAGTTATAAGTGGAACCCACAGAAGGAGTTTAATCAGAGAAGTGACAAGATGGAAATTGCAGATTGTTATATTGCAAGGGAGTGTAATATGCAAAAAGACAGGAGTAAAGCTTGAGGGAAGAAATTAAAAGACCACAGTCCAAAGCCAATGAAGGTGTGATGAAAACTTAAGCTAGCAGGTGAAGGAAAGATGTCAAGAAGGGAGGGAGTGGGGGAGGGGATTGGGAAGCAAATTCAAGAGACATTTAAGTTAAAAAAATGCAGGAGTTTGTGTTTGATTAAGAGACTGAATCTCAGGTTTCTAGTTTAGAAGTGTCATTAATAGATGTTCATAATAAAAAGAGAGTTACTGGAATAAGTGAATTTGGGACTTACTGATCCTGAGTTGCCTATGAGGTACTAAGCAGAAATACCCATTGAAACCTAACAGTCAAAGGATGCAATCTCTAAGGAGAATATTTTCAAACAGACTAGCATAAGGTGATTTCCCTAAGTGAACAATTAGAAGCCTAATCTCACTCTAAGTGATTGTGTGCTCATAATTTAGTGTCATTTCACAAGAACTTGGTTCCTTTAAGTGAAGGATGCAAGATAGTCTTGACCTTCAAATGAAGGGCTTTGTTTGCACTCAAATTGGTTTACAAAGGAAAGTAACAGCTCAGGTGTTCAGAGTTCATTCTTCCTGTATAACAGGGAATTAGATTGTTCTTATGAAACAAATAGCTGGAAAAAGAAACAAAGCATTAGGGTGCTTTAGACAACTAATATGAGTAAATGTTGACTCTTGGCCTTTGAAGAGGAATGTGGTATTTTATTTTCAAAAACATTTTTTCTTTGTTATGTTACCAAGAGCACTTGAAACACTTCAGTTGGCTTATGTTTGATTGTAAAAATAACTTCACTATTCTGCTTTAGTTTTAGAGGGATTACATTTCCAGTACTGTTGATTTTCTTTAGCTACTTCTACTCCATGAGAGCTCCCAAAAAATAATTCTCACTTTTTAATTTGGCAGCTTTATGAAGAAGCCACAAAGGTGGGTACAAAATCTGTCTGATTCACCTATGAATCACCAATAGCCAGAACACTAAATATTTGATTAAAAAATAACTTTCATCCAGTGAAGGAGATGGGTAACTAATAGCTAACTCAACCATAATTCCTGAACTGCTTTTTGATGAAGTTGTCCAGAAGGAAGAATAGGGACTATGAGAAAGGATATCCTGTAGTTCTGATCTATTCTGGGAAGAGGAAGAGTCATTGGAGCTGAGATCTGAAGGCTAAGATGAGTAGTTGTGAAGATAGGAAGCAGGAGGAACAGAGGCAGTGGATGGTTTAGTGCTATCATGGATGACAATGATGAGTGATGTAAATAGGAAAGACAGAAAATTAGGCTCTGCCAACCTCAATTTCCTGAGTTGTAAAGAGGGCTGCATTTTGAGGACTAAGTCCTTTCAACACTTGATTTTGCTCTGTGAGTCTTCATATGTGGGTTGAAATAATCAAGGAAAGTTGCATGAATGCTATGGTACTTAGGCTCAGCTGTGAAGGTAGTTAGGTTTAAACAGCGGGGAGGGAAAGGAGAACACACTAGGTGGTGAGAAAATTATAAGCAAAACCACAGGAGCAGAAGGCAGCATGGGCCTTCTGGACAGAGAGGATAGGACTTGTCTGTTCAAGAAGAAATAGAAATTTAAGAATCAAGAAAGAAAGATTTGTGGTAGAAAATATAAGGCCAGATCATTTATTGAGCCAAGAATAGATGATCTGGTATAATCTGATTAAGCTCTCTGAGTTCTTATTGTTGTAATATTATACATCAGAATGTTGAGGCACAGAAAAGTAAGAGAGAAAAAAATTCCAAACACATGTGACAATCAAGTGGTATGGCCAGGAATGTAACATTCCCGGGAGGCCATGTGCATGGGTTACAGATAACTAGTGAGGTGCATTTCTAATACAATCCTACCAGATGCTCAAAGCATGACTTGGGTTTGTATTACCTTTCTTCGCAATAAATTTATAGCCTTATGAGTGCAGGAATAAAGATTCTATCAAGTTTCTTATACTTCTTTATAGTTCTAGAGGCTAGACAAGGACTCAAACTTATATTTTTATTGAAGAGGGGTCTATTATTGCACACGTGGGCTTGCCCTACCCAGGACCTCTTTTGTTTACTTGCTCTCGCCAGTCTGGCCAGGAATGGACACCTAAGTGACCATCAGCCTATGACTTTGACTTTAATCATTGCTAAGACTAGAGACCCAGTGCACAAATTCATGCATGGGTGGGATCCCTCGGCCTGGTCAGTGATTGGGGCTGATTTGGGCCATCTCACTCATTCCTGATTGGGGCTGAAAGGGGCCAGCTGGGCCAGGGGGAGGAACTCTAGGAAGTTGGCCAGGGGGAGGGACTGTAGGAGGTTGGCTGGCCAAGGGAGGTTGGCTATGGGAGCACACTATCAGGGGGCAGCTCCTGCATTGAGTGTCTGCCCCCTGGTGATCAGTGCACATCATAGCGATCAGTCATTCAGTCTTAATGGTTGCTTAGGCTTTTATACACACACACACACACACACACACACACACACACACACACACACAGAGGCCTGGTGCATGAAATTCGTGCATGGTTGGGGGGTTCCCTCAGCCCAGCTAGCACCCTCTCCAATCCTTCACCCCTTGGGAGATGTCCAACTGCTGGTTTAGACCTGATCCCTAAACCATCAATTGGACATCCCTCTCCCAATCCTGAACTGCTGGCTCCTAATCACTCACCTGCCTGCCTACCTGATCACCCCTCACTGTCTCTGCATGCTGGCCTGATCACCCCTAACTTCCCCCTCCCTGCCAGCCTGGTCACACCTTACTGACCTGCCTGCTGGCCTAGTCGCCCCCAACTACCCCACCCCCCCTACAACCACCACAACCATCCTGATTGTCCCATGCAGCCTGCTTGTTCAGTTGTTTGGTCATCTCTCATTAACCCCCCTGCTGGCCTGGTCATAGGCAGCCATCTTGTGAGGGTGTGAGGGTTAATTTGCATATTAACTCTTTATTACATAAAGATATATAGATGTGTCCTTGAGTATGATTTTTTTAAATATGTTTTTATTGATTTTGGAGAGAGAGGAAGAGAGAGGGACAGAGAGATGAAACATCCATTGATGAGAGAGATACATCAATTAGCTGCCTCCTGAATGCACCCCCTGGGGATGGAGCCCACAACCATGTAGATGTGCCCTGACCAGAAATCAAACTAGTGACCTCATGATTCATGGGTCAATACTCAACCACTGAGCCACACCTGCTGGACCGGCATGTTTTTGTTGTTGTTGTTTTTCTTTTCTTTTCTTTTCTTTTCTTTTCTTTTCTTTTCTTTTCTTTTCTTTCCTTTTCTTTTTGAACATATTTTATTGATTTTTTTTTACAGAGAGGAAAGGAGAGGAATAGAGAGCTAGAAACATCGATGAGAGAGAAACATCGACCAGCTGCCTCCTGCACACCCCCTACTGGGGATGCATTCACAACCAATGTACGTGCCCTTGACCGGAATCGAACCTGAGACCCTTCAGTCCATAGACTGATGCTCTATCCACTGAGCCAAACCTGTTTCAGCTATTGTTTCTTTTTATTTCTTTTTCATCTATGAGCCTTGTTCCTCGTTTATGAAGTTAATCAAACAGTAGTATAATACCAACTACAAAGCCAATAGGATTAAATACAACAATTCATTACCTGTCACTATAATTGCATAAAGCATTTTAATCACTAATATAGTGTCTGACACTTTGAACCACTCAATCCAATAAGCACTTAATAAATTTTCTTTGCATTGAATTGAATGCTAAGTCCCAATGCATCCTATCCTCACATCCTATCATCCTATTATGACCTCTCTCTAATCCCACTCTATCCCCTGCTAGAATACTATCTCAAATCAAGAAAAAAAACAAACAAACAAACAAACAAAAAAAAAAAAAAAACAGAAGTCATCCAAATTCTCCATTATTAGACCCTCTAAAATATTTTCAATTGCAAACAGAAGATGTTTTTGATGGAATACTCTTATAATTTCTGGACTCTTCTTAAAATATTAATCTACCATACTTAGTAAAAGAGGCCCAGTTTGCAAAGCAGGTGAAAGATATTCTGAAGTTCTTTGCTGAGCAGAAGAATGTCAGTTCGTGAGGGTTTATTCTGTGCAATTCATGAGATCCCAGGGTTGTGATGCTGGCATTTAAATGTTAGCAAGAATAACACTGAAAGTAAAGTTGACATATGTAATAATGAGTGGGTCCTAGTGCTGTCTTTTTATTCTTTCAGAAAGATCATAGCATATTAATGGAGCTGTTCCTAATTTTTCCTCAGCAGCCACCACATCAGTCTGAACACAGCATCCTCAGTTCTCTAGATGATCTGTTTGATTATGATGGAATTTATTCTAATAGGGCTTGCCTGTTCTTCTTTTCTCCCTTTCTCCCTCTCTTCCTTTCTTTCTTCCTTCCTTCCTCCCTCTCTCCCTCCCTCCTGCCCTTCCTCCTAATATCCCTTCCTTTTTTCTTTCTCCCATTTTTTCAAAGTTAATTCCCTCAGAGATATTTAAGGCCATCGACCAAGGGCTAGGCAATAAATCATATTGATCTGATAACCTCATAAGTCTTACAGACAAGCAAAGAATATGAACACTAAATGCTAGAAAATTAGAAGTTACCATGAGTGTGAGAAGATATTAGACACAACCTACTTGGATGGGGAAGAGAAAGCCTCCAGCAAGAAGTAATTTTCCTCTGAGAGCTGAAAGCTGACCAGTTTAGCTAGGAGACACTGGTTGGGAAGAGAATGATGGGGCAATGGGAGAGGGACCTGAGTTCTGCTCTAGAGAGACAAGTCCCCATGGCATAACCCCACAGTTTCTCCGGGAACTACCAGTGTCCTTCATGTCTACTGTCTCTGGTACTAGCAATGACTGCTTTCAGGTGAAATCAGCTGCCACCTGCTGTAGTGATCTGAGGGGATGCTGCACCTTAATCTGGGTTTGGGAATACTCACTGATCACTTTCAGTTTGCACATGTGGAAGTCTAGTCTCCGAGAAGCAGAGCAGCTTGCCCCAGACTCAATGCTTCAAGAGGCAGAGCAGGGATTGAAAGCCAGTATTTGTGTCTGTAAATCATGTGCTCCTCTCACTGTATTAAGGTAACTCTCAGGGGTATTCTTGGGTAAATATTCCTACCTGAAAATACCATCTCCACACAGAAGCCTGGAATTCATCTATCAGAGAAAGTTTAATATCTACGAAGAGACTGTGGTCCTTTCCGCATGGCCTTGTTTTAAAAATAAATACCAAGCAAGCCTTGGAATGTTGAAAATGATCACAATAAAGAAAAGTGGATTACAAGCTTCTTAAAGTGGCTCTTACTATTTCAATCATCACTACTTCCATATCTTTAGTTCTTCTATACCTTAAACAAATATAAAATTTTCTTTAAAAAATTAAGAAAGCGAATACCTCTTGAGAGAGGTAACCTATTAAGCCAGTAACACTTAAAAATGTGTATGTTTATTAGGAAATTTATATCCTAACAAGAGAAATGAGGGCAACACATAAATTATGAGTTCCCACAAAAATTTAAGATAGAGAGACAGAGATTACAGTGTTATATGTAAATATTATGTTCTTCAGAATTTTCCCTTTCACCAGCTCTTCTAAATTATTATAAAACTAGAGACTAGTGCACAAAATTTGTGCATTGAAAGGGGGGAGGGTATCGCTCAGCCCAGCCTGCATCTTTTCCATTCTAGGACCCCAACGAGATCGGGTCTAAACAGGCAGTCAGACATCCCTTTCACAATCCAGGACTGCTGGCTCCCAACTGTTCACCTGCCTGCCTTCCTGATTGCCATTAACCATTTCTGCCTGCCAGCCTGATCACCCACTAACCACTCTGCTGCAAGCCTGATTGATGTCTAACTGCTCCCCTACCAGCCTATTTGCCCCCAAGTTCCCTCCTCTGCCACCTGGTCTCCCTTAACTGTCCTCCCTGCAGCCTTGATCATCCTCACCTACCCTCCCTTACAGGCCTGGTCACTCCCAAATGCCCTCCCCTGTTAGCCATCTTGTGGTGATCTTGTGTCCACATGGGGACAGAATTTTTCCACATGGAGGCAACCATCTTGTGTGTTGGAGTGATGGTCAATCTGCATATTACTCTTTTATTAGATAGGATAGAGGCCTGGTGCATGGGTGGGGGCCAGCTGGTTTGCCCTGAAGGGTGTTCAGGATCAGGGTGGAGATTCTCTTGGGGCAAGGGCCTGTGGTGGTTTGCAGGCCAGCTACATCCCCTGGCAACCCAAGCAGAGGCCCTGGTATCAAGGATTTATTTATCTTCTACAATTGAACCTTTGTAGCCTGGAGCAGAGGCAAGCCTTCTGCTCGCTCTGTGGCAGCAGCCATTTCTGTTGGGATTTATGTATCTTCTATAATTGAAACTTTGTAGCTTTAAGCTGAGGCCTGGACCTACCAGGGTGTGCAGAAAGCTTGGCTTCCTCCATTGCGGGGAAACCCAAGCCTCCCTCCTGCTTTCTCCATAGCCACAGCCATTTTGGTTGGGTTAAGGTGCATACTCGCATCTGATTGGCTGGTGGGTGTGGCTGGTGGGTGTGGCAGAGTAATGGTTAATTTGAAAATTACTCTTTTATTAGATAGGATATTTTGCTTTTCCCAAGTTTAGCTCACATCTTCACTGACATTTGCTCAAAGTATTCTCTCTGGGTAAAATATCTTCTTACCCCTTGATATTAATCTCATCTTCTCCAATAAACCTTTGCAGATCTTCTTGGTTAAAAACCATATGCGCCCCTCTCCCTTCCTATATAATAATAACATCTCTATTATTAAGCCCTCATTGCACTAGTACTTGTTTGAAGGTTAATTAGGCATTCATTTGTTTCCTCTTTTAAATTGTGAGTTCTAAAGAATCATAGTTAATTTGTTCATAGGAGGGGCTTAATACATTATTAAAAACTTGAAATAAAAATGTGTTCTTCCTAGCTTCATTAATATTTAATAGGGATTTCTTCATAAATGGCCATAATGAAGAGTTTTCCAGCTTGAATCACTTGCCAGATTGCTTTGGCCTTGATGAATTCTGATAGAAAAAAAGAGTGACCCAAATACTCTTTCCATAATTGTAAGAGACAGAGCTGTTCATAGGTAAACATTTCTAATTCTGTACTATGTTCTGAACCAATTAGAAGCAATTGGATTTATGAATTTTTAATTTTCCTGATTGATTTTCTATTTAGTTTCTCCTGAATAAGTACTTTAAAATCTTCCCATACATTCACACTTTTCCTTGATTTCCAGCCCTAGAGAACCAAGCTCTCAGCAATTATACAAGCCCTTCACACTTTTTTTTTTTTTCATTCAACTTCTTTTAAAGTAGTTTATTGAAATCCTCTCCAGATAAAAACCTTAAGATCATTAAGCAGATCACTGTTCAGAATCACATTAATTCTATTTTTCTCCTTAAAGGAGATGACTGGTGGACAGTTTAGCATCGCAATGAGATATGGTATTTATCTATAATGCCCCCACCATGATGAATAACTAATTTATCTAAAATCCTATTATTAGGAACATTTCAATCACGGCAGAATGAGGTTCCTGATTTGGGTCCTGGTTAATTTAGAAATAGCTTTTTTCCCCTGGAGACATTGAGAGCTGCTAATGCCAGCTGGTGATGGGTCTGAATTTAAACACTGCAAAGTTAGAAATGTGAGTGAGAGCTTATTCATTCCTGGTTTAAAATTGCATGTGAGGCCCACCTTCATTTCTGCCAGAAATTTCAGCACCCACCTCAAGTATCCTCTCCGTGGCTGTACAGTGCCCTGATGGCTTCGATGTATACCAGGCAGTGGACTGTCAGCACTAAATGCTATTGAACTATGAAATGCTCAAACTCTAGGAATTCCCTCCTTGACCACAACTTCTGGCCTGGCTCTAGCTCTGAGAAGCTATGTTCCTAAGCCTTATCACAGCACCCATCATTTCTTTTTCACACCTAGAAGAGCTGTAGGGTCTTAGTGCTCAGAGAGCACCCCACTTAGGAGACTTTCCTTTCCTTGAGAGAAATTATACATGATAGCCCCTCAAAAAAGAGCCAGCAAGGCCAGAACTTCTGTGACTGAAGCATGTGTGTAGACCCAATCCACTCATCATATCTTATTCTTTGGTTTTTAAGATCAAAGAATGAAGGCCTGAACACATGGGATTTTTAAGAAATTTGGTTCATAGCTATAGACTTTTGTTTCTACCAGAAATACAAAGGCTAAGCTCCAGAAAAATCCCCTTTCACAGTCACCTCTTGCCTAATATTCTTGGAAGGCTGGAGAGTTTCTCTCATATAAATGACAAAGTTTCTCTCATAAATGAAATCATTTAGCTCCCCACGTGAGTCCATGGTGCTGTCTCCACTTGTTTCTCCTCTCTCCTGCCCTTGTTGCCCTCTTGGGGTCCACGCAGGGCTCCTAAATCCCATAGGCTTTTCTGTTGCCTTTGCTGAGCTCATCTGCCAACCCCTGCAGGCACTACTCAGCTTTGGTAAGAAACCCTGCTAGGGCAGTGGAGATGGGGGCACCCTGAGGTTAACCTCCTCCTTTAGGTATAACATCCTGTTAAAATGGCACCAGGTTAATCTCTTAAAGAAACATTTATGAAAATAGCTTTTTGTATTTGTTCACAGCCTTCTCTCTCCTACAACCTGAGTATCAAGTCATTAGAACGCTGGGATGAGGACCCACTTGTGTTACTGAGGACTAGGGCATTAATATTGAGTCTGGCTTATCAGCTAGATCCTGTTTGCAGGCTCTTCAACTTCTCAGGCAAATCCTATCTTCAGACAGTTCACTGGATGCACATGCCTGCAGGGGTGGATGCTGCATAGACATAAACTGGGCCAACTCCCCTTGTCCCATCTGCCCCCAACACACAGTAGAAAAAAATATATATGTAATTTAATTTAAATCTGATTGATTGATCTTTACCAAAATGAAAGATCAGGCTATTTTGACTGAAGACATGTTTCTCAAAATAAAAATTATACTTATCATAGCTGTGCATCAAGGATAATTGATACCTGAGCATCTTATTTAGAATTTTGATCAAGCAAACCAATCATTGTGCAAGATCTGAAGAGAGCACACAATATAACTATTTACTAAGAAATGTGGAAAATATGAACACATACACACACAATTTCCTAAGCAAGAGAGTAAAAGGAGAGACCATTCCCATTTCCATCCTCCTCCTGCCCCCCAGGATTAGTTTAAAACTTTACAAACCAGTTTGGCTCAGTGGATAGAGCGTCAGCCTAAGGACTGAAAGATCCCAGATTCAATTCTGGTCGAGGGCATGTACCTTGGTTGCGGGCACATCACCAGGAGGGGGTGTGCAAGAGGCAGCCGGTAGATGTTTCTCTCTCATCGATGTTTCTGGCTCTCTGTCCCTCTCTCTTCCTCTCTGTAAAAAATCAATAAAATATATTAAATAAATAAATAAATAAAACTTTGCTACTAATGAAGCAGGATAGTAAGAAGCTAGGGAGATTCCTTGACAAGTGAAATAGGAGAAACTGAGACAAAATAATCAAACAAAGCCAAAACAATTTGAGCAATTTACAGCCAGCCAATGAATTACAAGGCTTCATCTTCCATACCTGAGGATACTTAGGAGCAAATGGTTTACACATTCCAGACCATCTCAAGGCAAACCAACCTCAATCCCAGTCCCTCTTGACATTTTTTAAAAATGAAACTAATCAGAGAATAACCCTGACCTCTCTATAAGCACAGTTTCATGAAGCAACATATTAAGGAACACCTGGAAAGCTAATGAATATTCTGTTAAGACCTTCCCCTGAGGCCACTCCTAGTATTCTCCCCAGCTACAGAAAGAAAAAGTCTCAAGACTAAGGACCCACAGTACACTCTGGCTAGGGCATGCCCACACCCTGTATCTCTGCTCTTTTTTTCTCTCTCTCTTGAACTCAAAGGATCCCTGCAAAATTTGGAACCAGGAGAGCAATGGTAGCAGTACTTTGTCCCAGCTCACCCCCTAAATCTATGTCCAAGGCTCCCTTTTTCTCTGAATTTTCAATGAATTAACAGCAGCTCTGAATAGGCTCTGTCATCGTGACTTGTAGTTCTCAGTAAGTACATGCAGCCTAGTGTGGTTCACTTCTTTTCCACAAAATTACTAGAGACCCAAAATAGGCCTGCCTAGGCTCTTTCCTTGTTTCTTCTATCTAAAGCTCTTCCTTTGTATCACTGTTCCCAACTTTAATAAATGTATTCTTAAAATTACCTGGACTTATGTTGTGAAATCTTTCCTACACAATGTCAAAAACCCACCCACTACCAGCCTGTGACAGACTTGATCCAGGCCTAATCCCCATTCGGTAACACTAATAAGAAATACACACACACACACACACACACACACACACACACACACACACACACACGCTAGTGGCCCAGCACACAAATCCCTGCACTGCAAGTAGTTTGCTGCCACTTGCCTTGGCTGGCTGCCCCACCCACTGCCACTATAGCTCTCTGCTCCATGTAGCTCACTGCCTGCCCTCTTGGTGATGAGTCATTAAGTGTCACAGCATAAGGATCATTTGCATATTACCTCTTTATTATATAAGATTAGTCTCCACCCCCAGTTTCTCTCAAGAGTTCCTGAAACCCTTTTAAATTCCTAAGTTATATAAGAGCACTAGGGGCAACTCTGGCTGGGCTCCTGGATGGGGCTTGGGAACCAGAAAGACCAAGCCATGATTAGAAGCTTGGCACTTTCATCCTTACCCTCCATTCTCAGAATAAGGAGAGGGGCTGAATGAAGTTAATAACTGATCATGCCCTGGCCAGTTTGGCTCAGTGGATAAAGCATCAGCCTGTGGACTTAAGGGCCCCAGGTTCGATTCCAGTCAAGGGCACATGCTTGGGCTTGTGGGCTCAATTCCCAGTGTGGGGACATGCAGGAGGCAGCCAATCAATGATTCTCTCTCATCATTGATGTCTCTCTCTCTCTCTCTCTCTCTCCCCTTCCTCTCTGAAATCAATAAAAATATATATATATATTTTTTAAATAACTGATCATGTCCATATATTCCCAAAAGTATGGGGTTTGGAGAGCTTCCAGGTGGGTGAGCATATCCAAGTATCAGAAGGTGGCACATACCAACTCCAATGGGACACGAACTTCTGCACTGGAGACCATCTCCCAACTTGCTTCATCTGGCTATTCATCTGTATCCTTTCTCATATTCTTTACTAACCTGGTAAACATATTTCCCTGAGTTCTGTGAGCCGCTCTAAAAAAAGTACTGAACCCAAGGGGAAGGAGAGCATAGGAACCTCTGATTTGTAACCAAGTCAGACAGAAGTTGTGGTAACCTGGGGACCTGTTATGGGCATCTGAAGTGTGGAGGAGACAAACTCATCGGACTGCATCCTTACCCTGTGGGATCGGATGCTTTCTCCGGGTAGACAGTGTTAGAACTGAGTTAAATTGTAGGGCACCCAGCTGGCATTGCAGAGAATTGCCTGGTGGGGGGAAACCCACACATCAGATGTCAGAGTGTTGTGAGTGTGGTAGTGTTAGAGTAATGAAAAACACAGGACTGGAGGTCTCTCCAACATGCTGCTCAAAGTGTGGTCCACAGACCAGCCACATCAGCATCACATGAGATCATGTGAGAAATACAGAATCTCAGAGCCCATCCAGAGCTGCTGAGCAGGAATCTGATTTTGAGCCCTGCAGTGGAGGATCACACACTCACTGTGGAGCTATGAAGCACTGCTCTAGACTCTATCAACCTCTTACATGTACAGATAATGTGCCTCAGATTCTTGAAGAATTCACATGTAGGAGGGAGAAGTCTTAGAGAACTTGGAGAAGAATAGGAAAAAAAGTGATTAAGAGGAATTCTGGGAATGTTAGAGGGAAACATACTCCATACTTCTCAGTTTGCCAAAGATTAGCTCTGGGCACCAGATTTTATGGTTGAAGCCAAGAGAAATCACTTCCAACTGTATAATTTTAAAGAGGAATTGTGTGTTTTCTCCAACCCCAGCATCAGGGAGGCTGGCCCAGCTGACCAGGACCCTGGCTTACTGATTACAGCCTGGAAGTCCTATTGAAGAAATTGGTAACTGACTGACATATTCTCTGGGACTAGACATATTCACTGTTGCTTTTTCTTTGAATAGAATCGGTGAATTCAGTGAATGCACTGCCTCAAGATTTATTTCCAGCCACTGACAACAATGTTCCAGACACGTAGGTGGGGGAAGAAAAGCCTAACTCAAGCAGGTAACGATGATACATCCCGTTCTTTTAGCTGAGGCAGTTAGCTGCAGAATAGAAGTAGGCAGTAGCTGGCTTTGCAAAATAATGCTATCTCATTTGCAGAAGATGGGTGAAGGTCAGCAACTAGAATGTCTGAAAGTGAATCATACATCTGGGCTCTTCCATTCCCAAGCGGGCTGTCCTTACAATGAATTTCTCACTGGGAGAGCGGCAGACAATGGCGCTGCTGGAGTGGGGGTGAAACTTGCCCACATGTGTCTTTGCTGTGCCTTTTCCAGCTCACACTTTGTCCAGGGCTGAGATCAGTAGAACGAGCACTGCTGCACACCCACTCTGTGCTCACACCCTTGTGCTCACACCCTACTCTGGGTAAATGCTATTGCCCTATATCCTTTCCTTTTCCACTCAGAGCCTCTATCTTGGTGACTCAGAAAATCCAGGACTTGCAGCCAGTTGCTGAGCTGTGGACCACAGGACCTTCATTGGGCCAATCAGCCCTGTGTGATAGTACAGAATCAGAGGTGGTGGCAGGGCAATGTGTGCCACCCATCACTCTCAGAGCTTTGGGGGCAGGCTGCTATTAATCACTCCACCGCATCCATCAGAGCCACGGCTCATAGTCACAGAGGCACAGCCAGACTCTCCTGATAAATCAAATCCAACAGTTATATGATAAGGATGACACAGGTGAACAGGGGACAAAAGTGCACAGTTCTAGCCATGTGTCCACAATATTAAAAAAAAAAAAAAAAAAAAAAAGTGAAGGCAATGTCAACCAAGTACCACAGAGTATTCATCTCTCTCTCTCTTTATCTATCTCATTTCTTATCTTTCTCTCTCTCTCTCTCTCTCTCTCTCTCTCTCTCTCTCTCTCTCTCTCTCTCTGGTTTAATATATATTCTTATTAAACCTCCACCATAGCCCTGTGTGTAAGTTAGAATTATCCCTGTTTTCAAATGAGGAGACTAAAGCTCAGAGAGGTTAGTGCCCAAGGTTACATAGTTAACAAGTAGTGAAACCAATATGGAAACTCAGGTCCAGGAGAATGCCAGAAATAATTAGAATAGAGAGGAAGATAAATAATAGGGAACTGAGTGATGGGGAATAGGAAAGATGAAAAGAGAAATAAGAAGGAACACACACACACACACACACACACACACACACACACAAATAAGACAAAATGCCAGGAACAGAAGGCAAACTGCCCTCATTACCAGAATCCCTGCACTGGGGTCCTAGCTTTGCCACTTATAGCCTGTTGACTTGGAACAGATAATAAAGCCACAATTTTTTTAGTCTCTAAAGTGAAGTTAGTGATATCCAGCTAACTGCTTCCCTGGCTTGTTCTGCAAAATTGGAAGTGCTATGCAAATAGAAGTTATTCAAATGGGGCTTAGAGAATGGAGAAGAATCAGAAGGCCAGATCCCTAAAACAAAGTGAATGAGAATGTCTACCAAATGGTGAATGAAGCCACAGGAGCCCCTACTTCTGACTTGGAGCCGACTGTGTGAGGACCTGCCAGTATTGTTTGCAGGGAATGGACCCCACATAGGTCCACTCACTTGTTCCAGGTGGAGACAGCACAGGGCTGATCCTGCTGGACATCTTTCCACTGAGGTTTCAGAGTGGAAACTCCTTCTCCCAAATCCTGCCTGGGAATCAAGAGTGATCATTCCCTTTCTCCCTGGGCCAGGAGAATATCACCAAGTTTTCCAATGCTTGTGTTTTATGCTGTTGTTAATGAGAGTTTGGCAAGACAGCAAGAGGTGAAAATGTTATGAATGTCTGGGGTTGGGGAAATCTGGGAGGAAGGAAACAGGGAGTTTGAATGTTAATCCCAGGCATGGAATTGATGTAATATGACTCTGGAATGGGGGTGGGGCAGTGGAGTCCTGAAGAAGCTTCTTAGTGAAATAAGGCCCCCAAAGAGGACACCAGCAGGGAATAGCTTAGCTCGGGAGGCTGCTCTTGCCTGTTTTGTGCAGGAAGAAGGGCAGAAAGAAGAAAGACTCCTTGGGGCAGTTTTTTCAAAGTGAGGGCCATAAAGGAATGTTTGACCCTGGTGACCAAGGAGCTACGAGGAAATTGTCCTGCCTGAACTGGAAATAAGACCTGACAGAGTCTATTAACATTGCCCAACTATAGAAATCCAAAAAGTTGCATGGTTAACATCTCCCTGTTTAGTTGGCCTCAAGACTTCTGATTTTTTTTTTTTCCAGTGACAACAACCAGAAGATACTGGAGGGAAAATACTACAGAATGAAGGAGAAAGGTCCAGGTGCAAAGATGTGCTCCTGAGAGGAGGAAGCAGAGAGCTCCTCTTTGATTTTCCCTTCCTCCCCTAAAAGGGTGGTGGAGTGAACAGAATTATGTCCCCAAAGATATGACTACCTCTCAAGCCTTGGAACCTGCGAACGTTACCCTATCCAGAAGGGGCTCTCAGACATGATTAAGTTAAGGATCTTGAGATGAAGAGATCATCCTGGATTAGCCCGGTGAGCCTGAAATCCCATCACAAGTAGCCTTAAAGGAGTGAGGCTGAAGGAGATTACTTAGACACAGAAGAGAAGGCTCTGTGAAAATGGAGGGACTGATTAAACTCAGTGGCCTTAAGGGAAAGACTGGAGCCACAGGAAGCTGGAAAAAACAAAGAAGGGTTCTCCCTCAGATCCTCTGGAGCGAACTGAACCCAGCTGACACCTTCATTTCCGACTTCCAACCTCCAGAACTCTGAAAGAATACATTTCTTTCTTAAGCCGTCAAATTTGTGGTCATTTATGACACCAGCCACTGGAAACGAATACAGGTCACACTGCAGGACAGCTACCCAGCGGCAGAAACAACTCCCAGTATTCCGACTTCCCTCTTTGGTCCAGGACTGGGTCCATTTCCAGAACTCAGCCCCACTCGTATGAACCAGCACCCTCTTTCTGGGGGAGGAAATCACACAATGCATGCTCTCCTCGGAGGTGCTCACCAAAGACAGGGGCTAATGGTGAAACGGAAGAAACTTGACATGGGAAAAATGTGCATCCAGCATCTCATCAAATCCCTTGCAAGCCTTTGAGTTGGAAGTGAAGCTGAGAGAGTTCAGCATGAGGGGAGTCTTTCAAACCTAGGTTTGAATCCCTCCTCCCCCATTCAGTAGCCATGTGACCTGTCTCCCCAACTTTCTTCATCTGTTAAATGGGAATTATAGAACCTACCTACATGCTTGTTGATGTGAGGTTTAAAGCACTTTGCAGAACTCTGGGTTTCCTGAAGTAGCTTGGTAGGTGGCTATTGCTGGTGTTGCTCCAGATCAAGGAGCTAGTAAGACAGGTATATCCAACCTGGAAGACAGGATCCTAAGGCTGACTCCTCATGCAGGGATCAGACTGTCTGTATGAAAGTGCTCATTTCAACTCCCAAACCATACTGGTCTGTGCCACATAGGCCTGCTATGCTCACCAGGGCTAGCAACCTGTAAACTACAATCCTCAAGTTTCCCTGCCAGTGGGAGTGCAGTTTCGTTCTGAGCATGGAAGGCATGTGCAGGAGCAGGAGGCGGCAGCAGTCTAATGCCAACTCTGCAGAGGCAGTGCCAGAGCAGCAGGATCCTGCAAGGCTGCAGCAGGTGCCTGCAGAGTGACTGTAGGCAGGCTGCTTGGGTGTGAGTCCCATGAGCTCTGAGGCTGCTAGGTTCTTCTGGGGTTGGAGAGACTGACTGACTCCTCTCAACCCATTTTTGCTCCATCTCTTCCAACAGCTTAGAAACTTCATTCCTTGAAGTACCTACAATGACTTCCATTTTCCAAACTGAATCAATAACCATCACATCAATCCTCTGCAGAGGCACAGAGGCCAAAGCATAGAGAACTGAGGGGCCCTGAGTGGCCATCTTCACCAGGAAAACCATTTCCCATTAGAGATAAGTCTTAAAATGAATACACGCCAGGGAAAGCCATCATGTTGGCCCAGATACCTATAGGGGAGCATTGATTGAATCAAGTTGTCTTTAGAGAAAGTTTTGTAACTGGGGAAGAGGGAGAAGAGTGAAAAAACACTATGATAGAGGAGGAAGCTGGGATGAGAGTCCCTGAGTGAGGAAGAAATCTCCATGGGGAAAAGCACAGGTTTGCCCAGGCAGTCCTAACTGTAAGTTGACCTGTTTTCATTTTTTAAACTGTGATAAAGTATATCTGTAATATAGAATTTAAGATTTTCATAATTTAAGTGCATTGTTCAGTGGCATTAAGTACATGCACATTGTTGTACAACCATCAGCATCATCTATATCCAGAACTTTTATATCTTTCCAAACAAACTCCATGCCATTGTGTAGTAAGTCTCCATCCTTTGTGCCCCAACCCCAGCCACCATTATTCTACTTTCTGTCTCTATGAGTTTGACTACCCTAGCAACCTCACATATCACTGGGATCAGATATTTTGCTCTTTTGTGCCTAGCTTATTCCATTTGGCATTACGTCTTCAAGGATCACTCATGTTGTAGCATGTGTCAGAATTTCCTTCCTTTTTAAGGCTGGGTAATATTCTACCATATATACCAACATTCTGTTTGCCTATTCACCTGCCAATGAATACATGATCTGATTTCACCTTTTGGCTATTTCAAATAATGCTGCTATGAACATCAGTGTACAAATAACTGTTCAAGTCCCTGCTTCTAATTATTTTGGGTAGGAAAATTCTACCTAGAAAAAAAAAAAAAACTTGTTGGGACATATTGTCTGTGATGTCAGGTTTAATTTTTTGAGGATCTTCCATACTGTTTCCCACAATGTCTGCTACATTTTGCATTCCCACAAGCAGTGCACAAAGTTTCCAATTTCTTTACATTCTAATCAACACTGTTATTTCCTGCTTTTTAAGAAAACTTAGTAATAACCATCTTAGTGTGAAGTGATATTACATCCTGGATTTGATTTGCATTTCCCTAATGATTAGTGATGTTGAAGATCTATTTGCATGCTTATTAGCCATTTATATGTCTTCTTTGGAGAATGTAACTTGACTTTTTACAGGAATTAAAAGGAGAATAAAGAAATGTGAGTCTGTATCTAGGAAGAAAAATAAATGTAACCCCTCCCCCACCCTCACAGCATATGAGCTTCAAAGACTATAAAAAAATATTTTAAAGAATGTGTAAGATCATATTTTTAGATACATTGGGTGCAAATGGATGCAGAATGGGATTTTTCTGCCGAGTCAAAAACACACACACACACACAAAAAAACTTAATCAGAAAGCAGATTCTAATATAAATTCAAACAAGTTGTGAAATAAAATGCATAAAAGCATGTCAGCTTCTATTGAGGGATGCATAAAATTCTATAAAAATAAAACTAACCTTGTCATTCAAATTGTGATTTACATATGTCTGGGCTTCAGATGTTGGAAGCTGCATTTTAGGCTCATGAAGTAAGGAGGAGGGGCAAGTGTGAAGGAAACAGCAAATCAGTGAAGAGAATAAAAAGAGCTGCTTACTGGCTTCTTTCTCTCACTTCACACTTGATGCCCACACCAGTGATACCCAGAACTATGCAGGAGAGAAGATTCTCCAGGGGGCAGTGAGGAGGAGGACTGTCTGCTCACATTTGCCAAGGGCATTTGTCTGAAATGGGCATGTGGGAGGGAGTCTGTCTTCAAACCTAGACACCACAGAGATCTATTTGCTCTTATAATTCTTTACCCCTCTCCCCTCATATTTTTACTCCAAAGTGTGTGCAAATTATTCAAGCACCTGGGGCCATCACTCTTGCTTTGGGGTTTATTAAGCTTTGTGCCATTCACAAAAGAAGAGCCATGAAGTTAATTAATAGACATATTCATTGGAATCTACCTTACATCAAATTTTTTCTCAATATTTTTAATTTTAAAAAATATATCAATGCTAACAGCTAACAGAGTGGCTAATACATAGCAGATGCTGGATGAATATGAATAAATGAATAAATGAATATCTGAGCCCCCATCATTTCTTCCCTAAGTTATTATAATTGCTTCTTAACTGCTCTTTTTGCATTCCACCGAATTGCCATTTACCTGATCATAAAACTGGAAGTCACCTTTAACTCCCCCTTGCTTCCTCTGCACTAGCTATCCAGTCAGGAGCTGTTGTATTGCCTCCTAATTAGTTCTATCCCGTTTCTGCTTCTCTCCAAGCTCCCTGCCACCATCTAGCTCAGGCCCTGATCCACTGTCACCTAGATATTTTAATTGTCTCCTAATTGTCCTCTTTCCCAACAAGCTCTCCCCATGTTAATACATTCACTAAATTCCAACACAGTGATCTTCTTTACCAAATCAAATTATACCAGAAATACCACTTCTAAAAGCTTATGTAACAGGAACATATGCAGAATATGTGCACAATGATGTACATTGCATCATAGTTTGTTATGTCAAAAACTGCCAACAAACCAAACATTAATTTATATAGGAATGGTTAAAAGTTATTTGTTAGAAAATGAAATACTATATAACTATGACAATTAAGAATAAGACCTACCTATGAACTGGCATGGAAAGGTTTCACAACAATGATGTTTTAAAAAGAAAAGTTGTATATAGACAGACAGAAGAATCTATATATACAAAAGCCTAAGCAACCAAACTGCTAATCAACCCTTCTACCAGTCCCTATGACATGCACTGACCACCAGTGGGCATACGCTCAGTGCAGGAGCTGCCCCCTGGTGGTCAGTGCACTTCCACAGCAGGAGCACTGCTCAGTTGATAGACAGAAGCTAGAGGCAGGGCTCACAACTGGCGAGCACCTTGGGCAGCATGAGCCTCTCCCAATCAGGACTGACTGGCCGCTAACCCACAGAAGGTGCAGCAGGGCCAGGGTGAGCAGGAGCGGCAGGCAGGAACAGCAGGCAGCACTGGACTGCTTGTTTCAGACCAATCCCTGCAGGCCACACTGAGGGTCCCACCCTCAGTGAATGAATATGTGCACCAGCCCTCTAGTATACAATAATAGAACATTTTGTATGGAATGTGAGTATAAATTGTGTAGAAAAGAGTTAGGTTAGCAGGCCTGACTGTCATTTGGGAAGGTGTAATTCGAAAAGGTTCCACCATTCCTGACTGACGAAAGTGGTTCATGGTGCCTAAACTCTGTGTTCAAACCATATGGTTTATACTGAATCTCTGCTTTCCCTCTGGAAGTATGAAATTATGGTATGAACTAATTAGAGGCTGCCTCTGGGCACAAGTTTCAATAAAAGCCCTGGCTATTGAGTCTCTTAAGAGCTTTCCCAACAGGTAACATTTCACAAGTATTATTTCATTCCTTTCTGGGAATTAAGCACATCTTGTGTGACTCCTCTTCCCAGAGAGAAGACCCTGAGAAACTTGGGCCTGGATTCTTGTAGACTTTGTCCCATGCAGCTTCCCTCTTTTGTTGTTCTTTCTCTATAGCTTCTCACTGTAGTAAAGCTTAACCATAAGTATTATTTTCAGCTGAATCCTCTGACTCCTCCTAGCACATCATAAAACTTGGGGATGGTCTTGGGGACCCACAACACACAAAGACATAATTTTACTTATATACTAGAGGCCCAGTGCATGAAAATTCATGCATTGGAGGGGATTTCCCTCAGTCCAGAAGCTCTCAGGGGCAGGAGGCAACCCAGTGATCAGGGAAAGGCAATGCCCCATCACACCTCTGGTGCTGCTGGCCCTGGTTACCTGAGTCTCAGGTGGCTGTGGGTGGCTGGGCAACAGCCATCTAAGACCTTGCCTGTGCCTTGGGCTGGCCCTGGGTGGCAGCTGGGGCTGATGGGACTGAGGGACTCTGGAGGCAGGTGTACATAGCAGTCAGGCCTACCTGCAGCCCCAGTAGGGCTGTTGGGGTTGGGTGCTGCCATCTTGAGGTTGTGGGTGCCTCCATTTTTGAGGACATGAGAGTCAATTAGCATATTCTCTTATTATTGGCTGTGGGCATCACCATATTTGTGATGGTGATGGTCAATTAACATATTCTCTCTTTATTAGATATGATGTTTTTTCTATTTACGTATTTTACATAGGGAAAAAGTCTGGAATCATTAAAGATTTAAAATTCTTAGTAGTAGTTTGAAATGATCATTTTACCTCTTACTATTGTGGAGGCCTAGGACAGGCCACTTGAAAATATCCCACAATGGCATATTGTTTACTTTGAATTAAAGTTACTTGACCAATGGCCAGTGCCACAGAGCACCTCAACCCTTCCTTGTCTCCTTGAATGCAACAAATAATCTCCCACATAAAAGTTGTTTTCCTGCACCTGAAAGGCACCCCTTTATCACTAGAGTTAAACTCAAAGCCAAAATCAGATCTCATTGCCTCTTTTCTCCTTTATAACTTTGTTGAGATTCTTCGCTAATGAATACCCAAACCTTGCTTAGGTTCCCTTCTAATGAGCACTGACTTTCTTTGTCCTGTCAATTTCTCACAAATTTATTGTTTATCTAAAGAGTATTAAAAGGCACCTGGTTGAATCACCTCTTTGAGCCTCGTTTTATGATCTGAGCATCATATTATGATTTTCCCATGAGCATGTATTAAATTGGGTTTTCTCCTGATTATCTAGTCTTGTATCAATTTTATTATATTATTATTAATTCAGCCACAAGAACTAAAGAAGAGTAAAGGGGGGCATTCTCTGCCTCCATAACACTATGTAATATTTTTAAAGCTGTAGAAATACACCTGAGTTTTAACTTGGTATGTCTTTGGTGAGGTACCATGTTATAATGACTGCTTATAGGTATGTCCCCACATCCTGAGGAGTCCCTTGAGGGAGAAGTCCTGTCTCATTTTTTTTTTCAACATATCCACTGACTAGCATAGGCTTAGTCCCTGACAGAAATGATGATTCTAATTGAATTTAAAAGTAAGCAGGGGACATAAAGATGATTTAGAAATAGCCTGAAATGTGATATTTATATGTAGGATCTCCTTTCAAGTTTCAGATCTTCAGCATCCTTGATTTTCCAACTTATTTCAAATCGCCCAATTTTCACCTGCATTTGAAAAAGATGGGGGAAGAGATGAGCTAGATAAAGATGGAAAAATCACTACAATTTAAATTTCCTCCCTCCTCTGCTCAGCCAGAGGCAAGCAGTCAGCTCTTTCATTTAACATAGTTTATCCTAAAAAGGACAGTATGTTTTCTTTCTCAAAGAAATCTCTGTTGACAGCATGACTGCTCTATCAAAGAAGGACATAGTATGTGTGTTAGGTAGAGTATGAAACAACCGTAGAATCCTTTTAAATGTTCTTTGTTTTGGATGTTGCGGTTTTGTATTACTGATTAAGTATCCGAGTGACTGTAGGGTACCACTGTGTAAAGATAAGCTAAACCAAGTGTTTCTTCATTGCTTCGGGCTATCCTAATACAGAATTGTTGATTTTTTTTTTTATTCACTTAGTACATAAAGGTAAACCATCATAGATTCAAGTTCTGGCACCAAATTCTGAAGATTTGTTAGAGTGTAGATTTTGAGGGGATGTAAGTCATTTAAGAAACATACAGGAATACTCAGCTTCTAAAGAAAAAGTGGGTTGACTCCAAAATACGTTGTTTTTGAGATCTAAGTTCTGTCTTAAATTGGAGTCTATAATTTTAGCTGGCACAGAGCCAATTGCTTATTGCATAATCATGGATATACCATATATTCTATGGATAGTCACAAATTGAGATGGCACAGAAATATAGGCTTCACATATGAATCAATTTTTATCTCCATGTTGCAGCCAATCTGCAAAATAATCCCACTTGAAAATGAGTATATTCAAACATCAGGCTGGCCCTACCCAGGTTCTGAGAATAGTTTAGAGTTTTCCAAAACCATAATTTAAAACCCATTAAATTCATCTCTGAACTACTGTACCATGGGCTTCCAGACATAGCCTTGAATGAGCTTTTATCCTGGTGAAAGATCAGAACCTGTTTTACATGCCAAAGCTTTGTAAAAAGGTGAATCCATCTACACTGGTTACAGAAATCATTCGCTTGACATTTTTATTACTCATAGCCATTTTCCAAAGTAAATTCACACTTCTCAGTGGCCATAAATGGTTGTGAGAACTTGCCCAGAGTTCATCTAGATATTCCCTTGAGACAAATGTATTAGCGAGTGGACAGATTTCTTCCATATGCTATAATACATAACTGGCATGTAGGCGAATACAGTATAGTGTCTGTATGTGTACATGTGTTGTGTTGTGTGTGTATGTGTGTGTGTGTGTGTGTGTAATTATGTCATATCTCAATGGATGAGTAGCTTTCTTTAAAAGAAAAAGATGGTGGAGGAAAGTTTTCTGTGCAGATTTAGGGCAATTACATCAAATTTTGCATATAGATTTAACTAATTACTGAGAAACAAAGGCTTCAAATCAAATACTACCTGGATTTAGAATCCAATGCAAGGCAAAGTAATTGAACAATTAGTCATTTGAGTAAAACTCAACAGGCCATATTTGGGGGAAGAGCTTTCCAGAAAAAAGGAAGTAGCAAATACAAAAGCCCAGAGACTAGAGAGAAATGAGTCAGAGGACAGCAGCAGAAGAGTTGTTCAGAGGTCCCAGGGGCCAGGACTTGTGGGGCCTTGGAGCTGAGACAGGACAATAAGAAGCAAGGGAAATTCCTTGGCAAATAAAATGGGGAAACTGAGACAGACAGCTGAACAAACTGGCGCTGGACCTCCCCCAAGGGTGGCCTTTCCTTCCTGGCATGTCATCAGTCATTCAGTTTAGACTTCCTCCTTAGACATAACATCTACACCTCAGTTGTATTTCAGCTCCAGGCCCAGAAAACTAGGTGGGTGATGCCATGACCAGCTGAAATGACTAATGACCTCCTGCCCCAGCACTGACCAATCAGTGAAGACCATGACCCCAAAAGAGCACACCTGGAAAAGCTGATGAATATTATATTGAGATCTTGCCTAAGACCTTCCCTAAACTCCCAGCCTTTAAAAACCCTCAAAACAAAAGACCTGGCCTGCTGCACTCTCCCACCCAGGATCATGCCCATGCTTTTCCCTTTCTCTTTCTTTCCCCCACAGGTGTGCATCTCCAAACTCTACGGGACCGGGGCCCCATGAGACTTGCAACCAGGGGAGCAATGGGCAGTGGTACCTTATCCAGAACTGTCTCCAAGGCCCCTTATTCTCTGACTTTCCAGTGAGCTGACAGCAGCCCTGCCTTGGCCCTCTCCTGTTGCTTCTTCTATCCTGAGCCCTTCCTTATTTCATTGTTCCCAGCTTTCATAAACATACTCTCAGATTACCCTGGGCTCATATTATGAAATCTTTCCCGTACCATGTCAAGAACCCACACATTACTGGCTGGCTCCAGGTCCCCTGTCTGATAACAAAGCCATCATAAAACTTTGGTTTATTCCATCCCATGAGGTAACATGCCATTGAAGGGAGAGTTTAACCAGAGGACTCCCATGATTTTATTTAACTTTAGCATTGTCACATGTCTGCATTGATTAGACCATGGAGTAGTCCAAGTGAAAAGAGAAGGGAGATGTCAAGAGCTGTTAAAAGAGATGACAGTGTCTTGAAGGGGGGGGGGGGGGGGGGGCAGTGGAAGAGGTGGCAACAAATGGTCACTGTGAATGTGCTTTGTCAATAGAACCTCAGATGTGATGACCAATGGAATGAGGGGTGGGAGAGGTTTCGGTTATGAGCAACTGGAAGAATGAAGCTAGCATCACTAAGTCTTCTTCATCTAATTTCTTCTCTCAGTAAACTTTTTAGCCATCCATCATCCTGGAGGGATAAAGACACAACCTCAGTGAACCTTAGGGTGGACAGCCTCTCTCAGCCCAGGGTAAATTCCTAGTGTGTGTTTGGGGACTGGCTTAGCACAGCTGCAATCAATCTGAGTCTGGGCATGTGAGGCAACCAAGGTCCAGGGGAGGGTGGAGAGAGCCATGAGTCTGAGGAACTGAGATGTTACCCAAGAGAAAAAATATGAGTCACAGGACAAAATGACAAATATTCCTGAGTAATAGAAAGAAAAAGGGAACTTTCTGAATGAGTGGGTACAATGTCTGAATCCAAGCACTTCCCTGGCCCAGACCTCCACTGACTTTTGCCTGGGTCCCAGAGTGAAAAGGCTCTGACTGACATCTGGAACAGCAGTTTCCATTGAAATCTCTATAGGGCCCTTGGCCATAGCTGTGCCCAACTGAAACCCTCCTGTCAGAATGTGACACCAGCCTGTGCCTCCTTCTTGGGGAGCTCACAAAAAGAAGTCAGACTGAGCTCATTTTGTGAGTGAAAGTAGGGCACACTCTGGAAACTCCAAAAAATGCATGGGAACCACCAGAGAGAGTGCCTACATTCAAGCTAAGAAATACCACCAATGAAGCACAGACTGTGTGATCTGCACTTTTTTTTAGGCAGGAAAAGGCCTGCCTACTCTTTCCACTCAGATCTTGGACAGCGTTGGCAGCCAGCTGGGATTGTCCCAAGCATGGCCAGGGTAGCCATCAACAGGGGCTAAATTTGGGGATAGTGAAGATTCACACCAGGGGGTAAAAGGAGGAGATTTCAAAAGGCTTACCACTGACCTTGGATGGTGTGGCTCAATGATTGAGCGTTGATCCATGGATCAAGAAGTCACTGGTTAGATTCCCAATCAGGGCATATTCCTGGGTTTTGGGCTCAGTTCCCAGGAAAGGATATGTAGGAGGAAGCCAATCAATGTTTCTATTTCTCTCTCCCTCTCTCTTTCTTTCCCTCTAAAACCAGTAAAAGCATAGTATTATTTTTTGTTGCTGTTTTTTGTTTGTTTGTTTGTTTGTTTGTTTACAGGCTTAACACTGAGCTTTAAGTATTTTCACTATTTTATATACGCAACTCAATTGGAATTAATCTATGTAGTCTCTTGAATAAGGATTAACTTGCAAGGTGAGAGATATGATGCTGTGGTGAGGTAAGAAGAAAGCAAGGCTCAGGTATATTTTGCCAAGGGCCCAAGTATCTGCTCTGGTCCTAGACACCCCACAGAACACATTTAGAATCCACGACCTTAGTGTCAAGTATAAAAACAGAGGAGAGTTAGTGGGCAGAGTTCTTGCTTCCACTGTGGACAAAAAAAAAGAGGGGGGGGGAGGATTTCTATAGGAAGAAACCTCACAGGGGGAAGTGATCATAAATTGCTAACTGAGCAGGTCATGATGGGTGGCCACTTTTTTAGTAAAAGGTTTCTCTTCATCTTAAGTAAACCCTGTCCATTGTTTCTATGCCTTTGTTAACACACCTTTGTTAACACACCTTATACCCTCTATTATTCTGTAATCTAATCCCCACCTTGCTTCCACCCACCTTCGGGTTGTTTTCCTTATATTTCCTTCTTAATTTGAAATGCATGAAAGAAACTGTAAAACTGTTATTCTTTGAAACATTTGAGATCTTGCTTTTCATAAATTGTCATCACTTTGCTCCAAATAACACTTTGTAAGAACTCTTTACAGGTTTGGACATTTCTTATGTTGATCTTTACTTGGCATTGATGAAAGGATTCTGAAGAAGCTCACCTCAGACCACCCTGCAGACCCAATCCTGCTGCTAGGTACAAGCAAGGGCCCATTGTGGCCTTCATCAGCTGAATACAGGTAATTGTGGATATACCATGTATTCATGATATAGCCTTGCTCTAAGTAGGTCCATGATTTTATTCAGACTCTTCTTAGAAAAGCCTCAAGGTGGATAAGTGTTGAGATAACCCAGGTGAAAGGAGAAACAATAGGTTGCTGTTTTTAATTTCAGCTTTTTAATCTGAACAAAATTTTTGCTGGTTCAATGAGAAACTGGACTCTCTTTAGCTCTGAAAAGATACTTGCTTCCCCAACCTGAAAAGCCAGAGGGGGTGATGATAGTTGTTGCAGAACTCCAAATCTAGAGTGGTAGAGATGAGTGCCTGAGGTGTCCAATGTAGTAATGCAACTGATTCTGGAGGAGATCTGTGAAGGTTTTTTTGTGAAGGCAGGGCATTCTGGAATGGATTCACCCAAAGAGAGGGACTGGTGCCTTGAAAGCATCATGGGTCTGTGACAGCTAGTAAGCTTTCAGGGCATGAAGGAGTCTTATAGGGATAGTCAGTACATTTGGTTCATATAAAGATGTCCACATAAAGGCTGCTTTTCCTTCAAAGTTTGTTCAGACTATATATCTCAAGTGAAAAACTAAAATTAATGTGGAAAGGCCAAACAAGCCTGCAAAGCCAACAAGCCCCAATACAGTCATTCCCTCTTTAATACTAAGATGGCTCAGATGAGAATCCTTTAGTACTTCTACATTAATTTTTTTATAGACACAATTAGGAAAAGCCCACTATAAAAGTAGGAAGAATGAAAACATTTAACTGGTCTCTTGAAACTTAAAAATTAAGATTTAGCCAAAATCGGTTTGGCTCAATGGATAGAGTATCGACCTGCCCACTGAAGGGTCCCAGGTTCGATACCGGTCAAGGGCATGTACTTTGTAGGGGGTGTGCAGGATATGAGGGCACACCCCAGTAGGGGGTGTGCAGGAGGCAGCTGATCGATGTTTCTCTCTCATCAATGTTTCTGGCTCTCTGTCCCTCTCTCTTCCTCTCTGTAAAAAATCAATAAAATATATTTTTTTTAAATTAAGATTTAGATCAACCTACAATATTATTTAGGTGTCAGCCTAATTATTTGAGGTAATAAAAGTGGCTGTTCTTGCCGAAGCCAGTTTGGCTCAGTGGTAGAGTGTCGGTCTGCGGATTGAAAGGTCCCAGGTTAGATTCCGGGCAAGGGCATGTACCTTGGTTGTGGGCACATCCCCGGTAGGGGGTGTGCAAGAGGCACCTGGTCGATGTTTCTCTCTCGTCAATGTTTTTAGCTCTCTATCTCACTCCCTTCCTCTCTGTAAAAAATCAATAAAAAATAAAATAAAATAATATATATATATATATATATATATATATATATATATATATTTTTTTTTTTTTTTTTAAGTGGCTGTTCTTATTCCAAATGGGAAAGATCACTTGAAAGTCAACTTGTCGAGGACAGATATAAATTGTTAATACTTCTAAAACAAAATTTGTCTTCAACTGTTAGTGGTGGATGGCACAAGAAGTGAGACTTCAGTCTGAGTTTGGGCTAAGAATAAATTCAGAGCCAAGGCTCAAATACAAGCAAAGTTTATTTAGAAAGTCACAGAGGTAAAAGAAGTGAGCAATGGAAAAAGTAAGTCAGCTGGGCTGCATGGGCTCAGGAAACAACTTACAAGGCAAAACAATATCCCTAAGAGCTCAGGAAAAATAAAGGAAAGGTACACACCTTGAGGGAAGCTAGGGTAAGGAAAGGCACAAGTGTCCTCAAGAGATAGAGAGAACATAGGAGTGCATATATCCTTTCTTATTGGTGTTTCCAGTTTCTTAGGATATATTCCTAGGAGTGGGATTACTGGGTCAAATGGGAGTTTCATTTTCAGTTTTTTGAGGAAACTCCATACTGTTCACCACAGTGGCTGCACCAGTCTGCCTTCCCACCAGCAATGCACGAGTGTTCCTTTTTCTCTACATCCTTGCCAATACTTGTCATTTGTTGATTTGTTGATGATAGCCATTCTGACAGGTGTGAGATGGTGCCTGTCAGCAGATGATTGGATCAGAAAACTATGGTACATCTACACAATGGAATACTATGCTGCCATAAAAAGGAATTCTTACCATTTGCAGCAACCTGGATGGAATTGGAGAACATGTTAAATAAGCCAGTCAATGAAAGGAAAACACAACCTGGTCTCACTTATTTATGGATAATAAAGAACATTATAAACTGATGAACAAAAAAGATAGATACAGAGACAGTAAAGCAACATACAGACTGTCAAATTACTGCGGGGAGAGTAGGGAGATATGGGGGAGGTAAGAGATCAACTGAAGGACTTGTATGCATACATATAAGCATAACCAATGGACGAAAAACTCTGGGAAGGGAGGGCATGTATGGGAGTGGGAGGGGGGACAATGGTAAGATATATATATATATATATATATATATATATATATATATATTATCTTAATTTTTAAAAAATGAAGAAAAAAAATAGAGAGAGCCTGATCACGATGAGTCCTTTGTCTTGAGGTTTTTTTTATCTGGAGGTCTCAGAAAATGATTTCAATAGCATATTCATCAGCTTTCCTGGGGTGTCCTTTCAGAATCATGGTCTCTATTGATTATTAGCTGCCAGGGTAGGGAGGCATTAGTCATTGCAGTTGGTCCTAATGTAAGCCATGGCGTGAACCCATCTGGCCTTGCTGCTTTTCTGGGCCTAAAGCTCAAATACAGCTGAAATCTCAAGGGTTTAATGCTTAAGGAAGTGGTCATGCAAAGACTTGTACGGAAGTCATATGAGGCTATTCTCTGGCTCCCTTTTTCCCTCTCTAAGAAGTGTCTACAAAATGACTGGTGACATGCCAGGAAGGAGACATCAAGGAAGGGTACAAACCATATGACCATCGATATGAAAGGTCAGGGGATATAAATAGCATGACCTGCAATATGCTAGTGGAATAAAGGTCATCCTGGGGATGAGGTCCACCCTAGTTTTGTCCATTGCTAGGTACCTGGGGCTTTCCATCCAGGTGATTTTCCATACCTGGTTTATCATTCCTACTCTGTTCATGCCTGTAGGAACTCTGTTAACTGCCTATGTCACAACTCTTCTTTTATAAACAGAAGGGGTTTTCTCATGGCTAAATGGTCTTGTTTGTATCTTGGTGTGTCTACCTGTGAGATAGTTTTCTACTTAAGAATGGTTTGTTAAAATTAAAGGCAAGAGCTTGTAAAGATTTGTATTCCAATATTCTTAGAAATATAAAAACTAGCTCAAATGTTTTTTAAGTTCATGTGATCTAATATTAACCTTTAGTAAATAAAACCTAGTTTAGATTAGTTGGTTCAAGTAAAGCAGACATGTTTTTGGTTATTGACATTATAGTTGACCTGGATTTTACAAAAATAAGTTCATGTTAATAATTGACTTTGAAATATGTTTCTTAAAGTTATAAAATGCCTTCATAAATTTGACTTCTTAGTTTTTAGAAACTGAGGTTTTAAGGATTAAAATCTTAATATATGTAATAATAACTTTAAGGTGTTTCAGAAGAGTCCTTGGAACACCTCAAATTACATGGGAGCCCTAGCTGGTTTGACTCAGTAGATAGAGCATCAGCCTGTGAACTGAAGGGTCCCAGGTTTGATACCAGCCAAAGACACATGCCTGGGTTGTGGGCTCAATCCCACAGTAGGGGCAGTGCAGGAGATAGCCAATCAATGATTCTCTCTCATCATTGATGTTTCCATCTCTCTCTTCCTCTCTCTTCCTCTCTTAAATCAATAAAAATATTTTTAAATTATTATCCTCTCAATTCATCTTTCATCTTTATTCTATATTTGTTCTTTGGGTTAGATGTCTTAAAGTACTAATAAAATTAAATAAAATATTACATGGGGAACATTGTAAAATAAGTGATGAAAATCTTCTAAGCTATATTTTATAAGTAAACACTGGTTGTAAATTAAATAGTCAGGGCTATGAGAACTCCAAGATGGCTCCTCAGTTTTATTAGATCAGATGAACTTAAAAAACTCCAGCCTCCCTTGCATAACCACCTTCTTCCTTTTTTTCAGTCCCTTCATGCATCATAAAATGCATTTAAGCTGGATATAAATTACATGCAGGAATGTATGAGCTGACATTATTGAAAGGAGACATCTTATACAATTGCCAAAGTTTGATAAAGAAAATGTCAGATTGGTAATGGCTTCCTTTCACAGTGAGTTCTCAAGAGACAAAAACTTTAAACACTATTGACCACTACCTGGAGATTTTGTTTATTGCAAAGGACATGAAATAAAAGGCACTCTCCAACTTTTTTGGAAGGGATGTTATCAGGTGCCTAACCACAAATGGACATCTACCCCTGTCTCTGACACACACCTCTGCCTACAACGGACATATAAGAAGCCACTGACATTAGATGTAGACAGCTATTGTTACCATACTAAAGGTTCATTTGCCTGCACACATCAAACCCCAATCAACTGCAAATAGGACTTTGCAGCCAAGAAAGTAAAGGTTTATTAATTAAAGAAATGATGCCACACCTGGATTTACATGTGAGCTTGTACTCAAATACCTGGCTTCCTGACCTGTATAGGAGCAGATTATATATAAGAAAAGATATTAATCATGATAATTAAGTGGAATGAAGGTCATGGGCTCTATTGATTGATTGGGCAAGGTTAAAGAGTATTTAATTATAATATCAGGTTCTAATGTAAGCTATAGCACAATTCTGTTTAGTTTCATGAGGGTGCAGCTGAAGAGTTCCGAAACACATCTTGAGGTCAAGATGTCTGATCAAAACTCTGTTTCCTTGATCAACAGACCTGAGGATTTATTCTAAGACAGTTTGCTGACCGGAACCTGATGTCCTAAGGGCATCAAAGGTAAAAGGACAAGAAAAGAGGCAAGTTGAATCATGATATCATTAGACTGGACAAGGCCAATTTAAATAAAAAAGACAGAAAGGAGAAAGGATCATGTTAGAAAAATAAAATTTCTGCATGGTTACGCTATCCCAAGACATTGATAAGGCCTATATACATACAGATTAGTGTTGTTTAATTGTCTTTACCTCTCTGCATTTATGAGAGAGAGAGAGAGAGAGAGAGAGAGAGAGAGAGAGAGAGAGAGAGAGAGAGAGAGAGAGAAAGAGAGAAAGAGAAAGAGCGAGAGCAGCGCCAGGGTCTGTAACATCCACAATGACTGAAGGCTCGATCTAACACCCAGGCTGCACTCAATGGGGACTTGTGGCAGCGAGGATGGAGCTGGGGGAGGCAGGGCTGGCACTCACACTCACTCACAACTGCACACATGCACAGACACACACAGCTCACACCAGTTCACAGCTTTCCTCCTTTTTTCCCCTCCCTCCCAGCTTGCTCTTGGAAACTCAGAATGAGACATCAGGGTGGGCAGAGGATGGATCTGCTCCCACTGACCCTGCCCTTTCTAGCTGGGAAAGAGGAAGAGGGACAGATGGAGTCAGGGAGGTCTGGAGGACTGCTGAGAAAGACAACAAGAGACAGAGACTGAGACTGGGATGTAGAGATGGAAACAAAATAGCAATATTAAAATATTTCCTCTAATTCTCTTTTAATGTTCACAAATTTCATGTATCAGGCCAATAGTTAGTTATAATAAATGTTATTTGTTAATTGTTATAATTGTTATAATAACTTGTTCATTGGGTTTTCCTATATAATTTATGATTATAAAAACATAATTTTTATATGTAATCATAATTACTGAAGATGTATAATTATTAATACTCTTTTTATAAATTTTATAAATGTTATACTAGATGCCAAATACAGAAAAATAAATTGGAAAAACTTGGTTAATGACAGCTATAGAATAAAAATGATCCAGAGTACTTTTTAGTAATGAAGGCCATAAGATCTGACTGCCTTTAATTTACTTTCCTTTTTCATTTGGGGAAAATTTGGACTCAACTCACATCTCATGGTTATGGCATTGCCCATCCCAATGGTCCACCATTTCAACAAGATGGCATTGATATGGAGAGTTCCTAGGAATGGACATTCCTAGCACTGTAAGAGTAACCACACTATCCAACCAAAGGTTGGTCATCAGTGCATTCGTTGGATTAATTTATGACCAAAGGGGGAAATTGTGGATAGAAAAGTTCTACAGAAAGTAAACTCAAAGGGTGATCTGGTCATAAATTGTTAACTGAGCAGGTCATGATGGGTAGCCATGCTCCAGGCATAAAACTAATTTAGTAAAAGGTTTATCTTCGCCTTAAACTCTGTTCATTGTTTCTTGCATCTAGGTTTATACACCTTTGAAATAAGTGAAACCACCCTAAAGAGAGCACATAATCTTGTTAACTGTCCCACTTTCCTGTAATTGTCCTTATGCACCCTCCTCAATTTTAAATGCATGAAAGAAACTGCAAAGCTCATTCTTCAGGAACATTTGAGTTTTTGCTTCTTAGTAATTGTCATCAGTTTGTTTGAAATAAATTCTCATAAAAATTCTTTACAGGTTGGACATTTCTTATGCTGGCATTTCTTAGGCTCTACACTTAGGCAACTAAAACAATCTCCATGGATCCATGTTTAAAAAAAAAACTCCTGAGTACTTATCATATGCAGTTAAGGCTGATAACCATAGACTCTCTCATTGGTAATGAGATGATCATGCTTAATTCATTAGGTGCTGTCAGTAAGCTAGATTATATGTAATGCACTAAACATAACACTTGGTTCCTAATAAGCATTTAATAAATGTTAAGCATTGTTATTTTTTAATTACTATTATGTTGCAGCTGTTATTAAATGCTTATTTTAATAAGGGAAGAAAAGGATACAAGGAGGGAGACTGGAGGTTATAAATGCAAACTTAGAGTGGCCAAATTTAACTCCACTGACTTTTCATTAGGTTTTACTTGGCTGCTGGGGCTTGTGACTTATCTAGGAACATCTCAGTCTCCAGGGCTAACCTCTGTTATTTAACAAGAACCTCACACCCAGTCTATAACCTGGTTCCAGAAGAGGAGGTCAAGGGAGGGAGTAAGCTGCCTGTTTCTGGTTCAAAACAGAAAAAGGAAGTTTGAAAAGAGTTTGCCAGCCAGATTTTCATGGTTTTTTAAATTATGCTTTATTTATTTTTCTTTTTTACTAGGTGCCTGGTGTACAAAATTCGTGCACAGGGGTGGGGGGGGGGTCCCCTCAGCCCCACCTGGGAGCCCTCAGGGGATGACCTATTGATGGTTTAGGCCTGCTCACCATGGTTCTCTGCTCTCTGTGGACCTGCCTGCTTGGCACTATTGCAGGCCCGGGTGTCTGCTCTCTGTGGGGGCCTATTTGCCCTTTGCCACTGGGGCCAGGGGCAAGCAGGGCCCTATTGTCTGCTTCTTCGCTACAGGAGAAGTTCCCTCCCCTCCCCTGGCTGCTTGTGCATGCGCCAGCTCAGAGCACCTTCTTCCCAGGGATATTCCTGCCCCACCCCCAGCTGCTCATTGCCTGAGCACTTAGGCTCAGAGTGGCCAGGGGTGTTCCAGGACCCACTCCAGGCCTATACATGGGCCTACAGGCTCAGAGAGGCCTGGCTCCCAAGGACATCTGTCCCTGGGATGCAGGATGCTTGGTGCCGATGTATATGCAAGCAGGCGCCTCACCCCTGGCTGTTCAGCACCTACACACATGGGCTCTGACTAGCCAGGGCTCATTTTGGGACCTCAACCACTTTGAGCCTATGTGCTGACCTATAAGCTGCTTGGTGCCAGTGCACACACAAGCAGCCACCCCACCCTCAGTCATTCAGTACCTGCATATGAAAATTAACAGGTATCTTTGTCTGATTAATTTGCATACTCACTCCTGATTGGCTGGTGGGTGTCACAAAGTGATAGTCAATTTGCGTATTTCTCCTTTATTAGTGTAGATTGTTTAAGTATTATAAATAGTGATACATATGACTCCTTTTCCCCCCATTAACCTCCCCCTGGCCTTCTCTACCTCTCCTCCCTACCCCCCACCCCTGCACATGCTTTCACCACTGCCACCACTACCACTACCACTACTACCTCCTCCCTGTGACTGTGTCCATGGGTTATGCTTATATGCATGCATACAAGCCCTTCAATTAATATCTTACCTCCCTAAAAAAACTGCAAAGCTCATTCTTAACCCTCCCCTGCCTTCCCACTGTAGTTTGACAGTCTGCTCAATGCTCCTTTGTCTCTGTATCTATTTTTGTCCATCAGTTTATGATGTTCTTTGTATTCCACAAATGAGTGAGATCATGTGATGTTTATCTTTCTCTGACTGGCTTATTTCACTTAGCATGATGTTCTCCAGTTCCATCTATGCTGCTGAAAATGGTAAGAATTCTTTTTGGCTTTGCAAATACCAATATTTCTCCATGCCCTTGCCTGAGGATTGAGTTAGAGGAGACTGTTTGTAAAGATGGCAGGCTCTGCCTAGTGCTATAAGTGATCCCTGAATAGGTTTGTAAAAGGACAAGAGAATGGAATTTACATGGGAGATGCTGGGTCTTCAGGGCCTCCTCCTTCTACTCAGCAAAGGCAGAAGCGCAGAGTTGGATTTCCCTTTCCTAGCCCTCATGTCAGTGTGTCATTTTTCTCAGTGTCTCTTCGTTGAAATCAGAGCTACCACCTACCCTTTATTGTTTTCTTCAAGTATATGCATAATGAGTAGGGGAAAATTTTTGCTACCCCAAAATATGCCTGTTTTGGATATTGATTATTTTAAGCTAGTTGTTTTTAAGAAACAGAAGACTCAGAAAGAACCTTTTACCTCCCCTTAACTGCCTAAAAGACTTTAGATAGAGAATTTGCTCCAGGAAGGGAGCTTTCATCATAGACAACTACAGTTGACCCTTGAATAACACAAGTTTGAACTGTTTAGGTCCACTTATATGAAATTTTTTTTCAATAAATATGTACAGTACTGTAAATGTATTTTCTATTCCTGTGGTTTTCTTAATAACATTTTCTTTTCTTTAGCTTCCTTCATTTGAAGAATACAGTATAAATATATTGCATATAAAATATGTTAATTGACTATGTTATCAGAAAGGCTTCTGATCAATAGTAGACTGTAGTGTTTAAGTTTTGGAGAGTCAAACAAAAGTCATACACAGATTCTTTTATTGCATCACGTGTCAAAATCCCTAAGTTCCTCAGTTGTTCAAGAGTTAATCTTAAAATTTAATATAAACTGGTGTGTGACAAGGAGGAACCTGAGCAAGACCTGTTTGATCAAAGTCCTCTCTGTGGCCTATTGCTAAAGATGGCCCAGCAAACACTTATTACCAACCCTTTACTTTTCCATCCCCATGAGAATTTCCTTCCTCTCCTTCGAAGTAATAAACCACCACCTCCCAGTTCTCCTTAGCACCAGATGGCATATAAGCTTCAGCTGCCCCATTTGTGATTTGTTTTCAGGTCTTATGTTCTTGGAGAACTCTCGCATGCACACACATAATAAATTTGGTTATTTTTTTCTTGTTAATCTGTCTCACATCAATTTGATTATTAGACCAGTGAGAAGAACTAAGAGGCAAAAATAACCTCTCTAAACCTCAGGCACTTCATCCAAAAATTCAGCCAATAATATGTACTTTGCTGTCAGCTTTATGAATGAGGGACTCCTTCAATGACTAGATTAAATTCAATTACATGAATTTAATTTGGTAGTAACTCCCAAAGAACCGACTGCCACCTTCAACAGACCAGTCTTGCTTTGATGCCAGAAGGGGTCTTAAGGGTCTCAAGTGCAGTTGGCTCAGTTAGAATGAATTCTCAAGGAAGGAACTGATTTGCCCTGCTCTGCCCTGTTACATCCTATAAATAAAGTCTTTCTATAATGAAGACAACTTTGTTCATTAACTACAGGGGCTCAAATTGCTGCAAGGGGGCCAAAAACTACTGCTACGTGAAAGGCCCACCACCCCACCCTGCACTTCCTTTAATGGCTGCTCACTAGGAGATTACTAGGAATTAAGTCAGTAGAGAAGATAATCAATAGATGGCCCACTGAGAGTGGTCCATTAAGACAGACCTGCTCTTCTCCTCAGGTGTGATAAATAGTGCATTTAAAGTATTCAATACCATAATTAAGGTTGTAATTAAGTGAGGCAACTTGGCATCTTAATAACTGCATGCTCGAACAGATTTAAACTTCAGACTGAGACTCAGAGTAACATTCATAATCCCTCCAAAGGTTTTCTTTCCAGGAGAGAGAAAATAATGTCTGACTTTTCTTGAGAAGCTGACAGAGCAGATCTGTCCCAGATTCTTAGAGTTAAAAGTAACAAGTCGTGACTTGGAGCACCTGCCACTGCCACTGCATCTTTTGTTCATGGTGTTTCCAGCTAGTGTAATAATTACCATCCTCCTCCTGGGAAGAAGGCAGGAGAAGAGAGGCCTCAGGAACACAGTGCAGGGACCCGGATGCCCCAGCGGTGTACAAACCACTTAGCAATATGCAAATGACTTCATAGAAGCACAGTCTGGCTTCCCAGACCAAATCATCTCCATGGCTGTTGTTTATTCTGAAAAGAAAAGCACTTTGTGTCATCACTTGTCCTTTTGCTCTCCCCCATCCTTTCCTGAGTTTACATGTACATGTGTGGAAGCACAAACTCACACTCACTCACATATACATACACACACGCACATTTAAAATCTTTTTTCCCCCTTTCTATTGGTTCTGAGTACAATTTTTAAATGCAAATTTCAGAGTCATATTATAATCACAAGTCGCCTGTTTGGCACTTTGCTAAACAGAAGTATTTTGTTCATTTTGATCCCACCCAGGAGATGTGCCTCAGCAGCTGGACATTGACAAATGACTACTGACATTGTCAAATATCCCCCAAGGCTAAGGACTGTGAGTCTAAGAAGAGATTCCGAAAAAGAAAGAAAATGCTTTTATTCTTACACTTCTTTGTTTGCGTGCAGACTGCCTTTACTTATAATCTGTGAACAATGTTTAGGGGGAAAATCTCATGTTAATCAGAGAATTTTGTCCCTGGAGGTATTGAAGCCCTGTGAGGAAAAGTGAGTCTGCCAAAGTCCAGCAAAACTCTCTCCCTGACATCCCACCCACACGGAGTTCCACCATCCACCCAATCGCTGTTATTCTAAATTCTGAATAATATATTTAGCAACCTCTAGTAGAGATCACAGATGCCAAGAGTGAAACAAAGGCTTGTGGAGACCATAAGGGAGGATTTTAAACTTAAATCTGTTACTGGAATTTAACGCTGTTAGGTGAAAATACTTACTTTGTGTGTTGGTGAGGGGACAGAGTTCCCTCTGTCTGTCAGATTAACAGTGAGGCCCAAGACATAGAAGCAGAGGAGCCTTAGCAGGCCTCCCAGCTTCTCCCCCATCCCTGAGGGAAAAAGTTTCTGCATGCAGCTGACACTGAGGCAGAGGTAAATGGAGCAAGTCCTGCACTTTACATAAAGCTCAAATCCTGCACTTTATGTAACTTGTACTGACTGACCAGTGTCTACAGGACATTTAGCTCTTTGGAATTAAAAGAAGACATAAAGGCTGCTTCTGGCAGGGCTGTCTTTGTGCAAAGTATTAAAAATGACTCCTCTCTGGGTCATGGCTTGGTCTAACCCACCTTTCAAGCTTTACTTTTCCTTCTGGAGGACAATACCCCACACCAGGCTGGGCTCACTGCCAGCAATGGCTCTGAACTGTCAAGTTGCATCAGGAGATTGAGAACACCCAGTGCTGGGGAGATGAGAATGAGCACAAGTGGAGTAGAAGTTGATCTGGCAGGCCTGGCTGGGTGGAGAGGTGAAAGGCAGGCAGCTAAATGCTGACCCATCCAGAATTTCCACAGGTGGATTGTCCCCTCCTGCCCCCAGCATAGAGCTGCACAACTATTGTATTGCTCTATTCCCCTCAGAGTGTGAAGTCAAAGTTTGGAAGGTTTGGGGATTGAATATTGCAGGTTCTGAAGCCTCAGCTGTCAGATGAGGTGAGCACAGTTGTCTGAAAGCTTCTGCTGCCTTTGAGGTCAGAGCAGCTTGGGAAACTTGCCCAAACCTGCCTAGCTAGGCTTCCTCATTGCCAGTGTCTCACGAGTGAGAATCCAAGTCTGGGGTGCCCTCCTTCATTTGTTCAACAAATACTCACTGAGTGCTTAGAATGTGCCAGGCACTGTGTTAGTGCTGGAGAGATGGTGCTCAGTGAGAAAAGTATCCATCCTATCCTCTTGGAATTTACTGTCTAGCAAGGGGAAGAGAGACTCTAAGAAATAATCATAAAATAGTTCATTTTAATTGATAAACAGATTAAGTGCAACATCATCATCCTCCAAAGGCTTGTCCAGGCACAGGGTTCTTTACACGCTTTCTAAAGGAACTCAGACTTCGTTTGGAGAATTACATGTGGGGTTGGAAGGACATGAAGGACCATCTGGTCACCCTGTCCTGCTGCACAGATGAGAGTGCTGGCAGGCACAGTCAAGAGGAAATTTGCCCATGGTCACATGCTTTTTGAGCTAACAAATTAGATTTGTGAATACACACCAGAACAACATATGAGAAGATAAAATGGGTATCTTAACATGCAATTCATAACTGTATTAGTGAAATGCAAGAAGCAGATGGGTGGAAAGTCTCAAAGCACTGTGACTGTATTTCTTATTTTGGGGAGTATTTCTGCATAATCTAAGAACCTGAGAGCTATTGGAGTTCTGGGAATTCCCTTCAAACAAAATGATGAACTTGCACAATAATGACCTGACTCATGAGTTGCTGGGAAGCTGTCCAATTATCCCCACCCAGGGACTTGCTCAACTCTTCTGTGAAGCCACATGGTCCTAGGAAAATAGATTTCTTGGTGTCAGAATAACAGAAAACTTCTATTTTTGCCCCACCTTTTCCTTGGAGACTAACTGCCATCCAGGCAAAGTAGATAGGGGAATAGGTATGTTTTATTTCAAACAAGCGGGGATACTTTAGAGGAACCGATACCAGTGAGTATCCAGGGTGTCTCCAAAGCAAATACCTAGTGTACATAGTGAGAACTCCACTGCAAGCCAGAGAGCTGCTGTCACCGGGCACTCTGGGAAATCCTCAGGAGGGCTTGCTAGCTGCTGCTGACCGGAAATTTCACCACTCTCCCTGGATGGCTTCTAGAGAGCACTCATTAGGCTGAGGAGTTCCGTGAACATATTATTTCCGAGAGATTATTTAAAATGAACATTGGTAGGACTATTTGAAGATCCTTTTAATGCAGTGTTTAAAATTAGATGATGTTGCAATCCCAGTAAAGATATGCTGGCAGGAATGATTTAAATATTTAAAGTATTTAAATAGTTTAGGCTGTGAAGATTGTGTAACAAAACAATATGAAGGTGGTCCATCTTGCCCCATAGTTCCTCTGGCACAATCCCAATGATCACTCTGAGATCACAGTTTCACTTCATCACAGAGATCCCAACACTGAAATTGTTGGAACAAGAATTTGATGGTCAAGTTTCAGCAGATTTCTGTCTCCTGTGTTTTCTTTCCTTTCTCCTCCTCCTCCTCCTCCTCCTCCTCCTCCTCCTCCTCCTCCTCCTTCTCCTTCTCTTCCTCCTCCTCCTCCTCCTCCTCCTCCTTCTCCTTCTCTTCCTCCTCCTCCTCCTTCTCTTTCTTCTTCTTCTTCTTCTTCTTCTTCTTCTTCTTCTTCTTCTTCTTCTTCTTCTTCTTCTTCTTCTTCTTCTTCTTCTTCTTCTTCTTCTTCTTTGTTAATCCTCACTCAAGGATATTTTTCCCATTGACATTTAGAGAAAGTAGAAGGGAAGAGGGGGAAAGAAAAGGGGAGACAGAGAGACAGAGAGAAAGAGAAAAACATAAATGAGAGAGAGAGAGAGAGAGAGAGAGAGAGAGAGAGAGAGAGAGAGAGAGAGAGAGAAAGAGAGAGACCAGCCTCCTACACCGGCCCCAACAGTTGTCTGGGATGGATGCTCAACTGGGAATCAAATATTTCAGTTTGTGAGTCAATGTTCTATCCACTGAGAAACACAAGCCAGGGCTGTCTCCTGTTTTCTACAGCCCACTGGACTGCTTGGACACTTTGCTGCCACTAAGGGAACTCATCCAAGAAGCCAACCTCTTTTCCATTTCTTGTCCTGAAATTTCTATGAACAGTTGATGATCTAGGGCAGTGGTCGGCAAACTCATTAGTCAACAGAGCCAAATATCAACAGTACAATAATTGAAATTTCTTTTGAGAGCCAAAAACCAACTTCTGCACATGGGCCATGAAGTTTCAATCACACTGTGCATGTGCACCTGCGTGTGGTGCTTTGTGGAAGAGCCACACTCAAGGGGCCAAAAAGCCTCACGTGGCTGGTGAGCCGCAGTTTACTGAGCACTGATCTAGGGGATATGGTAATAAACTCTGCAGAAGTTTGCCCTCCCCAATGTTGTTTCATGGCAATACCTAGAGTGAGAAGAATCTTGCAATGGAGAGAGGAGCACACACACAAATTCCAATTAGAAATGTGAAAGATTTTGAAAAGGAAAAAGATTAGTGGGTGTCCTGTCTAGGGGTCATCTCCATCTTTGAGCTACTTTACAACTCTGTAGCTTAAGAAACTAATCATAATGCAAATAATTTTTATCCATAGTAAGGAAAACAATTAGTGTCTATTTGAAAGCAATTGGTTATTGCCCTGTGGGTGGAGATTCACAAGTTTTTCATCTACATATTTCAGAATTCCTTCTCTGGATTCTCCTTTGAACCAGTGTCTTATTGGCTAACTCATTAATTAGTGGGTTAAATAAAATATTTGACTTTATACATTCATATGAGTGTCATGATTTATTTTATTAATCCTCACCCAAGGATATTTTTATTGATTTTAGAGAGAGAAGAAGGGAGAAATAGAGATGATAGAGATAGAGATAGAGATATAGAGACACTAAAGTGAGAGAGAACCATCTACCAATTGACTCCTACATGCACCCCAACTGGGGATTGAACCTGATATGGACATCTGTCCCAATCAGGAATCAAATCCATGACCTTTCAATGCACAGGACAATGCTTCAACCAAATGAACCACACTGGCAAGGGCATGAATCTCATGATTTAAACTATTATATCTAAAATATATATTAGCCATTAAAATAAAGGTAAGCTGTGTTTCATACAATACAGCTGTGAAAATATTTATGTATATGGATTATAATGATTGTAAAGTAGGAAATTATAACAAGTCTACCTGTATAAACTGCCTAAGATGATAGCATAGAAGAACATTAACCACATTGAAATATGTATTAAAAGGGTCTGTCAGTCATGGGTTTCAACATACAGAAAAGGTGGGTGAAGTAGCCAAATCAGTGGATCAAGAGGATGAAAGTCCCTAGTTGGGGCTTCTGGTCATCATTTTCACTGTCACAACCACACCCAGTTACGTGTTTGCAAGTCAAAACCAGGCATTCCAATATGACCTTACAGATCACTTCCCATGGGGAATTATGTCACTATGAACTGTTGCCTGCCCAAGAACCAGAAGCTACCTAAGACCTTTCAATAAAAATAAATAACAAAGACCCAATACAGAGAGAGACAGTACAATGACCTGATCAGACATAGGTTCCTTTCTTCTCAGTAATTTCATTTTTCCTTTTGTTTACCAAACCTAGAGAAAGGAGAATAAGAATAAGTGCAGTGAGCACACAATTTGGCTGTATGCTGTCACATTTATTCTAGGTTTGTTCTCCCTTGATTTCAGGACAAATCTATTTACTGTGGAGAAAATTTAAAAATTCTCACTTTCAGGTGTAATAGTCCAAGGCATTCATTGCTCATTATACAAAATAAAAGATTGCCAAATAGTAGTACTCTATTTTTATTTAGATGTATAGTTTTAAATGCCTTGAAGAATATATGCAAAAAATTAAGTATCTCTGGTGTATTACAGGTATTTTTTATTGACTGTATTTTACTGCTAACTCATCTTTCTAAATTTTCTATAATACACTTGAATACATTCATAAAAATTTAAAACAGATATACTGAATTTAGTCCTAAAGTCTATTTGACAGGCGTTTTTAAGTTAGCAAGAGACTTATGCAAAGTACCTTCAATGATGGTTTGTTTATTTTTATATTAAAGAACATGCCATCAAGTTCTCTCAACAGCTGGACTTCCATCACTCTGGGTTCAGTGTTTAAGATTTGGATGGAGAGCAGGACTCATTGAGAATCAGTTTACTTAAACCACGGAGTGGGGATCATCTGGCTGGCAGGCAGTATAAGGCCCACAAAATCATTTAATCTGGCCCTGCTAAGACATTAGGGGTGAGATAATTAAATGTTTGACAAAATATAGCAGGATACTTTTTAAAATTTATTTCAGAGAGGAAAAGAGAGGGAAAGAGATATAGATACATCAATGATGAGACAAAATCATTGGTCAGCTGCCTCCTGAATGCCTCTTCTGGGGATTGAGCTCGCAACCTGGGCATGTGCCCTTACAGGAAATTGAACCATGATTTCCTGGTTCATAGGTCGACACTCAACCACCGAGCCCCATCAGCCAAGCAACAGATTAATTTTTAAGCTGACCATTTTGTATGGCCTTCGAATGATGTTATAAATATCCAAATGGCCCTTGGCAGATAAAAGGTTCCCCACCCATGATTAAACTGTAAAATCCCCAGGGAGATGCAGCCCAGCAGAATGATTGATGTTATGACTCAGAATTTGTCATGGGTCTATAGTTTTTGAAATTAGGGAAATTCTTTTCAGATTGTATTCAGCCTTGAAAGTTGCTCTTTTCTGGTCAGTGAAGGGGGAGGAACCAAAACCTTTCACATATTGCAAAGTTCAGAGAGACTGGAAGCTCAGAGATGAAGATGAAAAATGTATTGCAATTAATATAAAAATGGGGCATGACCAATTTGAAACAGACTGATATCAGAGTGAAATATAAAAGGACTAGCAAAAGATAGAGAATCGGTTGGCAATCCCTAAGAAACAAAGAGGATATTTTACTGTTTCTCAGTAGGGAGTGATTAGTTAACATCAGGACCACACTGTAAATTTTATGATAAATAGGTTCCCAGAAAGGGCTTAGATTCCACAGAAACTGAAAAGTCAGGGATGCTTGGGAGGCAGATGGGCAAACTTCAAGCAGCTGTTTTCATGGGGATCTCTTGGCAGGAAAATTGGCATTTTAAGAATGATCACTGAGCCAGAACCGGTTTGGCTCAGTGGATAGAGCATCGGCCTCTGGACTGAAAGGTCCCAGGTTTAATTCTGGTCAAGGGCATATACCTTGGTTGCAGTCACATCCCCAGTGGGGTGTGTGCAGGAGGCAGCTGGTCGATGTTTCTCTCTCACTGATGTTTCTGACTTTTCTGTCCTCTCCCCTCCTCTCTGTAAAAAATAAATAAAATATATTTTTTAAAACAAAAAAAGAATGACCAGTGAAACCTGGATCTAAAATCCTTAAGATTAAAAACAAACATTCCCTCTTCCCACCCTCCTCTCATCTGGCTAGGTAGTATATGGGATGGGCAAAGTTCCCTCTAAGCAGAAGCAGGACAGTAGTGATTGTAACAGTGGAAATTGTAACATACCTCATTATTCTTTCTGTGAATTAATATATAGCTTTGTAGACAAACAGCATGTTTATAGAAGAGTCCTAGGAACTACAGAAGATACAGACTCCAACCATCAGTCATCCAGTTGCAGATTTGCTGACCTTCAAACCTAGAACCAGGATGACGAAGACCAGGATATCACATACTAGACCAGTGGTCGGCAAATTGGCTCACGAGCCACATGTGGCTCTTTGGCCCTTAAGTTTTTGACAAAGGCCAGCTTAGGAGTTACCTAATTATGTTAATAACAATGTACCTACCTATATAGTTTAAGTTTAAAAAATTTGGCTCTCAAATGAATTTCAATTGTTGTACTATTGATATTTGGCTCTGTTGACTAATTAGTTTGCCAACCACTGCACTAGACCATCACTTGACCAGATTTGAGGTTCTTATTGGAATGAACTGAGCTGGACTGGCTGTAGAGAACTTTTCAAGCCCCTGCCCTTGACTTTTTTGTTCTGTTTTGCCTCTCCCTCCTTATAAATCCTCTGCCTGTAGTGAGATGTTGAGATGGACTCTGTGATAAGAGTCCCCCATCTCCTCAGGTTGCTAGCACTTGAATAAAACCTTTTTTTTTTCACCAGCATCCATCTCATGAGTTTGGTTTTTATGGTAGCAGGTGGCAGAACTTGGGTTCTGATTACAGAGCTCCCTAAGGCAGAGAAGATCAATGGCTGATGCCAGTTTGATTGCCAGGCCCACCCCATCTGGACCAGTTCCTTAAGTCACAAGGAGAGAAGGGTATGTAGCAAAGAGAAAATGATCATAACAATAAATAATAAGGAAACAAACAAACAAATTTAAGAGTCCAATACAGCACAGTTGTGAAACCTAAAAGTACACTTCAAAGGGATATGTCTTCCCTTTCACTTTAGAAAAAGAAGTTCTGTGTGGGAAGGAGAGAAAATGATGACACACTGAAGATCAAGAGAAAATGATGACACACTGTAATGAAGCAGACAGCCAAGAAAAATGAGGTTCTGTAGGGGACTTCCGTGATGAGGAGCTGAGAAACTCCTTCCTCGGGCAAACAGTGTGGTGACTGTCTTCTCTCTCTGTCACTTGTGTGACATTCTGTAAGTCAGCCCTGGAATCAAAGATGGGCTTAGGGAAGAATGGAGATCCTAGTACTATATCTAGGGATAAACTAGGAGGTTACTCTCTTATTTCTCTTAGGAAAACTGAAATGTAGTATGGCCTGGGTAAACAACTTTTAAACTAATGCCTTTTATTATTCTCAAATGACATATTCTGTCAACACTCATAAGTTATGTAATAAAATAACTCCTTTGTGTATTATTAGATATCTTAGCTACCTATAACCCACTGAAAATTTCTGTGGGCTTCCTAGTACCTACTTTCATACAAGGGTGCTAGAAAGATAAAATAGCATCACCTTTAGGAAAGCAATTTAACAATATGCAACTCATGAATAGCAAAGATACTTTTATTCTTTGTCTAGTAATTCCATTTTTTTGAAACAATCTAAAGAAATGACACCAAATGTAAAATCCTATGCACAAAAATGTTTATAATTATGTTAATTATAAAAGCAAAAACTTTTATTATTACAAATGCTCAAAAATTAGAGATTAAGTAAATTATAAATTCCACACTATGAATATAATGGAACTATTAAAATGATGGTTATAAAGCTTCTTTATGTCATTGAGATATGTTTATTATATAATTTTAAGAGGAAAAAAGCAAGTTAACAAACTTTAATGTGCAATATAACCTCAGCTATATGAAGTAATATACATTATACATAAAAATAGGAAACAGGTTGAAAATTATCTGAATGATAAGATTATATTTAATTTTTATTCCTTTTCCTTTCCCTCCTTTAAGTTTCATTTTTCAAGTTTCTACATAAGCAATAATTAATTTATAATCTAAATTTAAAAATACATACATATATGTGCTCATGAGCATTCTTATGTACACAACTGCATGCACAAGTATATTTGGTGCTTTGACAAGAAAGCAGCTCACCTTGCACAATAGCTGTCTCATGTGTTATAAGCTCAATATTCCTGTTTTTTCTTTTATAGTTTGAATAATAGTTGTAGATCTAATTGCTGTATTCTTTTATCCCACCATAAAAAAAACACACATACAGATACCAGGTGAAAGAGAGAGAGAGAGAGAGAGAGAGAGAGAGAGAGAGAGAGAGAGAGAGAGAGAGAGAAGAGAGGCACAACTAAAATCTGTGTGGACAGGGACCTGAGATCAAATAAAATAAAGTATGCAAAGTTTTCTCTCTAAATGGTTTCTCTCTCTTTCTTCCTTTCTCCCCCTCCCCCCCTCACTTTTGTTTTCTTTGCTTCTGGCTATCATTCCTCCCTGGGTGATGCTTGTGGAGTAAGGAAAGAAGGAGTTTGACAGGCATGGGGGAAGGGATAGCGAGGCAAGCAGATTTCCTTGGCAGTGTTAAAGAATACTTCATGTCAGCAAGCAATAAGCCAAAATACTGCTGAGATGGGATCCAAGGTGTGCTGGAGAAGGGCCTGGGAGGCAGAGAGCTTGGATTAGATGAGACAGGCCATGTGGAGTCCCAACAGGCTCCCCAGTAGGGAGCACCAACCTTCCAGAGAAAACTAACCACAAGGAAGGCCCAGGGCCAAGGTACAGGCCTACCTTGTGAGCCTGTCCTCATCTCAGAGTGCCAGGAAGCACAGGGTTGACATGAGTTGTTCTTTTTCTGTGGGTCAAGGGGGCTATTTCCTCTGCCTTTCCAATATACAAGCTTTATGTGAAAGAGAGGTCACAGACTCAAATGCCTCAGGATTAGGCTGCTATGTAAGTGAGGCAGGCTAAGAGTGATGAAATGCGGAATGACAGGGACTGCGTCCTACTGGGGAAGGTTTGCTCTCCAAAGTGTCCAATATACTTACCTGCCAGCATGGTGCTGGTTGCAGGTCTTCCAGCTTTTCAAGGGAAGGTAAAAATCCAGATGGACTTGGAGATATGTGTGCATATTTATTGTGTGTAAGTGATCTCAACTTTTAAAATGTTCACTCAATTTTTTTTAAGGGGTGTCTACTGACTGAATTTAACATACGGGCAACTGGTTGGGAATCTCTGAAATAAAATTGTATGAGGCTTGTTCCTCCTTTTCTCTTACAGCTGGTAAGAAAAATGGCATCTCTTGTGTTTTTTTGTTTTTGTTTTTGAGAGAGAGGGTAGGGGAAAGAGAGGGGAAGAGATTTGTTGTTTCATTTGTTTAAGTATTCATTTGTTGTTTCTTGTATGTACTGATCAGGGACAGAATCTGCAACTTGGTGTATCAGCTGAGCTATCTGGCCAGGGCCAAACAAGCTACCTCTTGTAAAGAGACAAATATTTAGCTCCTATTATGTGCACACTATATCCTAGATACCATAAGGGATACCTGAAAAATACTAAGTTGTTCTCTGCCTTCTAGGAGCTTAAAATATTGCTGAGGCAGAAGATGTTCACTCAGGAAAGACAGGTGATAATAATGTGATGCAGAATTCTGAGGTTAAGTCTGAATGGATCAGTGCAGATGTACCTAAGTCACCTTAAAAATCCAACTGTAGTAAAACTGGTGGTGGGAAAGTATCCACAGGATTGTTCACTTTTATATTTCTAGCATTTGGCACATAGTAAATGATATTCAACAAATATTTATTTTAAAAAGGGATAAAATTCATGAGTCATAGAAGGGTGAAAATCTGTCTGTGAGCTTAGAGAAATGGGGGGAAAGAGAAACAAATATTTTCACTGTTGATGACAATATCCAATAAAGAGATGCTGAATTTGGAGGTGAGAGCATATGGACATAGAATAGAATCCCCATTCCTGCTAGGGAGCAGGAAGGCATGGTCAGTTCTCACTGTATCACACCAAATAGTTCACAGGGCTATTTTCCTTCTTTACTGAAATGTCTAGTCTAACTTCTAATGACCAATTAAGCTTCCCTGATATCTTAATGCATGGATAGGGGACCCATGCATTTCCCTCATATGCGTGGCCTATGTCTCTTTATAATGAGCATTCTGATTTACACATGAGTGTTTGGAGAGTTTGGTTAGCAGTACTGTCTCCTGGGGCACATGCCACTCTGCTGGGTGACTGCAATTAACCTTCCTCTGGTGCCTCTAATTCCTCATCCTTTTACTCATAGAGCTGGCATCATGGAATAAGGGCCTAAATAAGCTAAACAGACAGAGCACACAATTGTAGATTAAAAAGGGGGGCAATCATTTTGTTTTGAGGAGCTCAGGGAAGGCTCTGAACACAAGAGAATACAGGGATGGGTCTTAAAAACACGAATCTGTTTTGGAACTGTAGAGAAGTTGAGGAAAAGATAATATAGAAGATGGTGATAAACCTTACTTGGTCTATCAGAAAGTCTGTTTTGGAAGAGTAGTGAGAAAGTTGAATAGATCAGCCCAAAAGCCAAGCTGAAGGATTGGTTATATTTGATTTTATATTTCAGTTTATCCAACAGACTTAATGGGGAGAAACTAAAGTTCTGACAAAATGAATGACAAGGTAAAATTGGTGTTTTACTTAGATTTTTATGTGAATAAAAAAGGCTTTGTTGCATTCTCATTATTGTTCAGAATTAATTAACTCTAAAGGTTGATTACATATTATATATTATTGATTTCAGAGAGGATGGGCCAAGAAGAGATCAATGATAAAAGAGAATCAATGATCAGCTGTCTCCTGCATACCCTCTGCTGGGGATCAATCCCAGGAATGGCACTGTAACATCCTGGTTCATAGATCAATGCTCAACCACTAACGCTCCCCTTTATGGGAGTCAAACAGTGGCATGTGAATAGAACAAAAGCTTAAGGTTCTGTTGTGGTTATGGAACAGGTTTCCAACACAGCCATTTACCAGCCCTTGGAAGCACCCTAGTCTTTGACAAAGCAAGAAAATCAAAGATGCAGCCACATGGCTCCCAAAAAAATTAAAAGGAAAACTTCTGAGGGCCGCATGGCCAATTCAGTACATTTTGGTTGAGCCGCAGGAAGTGCTCAGAGGCCCCTTAGATTATCTGGGAAACATGTACAGATCATGAGTATCTGGAGCTGCAGTTTTCCATTTGTTTTAGGGCCTAACGCCCATTGTTAAAGTGAAAACTCAAAATTCCAATGCATGTCATGGATGAAAGCATCAAGGCTCTGGCTAAAGAATATGGGGATCCTTCTTTCTTTTTTAAAGATTTTTAAATTGGTTTTTAGAGAGAGAGTAAGGAAAAGAGAAACATCAATGTGAGATCAAAACACCCATTGGCTACCTCTTGCACACACCCCCCTCAGGGATCAAACCCATCACCTGAGCATGTGCCTGACTGGGAATAGAACTGAGCCACAAGAGCCAAAACATAGGGGCTCCTTTCTGATGGGCCTTTGCCCACTGCAGTTTCCACAACTAACCCACCTCCACCTCTGGAGAAACTGAGCATTTCTTTTCAAGCCCAAGGTTCCTTAGAAATGTAAAATCGGTTGGGCAAAATTATAGATCTGCAGAATGAAAACTTAGTTTAGCTGTGACCCAATGTAATAATAGCAATTGTAATCATACTTTTAATTAACATCATTTTGCAATATGTGCCAAAAATGGCTCTAAGTACCTTATATGTGTTGAATATCCCAACAATCAGATAAGTTAGAAACTATTATTACCCTCATTTTACAGATGAGAAAATTGACATCTAAGGAAACTTTGCATCTTGCCCCAGCTAGTAAGTGATAAAGCCAGGATTTCATTCCAGGAAGTATGACTTCAGAACCAACCCACTGAATATTTCAGTCTCATTAGTTCTGCCTCAGTACCTTGGGAAAGTTGTTAAACTTGTGGGATTTGTGTACAAGTGTCTAGTTTTAGTTTTATTTCCCTTCTCTAAAATGTGAGAAACTGGCAGAGGAGCCCATCAAGGTTTGCAGAGGCCTGAACCGGAGGCCAGGTTCATTCCGCCCCTCTTTGCAACATCGGAAAGCAAACGACTCCCCTAATAGTGTCAGGGAAATCTGACATCCCTGCTCTACGTTTCACAGGAGGAGGAATTGTATCTTCGAAGCAGTAGCTATAAATATCAGAGTTAATGAGGGAGGACTCCTGGAGACCTAAATGAATCCATTTTATGGGTCTGTCATACATCAGGTTAATATGATTCTGACAAATAATTATATTGAAAACTGGACAGGGACCAGAAATGTCGTTATTCCTTCTGAATATTACAACAGCCTTCTGGCCAATTAAGGGTGATGGCACCAACACTGAAGTGCGGAGCAAAACTCTAACAATTTGTGGCATTTAGACAAAGGCGCTCACAGCACTGCACCCACCCAGCTTGGGTGAAGGGATTGTCATTGTCTGATTCCTTAATGAGCAGAGCAGCCCCACTTAGATTACAGTACAGGGAGAGCTGGCGTGCACGCAGCAGGACTGCATAGAAGCAGAATGGAATACTAATGCGGCTCCTTTTTTCTTTTTAACATCGACTACCAGGGTTTTCACATGGAAGAATATATACGTTGGGTGAGCCCTGGAAATGGGTTATCGGTTTGAATATATCGAACTGCGACGGCAGTGTCTTATTTGGCTAGAAGGATGGCTAATTCTCTCTTAGTTAATTAGAGTGGCCTCTGAGGGTAGAGGGCTTCTTACTAAAGAAGCAGGAAGGGGTGGGGGTGGGGGGAAAAGAAAGATACTGTGTGGCTCTGACATTTGCCCTCCTCTAATTGGGTTGTGCTAAGGTCCTGGTGCTGTGTTCCAGGCTAGAGGGCTGGGACTCCCGGGATGACTGACCCCAGGGAAGACGGTCAAGGTCACCGACCTTTCCTCAGCTGCAGGCTCTTCCTTCTGTCGCTGCACCTGGGCAATGCAGGGAGGTGCTGAGAGGCTGAGGTGCAGCCCTTGCTCTGCTTGGCAGCCTTGCTCTGGAGGAAGGAGCTTTATCTAATTTGAACAGAGGTGCTGAGTGGGTGAGCAGTGGCCCTCAGCACACTCAACATGGCTAAGGGCCCCCTACCTGGGCTGTTAGTCGGTAGAAAAACTAAAGGACAGCTTTACTTTGTCTCTCTGCTGTTTCCAACCAACGGCCATTTGCCCTCCATATTTTTCTTCCTTGTCATGTTCAGCCTGCTTTTGTGTAGTATAAAGAGAGTGAGACAAAAAAACACAAGCAAAAGTAACTCATAGATACAGAGAACAGGGTTGGGGGTGGGCAGCGGAAATGAGGGAAATGAATGAAGGTAGTCATAAGATGAATAGCTCTGGGTTGTAATGTACAGCCTAGTGACTATAGTTAACAATACTGCAATGTGATTTGGAAGTTGCTAAGAGACCTTAGAAGTTCCCATTACAAGAAAAAAATCGGTAACTGTATGTGATGATAAAGTTAAGTGCACTTATAATGGTGATTATTTTGAGGTATTGACCTATATCAAGCCATTATGTTGCACACGCCAAAATTAATATAATGTCATATGCCATTTACCTGTCAATAAAAATTTACAAATTAAGTAATTAACTAGCTAATTAATATTAAAGAAAGGGAATGAGAGATGAGATGTAGTTACAGCCACACAGAATAAAACCTTACTTGGCGGTGACTCTATTGGCACTATTTCTTTTCACCAATAAGAACCTTTCCTCAATGATGCCCCTTCCCTTCTGCAGCTCTCTCTTTCCCAAGAGCTTTTCAGCCAGGGAAACATTTCTTCAAATGCTCATACCAAAGCCCTCTTCCCACAACCCAAGTCAATCTGGACTTTGTACAAACTGAAACTCAGGGCAACTGCATTAGCAAGAAATCAAGGGAGAAACTGTCTCTCACCAGTGAATCATAACTAAAAGTAGAGACTTCAGCATGGTGTTTTTCTTCATAACAGCCTCTAAAGCCCTTCTGTGTTAAATTGTTTAGCTAAATTCTCATTAAGATAACTGTGCTGACTTCCAGAAAAATGCACGCCATAATATTGCCTTGAGGAAAAATCTCCGTTTTTGAGGACAGCTGCTCCTTCCTGTCATCCAAAAAGTTCCGGTGTGGGATTCTCTCCAGGCCACAAGCCCTGGCCCAGGAACCCTCCGCCAGGCCCCCTCAGCCCTGTGTGGCTCATCCTCCCTTCTGCCACCACTCAGTCTGAGCAGAAGGCCTCTGGCTTGGGTTGAGCATCGGAAAACAGAAAACAGCCTAACTCTGTGAGCCCTTAAGACCTCAAACCCAGTATTTGAACAGGTCTTCCTTTTTTTCTTTTTTCTTACCCAATCTCTAGAAAAGATTACACTATGTACTTTTCTAAAGAGCAGATACACAGCACAAGATAAAATCATCTCTTTTGCCAGCTAAGCTTCTCACTGGGTTCCCCAGCCAACTTTCTGCAGCTCATAAAATAAAGACAATTCCCATCATTCCCTAGCTCCAGCTCCATCATTACTTGGCTCAGGACAAATGGGCAGGTGGTGATGCCCAACAGGGCTTGGATGAGCTCTTTTTTCCTTCCTGGACAGAAGGAGGGGGATTAACCAAGAATCTTTTCTCTTAGTGAATGACAGGGCAGACAACTGGGAGGCTCGTATGAGTTTCACCCGGGAGAAAAGTATGCAGGTGATTATTTGAACAGTCTTGCTATCACCACAGAGACAGGATCGGAACCTGCCATCCTGACCATCATCTCACGCATGGTCCAGACTGGCTTTGTTAGTGAAGATAGGCGGGATAAATGCAATGCTGGTTCCTGATCAGAAATATGAAGTCCTACTGCAAAACAGTCCTTTGAGCTGTGTTTCCTTTTATTTATCTATTTTTTATTGATTTTTTACAGAGAGGAAGAGAGAGGGATAGAGAGTTAGAAACATCAAGGAGAGAGAATCATCAATCAGCTGCCTCTTGCACACCCCCTACTGGGGATGTGCCCACCACCAAGGTATATGTCCCTGACCGGAATCAGACTTGGGACCTTTCAGTCCACAGGCCGACACTCTATCCACTAAGCCAAACCGGTTTAGGCAAGCTCTGTTTCCTTTTAAATGTGGGGATGTTGGAAACTTCAATGAAGTAGCCTCAGGAAAGGGAAAACATATAAACATATGTTGATATTTTGTAAAGTCAATAGAGCTCATGTGCCCTCCCTTGTCTGGTCCTTGGTGAGCACTGAGAGTTGTTGGGAGGTGTAGAATGTTTTAGATGGGGAGGGGAAGCCAGGTTGCAATCAGAAAGTGAATAAGCATACTCTCTAGCTATCAGGGATTTATGTAGCTAAGAGTGGCTATTAAGCAGCAGTGCCTGAGGCCTACCAGTGTCTTTGGCATCTATAGGCCCTGAGGCAGGTCTAGAAGCTGGAAGACATTGCAGAAGGTGGCTCTGCAGTCCATGTCGAATGTTCAAGGGGAGTGTTAGTTGTTGCCATCAGGAATTAGTGTCTCCCCTCAGTCAGATTCAGAATTTTCTGTCTATGATATTAATGGTTTCCAAGAGCCTTTTCTATCTGTAAAAGTGCAACATGTTTGACCCAATGATTACCTCTTAGATGACCTTGATTAGTGAGGAGAAAATTCATATCTCACTATGAACTTGGACTTGAAATGTCAAAAATCTGTCCTGAGCTATCCTCAAAGTCCTTAGTTCACTGTTTTCTGGGGAAAAGATGGAATCTATTCCAAGTCTAGATACTTCTAAGTGGAGAATGGATTTTGTTAGAAGAATCTATGTATAAAATTGATGTCAAAATTTGTGAAGGATTTGACTCTTTTATCTTACTTATAAGCTAACAAGTTAGCCAGTCACAGTTTTATTTATGTATATCACAATATATGTAGTTTTAATTTATAGATGTGTGTGTGTATATATATATATATATGCACATACACAAATATATATAAATTTATCATGTATATATACACATATATGTGAGGATATACATACATACATACACACACACACACACCCCACAACACACAGGAAAAAATGAGACCTCAGTGTCAGAGACAAAGATCATGTACAGCTCTCAGCAAAAGCAGCATGCTGGAACAGTATCCCCAACATGGCTATGCAGTGAGGGCCAAATGGGAAACTCGTGTAGAGGGTGCATTACTGGAGAGAACCACCCAATTAGAAAACTCTTATCTTGCATTGGGCTGCTAGAAACCTGCCTACGCACCCCTCTGTAGAGAGAAAACTTTAACCTTAATCCTGAATTTAAGCTGATCTTTTCTGGGTGGAGGTAGTGGAGGTCTTTATCTTTCCTACCTAGAAGCATCTCTAAGGAGGGAGACATCACTAAACTTTTATATCCTGGAATGTCTCCTTGTACAAACATGCTTAATTTGCTTTAAATGTCTGTTCAGAGCACATAGAGAGCTCAGATATGTGAGGTATTTGCAGAGAAATGTATCCCAACAAAAACATGTAGGTAACATAAAAGCTCCCCTCTGTCAAAAAAAAAAAAAAAAAACCCTTTGGTTATACACAGCCCTTCAGAAACATTATTATATCATTCTCTGACCATACATAGTAGCATTGGAGAGAACAGAAGGAAGGGCAGGAAAAGGAAGTGAGGCTAACTTCCACATTCATCCCACTTGCATTGACCACATGTGGGAAGCAGTATTTTATTAAGTGACACTAGAAAGTGTTTCAGACTCTGACCATCAGTATCATGATGGTGGTCAGAGGAATGGCAATGAAGAACACATCAAGTAAAAGGACCTCAGCTCAAAGGACAAATCAATGGAAGATATGAAATAAATTCCCTCTTCCTAAAAGGACACAAGAAAAATGAGGCTCGTGAACCAAGGGAATCTTACACTTGGAGTATAAGGACGCCATTGGTTGCTGAGTTCATCCTTTTGGCCTAGAAAAAGGCCAGAACCTGAGTATTGGTTCTTTATCCACCTTCTTCAGACCAAAATGCTTTGACTTCTCTGTACACAGCTCTTTTGCTGACAACTATCTACCTGGATAAAAATGAAGGCAGGGGCTTGTTTCTCTTTAAGGGGTAGGATCTCTACGCCAAGAATATGTCATTCTTGTCAGTGAAGCTGAGCAGTACCCACCTGACTCACTATGGGTAGATCACCAGGAAAAGCCCTCAGATTTTCAAGCCACAGTTTAGTTTTCTAGTTCTACCCAATAGCACACCATCTTCTATTTCTCCCTCTATCCAAGTAAGAGCTTAATTATCTAAATCCCTATTGCAAGTGGTGAGGGTATTTTGGGTTCTAGACCTAATTTCTGATATGGGGGAAGGTATCTTTACCACCAACACCAAGCAATACTCAGGATACCAGCTGGAAATCCTAAAATTCAATTCAATCTTCATTGTCAACCTGGAGATAGTGTCAGATTCCATAGGTAAAGGACTCAGTTCTATAGAACTGCCCTCCACTTCAGACAACTATAGTAAGTTTATTGACAATTTCATGTGACTCACCTAATAGTTCTTCCTGCCTAACAAGGCAATGTGTGGTACTCACCAATTGCCCATGTCAACTCATTTAATGTCCATGATTTCAATTACCGCACACATGTGGATGACTCAAGTGCGTATCTCCAACTCCAAATTCTCTCCCAACCCTCTGGACATTCCTATTTGGACCAGACACATGCACCTAAAATTTGATATGACCAAAGTAAAATTATCCTTCCCTTTCTCAGACCTGCTTTTTTTCTCATGGCAATGGCTCCACTGTCTACCCCAAATCACTAAAGTTTGCCCAAGTGACTTCTTGGTTGTTCTCTTCCTAATCCTCCACCACCAACCAGTTTGTAGACACACATTAATAATATCTCCCTCATGGAATTTTCTACTTAACTTCAATGCTCTCCGAATTTCTTACCTGTATTCTGTAATAGAAACAACTTCCTAATTGTTTTCTTTGTCTCCAATTTTCTCACATCTCCAAATTAAAGAAATATTCCTGAAACACAAATCTGATTGTTCTTTTTCTTCATGTGTCCTGTTGCCCTTATGATAAAGCCCTTAATCCCTATGGCCTGCAAGACTTCATATCTCACATTTCTCAAGGTAAGATAGGACCTTGCAGTATCATCCCACTGGAGCAGCGATTTTCAATTTTTTTCATCTCATGGCACACATAAACTAATTATTAAAATTCTGCAGAATACCAAAAGTATACTTTTTGCCTATCTGACAAAAAAAGTATAATTTTGATTGATTTATAAAAAATAAATAAAAATGGTAATTATCTACTCTTTTTGCTCCAAAGTGACTTTTTTAAAAAATCAGGTGCCTATACTTGGATATAAGGGTTTCTGGTACCAAGAATTAACCAATAAAATATAACCTTATTATGAAATATGACTAAAAGATGCAAATTATTATATGACCTACATATTTATGGTTCAAGACAGGACATTCACATTGAATGGCTGTTGTTGTGTTGGCTGTTGTCATTTTTTTTATTTGACAGTGTAAGGGGAAAAAGCTCAGTGCCCCTGCCTATATAGTTGGATATTGCCTGTTCTGAAAAGTGAAACTTACTGCTTTGGAATCATTGGGGATTTCTCAATGACCAGGATGTTACTGACAATTAATGGACAAGAGCCAGGTATGCTGAACAGCCTGAATGACAGATGCAATTCTGTCCAGTAATAACTGTCCTATCTGAGATCAACAGCTATTGAATTGAAATATGCTGACTGGCTCCCAACCACCTCTTGAGTCTGATTTCTAGCTACTCACACTTTGTAACTTTGCTGTGGAAGCATCCTGAACTTTGCAGTTCTTGTGGCTACCTATTATCTTATGCCTCCATCTTTGCCTCTCCCTCTTCTGCAACAACCCCACTCACCAGCTTCTTTATATATTTGATTTTTTATAGAGAGGAAGAAAGAGGGATAGTTAGAAACATCAATGAGAGAAAATCATCGATCAGCTGCCTCTTGCACACCCCCTGCTGGGTTTGTGCCACAATCAAGGTACATGCCCTTGATCAGAATCAAACCTGGAACCTTTCAGTCCACAGACCAACACGCTTCCACTGAACCAAACCAGTTTTGGCTCACCAGCTTCTTAAATTGCTATCTCCTCCCTTTTTATCCTTTTAGAACTCAGTTCAGATATTATAGCTCTTGGATTCCCTCCTTGCCCATCCCTCCCCAGGCTGGAGCCGGAGTCTGGCCTTTAAATCTTCTTGCATTTTCCTATCTCCTCTTATTTACAGTGTCCTTTCATTTGTAGGTATCTCCCATCCCACTGTGAGCCCTAAAAGACAAGATAGAATGGCCAGTTTCTGTATTCCTAGTAGCTTCTCAAATAGGTTTTAAACTATAGAATATCTTCCATGTTTGCCAAGGTGTTTGAATCTTAAAAATTAATGTATCTGCTTGGTAACAATTTAAACAGTACAAGAAGTGACATCTTGTTGTATAATGGTTAGGATTACCCAAGTTTGAATCCAGGATTAACTACTTAACTTTCCTGCGCCTCTACTTCCACAACTGTAAAAAGAAAGTAATAATAGAAGCACTAATGTATAGTGATGAAGTGCAAGTACTATAGAGGGTAAGCTCAAGTTGCAGCTCTGTCATCTACTACCTGTGTGACCTCGGGCAAGTTACTTGACATCTCTGAGTCTCCATTTATATGCAAAAAGTAATTAAAAATAATAAAATATGTCCTATGGGTTTTGAGATGATTAAATGAGATGACTCAATAAATGTTAATTAATATTATTAACTAGAGGCCCAGTGCACAAAATTTTTGCATGGGGGTAAGGGGGTCCCTCAGCCTGGCTTGTACACTCTTGCAATTCAGGACTGCTGGCTCCTAACTACGACCTGCCTGCCTGATTGCCCCTAACCATTTGCCTGCCTGCCAGATTACCCCTAACCATTCACTTGCCTGATTGATCTCCCCTAACCACTCTGAATGCCTGCCTGATCACCCCAACTGCCTCTGCTTCAGCCCCTGCAGCCCTGGCTTTATTCAGAAGGATCTTTGAAATGATGTCCAGAGGTCATTCAGCTGTCCAGTCTAATTAGCATATTATACATGTATTGTTATAGATAGTAAGAATATTATAAAAGGGTATGTATTAAAGATACCAGCTTCCCTTATGAATGAAACTATTTTAAATATTTTCTTTGTGTTACTGTGAAAATGCTATGTACATACTGAGTGATATATTTATGGGTTTTTAAAAACAAACATAAGCAAATTATGTATTTCTTACTTTTCCTCACTTAGCAATATGTTCAGAGACCTTTGCATAAAAGAACATGTAGGTCTAAACTCATTATTTTAATGGCATCATCTTATGGTAGCTTCATGATTTATTTACTAGTTTCAGAATTTTTTTTGTCAGCTCCCCTCACCATTGGTAATTATTTCTAGTTGTTTGCTGTTGCAATAAAGGTTCATTGTTGATTAACTGCATTCACCACAGATACTTCTCTCTCCCTTCATAGAAGCCTCTCTAAGATCACCCAGCTTCTGGTTTCCAGACTTCCTCATTGGACTCCTACATTGTCCCACAAAGGAACAAAGATAAGGTGACCAGATTTTAACATTGGTAAAGCGGGACACCATTGACCGGGGAGGGGGTGAGGGTAGGGGGGTTCTTGATTAAAAATTTGGTCTATATGGAGCAACAAAAATTTTCATAGAATGCAAAAAATAGTATTGTAATATATTTTTTAAATTTCAACATAAGTACAATTTACAAATATAATAAATAAATTATGTATAGTATTTTATTCTTTGGCATATTTCTCATTTGAGTGAATTTTTTTAGTAGATTGCTGTCATTGTTTAAAAACTCATGAAAATTTTCACAAGAATTTGTTAAGTTATATTTCACACATAAAATGGCTTTCAAAGTCTCAACACTTAATTGTTGATTTTTCTGATGTCCACACTTTATTTACCATAGAAAAAACGCGTTCAGTCACAGCATTAGTTCCTGGTAAGGACAGCACGTATTCCACAATTCTAACAACTGATCAACAATGTGAACTTTGATAAGCAGTTCTTGATAATCAGTTCTCAACAATTATTTGTTATTATTAAAGTTTAACATTATAAAATTAACAAAAATAATATAGAATTTATATTCTGGCTAAATACAAAACCATTCTCCTGCCATTCCCTAGCTTGTCGTGCATTCTTTCCAAAAACCAGGATTTTTTTTAAAATGCCACGGGACATGGAACAAATTGTTAAAAATCAGGACTGTCCCGCCAAAAGCAGGACGTCTGGTCACCTTAAACAAAGATGCAAATGACCTGGGGCTGTCTTGTCTCTACCTTGGCACCAGTTCAGGGCCTTTGCCCAGGACAGTCCTCCAGCCTCACAAGCCATATAGTGTTTGGGATCCATACAGACCAAATTTTCATTACTAGTAATTTAGGTAATTGATTACTATTGTTAAAAATGATCAAAGAAGACAACTTAGGAGATACAAACACACTTTATTTAATACATCATGAATTGGACAGTCTCCATTCAGAAAACTGCAAAATGAAGTAGAAGGCAGGAAGTGTGTATAGGACAAAGAGTAAGGAAGAAGGAAGTCAGTATAGAGCCCTGAGTTGACTTGGTGTTTTGGGAATTTGCTGATTGGTTATAGTGGGTTTCTTGGTGTTTTGGGAATTTGCTGATTGGTTATAGTGGGTTTCTCCATTTATGTTCCTATAAATGGAGCATTTATAGGAACATAAAAGTTGTCTAAGTTTTGTTTTGCTGATGAGGCTCTACTTTGAACCAGAAATGTATTTCAACATGGCACAGGGAAGAACAATGTGGAACTAGAAGCTCATAGCTGGGCAGAAGAGAAACCTGCTCCTTCACCTTTTCAGGAGGGCTAAATAATTCATAACTATCAGAAATCTGATAAAAATTTTAGGAGTACATAAAATTAATTACATAAATTATAAAATGTAAGTCATGATGCTATTTGTTCTGTGACAACTAAAAAATGGCTAATTTCCCATCCTAATTAAGAGAAGTCACTATAATATCCAAGTGTTTGTTCCCACTCCCTCCCTCCCCTACAGCTATTACACTCACTTGTGCCTGTGGGTGGAATTCAGTACCAGGAGTGGAGGGGCTGGCAGAGTGGAGGAACCTAGATGCAAGAGGTGGGAAATGTCAGAGAGAAATTTCCCTGATGTCCCAGTTTCGCCAGGAGCAGCTTCTACCTGGAGCTCTACAACAGAAAGTATTCAGAAAGGAGGCCAAAGAGGGGAAACAACTCTTTTGTGAAGCTTTCCAAAAGCTGATTGTGTTTCTTTGTGATCATGCAGGTCCACAGTCTCCCACGTCTAATCAGCACAAAGACGGAGCTGATAAACCCATTTCACAAAAGTTTCTGGAATCCAGGTTGCTTTTCAGAGACAAAATGGCTTGAAATATACAGTTCCCCTTTGGAGAATTTGTTCATCACGGCCCCACTTTTTCCTAACCGTCAATGAGAGAAGAAAAGTTGGGAATGTGTGCCAAGTCTTGGCACTGGTCTTCTGGGGAGACCATCCAGTGCCAAGGACTGTGGAGGGCTCCCTCTTGCCTTTGCCTGGAGGAGCAGTTCATCATTCTAACTGTGTATTTTAATCACACAGAGGTTTGCTGTTTTTCTTTTTTTTACTTTAATACTCTATATCAACACAGTTAGTTGGCTGAACAGAAAGCCTAGCCTATTCATCAGTGTTTGGAAATGCCAGGGGTACTGCTTTAAAAAATCCTGGAATGAGGCCAAGCATTCAACCAGAAGATTCTGCTTGTCAAGTATGCCAGGTGCTGCACCTGGGCTCCACAATTTGGGCTGCTAGGTCTGGACGTCATGTTGGACTGTGAGGTCCTGAGCTTTCCCACGTGCCTCCCTACCCTGCAGTGAGCCAGCATGGAACAGTGGAAAGAGCCTGGGCTTTAGAGACAGTTTCTAATGTTCCTTATTAGGTGGGTGTCTTCATTTCTCATAGTTGGCATCAGTACATGCCCACCAGCTAGTGTTATTAACATTTACCAGTGACCAAAGTTTGCAGGCACTATTGTTCCCTGGTCCCTTACAACTCTTTGTGCTCTCGCAGATTGTCTGCATCTTTATTAGCTGGGAGCTTATTAGCAATGCAGACTCTCAGGTCTCACCAAGAACCTGCATCTTCACAAGATTCCCAGGAGTCCCACACCTAGTCACATTTGACATGCCCTGCAGTCTAGTCAATCAATACTTCCTGCCTCCCTGCAAGGCCAGCCACCACACTGCTTTATTCATCAGGGAAAACTCTCCTAGTGTTCTTGTGGTGAACTATTTTTCTAACCCAAAAGTAGACCCCTGGTCGAATCAAATATGAATTTACTTAATGGGAGCAACAGGACAGAATATTTGACACTGAGTTTTACCATCGCTATGTTTAAGTCCTATCTCGTAACCATTTGATTTCCACTTTCTGAAGAGGGTAGAGTTATTATAAAACATTCCACCTCTCAAGTTTAGTCATGGATAAAGCTGTGTGGTAGCTTTCTATAAACATCTCTGACAAAACATTTCTTTTAGCAAAAAAAAAAAAAAAGATTTTCCACCAGACATTCCATAGGTATCTGCCCGCCCTCCCCTCCACCCACTCCCCCGCACCTTGCTTCTGGGAGGTCAGTTGCTGTACTGAGGGGATCAGCCCATGTGGCAGCTTGGTCTCCCACTTCAGTAAATGTTATAGGTTGTATCAATTAATAATGCAGATTTTTTTCAATAGATGGAGCTACACATATGTTGGTATATATGTGATTTGATATATATGCTATTTTGTTATATTGACAGCAAGCTTCAAAACTTCATATGTCAAATTTTCTGAAGGTGTTAACATCATAGATATTTTTACGCTTAAAAATGTCGAATTTCATGCCAAAAAAAGAATTTGCAGTAAGTTTTAATTCATTACTTTATTTGGAAGAAAAGTGCTGCTAAAAGTTACTGTATACTTTGGGAAGCTTATGGTGAACATGCTCCATCTTAAGATACTTGTGAATGCTGGTTTAAATGCTTTAAAAGTGGTTATTTTGATGTGAAAGACAAAGAACATCCAGGTCAATCTAAAAAGTTTGAAGACCAACAATTACAAGCATTATTGGATGAATATGCTTGACAAACTCAAAAACAACTTGCAGAAAGATTAAATGTTGCTCAGCAAACAATTTCTGATCATTTACAACCAATGGGAAAGATTTTAAAGGAAGGAAAACGGGTGCCAAATCAACTAAAAAAGACAAATGGGAATCCGAAAAGTCATCAGTAAAGTGTTGCTTCAACAGCACGAAAGAAAGTCATTTTTGCATCGAGTTGTGACTGGCGATGAAAAGTGGGTTTATTTTGAGAATCCCAAATGCACAAAATCATGGGTTGATACAGGTCAACCATCAACATTGACTGCAAGGCCTAATCGCTTCAGAAAGAAGACAATGCTCTCTGCGTTTGGTGGAATCAAAAAGGTAGGGTGTATTATGAGCTTCTAAAACCAGGTGAAATTGTTAATACTGATCACTACCAACAACAAATAATCAATTTGAACCATGCTTTGATTGTGAAACAACCAGAATACGCCAGAAGACACAGCAACGTAAATTTGCTTCATGATGACACACCATCACACACTTCAAAACCAGTTAAAGATCTTTTAAAAGATCTTGCCTGAGAAGTATTAACCCACCTGCCCTATTCACCAGAACTTGCTCCTTCAAATTACCACTTTTTCTGATAGATGACATGCACACTTTCTGAGCAGCACTTCAAAACATACAAAGAAATGGAAAATTGAGTCTCTGAATGGTTTGCCTCAAAAAAAGAAAAGTTCTATTGGGATGATATCCACAAATTACTTGAAAAATGGGGGAAATGTGTAGCTAGCAATGGACATTTCTTTGAATAAAGCACTTTTGATGTTTCTCTTAAAATTATCATGTTTTCTTTGATTACAAAATCCGAATTAGTAACTGGTACATCTGGTATTAAATTCTGTTTCTTTCTGCTGACCTTTCAGGACATCAGGACATTTGCAATGGCAGTTTTTTAACATGACAACAATGCATACTTGCCAGAGAGCTCTACTCTTCATCAAGACTGATTGAAGCCGAAACTGGTTTGGCTCAGTGGTAGAGCATCGGTCTGCGGACTGAAGGGTCCCGGGTTCGATTCCGGTCAAGGGCATGTACCTTGGTTGAGGGCATATCCTCAGTAGGGGGTGTGCAAGAGGCAGCTGGTCGATGTTTCTCTCTCATCAACGTTTCTAGCTCTCTGTCTCTCTCTCTTCCTCTCTGTAAAAAATCAATAAAATGTATTAAAAAAAAAAGACTCATTGAGTTATCCCTGTCCAGTGTGGCTCAGTTGGTTGGGCATGGTCCCATGCATTGAAAGGTTGCTGGTTCACAAGCTGGAGCTGCCAGGCCCAGAGCAGCAGCAGCCAGGCCCGGAGCGGCAGTGGCCAGACCCGGAGCAGCTAATTGTGGAGCGGACCAGAGCAACAGAGGCCAGGCCTGGAGCAGCCAGGCCCGGAACAGCTCACTCCTCGCCTGCCCACGCCCCAGGACTGCCTCTCAGACATGGCTGGAAACTTTTGGGGGATCTTGAGGGTCTGCTGAATCAAGTGATGAAGGCTTAGATCTGGATGTGTTGAGTTAGTATAGCGCTGGGGTGTTGATCTGTGAGTGCCTTGTGTGGGGTCTGGATGAGATTGGTTGATCTATTTGGAAATGTCTTTTGTGTGAAGTGTATCCTTGGGCATGTGGAGGTATTATTGATTTGAGAGAATGCTAAGTAACTGACTTACTATCTGAAAATTTTAAAGTTCTGAAAGTTTAAGGTCTCTTGCCAAAAAGAGGTTTTAAAGCTAACACCTTAATTTTAATGAGGAAAGGGGAGGACAAACTCTTCTCACCCAGAACAGGTAATCCAATTCCAACTAGCAGCGATCTTTAAACAATGTGTTCATTTACATTTGAATGGCTACACCTTTTGATAGCCTAAGGGCAAGTTTACATGTAAACAAGTTTGCTTCTCAATTCCCAGGGCAGAAAAAAAACAAGGTTTAAAGTTATTAGATTTTAAAATTTATTCTTAGAAGTGTAAAAGTTTATTAATTAAAAACAACAACAACAACAACAAAAAAGGAGATTGAAAAACCTGATGAACAATATTAGCTGTTGATTGTAGTAGAGTCGGTGATACGGGAGGGGAGTGGACTGACAGTTCTAGGGGAAAGGGGGAGTGGTGGATGCAGGAAGAGACTGAACATAAACTGTGCACCTATGGATGAGGACAATGTGGGGTGGAGGGGGCAGAGGGTGGAGTGGGAACCTGGTGGAGGGGGGAAGAAATGAGGAACCTTTGTAATAATATGAACAATAAAGATTGATTTAAAAAAAAAAAAAAGAAAGAAAAAGAAAGGTTGCTGGTTCAATTCCCAGTCAGGACACATGCCTGGATTTCAGATTCAATCCTCAGTACTGCGAGTGCAAGAGACAGATGTTTTACTCTCACATTTATGTTTCTCTCTCTCTCTCTCTCTCTCTCTCTGTCTCTCTCTCTCTTCCTCTCCCTTCCTTGTTCTCTAGAAATTTTTTAAATCTTAAAAAAAAAAAAAAAAAAAAGACTGACAAAGGCAGAGGCCAGTTGCTGTTGCCTGATCCCCGGTTTCCTGGTCAGAGGCATCTGCTACCACTTATGACAGCATGGAAACCCTGTTTAGGAACAGGAATACTATGTGAACTGTGAACGATGACTCAATGTTTGCACAAAGAGAGCTCACACTCCTATTTGGTAAATTTTTCTATTGTCCCCATTTTCTGTCTTAAAAATGTGTATGTCTTCAGTGTGAAATCTTCAGCAGGCATGGTCTATGTCAGGGGCCTTTGAATAAGAGTTCATGGGCTGCATGGGAGTTGCTAAGACCACCAGAATTAAGGGACGAACTGCCTGTAGGTTCTGGACATAGAAAGATAGGTTAACCAGGATTTGGTCATTTGCAAGTTACAGAAATTCAACTGAAACAGGCCAAGTTAGTATGGTAACTGGGAAAACTGCTGGTGGCTCCCATGTAGAAAAGAAAGCTGCAGAATCGGGTATTAGGGACTCCACTGGGAGAATTAAGGCTGCCAGGAATTTCTCTCCTTGCTCTGCACGTGCATGCTGTCTTCTGCCTCTCCACTAGAGACAATGACTGCAAGCAGCTCTGCCTATATTTCCTTATGGGCTCAGCAAACTACTGCTCTGGTTGCCCGTTTTTGTATACCCCTCAATACCACATATGGCAAGCTAAGAATGGTATTAAATTTTTAAATGGTTTTACAACATCAATGAGCTATGAAACAGGACCCTATGTGGACTGCAAAGTCCAACATATATACAATCTGGCACTTTACAGAAAGAAAAAAATATATATATCTGACTCTAGGAAAGAGACAGACTCTCAACCCCCTTCACCAACTCTGGCAGAAATGTCCCCAGAGACATGTGCATCCCTCAGGCATCAATGTGGCCATGGAGGTTGGGAATCCCTGATTGACCAGACTTGAGTCATATGACCCCCAGGTACCTGCGGGCAGGACATGAATTCTCCCAAGAAATACTGGGTTGCAGTTCTCAAAAGAAAGTGCAAATTGGGCATGCTAAAACAACAGATGGTATAAAACTATGTCACTATTAAAAAGAGGCTATTTTCAAAGGTGTGGATAGTGATAAGGGATGAAGAATACTGGGATTAGCTACAGGGGGAACCTAGGCCTGAGGTGTAGGGATGGAAACATTAAATTCACAGTGACTGTGATCACAAGGTTGGTCACTGGGCTGAAAAGAGTGGAATACAGAAACCACCCAACTGTTGCTGTAAGGAAGAAGCTCACACTGCCTCCTCCATCCTCCTGCAGTGCCTCCCACTGGCCAGACCAAACCATAAGCCAGAGGGCATGTCCTAAAGGTTGATCTCCTGGGGCACAGTGGAGAGGTGTCTAGAGCGGGTCACCAGGGACAAAGGAAAAATATCTAGACAGAGTACACAGAGGGGGAGTTTGTAATCTGACTACACTTAGGGCTGGCCTATAGGGATTACAACCGCGTGACCTCAGAGAGCCTTAGCACTTGGGTCAATGCTCTCCTGTCACCATCTTGAAATTCTTAATAATCTTTGAACAAGAGGATCCACATTTTAATTTTGCATTCAGCCCCAGGCCCCACAAATTGCATAGCCTGTCCTGACTCTATTCTTATTGAAAGATGAGACAGAGGGGAAAGAGGAAGACAGCCAGGGTGCAGGCACCTTTTAAGAGGAGGAAAGAGAAGGGATGGGGCTTAGGCACTCAGCACACATTGATTGGTGGTTTCATGTAAGGCACATGATTAGGGATCTAGGGACTTAGGAATCAGGGGCTTAGGGTATTTGGCAGGTGCTGATTGGTGGTTCAATGTACAGTCCATATAAGGTGCCTTGTTAGGTGCTCAGGAATGTCTGGCTGCAGATGGAGTTTATGTCATTCTCCTTCCATCAGTTGGAAGAAGGGAGGATCTATCACTTATGGCTGTGCGATCTCAACAAGTCACTTTATCTCTTCTGGCTCTCAATTTCATGATCTATAAAATGTTCTTAACAATATTTTTTCTCAGGGTTGAAGAGTAAAGGAGGTAGCATGTAAAGGGCCTGCTGGATCGATTGAGTGGTCAACATGGACTGTTTCCTTCCTTTCCCCAAAGTACTCTTTTTCTCAAGTTCCTCAGAGATGGCTGACTGAAAGAGAGGAACACTCCCTAAAATGCAAGAACAACATGTCAAGACAACCCAACTAGAAAGTATCCTGGTCTTATCTCAGGCCAAAGAGTTAACCAGAAAAGAAGTGAAAAAAAGGTAGTGGTGGGTGGAATGAAGGAGGGTGTTGCAAAAGACCAAAGAAAACCAAGGACTCTTCAAAAAAATGGAGGGACACTTAAATACGCCAGCGGACTCAGGGAACAGCCTTCCAAATCTGAGTGAAGGAACACACATGGGGCTTTCCTTTAGATCTCTCTCCCTGGGGTCTTTGCCCCGCAAATATGGATTATGCTTCTGGTCCTTTTCACAGTCCTTGCAAGAAAGCCCCTAGGTATTGGGAATCTCTAAGCCATATATGATGGTCTGGCCTGATGCCAGCGTTAATAATCCTCCCTCCGGGCAGTGCATTGTTCACAGTCCAATGGTCTCTGTAACTGGTTCTAGGAGACCAGTATCTGGGAAGGAGGCAGTGACTTAATTATAGATTACACTGAGCTTGCTGGCATGGGTTCAGATCTCTAGCCTCCAAATATCAGGGTTACGTTGGAATTAGCCGTTTTTAGCCTTCTCAAGGGGAGTATGGGCAAATCTATTGTTTTGGTTACCAATCGTTGAGAAACCTTTAAAAAGAACCTTAAGTATCCCCAATATCTGATTTGTGAGGAAATTGAGGCCCATAAATATCAGAAGCCTTCCCTAAAATCACAGGCCTCGTGAGTACCATGGCTTGCGGTCCAGTCAAGTGAGATGTACACTCACTCCTGTTAAATTCATTAAACAAGGAGGCCATCAGACCAGCATGAATCGAATGCAGTGCAGCTTACAATGTAAGCAAACCAAAATCTTAGTCTGTAAATGTCTCAGGTTACAAAATCAAACTGCCAAGGACAACCATTCACAAACAGCCAAGTAGGATGAAAGCTACTGTGAACAAAAGGAGCCACGTGCTAACCTGACAAGCTCAGGGGAGGCCTGCGTGGCAGTCTTGCAAACTCAGAGACCTAAAATAACCACAAAAGATGGTTTGAAAATTAAATATTCAACAAATAGGTTATAGTGGGTAGTCATGTTCTCAGCCGATATTTTCATGGACAAAGATCAACTTAGATCTTCCTCACTGAGCCCATTTGCCTTGTTGCCTCTAAGATAACATATATGTGGGATGTCTGGTTAACTTGTAACTTCCTTTTTTTTCTAGAGCCCCTAGGGCACAATCAAATGTGGTGGGCGCCAGAACAGATACCACAAATTCCTTCATTATCATTTGTTCCTACACTCACCTAAGTATGTGTCCATCATTTTATTTTTTATCCAATTCCAGAGATCCCCCCCACTCTGCCCCGTCCCCTGCTTTTTGCTTTCTCCCGCCTCCCTAATCCATCACCAATGAATTTCATGTTACCGACTTATGTCCCTCCTTTGATTGCAATGTATAAATAGAAATGTAACCCGCCATTCTCTGGAGCATTATCTCAATCTATTGAGGTTCTGCTTCCTGGCATATGTGGACTGTTTGGCTCAAATAAACTCACAAAAATTCTTTACAGGTTCCAATGGTTTCTTTTCATTAACACTACAAAAAACAAAACCAAAAATCAAATAGTTTCCTTTCTTTGCTTCCTCATTTTCTCTGTCTTCCCTCTGGCTCCTGTTGGCCAATGCTTCTGACCATTTTTTTTTTTTTTTTGCCCCATTTGAATAGATAAGTGTTCACACTCTTAAAACTTATAATATGCTTCAAGTTTATCTTTTAACACAATACATTCACAATTACACCAGAAACCGGACATGGTTTGATTTAATTGTAAGACATAGAAATTGTTATCAATTTGTGGGGGTGTAAGTTGTACTTTTACAATATTCCTTTTCTCCTCCACTCCCCTCCTTTCCCTCTTTCTTCCTCCATGTTTGCAATTCAAAGAAACAGATTTTTATTTCCTTATGATGCAGGAATTTTAGGGGAATATAGGCAGGCTTAAGGGTTTTTTAGAATTGGGATCCATGGAAAAAACACAGGGCCACAGACTGGGAGAAGGTACATTTCCATAACACAAGGAAACCAGGTGCAGTTACATCTCCATAAGACAAGAGAGCAGCACCAGGTATATTTCCATAAGATAAGGAAACTGGCAGTAGCCAAGAAAGGTCATATTTACAAAATAAAGAGAAGGAAGCCCTTCATTCAGAAAGAGAAGAAGAAAAGCCCAATGGAAATAGGAAAACATAAGGAAAAGGGGTGGGGAGGAAGAACCTCAGATGCCCCATGTTAGGTTCAACCTTTGAGTCCAGAAGTTACTATAGTAACTGGTCTAAGGGAATAGTGACCAGAGGGGATATCAAGGCACCAGGATCTATAGCTTATATAAGCCATAAGGAAGGGGAACCCAGTGGGACTCTTCCCCCTCCCCACATACTTGTTCTTTAATAAATCTATATCTTTGATATACCACTTTCTATCCATAGATTCATTCTTTGATTTTTGGCAGACAAAGAATCTGGGTTCTAGTCCAAAAATTCGGTATCACTTACAGGGTATGTCCTAGCATCATGGGTGCCATGGGCCTTGAACTGAAGGGCCTCAGAACTCTGACAAAGTCCGACACAGGATGCCGGACACAACACTTAATCAAATCTGGATGAAAATTTAATTTTCCCCACATAATGACTCGGCTCTAAAATGTTAAATGTTTGTGAGTCTTGTTAAGGTGAAATAATTCTCTCCTTACTGATTCATAGATTTTTCTGCCTGCATATGTACCTAAAGGCTTTCTGCAATTTTCTTCAGAGTATTTCTTTTTAATGCAAAATTGTCTTCTATCCCATATAAAGCTTTGATGTGGGGAGGACAGTCTGCTTCTCCTAGCAACACTGAGGATACTAGATGAACAGGGGTCAGTGGAGTGGTTTGAAGAGAAGCCTTGGTAATCTGTTAAACAAAGCTGGGAATTCTCTGAAGAATGTTTCGCAAAGATACTGCAGTTTGAAGTGAATAGGAGGGTTTTGTTCATAGGCTCTGCCTTGCTATTGGATTCAAAGAGTGTTCAGCCCCAGGAAAGAACATCAATGTCTTACTTGGAACTTAAACACACATACAAAAGGCTTCTTTATTACCCACACTGAGCTTTGCTGAACTGTAGAAAAAGTTCATCATGCCTGAAAATCTGTATCTTTGCCTTTGATCCAAAGCAAGTATTATATAGGAACAAAGACATCATATCTTCTGTCTTTGGCAAAATGAATTGTCAAGGATTTTACTTCAGAAAGACCCAAATTGTTGTGCAGAGTGAGATCTTGGAATTTGGACTGGACTGGGAGTCCTGTGTCATGTCGGTTCTCAGCTTTATCAATAGTCCATGTTTGTGACCCTAAACAAAGCACTTAAATTCTTTGCACTTTGCCTGGCTGGTGTGGCTCAGTGATTGAGCTTCAACCCAGAAACCAAGAGGTCATCAGTTCAATTCCTGGTCAGGGCACATCCCCAGGTTGCAGGCTTGATCCCCAGTAGGGAGCATGCAGGAGGCAATTGATCAGTGATGTTTATCTCTCATAGATATTTCTATCTCTCTATCCTTCTTCCTTCTTCTCTCTAGAAATCAATAAAAACATTACAAAAATTCTTTGTACTTTTAATCCCTTATTTGAAATCTGGGATAATACTTGCTGCCTATTTAACCTCAAATGGGTATGTGAGGATTAGCCAGTTATAGTTTGTCAAATGCTTGGGAATCAGTGAAGGAAAAAATCTATATGAATATAAAGTATTATTGTCATTCCCCTCTGCCTTCTTCCTCTCTATCTCTATCAGAGGATTTCTGTCCTGGGAGACACAGTGAGCATCACTCATGGTTTTGCTATTGCAGAAAATGGCCTTCTCCTATTATTAAGTGATTTGTTTGAAATTGGTTCTTTCTGTACTATCAAAGGAGGTTTCTGAACCAAAGCGTCCTAGACTAATTGTCCGTGAGTCACACGTGCAAAGGTTTCTATGAGTTTAGTTTTAGAATCCTATAGAGAGCAGAAAACAACCATTTTATGGTAAAATAGTAACTGTAATTTGGAAACATTTGCCCATTAGTGATTCAAAGCTGGTGAAGTATAAAAATAAAGCCAATTTAGAGCCTTTGTTACAATCCTTAAAGAAATTATCCTTTAAACCAAAACAATAATATTTTATATTTCACAAACATTGCCCTTCTGGTTTTAACAACTACCTGTATATTGAATATAACACAATTTTTTTTATATTATACTCATTTTATACTTGAAGTAATTGAGATGCAGACAGGTTAAGTGATTTTGCTCAAAGTAATTTAACTAATGAGTGGTGAAGCCAGGACTAGACTCCAAATGTGTGTATCTTCTGGTCCCAAGAGCAATAGATTTTCCCAAATATCCTTGCTATTTATCCTTTGACTATGGCCCAAATGACATTAAAAGACCAAACCTTATTGCTTTGGTACTTCAATATAAGTTGTTGTTTTTTTTTCCATACCACCAAGCTATTACCTTAATTCTGACAATACCTACATGGAGTATCTTCAGATCCCACACAAGACTGCCCTGTCCTTGAAACTTTAGAGGCCAACTGAAAGTTCTCTCACCTGGGCTTCCAACTTATGCAGTGGAGTTCCAAGGCTCCCACGACTTCCTCCTCGGGTTCTATTGCTGTGCTAGAGTGGCCCACAGAATTTCATTTACTATATCGCTGGTTTGTTATAAAAAGACACCACTCAGGAGCAGCCAGGTGGATGAGAAGCACAGGACAAGTTATGGGGAAAGGGCAAGGAGCTTCCATGCCCTCTCCAGGCATGCCAGTCTTCCCAAATCTCCAGGTGTTCACCAACCAGGAAGCTCTCTGAAGCCCAACCTTTTGGTTTTTTTCTGGAGGCTTCATTACATAGGCATGACTGATTACATCATTAGCGATTGACCACTAAACTCACTCTCTGGCCTTCTCCCTACCCTGGAGCTAGAGGGATAGTACTGAAAATTTCAACCCTCTAAACACTTGCTGGTTTCTCTGACAAACAGTTCTCATCCTTTGGTTACTTAGGGCTTCTCAAAAGCCATCTCATGAACATAACAAAAGACACCTTCACTGCTCTCATTGGCTAGGAATTTCCAAGGGTTCTAGGAGCTCTGTATCAGAAACAGGATGAAAACAAAATATCTACTTATTATTATAAAGTACAAAATGACACTACCCTTTCCTTTGTTTTGTGAACCAGCTGGACTTGGGCAATGTACCTACTCGGTAATGAGAACTTCATGGAAAGCCTGGAATAGAGTGCCCTTTCCAAGACCGCTTCCTGCGGGCTATGGGATGGTTATAGTAATGCCAACTGCTCAGAATTGCATTAGGAAAGTCAGGACCAGAAATTCTTATTGGAGTAGCATTTGTCTCCCTCTCTCTTATTCCACCCTTGCTGTGGCTCTGCTATGTCTAGTGTGGGGTAAGCAGTTGATCTTTCAGGAGTATTTGGAAAACAGTCATCTTGTGAGGTAGAATGGATATTGTGGTGTGGCAACCAGATTCTTCTTTCAGGACCAAGTCTGTCATCCCACCAGATCCTGGGGAGCTTTCAGCTGAGCTCTTCTCCAGGAAACAACAGCCAAAGAGAGTTGACCTCACCAAAGTCACTCCCCCTGACTGGTGGCAGGATGTTCGACTTGGGAAGGAGGTGGTTTAAGAAGGTCCAACATCCCTATATCAGGACAGGACAACTCTAAAGGCCCATCAAGGAATCCTAATAAGATTGGTTGAGGCTTTGGTTGTAATTGCAGGGCATTTTAATTTCTTTCTAGGCCCATCCCTTTCCCCCTTACCTTTTACAGTTATTGTTCCTGAAAGTACTCTCCAATAAACCTCCTGCACACAAATCTAGGAATTTCAGTCTGTTTCCTAGGGAACCTGACTTGCCACAGATGGTGCCAGAAGACGCCTGAGAAAGCAGACTTCAGCCAGCTGGCAATGATGACTCCATCACTGGTGGGAGATACCAGTAAAACATTAACAGCCCTTGGCATGTACTTGCAGTTCAATCATTAAAGTTTCTACCAGTGGTGAACTGGGATGGGATACTGCTGGAAGGGCATGGCACCAGCATGTACAATATTTCTGGCATTTGAGAGTTTTGTGGTAAATGGTAATTAATGACTTTAGAATTGGTTGATTGTTGCTAGGGTTTATCCATGCATTAGGGGAAGTCGATGAAAGGCTAAAGGTAACTAGCCACCAATAAAAACAAAGTGTGAAAGCCAGAGGGCCACCTCTGCAGGATTTAAAGATACTCTCATCCCCTGCATCAGGAAGGCAGAAAAACCTGAGGATCAGGACCAGGATTTAAGCAATAAAGTTGCAGAGTTCCATGGAGATTGAAATTTACTTTGAATTTCAGTCTCCTACAGGTTATGGCCCTATTGGGAAAGAATGGGATCCTGAAATTTGGGATGAGGAGTCTAAATCCTCAGATTCAGCTGGATTCTGGACCTAAAAGGTGTATTTTTTATTTTTGGTGGCTGCCTTACTTAAACATGATGTAGATGGCACTACCTTGCAACATGCACTCTTTGTAATCTACCCTCTCCCCTTATAATCACAAGAAGAATAATTTAGGGTCAAATCACAACATAATCCAGCTGGGGAAGTTCTGGAATTGCAAAGTGAGGAAAGGGATTGTTCTAAAGAACTAAAGAATCCAGCCAACATTACTGGTAAGACCTAGCAGAATATAAATGGACTGGATTCTTGGAGGTGCTGGATTAATAGAAATGGAATATAAAGTTGGGTAAATAATAGTTTATGGATGTTGGTGCATTCATCTTTGCTGGTAAGAACCTTGAGAAACATGCCAACATTGTTGGGGCAAATAATAGAAGAAGAGAATCAAAGGTTCAGGAATTAGGGCATATTGAAATGGCTATATTATGCAATGTCAGAAAACCTGTTAGCTTCTTATGTTCTGTGAGAGAGTTCAAAGGAAATAGAATTCACTAGGGACAGCAGCATTGTTAAGAATCTCCAAGGTGGCTGACCCCTGTAGACCAGGACTGGTTTTGGAGGATGCTATTTCAGAACTGGCTTCCGGATACAAAATGCTAACTGACTCCTAAAAGAATAGAGGCCAAGTAGTAGTACTTAACTATTAAAAGCAGAGTAAGCTCAATTATTGCAAAGAGGAGCAAGGTTGGAGTGGGGGTGGAGGGAGTGGCATGACTCAGGTAGTGTTGTGAAGATAGTTAATGGAATACAGCATTCCAGGGTCAAGACAGACAGAGCAGGCAACAAGGCTGTTTCCAAATTTATACAACAAAAAGAAACAGAGGTTAAAGGCTACTGCTCCAATAAAATGCCACTATCTCTTGCTAAGTTTCTGGACCTGTTCCAATTCTCAACCCAGAGCCCATCTGTTAAAAGAAAGGCTGGGTCTCCTGAGAAAAGAACCCTGCAGGATCATGAAAAGCACTACTGTAATTCTCCCAGTCCTTCCCCAGATGGATCTACAATCATCTACTTAGGGGATCATGTACTGGGAAAAGGGAAACATTTTTTTTAAATTCTTTATTGTTGAAAGTATTATATACGTCTCCTTCTCCCTATTTACCTATCCCCACCCACTCCCCTGCCCCCCTAGCACATGTCCCCGCACCCTTACTGTCTTTGTCCTTTGCTTAAGCTTATATGCATGCATATAAATCCTTTCATTGATTTCTTACCGCCCTCCCCCTAACCTTCCCTGCCTTCCCTCTGAGGCTGGATGGTCTGTTCAATACCTCTTTGTCTATGAATCTATTTTTGTTCATCAGTTTATGTTGTTCATTATATTCCACAAGTGAGTGACATCATGTGATATTTATCTTTTTCTGACTGGCTTATTTTGCTTAGCATAATGCTCTCTAGGTCCATCCATGCTGTTGAAAATGGTAAGAGTTCTTTCTTTTTCACAGCATCGTAGTATTCCATTGTGTAGATGTAGCACTGTTTTTTAATCCACCCATCTGTTGGTGGGCATTTAGGCTGTTTCCAATTCTTAGCTATTATAAGTTGTGCTGCTATGAACATAGGAGTGCGTATATATTCTTCCTGATTGGTATTTCTGATTTCTTGGGATATATTCCTAGAAGTGGGATTACTGGGTCAAATGGAAGTTCCATTTTTAATTTTTTGAGGAAACTCATGTTGTTTGGGGGGAAAGGGAATTTTACCCAATATTTCGAAAGCTGTGTGTTAAGGTCAATACCTGGCTCACAGTAGGTTAACCTAGTGTATGGACTCTACTAGTAGTCATTTTTTAGTCCCTGGGTGTATAATTGGAACAAAGAGTTAACAGAAGCTCCATATGAGTTCCTGGGCTTTGAGGTAAGAAATTTAATAATGGGAAAGGCCAAATGGAAGCCTCAGACAGGGCCCTATCCCCACTATGGACAAGACATTAAATCAAAAACAATATTGCATCCCCAGAGAAATGACAGAGATTAGTGTCAGTCATGATAACCTAAATAATACAGAATCCTACCCCCTATTTACCACCCTACTCCCATTTAATTCATTAGTCTTGTACCTACAAAAGCCATATGGATTCTGTAGTATGAGAATGGGCTGTGAAAAATAATAAAGTAGAAGACCCACTATAGCTGATATACCAGAAGTGATAATTTTTTACTGGAGCAAATTAGCAAGGTATCTATCCATGGCAGGCAGTCACAGATCTCCATATGAGATAAACAACAGTATACACTTATAATCTTGCCCCAGGGCTATGTTAACTCTCTCCCTTTCTCATAATTTGGTGACCAGCCTGACTGAGCATTCCAGAGAACCAAGCATTCATTTACTTTATTTGTGACATCAAGTTAATCAAATTAGATAAGCAATAAGTGGCAAGTATTTTGGAGAGCTTGGTATGACACACAGACTCCAGATAGTTTAAGATAAATTTAATGAAGATCCAGGGAACAACCATATCAATGAAACTATTAGGGGTCCAGTGGTTTAGGGCATGCCAGGGCATCCCCTTCAAAAGCAGTGTATTGTATATTGCCCCTTCTACCACTGAGGAGGAAGCACAATGTCTGATAGGCCTCTTTTGGTTCTGCGTGTAGCCTATTACATGATTGGTAATAGTCCTCTGAGCAAATGTTTATTGCTATGTTTAAAACTTTGCTAAAAACAATTATTTTAGTTATAGTTTTTGTGGGGCAGGGATTTAGGTTAAGGTCTCAGCTGGGTCTATCTGGCTTAGGTCTCTCATGGACTTGCAGTCAAACAATAGTTGAACTTAGAGTAGTGATGGAGGTAGGTGGGAAGGGGGAAGTGAGAGTGAATGGAGGCCTGCAAAAGCTGAGAGCTATCAAGACCTCTCTCTCTCTCTCTTTCTCTTTCTCTCTCTCTCTCTCTCTCTCTCTCTCTCTCTCTCTCTCTCTCTCTCTCTCTCTCTCTCTCTCTTTCTGCCTCTCTCTCTGACTCTTGGAATCTTTCCAGACAGTCTCTCTATATGGACTGAGTTGGGCTTCCTCACAGCATGATGGCTGGATTCCAAAAGCATTCTCAGAGGACCAAGTAGGAGCTACATAATCTTTTCTAAGCTAGTCTCAAAAATCATAGTGTTGCTTCTTCTGCTCTCAATTGGTTGGAACTGCCACACATTCCCATCCAGATTCAAGGTCATGGGACACAGGCACCCCCCCCCTTTTTTTTAATATATTTTAATGATTTTTTTTTTTAAGAGAGGAAGAGAGAGGGATAGAGAGTTAGAAACATAGATGAGAGAGAATCATCGATGAGAGAGAATCCCTACTGGGAATGTGCCTGCAACCAAGGTACATGCCCTTGACCGGAATCGAACCTGAGATCCTTGAGTCCACAGGCCTACGCTCTATCCACTGAGCCAAACCGGTTTCTAGGCACCACTTCTTGATGGAGGCAGTGTCAAAGGAGTTGGGGGGCATGTTTGTAAAATGCCATAATGTGAAAAACTGAAATCAGCATCAATTTTAGGAAAGACTGGGCATGTGTGTTGGCTCCACTATATTCTGTTGTGTGCTATGAACTATATAATACAATCCATCTTTTCAGGAATGATTTTTTACTTTCTCCTTCTGCTTTAGTTTCAGCAATAGCAATATAGAGAATAACAATGCTTTTTCAGTGAACTTCCTTTGGATGCAAGATATATAGACTCACTTACTTGGATAAAAACAAACCCAGAGCAGAAACAGCAGTTGCCCCAGAACTGAAGGAAGATCCTGGTGACTGCACAGCAGGAAAGTCATGGAGTCCTACTCTAGTGCCCTTGTATTTATCTGACTTGACTATTGTCTGCCCTTCTATTTCCCCCTTCCCTGCGTACCTGCTGCTGCCTCTGTGACCTGACCCAGCTTTTGCTCTCTTAGAATTTGAGCTAGCATTGTGGCCTCTCCAACTTTTATCTCAAGACATTTCAAGGTCGGCTGTCAACACTGTCTTATTCTTTAGGAATTTCCTGGATCAAGTTCACTAGAAAGAGATAATTTGCTGACCTCAGAGTGAATTGTCTGTGTTTGAATTACATCCTTTTCTTGTTCTTTTAGTGACCACTCTTGTATAAAGAGAAGTTCAGCTCTTAACAATTAAAGCTGGAAGGGAAAGGCATTCAGGATTGGCACGGCTGTGTACTTGTCAGCATAGACTAACGTAGATATTGACCTTCAAAAGTTGGTAGTATGGGTCAATCAAAATAAGAAAAACAAAAGGTAAAATGTAAAGTTATCTAAGATGTGATACTATGTTTTAAACATACACATTCAAATATATCCACAGATTCATTTAAAAATCAATATATCAAGTTAACATCATTGTTAAGTAATCTAGCAAACTGAGATTTATAGATTAATGTTCTGTTTTCATTAATTATTTTTGCAACTATTTATCTTTAGCATCCAGCTACATGCTAGCTATGTCAGGCCCTCTAAGAATTGAGACTGAGTGTTTCAAGTTTCAAGCAATTAGGCATTCAAATGAATGTCATGATAACATGGAAAATTTAGCCTTGTGTTTTCTTGGATTCTCTTTGAAAAGAAGGATACTCAGAAATTATTCTTCATTCAATAGGCTTGGAAATACATCTGTTTCTAACTGCATGTGGTATCTACTCAAATCTGTATTGGAAAATCACACTGTAAATGCTCTGCAGACTTCCCCCACACACACACACTCATTTTCAGTCTCACAGTCTCTCACTTCTTAATCAATTCCTATTTTCTCAACACAGACTGCATTGTCACCAAGCTATCAAATAATATTTTTTTAGAACTGAAAATGAAAAGAAAAAAAAATCCCAACCAAACAAACAAAAAATAAGAGTGAAGCTTCAGGAACCTTTTGAACCTGTGTCATTATTTTCTCTGCATGTGATGAGTTGAATTCAGATAGGTACGGTACCTGATATCCAGATTACAATTTTTTTTTAATTCAAGATTTTAGAAAAATCTCTAAAATGAATTTCCTTTCCCTTTTCTTCAGGCAAGCCTCCAAATACCCAATCCAATTATGAGAGAAATTTAATTTCCCTTTTGGTCTATGGTGCAGCACAACAATTATCTGTGGATATTGAAAGAAAATTCATCAAGTAGGATTCTCTTGGTTCACAGGGGATCAAGTCCCCATGAAATGAAGCCACGGCTGGTGTCATCTGCTGACATTCTCGCATGAGTCAGTGCCTCTGGACAACAATCTTGGGGAATCTGTTTTTCCAATACAAGTTAGACTTTGTCTCTTCTCTAGTAACTGAAAGGATCCAGAATTCCCACCTTTTAAAGCTGGCTGCCTCCTGTTACACCCTGCACCCAGAAGCAATGCAGAGTGTTTCTCCGAATGTGGTTCAGTGACATTGTAGAGATGAGGCAGCCGGGTGATTGACAGATTTCTCACTAGTCCCGGGGCCGACTTGCATCTGTTAATACAGCCTCTGTGTTCATATGCACGATTAGGCTAAGAAATCCAGGGTCAACTACCCACAGATTGTATAAAAAATAATCAGTCTTATTTGACTGTCTTAACATTTTGGCTACTTTAGTTGTTAAGGCAACCAGATCTGATGAAGTATTCACCCATCAATTTGATGTTCAGCAATTGTCTGTCATGGTTCTGAAGTTGATGGGGGGGAAAAAATAATAAAAATCAACTGTCAAAACAGTCAATCCCAAACAGTCAAGCCAATCATGAATTTCTCCCACACCAGCAAGCACTGCTTCTCCTTTCCTTTCCCCCTCCTCTTCCTCTTCTCCTGATAGCTTCCCTCCCACAGTGTCTTTCCCCCATGATGTTGATGAATAGCAGAGAAGGGAGACAGTGTAATTTCATGAACTGCAACATTTTCCAAAAAGCTTTCCTTTCCCTTGTCTTGATGTTAGATGATTATTTTTATTTTTTTGCTATTAAGTAAAAGATCAATCTGTGAAATGTATGGAGAATGTTTATCTTAACAAAATTTAGGCAGAAATGTCCTTTGCTTTCTCTCTCATGATGAATTCCCCTTTCCAGGGAGCACAGAGACAGGCAGCTGGCTCGCACCATCCTCTCCTGTGACTGAGCCACTCCAATCTCCTTAGAACACAAGAGCTCCAAGTCTGGCCCTAGGTAGGTGGCTGGCTTTCCAAGTTGGGAAATGCATTAGTAATTACTTTTTACTGCTGTCTCCGTTTTAATTTCCAGATTCCCCCATCCCCAGCCCCCATCTCCAGCCTGTGTTTCTCCTCCCAGCTTCCCACCTCACTGTGACTGCTAATTCAAAGCTGGCCCCCTTCCTCCAGAAACATTTGACCTTGTGCTAAGAACTTGGCATCAATCTCTCTCCTCCTCCTTCCCCAGACTAGGATAATTAGCATCAACAGCAGCACTGCCAGACTGCTGCCTGGGTCCTCTGGGCTCTGCCTGGTACAACAGTGCCCCCCCCCCCTTTTTTTTGGCAAAAGGATACTTGCCACTAATTGCCAGTTGCCAGGAGACCTTGTCCAAGATTTTACTTTAAGACGGTGTTACCAGGGATGTGGCCTAAGCCAATGAGCTCATTTAATGAAGAAATCTATAAGGGCAGAAATGTAGAATTGAAACCTCCTTAGTTCATATATCCCTGTGTTGAATTTGAAAGAATTCTATTGCTTTTTCTTATCAAGAAAGGTTATTCTGTGTGATTCATAATCTGGAAAGGGTTATAAGGAAATTAAGAATTGTATAACCTGCTTAAGAGAACAAACTTTGCAATCACTTAAGAAATGCCCATTTCTTCCTTCTGTTGATAAGTTGATTACATACTACTTTTATCTCCTCTTTAATTAAGTTCCCAAGGACAAATGCTGGGTCACATTTCATAACTGAAATACTAGCATATATGTACTTAAAAATAATGCTATTTAAATTCTTTAAAAATAGTCCATAATTCCATATTTTTACTAATTTAGTCCCACTTTCCCTTGTTACACTGAAAGAGTGGTGTTTCATGGTACATGTTGGTGAATGTATGTTTTTTTTTGGGGGGGGTTTAGAGCTATCTTTGCAAAATGCCTTTGATCATAGGAATTTAGTATGGAACTAGAAATCCGATGATAGAGATGGTGATAGAGATTACAGACAGAGACATTGTCTCTACTTATTTATGATACACATTCTATTCAACCCAGACTATTAAGTACAAAATACATAGTATAAAATTGTGGATAAGCCATATTATCACTTTATTTGGGGGAGAGAAATAGCAACTGTATGGGTCCCAGTGATGAGGTCTTTATATATTAGGAGATGCACATCCAAGGATGGGGTTTTTCCCTATTGTTTCCACATCTCAGAGAAATGAAAATTAGGACTATTTTTCTAACTCTGACATTTTCCCTGGCCACTCCCTACCACACATCCCCCATCGTTAATTAAGCACAGGTTTTCCATAATAAAGAATACTACATGAGGCCAAAAAGAGTGGATGTGGGAGCAAGAGCATGTGCTCTGGAGTTAAATTTATTATCTGCTCTGGCTTTAGCTGTGGGATTGTCAAAGTGTAATTGTTAACAAGGTAAAAACTTGACTCTCACATAAATATACAAAGAATAAAGATTAAAATGCATTTAATCTATTAATGAGGAAGCAATAGTGTTGTAAAACTGGTTAAATAATTGGAGAAATAAACTTTATATCAGATGGATAGATATAGATAGATAGATAGATAGATAGATAGATAGATAGATAGATAGATAGATACACACATACCTTTGGAACATATATTTTCTGCTAGAATGAAATCATTTTTATTAGACAAAAACTACAACTTATCCTAGAGCTTCACGGAGCCTGGTGCTAATCAACAGTAAATATAAGTCAAACGAAGATACATTCCCTTAAAACATTTATAATCTGTGGGCCCCAATTAGATAAAACTCTAATATGAAGGCCATGCAAGCATCTTTTCCCTTATTTTCAGGTTCGGGATAATTTTTCTTAACAAGAATTAAGGCAAATTACCTCATCTCTCTGAACCTCAATGCCTTAATTTGAAAAAAAAGATATGGGAATAACAATATCTATTGTACGAGATTGCTGCAATATTTAAATAAAATTATATATATCTAAAGCACTTCCCATAGTACCTTAAATAATAATTCCCTTCTCTATATATATTTCTTTTATGCCATATTATCTGACATTTTGCCAAGCAGATCTCTTTCAATTGGCACTTCCATATATTACCAAAATAATGATAATTGATAGTTATGAGGATGACCCTGAGATTTATCATAGCCTTCTGTGTCATTATAGATAAAATTATGTGTTCAGCATTGTATTAAAGTGTAATTTTTCATGTTCTACCTTTTTAAAAATCTATTATCTGCCCTGGCCCAGTAGCTCAGTTTGGTTAGAGCATCATCCCCATACATCAAGGTTGTGGGTTTGACCCCTGGTTAGGGTAAATACAAGAAGCAACCAATGATGCATAAATAAGTAGAACAACAAATCTCTCTCTACCTATCTCTATCTCTATCTCTATATCTATCTCTATCTCTATCTATCTCTATATCTCTATCTCTATCTCTGTCATCTCTATCTCTATCATCCCTCACTCTGACTTTAACAAAAATTCAGTTAACAAAAACCATATTTTACAGATTATTAAGCATAAAAGAAAATTTGAGAAAGTATTTTTTATTTAAAGTCTTTATTGTTTAAAGTATTACATATGTCTCACTTTTCACCAATTGACCTTTCCCAGGCCACTCCCATCTCTCCCCTCCTCTCGCCTTCTCCCCCACCCCCAGCCCAGTCCCACCCCAGTCTGTGTCCATAGGTTATGCTCATTTGCCTGAATACAAGTCCTTTGGTTGATCTCTTATCTCCTCACCCCCTGCTTTCCCTCATAGTTTGGGCAGTTTTGTTTTGTTTTACCTGGAAGACCAATTTGAATCCACTAGTGCTGGTGTGAAGAGTAAGATTTGAACAAATGCCCTCTTCTCATCATCACTCTCTCCTTTTTTTCACTCGCCCCCACCCCTAAAGGTAATCATTATCTGGAAGTTGATCCATATCCTTATGGCAATGTTATGCACCCATAACAATATATAGCATTATTTGGTGAGATTTTAGACTTTTTCAAGAATTATCATATGCTATATGTCATTTTTTAGCATCTTGTTTTTTCACCCAACATTAGATTTTTAAAAATTTTATCTGTGTCTCTGAAATCGGTTTGGCTCAGTGGCAGAGCATTGGTCTGCGGACTGAAGGGTCCCGGGTTCTATTCTGGTCGGGGGCATGTACGTTGGTTGCGAGCACATCCCTGGTGGGGGGTGTGCAAGAGGCAGCTGGTAGATGTTTCTCTCTCATTGATGTTTCTAGCTCTCTATCTCTCTCTCTTCCTCTCTGTAAAAAAACAATAAAATATATTTTTTTAAAAAATTTTATCTGTGTCAATATATCTAGATGTACTTCACTTCATATTCCAAAATATAATTATCCTACAGTGCATAGAACCATTTTTTTAGAGTTATTATCTCCATTTTTTGCTAGAACAACTCTGCAATAATTCTATTTGTGTATAGAAAGAATTTATTGGGTTTTAGGGAATGTGCACCTTTTACTTTAGTAGATATTGCCACACTGGTTTCCTTTTCAATAATGTGTCTGTTCACAATCTGTTCCCATTTTCTTTTTGGGTTTCTTTTACATATCAGTGTGTGTGTGTGTGTGTGTGTGTGTGTGTGTGTGTGTGTGTAACCTTTTGATGATTATATGCTCTAAAATATTTTCTTCTAGTATTTTGTATTTTTAGTTTCTGTGATACCCATTTTTTTTAAACTTGAATAATAGTCAACTTCCCTCTCTTGAGAGGTAGTATAGAGCAATGGTTCTAATCCAGCATGCCTAGGATCACATCTCTATCACTTACTGCACAGGGTAGGGAAGAGAAATCTGTAGTCTCCCCAGATCTATCTTTTATGAAGGTCATCATAGTATCTGCCTCATAAGGTTTTTATAAGGATTACATGAGATAGTCGGTGTAATATACTTAGAATGTTGTGTAGCACATTGAATAAATAAAAATATTAACTTTATTGTTTTTATTTTATCGTTTGTGCTTTTTATGTCTCATTTAAAAAATATTTATCTGCCTTCATATAAAAATATCTTACATTTTCTATTAAAAGTTTTAAAATGTTGCATCTACATTGATCCATCTCAAATTTATTTCTAAGTGCAGTATGGATAGAAAGTCTTTTTTTTCCTCTCACATGAATAGGCATTTTTAAGCAGTACTTATTGATAATTTATCTTTTTCTCATAATGCTAACTCTGTCATGAATATCTCAAATGTTATGGTTTGACAATAGGTTCTTGACTTGTTCCAGTATTCTATTTGTCAAACTATGATGCTTTAATTACTATCATCTTATAAAATACTTACAAATGCAGTAGTATGGATCTTCCCTCATTCTTCTTAAAAATTGCCTTAATTATCCCTTGCCTTTTAATCTTCCATATGAATTTTAGAATTAGGTGTCAAGTTCCATGAAAAATTCCACTAGCTCATTTGGTTTTGGGGAAGTTTCAGTTACAAGGCTAAATTTCATCCCAAGAAAGTTCATTTGTACTACTTGTCAGGCAGTATGTTATTTGAAAAGATTTGGAGTAGAATCACATAAACTCCTTTTAATAAGTCCATTCATAACTCTTGTCTTCAGTTTCCTCATCAGTAGAAGATGCTGGACCATGATCATCCAATAGCATACCTTGGACAATACTACTCAAAAAGTAATACCTAGAGGAGCTCCATCAGCATTATCGGGGTGTTCATTAGAATTGCAAATTAGAATCAGAATTTCTGAGGGTGAAGCACTGGAATCTGTTTAACAAGCTCTCCAGGTGATTCATATACATGATGGGACAGTTAATTTCATGTGTCAATTTGGCTAGGCCATGGTATCCAGATATTTGGCCATACAATATTCTAGATGTTTCTGTAAATGAATTTTTTAGATGAGATTAACATTCAGACCAGTAAGATCTTGAGTAAAGAAAATTACCTTCTGAGAGGGCAGGGCGAGGCGAGGATGAGCTCCCGACTCCGCCCCGCAAGGCAGAGTTATCCCTAGCCCTCACCCAACCAATCAGGGTTAGCCAAAGCAGTGACATCACCATCTACCAGAGTAAAACCCCTGGACTGGGCGAAATTCACTCTGTCTTCCGCCATGCTGCCGGCATGAGTGGGAAGAGCCCATGCAAGCATGGATGAGGCTCTTTTGTTTATTGCATCGGACTCGGCTCCCTGGTGGTCCTTGGGGATCACGAAGTCTGGGCGTAACACTTCCATAATGTGGGTGGGACTGATTCAATCTGTTGAAGGTCTTAACAGAAAAAAGACTGACCTCCCCCCAGAGAGAATTCTGTCAACAGACCATCTTTGGACTCGAATTCTTCTATGGGTCTCCAATCTGCCAGCCCACTCTGCAGATTTTGGACTTGACAAGCCTTCATAATCACATTAGAAAATACCTTAAAATAAATCTCTCTATATGGATAGATGACAGATGATGATGATAGATAGATAGATAGATAGATAGATAGATAGATAGATAGATGATAGATAGATAATATTTTTTTCTTACTGGTTCTATTTCTCTGGAACAGAGACTAATACAATGAGGTAAAGTTTGAGAAGCCCACTATCAATGCACCTGGCATAATCCATCCTTATGTATAACTTGTCCAGATTCAGCCATTTGTGAAAGAGCTATGTCTAGAATCTAGGTCACAGGGGGACCAGTGTAATGTGTTTTCTGCTATGCTTGTTAAGAAAAACACATTGTAAAGAAAATAAACTATTTGAGTTGAGTGGATGAGTAAGGAGAGCAGAAATTTTATGTTCACAATGAATTAATTTAAGAGGTCTATTTAAATAAGGAGCTCACCTGATGAATCATTTATAAATTTTTATATGCTTGACAGAAAAAGCATTAGCAGAGAATCACAGATTAGGGCTCAATACCTATTTTAAGTTGAATCATAAATGAAAATAAAGTATCTCTAATAAAAAATGTAAGACAATATAAGCTCCTTTTAGCCAAATGTTTTATTTCTCTATATAATTTAAGAAGATATGTTTGTGTTTAGGTATAAACATAAGCTCTGTATACTCATTCAGTGGACCTTAGAAAGCATTTACTGAGAGAAATTAACCACTCAGGTCCCAGGAATGTAAGAGACCTCATATCCCAATAAGGGAGGAGTAAACAGATAGTAAAGCTCTAGACTTCATTTACTCCCTATAATATACCTGGGATGTGGGGAGAACAGTTAGCACAAAAGGGTCCAGGTTTAGATTGTAGGAAAATTTTCATAGGGTAAGCATTTTGAGACAGTGGAATACATTGTGCGTGACCTGGATCTAAATTGCAACTCAACAAGCCAATGACCATTGTGATTCCCACTCGGTCTAACGAATGCTTTGTGCTTCTAAAGGTGCTATCAGAGTTGTTGCTGACATGTACTCAATAATGGGTCAGGTCTTAGCAAGTAACTAAAGGATTTAGAGAAAGGGAAATAAAAAAGAGCATCTTTCTGATCGGCAGATCTGTTTCTCACTGTGTGCAGCACAAAACACACAAAACCGTGACTACTTATAACACCTGGGAGAGTTTGCAGAGAGTGAAAGCTAATCCTCTCATGTGGAATATAAGCTTGGACACACAGACATTTATCACACTTTATCTTGACTGAAAAGTCTTTGCTGTTTTCAAATGGCTCTGGGATGTCTGAGTCTGACCCAGGGCCTTGTTAGAAATTTAGCATCTCCTCCTGTACCACTGGCTTGGCAAGGGCCAGGGGGGGTGGGGAGGGGGAGGGGGAACATGGGACATACACACGAGGAGAGGAGCCTGCATTGAGTCAGCCAGGGAGGCACCCAGAACACGGCATGAATATTTATAAGTGAAAATGTATTAAGAGAGCTTAAAGAACCTTTATCCCTAACCCTCCAAGAGACAAAAAAAATGTCCAAGGGAGACAGCTGACTAGAATTTTATAAGCTACTGATATTTTAAAATCTATTATTTTTAAATGGCACTTTTCCTCCCAGCATCTGAATGGGGAATTTCCAATACACATTGCCCATTCCCTGCCTTTATCAGATGTCCTCTGAGGGACCCTGTTGGGGAACTTTCTTTTGAGTTTATCAGACCTGACTCTCCAAAGAGAAGCCAGGGAAGCTGGTGTGTTTCAGAAATGCATATGCTGTCATTAAAGGAGCCCTCCATTCTCACACAGCGCTTCCCATAAAAGCATTTAGTCCTTCTACCAAAATGTAGTCCAGCCTTTATTCTGCAGAGCCAATTTGTTTATGCTTCCAAGTTCAATCACAATCTATTTGTAAAACCTATTTAGGATCAGAGTCACATAGCCAGAAATGATCATGCTCTAATTTCCTTATTAGAGAGATTCTTGTTGCAGCTGGCAGCTTGATTTGACTGCTTCCAGGGTCTGGAGCGGCATGTTCTTAACGTCGTTTCCTCATTTTGTCTTCATTCCTTCCTCTACCCAACCCCACCCCAACATGCACATAGTGAGTCAGAGAGGAACAATTTTCAACATTGCTTAGACGGAGGTGAAATGAGAGATTGGCACCTTTTTACTTGTCAAGAAATGAATAAAATTGGGCTATTCATACTATCTGCAGGAGAGAAAGGAGGGAAATGTTCACAAAACACACTGTGATGGGGAAAAATTGCTTGAAGATTCAGGTAAAAGGTCAATTATTTCAAAGGACTTGGGGAGTTTATGTGTTCTGGATAATTGAATCAGAATTAAAGCAGAAAGCCAATGCAGCATTTGAGAAAACTTACTTCATCTACTTTTCCTGTAACATTTTCCTTTATAAAAATAGGTGAGCCAATCTTTCTGACAAGTCTTTTAAGGTAATTGGACAGTTCCCTAACAATGCAAGGTTTTCGAGTGTCTCTGCATTGCTTGGTGAAATCTTCATCTGATTCAAATGCGATTTTGTAAGCTGTCCCCAAAGTCTTACTTCTTTTTTGATGTAATGTGGTCATTTGTTATATATATATTATAGATTTCACTGGTCTAAGCAAAAGATGCAATGAAAACTGCAAAGATGCTCTCATTTTGCTTGTAATGGTGGTTAAAGTAATGTCATATCATAAGGTTCTCTTTGTAACAGATCATGAATTGCCCAGAGATCTTTCCTACTATATCACTCAAATTAAACTACACTGAGAAGCTGCATGATTTACTAATAAATGTGTGTCAAATAAATATGCAACATTTGTCACTCAACACTGAGTTTCTTTTTCAAAATAGCCAGGGGTACAGAGAAGCAGGCCAAATGACATGCTCTATATCTCAACAATGGAGCTTTACTTTGATTTGAATTAGGCAATTTGACCCTTCCCTGAGGTCATATAATAGTTTCCATGAACATCCAAATAATATAACCTTTTCACTCATGCTTTCAAACCTCTCTTGGACTCCTGCATTTTTTACTCACCCTTTCTCTTTTTCTTTCATTCACTATGGAAATACCACTTCCTCCAAAAATTCCTTTAAGACACATTTTTAATTGTCCAGTCAATATTCATCTATTCTACCCTTTTTTTCTTACCAACTGAACCTTGAATTTATTTAAAATAACATTCCAGACCTCCACCATTCAGGAATGACCTGATGAACCAGTTCTGGCCAAAGAGACAAAAAAATTAATTCTCTAGTTGCAACTTACAGTGGCTTTTTTAAGAGATAATTTCAGCTGGTGTGTTCTTGAGCCCTTAAAACGTAGTCTTGCCTGAATTTTGGATTCAATGTCTGGAAGTTCAGCCGCCATTTTATAAGGTTAAGGACTGAACATTAAGAATGATAAAATAATAACATTAAAGAAATCTGGAACTTCAGGTCAAGATGGCAGCATAGGTAAATGTGGTACTCAAATCCTCCCACAACCACATCAAGATTACAACTAAACTATAGAACAACTATCATTCAGAACCACTTTAAATCTAACTGAATGAAATCCTACAACTAGGGATTTAAAGAAGAAGCCACATCTTAACTATAGGAGGGGCAGAAACACAGAATAAACTGGTAACATACCCACATGTGATGGTTTAAAATTGGAAGGGATATCTTGGCTGTGAGGTCTCAGTTCCACACTAGCCCTTCAAAACCTGGATTCCAGTGCTTGGATGAGAAGTTCCCATCACTTCTGTAAAAACTAGTGGGGACTGAGGCTGAGGGAAGTGGGGGCTGCTGGAGTCCCAGATAGTTCTTCTTAAAGGGCGCATGCACAGACTAACTCGAACTCACTCTCTCTGAGCTCCAGCACTGGGGCAACAGCTTGGAAGGAACCAGGGACATAAGGGGAGCAACTAAATTATCTGGTTTCAGGACAGAAACTGAGGGATGGGGGTTGGGGAGAGTTGGGAATGAGGGAGGAAGCTCTCTGCCAGACAAAAGTGCTGGCAGAAGCCACTGCTCCTTTTCTGAGATCCCCTGCACAGATGGGCACCATGGCTGAGTCTCATCAACTTTGTTCATACTATTTGTCCTGCCCTATTGATTTCCTGAAACCCCACTCCCACTCCAATTTGTAGGCCCATCCAAACTGTTTCCCATTGCTTTTCCATAGAACTGGCCTCTCTTGCCTCTTGCTTTGGACTTTCTAAAATCTTCCAAACAAGCAGCATCTGCCATCTGCATTCCAGTACCTCTTTCTAAGTGGCACCAGGCCTAGCACTAGTGGCAACTGGCCTTGGTTTGCAGGATGGTCTCTCCTGGGCACTTCCAAACCACATCTTAACTATAGGAGGTAACAGCCATCTGCAGATCTTTCTGTAACTCTTGCTGGGTGGTCGTAGGTAGGATTCAGGTTGTGGCTAATGTTGCACCTCCCTGGAGGCTCTAGAGTCAGTGCACCTAGTAGACAGTTTCAGAGCATACTTTATTACAACCTTACTAACTCTATGAGCAACACTATTAAGGGGTGTACTGGGTGAGCACCAAAGCAAATCCTGCTCTATTAGGATTAGCTCCTGCACAGTAGCTTCTCCACTATATTTGCAGCCAACCCTTGCAGCTGATTGGCCTGGCGGAGGGGTGATCGATCCCTCCCAGTGACACCAACCACAATCAATCAAGCCTAAACTACAAGAATGTAACACGGCCTACACAGTGGCATACATGAAGTGTCCAGCTTAGGTGACTTGACAGTCTGCATTACTGGGCTCGATAGGACACCTACTACACAAGGCCACTCTACCAAGTCCAGGAGACTTGGCAGCGCTACCTTATACATTGAAACATTGGGAAGCAGCCAAAATATGGAAACAACGAACACTTCCCAAATAAAAGAACAAGAGAAATTTCTTGGGAAAAATACAAAACAAAAAAACACAAAATGAAATAGAAATAAGTAAACCACCAGATACAGAGTTCAAAACAATAGTTATAAGGATGCTCAAGAAACTTAGTGAGAACTTCAACAGCAAAAAAAGCAAACAAACAAAAAAAAACACAACACATATAAACCATTAAAAGAACCAGAATGAAGTGAAATAGAGAATAATTTATAGACAAACAACAGTAGAGTAGATGAAACTGAGAATCAAATTAGCAATTTGGAATATAAGGAAGCAAAAAACATTAAAAAAAAAAAAAAAAAGAAAATAGTGTAAGGAGCCTCTGGAACAACTTCAAGCATACCAATATTTGCATCATGGTGGTGCTGGAAGGAGAAGAGAGAGAGAAAGAAATTGAAAACTTATTTGAAAAAAATAATGATGGAAAACTTCCCTTACTTGTTGAAGAAGACAGACATACAAGTTCAGAAGCACAGAGAGCCCCAAACAAGATGAACCAAAAGAGGCCCATACCAAGACACATAATAAAAATGCAAAAGGTTAAAGACAAAAAGAAAATCTTAAAAGCAACAAGAGAAAAGCAATTAGTTGCCTGCAGGGAGCTCCCAAAAGACTGTCAGCTGATTTCTCAACAGAAACTTTGCAGGCCAGATGGGGGTGGTAAGAAATATTCAAAGTGATGAAAAGCAATGACCTACAATCAAGATTACTCTACCCAACAAAGCTATCATTTAGAATTGAAGGTCAGATAAAGAGCTTCACAAACAAACAAAATAAACAAACAAACAAACAAACAAATAAGCTAACGGAGTTCATCACCACTAAACCAGTATTATATGAAATGATAAAGGTCTTTTTAAAGAAGATGAATAAAAGTTAAAAAATGTGGACAATAAAGTGACAATAAATACATATCTATCAACAATTGAATCTAAAAAAATGAATAACCAGAACAGAAACAGACTCATAGATACAGAGAACATTTTTATGGTTTCCAGATGGGAAGGAGGTGGAAAGTTAAATGAAGAAGGTAAAGGGATTAAGAAATACAAATTGGATGTTACATAATAGTCATGAGAGTAAAGTACAGTCTAGGGAATATAGTAAATAATATACTAATAACTATATATGGGGTCAGATGAATACAAAATTTAATGGGATAATTGTGTAGTAAGATATATAATATCTAATTCCTGAGGTGTACACCTGAAACTAATATAATAATGTAGGTAAACTGTAATTGAAGAAAAAAAAATGTGATTTCCATAAGTAAATAATAAGAAATTTGCACCCTTGATGTCATTGTTGATTCATGCTCATCTTAGACTATCTAATTCTGATTTGCAATGCCATGAAGTTAGTAAAGTCCTTTCTGTCTAAGCTACCTTTTGTATGTTTTGTAGCTAGAACTAACTCTGAACAATATACCCTTCTCTACTATTTGAGAGTCCCACAGTAAATTTGCCTGGGACCTTCCTTGTCCAAATATACAACTCAAATAGTTTCTATTTCTCTCACCACTCTGCAACCTCCCCTTACAATAATGCTTGAGAGAAATTGACAATCCACATCAATAAAATTCCTAGATATTATCAATCTTTAACCATCTTTAACCAGTTAAAATATTTTTATTTTCTAAATCTAGGAACTCTACCATTTGGGGGGGAAAGTATCTAAAATGTTTTATGTGCTTTCCAAATATCTGGAACATTTTTTTTTAATTTATTTAGTTTGTAGAATATTTTCTTCATGTTTCTGTCATTACTTCACCCTGCTTTTCACACTATGTTCTTTGTTGATGTTTATTTATGTGTTTCTCATGTATTAAATGGTTCCAGTCTGCTAAGTTTATATGATAGTTTGTGTGTGTGTGTGCGCACACATACACACACACACACACACACACACACACACACACACACACTTTTCCCTCCTGTCAACTTGTACTTCTTTATTATTGGAATGCCTGCCTATAGGATCTTGACCTGCCTATCCAATAGACACTTTCAAATCTGTTTTCACTGTGACTATATTTTGTCTAAAGTAAAAATAAATAACTCTAAATAATTATTTTAAGAACTAATCTATCAGTAAAAAATTATGGACTTTGTGATAATTATTTTGACCACTAAGATAAATGTTTCTGGCCTCCTGGTATTTTTTTTATGTTTGGTTACAATATCTGTATGACCTCAGTAAGAGAGGTGCTGCTATGTAATATTATTTCTTTAAATATTTACTCACTGTCTTTGTGTGTATGCACGCATGTTAATACACATGCTCATACTTGCACATGCTCATACATGCATGTGTGAATTCTTGAAAATATACATTCAGTAGTTATTTAATAGGCTTTTATGCCCTGAAAGTCTTTCTATCTGAATATTGTCTGTACTGGTATTTAAGGGAATCCTTTTATTAAATTAACTTGAGAACTCAGCATTTCTGTTGGTATTAATTTTCTATATATTCTTGAGACAAAAGCAAGCACTGGTAGCATGGATGTAGCCAGGGAACTTGTTAGAAATATATAATCAAAAACCCCTCCTCAAACCCATTGAATCAAAATCTATATTTTAACGAGCCTCCAAGGTTATTCCTATGCACATTGAAGTTTGAGAAGCATTGATCTAGCACAGTGGTTTTCACACTTTAGTGTGCATCCAAATCATCTGGGAGGCTTATTAAAATACAGATTTCTGAGCTCCAATTCCAGAATTTTAGATTTAGTAGGTCTGGGGGTGTTCTGAGAATTTGCATTTCTAACAATTCTCAGATTCTACCAATACTGCTATTCGTCGGACCACATTTTGACAACCACTGGTCTAAAGAAAACTGGATAGCAGAATCGGCAAACATTTAGTGGCTTAATAACCACAAGTCTGAATTTCAGCTTTTATTCTTCAAGTCACTAGCTGTGTGACCTTGGGATGGTTTTTTTGTGCTCTTTGCCTTTTTCTCATGAGTAGAAAATGATTTGAGGATCAGCTCCAGCATAGATAGCACTTGTGTTCTCGGCATCTGCTTTCATGTCTGTCTCCTCTCTGCACTGTCAGCTCCTTGAAATCAAAAACCATATTTTAATTATGGTTTTATGCCCAGTGAGACCATAGAAGTTTTTTGGTTGAGTGAGTGAGTAAATGAGCAAAGAAAGAAATGCATCCAAGATGTGAGATACAGTTTGTGAAAAGTATTTTTCAAATGAAAGGTATTTTTATTATTGTTATATATGACACCTCGTTCTTGAAAATTGCTGATTAAGCCACCACATTGTTAAGGACAGAGATAATAATAATATATTTATATGGTGATAATATTGGACTAGATGCACAAAATAATTATAATTGATGAAGAAGACATATATAAGATATTGAACCCAATAAGCATGAAAACCATAAGACACCAGGAGGCATGACTGGATATGTCTAGAGAGATGATAATTGGTATAACTAAATCAGACTCAAAGCCAGCCAAAGATTCTCACAGACTGGCAGCCAACTTCTACTATCAGGGTGGTACTACTGCTTGAGTGAGTCTGAGAAAAAGACTGCAGTTTCAAGTTTAGCAATTTAGCTTTCTTTTTTGTAAGGATTGCAAGAATGAGCACACCTTTGTCTGCAACCTTGTCTTAATTTGTGCCCCCTCCCTCTAGATTTCTTGTATGACCTTAAGGTGAAATTCAAAGCTCCAAGCCAGGCATACGCCCTAACTCCTATTCCACTGATTTTGTTACATCCAAGGGACTCAACCAGCTTAGAATCTTTCTGTTGCCAGTGGACTAGATGCACAGGGTGTGACATTCTTGTTATCTTTGAAAGTGTCAAAGTTCCCCTGTGGACCACAGCCTTACCGAGTCTGATCACAGTAAAAGCAAGAAACAAGTGTTTTTGCCCATGCTGGGAGAATAAGGACTGTGGAAAGGAAAATTAAATCAACAGCTCTATATGTAAGAAGATGAGCAGCCAATGCAATCAGGTACTAGATTATCATTTTATTAAGAGGGAGTAGATGCCCTTGGTATATAAGAATTGAAATTTATTTCCTCCAGAAGTTTTCATTTTCCTCTTCCATGTAAATCTTTCATCTACTTGCTTGCCTAGATAAAAAAAAGATAAAATGCTCAATATGACTATGGTGGGTTTAATTAATATTTGAGAAGTATTATGAATTTCTTTGAACAAAGATGTTAGCTGCCAGGGTCTCACAGCAAATTTTTTCTGGTGGTTTTAAGATTTTAAATTGAAATAAAAATCCAACTGGATCTGGAACACTACTGACGGGTGAGTTTTTATTTAATAAATTAAAAATAAATAGAAAATAGAACATTAGAATCATCTAAGTACATGGTTGTCTCTGTGTGCCACTATTAAGCTATTACATCTGAAGAAGAAAAAAAAAAAAAAAAACAAACAAACAAACAAAAAAAAACAGAGCTCAGGAAAGCAGGTATCAGCTTCCTACTAGCCAATAATTGCAGTGCCAATGTGGGTTCCTGAGAAATATGCTGATAAAATGACCAGGAATCAGTACCTGCAGTTTTAGGCAATTTATGTGAGAAAATCGAATATAGCTACTATTTTCATCTACTTTTGAGACCAGCAAAGAATAGAACATTTAAGCAGAGCTGAATGTGGGTATAGCAGACATATACATCTATGTAGTGCATATGCTAATTAACATAAACGTTTGATAAGCTTCAAATTATTGTAAATAATTTGTAATTTTCCTCCTCTCTGATGACTCTGAAATGTCACAGTCTCTAAGCCCTACCACTTCTCCAAGGGCTGCTCAGGCACTTCCTCAAAACATTCTTTTTCTAACTCAAACAGAATTCTAACAAGTTTGCTTAGCTGGTTTCTAAACCCATAGCATATTAGAGGCAAGAAATTTATTAAGGGAGCAGGGCTACTTTAGATGGATGCCCTGATATCACAAAAAATTATATATATATATATATATATATATATATATATATATATATATATATGCCAGATATTTTATTCAGCAGTTAATTTAGTCAGAATGCTCTCCATATGCAATGTCAACCCAAGCTGAACAAGAAGTCGATGAGCTATCCAGTCAATCATTTAGCAAATAGTTAACTCCTAGTCACCTGCTTGTGTCCTGTGTGAGCACTGTTTTGTCATTACAGTGAAATTCCTATCTTTTTGAACCTTGCCCCATTAGTAAACCTATTGTGCAGGACACATCCCACCATGTCATAGTATAGGTGGTACATGGTCTGAACGCTCAATAGCATTGAGAGCAATTGCTAGGAAGCCTCTTCTTAAGCATCCACTGAGTGTAGTTCTGAGTCCTGGTGCAGACACTTCAGCTTGACCAGTTATTCCTTCTTCCTGAGTCTCAGTGTTCTCATCTGAAAAAATGTGAATTATAACAGGCTCTAACTCAAATGGTTGATAAGAGGATCCCATGAGTAGCACAAGGAAAGTGCTTAGAAAATTTACAAATATTGATATAGGAAATTTTTAACACTAAAAGAGACTGTGGCAATCTACTTATCCTAACACTTCATTTTTTTTAATGATGAAAATAGGTTCCAGTTAAACATTGCAGAACAGGAAATTTGATGAAATAAAAGATAAACAATTGCAAACCTAGTCAGCACCAGACGAGGAACATCATATCTGCTATCATTTTTGATCCTCAAAAATCCTATGAGATGTTGTTATCTCTGCTTTATGAAAGAAGAAACATTAGTGGTTCAATAAGTGGTAAAAAGGCCACACAGGCAATGTGTGTTAGAACTGGGAAGCAAACCCAGGTTTACTTGACTCCAAAGTCCATTTCCATTTCTTCTTCCTACTTTGTCTCAATGTAGAAGGTAGTACTCCCATATTTTTATGTAACCTATTTGATATTGGATATAAAATGCCTACAATGAATCAGAACAGTCCTAAGCTATTATTGCAAGGGAGAGGTTGAATTATATCATGATGAGACAGGACAATAAGGAGCTAAGTAGTCTCTTTGATTAGTGGGATAAGGGAAACTGAGACAATATAATTAAATAAGGCCAAACAATCAGCAATTTACAGCCAGCTAATGAATCACAAGGTTTTATCTTCCCTAACTAAGGACACTTAGGAGCAAATGGTTTACCTATTTTAGACTGCCCAGGACAGAAGGCTTTCCTATGAAATGAAAATGAACTTAACCAGAAAATAACTCCTGACTCTCTACACACACATTTTGATGACTCAGCATATTGAAGTACATACCTGAAAAGCTAATGAATATTTGGCTAAGACCCTCCCCTGGGAGCTTCCCTAGGATTCCAGCAGACCAAAGAGAGAAAAAGCCTCAAGACAAAGGAGCCATGGTGCACTTGCTAGATCATGCCTATGCCTTGTATCTTTGCTGTTTTTTTTCCCTAAACTCTTAAGTTTCCATGAGACCTGCAACTAGGGGAGAAATGGGCAGCCGCAGCTCTACCTGAGCTAACCCCCTGAACCTATCTCCAAGATCCCCTTTTCTCTGAATTTTCCTCTCCTGTTGCTTCTCCTATCTTAAACCCTCCCTTTGTTTCACTGTCTCCAGCTTTATCCACACAGCCCTGGGCACAGACCCTGCCCAGTAACGAGGAGAGGTGCCCAATTGCACTTTCACTTTTTACCTAAAATCCTAATATTAAAACGTTCCTTTCTAGCAAATGCAGAGAAATATGGCTCTTTTCACAGTCTTAATGTAGTAGAATGCTAATTGAAGGGAGGAACAGAGACAGGGCATGGAGGCCACGGCCTGAGCAGACAGAGCCGCAAGGCCATGTAAACAAACCCAGAGAGAGGCGTTTTTTGGCAATTAAGAGACAGGTATATTGTAGAAAGTATTGGGAGAGCCAATCTCCATAGAAATCAACAGATAAAGACTATATTTAAAAGGAAACCTGAGAAATTACATTAGCAGAAATGGAGAAAAATCTGCAGATACTAACAAGTCCCCTTAAGGAACCACCACCTTTCCTCCACAGGCTGCCCTTGGCAAAAAGAGTGTGGGGGCCACGACGAGAATGAGCAGAATCTGAGACACAGATTATGCTCTCAGATATGTAAGCAGAAATCATTTCTAGTCTGAAATCAGACTGCTGGTTTGAATCCCAGGTTCACTACTTGCCAACTGTATGACCTTGAGCAAATTACATAACCTTTCTGTGTACCTCAACTTCCTTACTTATAAAATGAGTGGAAAAATTGTACCCACATGGAAGAGTTATTGGGAGGATTAAATAAATAAGTTAGTGCATGGATGGCACTTGAAATAATTCCTGGCACATAGTGAAGACTTAAGAAATCTCAGCTGGTAAGACCCCATAGAATTACTCACAGGATAAGATAAGATTCATGCTCAGCATATAGTAAATACCTGATAAGTATTAACTATTATTTTATAGTTGTATATATTTATCATACAGAGTTGGTGGACATTTATTGTTGAATTAATAAAGTCCCAGATTAACCTATCCAGGACAGTTCTGGGTAGATATCTGGCATCGGTCGACCCTATGTAACCTTTGCCACCAAGATTCTAGGACACACAGCAAGCAACGAGGCTAGTACCTCCTCCTCCACAGCCCACATTATGAAGAAAGGCTGTTCTGAAAAAGAGATTTCTGTGAGAATCAATGAACAAAATGAACTAACAAGCAAAATAGAGACAGACTCATAGATAGAGAACAGGCTGACAGCTGTCAGGTGGGGGTGGTGTGCTGGGTGGAAGGGATGGAGGGATTGAGAAAAAAAAAACTCATGGAAATGGACAACAATGTGGTGAGTTCCAGGTGGAAGAGAATTAGAGGGAGGTGGAGGAGGGTAAAGGGGGGATACATGATGATGGACAGAGACCTGAACACACAATACAGTGTACAGATCGTGTGTTGCAGAGTTGTGCATCTCAGACTTGCATGATTTTTTCAACTGAAAGAAAAGAAAAAGATTTCTGTCTGGTGCATGCAATGCAATCCACCCAAAGGAGATTACAGTGCAATTTATTTTTCTGATGACATTGGTAATTAAAGGACAAGCAACCACAGAGCAGAATTCTGCAATCTTTTCTAAGAAATCATAAGTATTAAAGGCCATCACAGATCCTCTCCCATGAACCTCCTCCAAAACTTACTCTTCCCTAAAGAATAAGCACTAACCTGCTGCTGTATTAGGGGGGCATGAAGGGAACCCTTAACAATACCTATGAAAGATGCTAATTTTAAAGAGTCATAACTGTTCCTGATGGGCAAAAGCTGAGAAAAGTAGCAGGAAAATATACTGAGTGTCTTTGCACCAGTCAATTGAGATTTAGAATGAGGTTCACTCAAAGGCCACCCTCTGACTGGTGATTTACATGGTCTGAGTTAAATAAAAAAGCAGCCATAGGGAAAAACACACAAAAAAAATATTGCTTCATCTGCTGCGTGACCTGGGGGTGGAGGTGGAGAGTGGAGCAATGCAATCTGCAGAGAAGGTGGGAGCACCTACGGTGAGTGTGGAGGCAATCGGGGAGCGGAATCCCATGAAAATGGCTCCCCCTTCACCCAGAGAAGTACTGAAATTATCCAGACACAAAGGAAGCCTTGGCAGCTGAGGCCCATGATAAATAAAGCAATATGCAGCCATGTGACAAGTAAGACGCCAGCAGAAAGTATGCTGTTTCTGATCAGCTCTTCAAATGTACTGAATCATTGGCCCAAAGGTAGAGCATTTGCGATATTAAGTAACTCAGCTTTAAAATGTCCAGTGTGAGATTTATTTTATTTTAGCAGCATTGTATTCTCGGACTGTGTTTATATGCCTATGCAGTTACTTTGACCATTTTGAGGACATGACCAGTCTGTGCAATTGAATCAAAGCAAATAAGAAGTCTCCTAGGTGAGACCACTTGTTTGGATTTGAATTGCACACTCCTCTCAGAATCTTCACACAGGAGGGGTGGGCAGTGTGGCCAGCCTGGCAGTTGGTCATGCAGTCAGGCTATTTACAAATTTCTCCAGAAGATTCCACAGGGTACAATCTGACTCCAGTGGAAACCTAATTTAAAGTGACTACCAGAAGACAAGCCTAGAGCCACTCTGTCCCAAATACAGAGAACCTGGGGCTGTGCATCCTTCCTTGGACACAGCCATCAGCCACTTGGATTACTTCTGGCAGGAAAGGTAAAAGTGAAATTTGTGCATATCCCCCTTTTGACATAATGAAGCATTCATAAACAGAAAATCTCAGGACCCAATTATAAGGACAAATTGCTATTTTACTCAGTAAAATGAACTCATATAGTCTCATCGATCTTGCCCTTTGTAATTTACTTTATCTCACGGGTTCCTCACAATAACTCTATGAGGAAAGTATCTGTTCTAGTCAGGCATCTGTTGGTTGCAGGTTGCAGAAGCTCAATTTAGCCCCAGAAAACAGGGAGAATTGGAGGTTGGGAAATTATTGTGAGGACAAAACAGTCTCACTGGAATCTACGAAAAGCTGAACAGTCAGGCCTCTGGACAGACAAACATGAGGGAGCTCTGGGACCTGTCATTCTCTGCTTCCATCTCTCCCTCCCTTGAGTCAGGTGTCCATCCTGGTCTCCATTTGAGGATCATGTGGTTGGAACAAAGATGCCCAATTATCAGGGGCTAATGTGAAGAGTATATTGCCAAAGAAGAGGGTTCAAGCAAAGCAATACCCCCAGACAATTCTCATACAGTATTACTATCTCCATTCACCATGAAACTGAGGCATAGAATAGTTAAGAGGGCTTAGTCAATACCTAGCAAGGGCTTCTCCACCTTCCAAGAGCAGATCTAAGTTGAAATTCTATAGTTCACTTGCTGTTGTCTCCTAGATAATTTATTTAATCACGTTGTGTTTCAATTTCCTCACTATCAAAATGGGCTGGTGTTAAAGGTTTGTTTTTAGGATTAAATTAAATGAGGTAATCTATTTAACCTATTTAATTTAGAGACTAGAATATAGCAACATGCAAAAAAAATAATAATAATAGCCTTTCTCTCACTTATGAAACCTAAGCTGCATTACAATGTACCACTGAATGCAATTGGTCTTTTGCTATTCTTCCTCCATGTCTATGTGTTGCTACTCCCAAAGATGGCTAACTCCCAGGAGACCACATCTCATTTCTTTCACACTCCACCCTGGGCTGGCTGAGCACATTGGCAGTCTCTTCAAATTCTTGTGGAATCAGTTCATATGTCACTCTTTCCCCTGCAAACCCCCTAAGGGCCATGCATCATCTTTGTGTTTTATTGCGTTCAGCCTTCCTACTTCTCTGAGGTGCCAGCTTCTGTCTCTTTTTCGTGCAGCTCCACCTGCAGGTCAGTGGCTTGAGTTTGTCATGAAGTGAAATTTATCCCAGAAGAAAAGTGCCCCCCCTTCACAGAGGGTGTTTAATTTCAGATCACTCCACATGAAGATAAGGAATCCTGAATCCCACTTCTTGGGTATGTTATCATGGGATTTCTTTGTCAGTGGCAAGGGAAAGCAAGGGCAGGAAATATTTATGCCAAAGGGGGAAACTTGGTAGTATTTAAAGTGGAGGACTACTCTCAAAGCAAGTATTAGAATTATAAGGAAATATCATACAAAGTAGACGTGAATAATTGCTTGTCTAAAGATGCCCTCACATAATTCATCTCACAACCTTCCGGGTATTTGCAAAGTCTGCATATCAACAAGGTCCTCAAAAATCTCTTAGACAAGGTACTAAGTTTGAAGACAAATATTCCATAAGCATGCATTAATGACAAGAATAGGAAAGGGTAAGGAATTCATCTTTAACAATTGTTATCATGTGCCTGCCTTGACCTAGATACTTTACATACAGCATTTCATTTCCCCAGCAACCTTGCGAGATTGGTGATAATATTCCAATTTTACCAATAAGGAATACCAAAGGGAGGCTACACAAGTAGTAAGAGATGTGCTGAAGCCCAACAAGGATGCTGCTACAGAGGACATGCCACGTCAGTCTTGGTTCCAAAAGCTGCTCTTTACCTTTTTTCAGGCTTCAGGCAACTCAGCTTGTCCACCAGTCACTGAGAGAGAAGACTGGTCACTAACATGCCTGGATGAATAGATCAGAAAGAAGTAATGGAGTTGCTATTTAGGAACCAAACCACTAGTTGACCATCATTCAAAAGGAAAGATTTTCACCATCTCTTTGGAGCCACTGAAAGACCAATCTGATAAGAGCAAAACATTAGCACAAAAGGATCAGACTGAACTGGGCTCTACACTTTATTACATGTGCTTGGGTAAGTTTCTTAACCTTGTTAAAAAGGAGGATAGTAGCCTTAGCTGGTTTGGCTCAGTGGATAGAGCATTGGCCTGTGGATTGAAGGGTCCCAGGTTTGATTCTGGTCAAGGGCATGTACCTTGGTTGCAGGCACATCCCCTGCAGGAGGTGCAGGAGGTAGCTGATTGATGTTTGTCTCTCATCAATGTTTCTAATTCTCTATCCCTCTCCCTTTCTCTTGGTGAAAAATCAATAAGATATATTTTTAAAATAATAAAAAAATAAAAGGGAGGATAAGAGCCCTACCTGGCTTGGCTCAGTGGATAGAGTTTTGGCTCGGTGAGAGGTCCGGAATTCAATTCCAGTCAAGGGCATGTCCCTTGGGTTGTGGGCTCAATCCCCAGTGGGGGTAATCAGGAGGCAGCAAATCAATGATTCTGTCATCGATGTTTTTACCTCTTTCTCCCTCTTTCTTCCACTCTGAAATAAATAAATAAATAAATAAATAAATAAATAAATAAATAAAGGATAATAGTAGTACTTATCTTTAGAACTACTGTAGAGATTAAATATGATAGCTTGTATAAAGTATTCTTTGCAAAGGAAAATGCCTGCTATATAATAAGTACTCAAGAAATGTTTACTATCATCAGTAGTGGATAATGGAAAGAAATTGGGATTTCTTCGTTACAGAAATTGCTACAAGGATGATAAATAAGATGTTGTTCCTTAATGAAGAGACGTGATTCATTTACAAAAATTTGCATGTAGACAATAATGTGTTGATATCCTTAAATACAGTTTGTTCCTCAAAGAAGTTTGAATGCACTACTTTCCATTGATCCTAAACTCCAACCCCTTGCTTATTTACACTATTCAATTGCTTGGCAACCTCTCTTGTAGGCTTCAGTAGTGACACATTTCAATTAAAAACAGGACCAAGAACCACAGTCTTAAATAAACATACTACTACCATATTGAAGATAAAACATAAAAATCACATTTATTTAAAGTATCTTCTCATGATTTTTTACTTTTTGCAAATTCAAATGGTTCTTCCTACTCCATACTAGCTCAGTGTGTTGGTGAGAGGGTGAGGGGTATCTTAGGAAGGGATGGGTATCTGCTCCCTGTTCTAGAGTCCCATCTCATCATCAAATTTTGCACTTTCTTTTTCATTCTTTCAAACCTTAACTAGCTTAACAAATGAGAGAGAGAGAGAAGAAAAGTGGCAGTTACACATTTTCTTTATATAGAAAAGGATAGAAATTTTTACTTTTTATATTTTCAAAAGACATGGCTCAGTCTTTGATCCAGTTACTCTGTCAACCAGCATAATTCCTGAGCCTACAACACCCTAAATTTCCATCAGTTACCAATATCCCCTGGCCAAGGATAATATTCTATTTTCTGATAGCAGAATTTCTACTCTCCACATTACATTCTGTTTTCAAACAATGTGTGGGGGGAGGGGGGAGTAGAGAAATATTCAAATGCTAGATTTTATGAGTGACTCAAAAGACCTCAGCTAGGTTTTTCAACATGAATGTCTGAGGACTTGTCACCTGGATTGCAATAGTAAGGACTCCAAAATTGTTCTCCCTTTCAGATGGAGTCCTTTCCATGGTATCTTCTCTTTATTTCTATGTCCTTTCTTCTGCTTGTCCTCTTGAATACTAAATTTGGGATGAGGAGACCCACCCCAAAATTTACTTCAGATCTAGTTTCTAGCCTTATTAGTTTCTGGCCTTGAATAAATCACTTTACCTTTCTGAGCATCTACTTTCCAATATGTCCAAGGAGGCAGCTCTACTAGGTACTAGTAAATGCCAAAGTCCTTTTCAGCTCCAAAATTTCTAACCCTTTATACATCTGAGGGGGACATTCAATTCTGGGTAGATTGTAGTAAATCACAGCAGGCTAAGAAGAGGAAAAACATGCACATTGCAAACATCGTTAAAGACACTGAGGACCTATGGATGCAAAGAGAATGAGATAAACTAAAATTTGTAAGGGTTCTTATAATCACCAGTTGTTTGCATCCCAAGAAATATTTTCCCACTGTGGGAACAAGCTAAAGAGTGAATTTGGATCAAGCAGGACTCTGTCAGGTGAAAGAGAAACCAGCAGAATTTTTGGTGTACATATGGGACTGTAATAATTTATATATACAAAAGCCTAAGCAACAGTTACCACTGGATGACCAGATGGCTGGCCAGTAGCTATGATGTACACTGGCTACCCGGGGAAGACACTCAATGCAGGAGCTGCTCCAGAGTAGTCAGTGCACTCTCACAGCCAACCTCCCATGGCCAGCCAACCTCCCATGGTCCCTTCCCCCGACCAGTCAGCCTGATTGGGACTGGGTGAGATGGTCCTGGTTGACCCGGATCACCAGCCAGGCCAAGGGACCCTACCCCTCATGAATCCGTGCACCAGGCCTCTGGTATACTAGAAAACCAAGAAATGCAAGACTCATTCATCTGTGTTCTAGGATGGTGGAAAGACTTATGGGGACTGAAACAGAAAGAGAGAGTAGATTCTTTTGTAACCTTCTGTGCCTAAGAGACAAAGTCCTGTTAGAAACATTGGTTTGCAATAAATATATAGCAGTTCTTCCCCTTAAACCATGTGCCAGATTTTGAACCTGTGTACAGTAGAAGTGTAAGATGTAAGCTCAAAACTCTGAAGAGCAAGATTTTTACAACAGGGAACTGCTAAGTTCCCTATCAAAAGCCTAAAGTTCCCTCTGCAAAAAACAGAGACAAATCAGAGGTAAACTGAGACACTAAAACTTCAACCCAACTTCATACCCATCTCTATTTCTGCCTGTCTGCCTATTAGAGGACAGGAGGAATCTTCACTGGTAGAAGATTTCATCTGAACATTCTTTGGAGTTTTTTTGTTTGCTCTGTTTTGGGTTGTTTTCAATATTCATAATTATAATACAATTCAAAATTACTAACATAAGAAGAGAATAGAAGGTATAACTGATAATCAAAAGATAAAAATCAATAGAAGCAGACCCAGTTAATTTATTTATTTAATATTATTTTTAAAAAATATATTTTATTAATTTTGTACAGAGAGGAAGGGAGAGATATAGTTAGAAACATCAATGAGAGAGAGTCATCGATCAGCTGCCTCTTGCACACCCCCTATTGGGGATATGCCCACAACCAAAGTACATGCCCTTGACCGGAATCGAACACAGGACCCTTCAGTCCCCAAGCCGACGCTCTATCCATTGAGCCAAACCAGTTTCGGCAGACCCAGTTAATTTAAATATTATTATTAGAAAAGAAAAAAGTTTAAATAAAAACTATTATATTAAGAAAATAGAGAAAAGAGAAAAGAAATGGATTAAAAGATTAAGAATTTAACAGAGTTAAAATTCCTAAAAAATATCAGATGGGGATTCTAAAATTTAAAAACATAATATTTTAACTTAAAAACTCATTGGATGAGTTTACCAGCATGTGAGGCACAACATATTTAAATCAAAGACAAGCTGTTTTTAAAGCCCAAACTGAAATACAAAAGAGAGGGAAAAGAGAGTGGAAAGAACAGAATGAAACCTAAGAGACATATGGGACTGAGTTCAAAAATCCAATGTATAGTAGTTAAGTCCCAGAAAAAGAGAAAGAAGAAAGATAACAAGTGCGAACATCTCCAAAATCATCAAAGAGATTAACCCACAAATCCAAGAACAAGGAACACTGATAATACAAACAATGAAAACCACAGCAAGGAACATCATACTGAAAATGAATGACACAGAAAAAAATCTAAAAGGAGTCTAAGAAAAAAATACTCATTGCTTCAAAGTAACAAGACTCATAGATAATTTGTCAGTAGAAACCATGGAAGCCAGGAGAAAATGCTTTAACATCTTTAAAGAGCTGAAAGAAAAATAATATACCAAGTGAAATTATACCCAAGTGAAAATATAATTCAAAGGATAAGCCAAAATAAAGATATTTTCCAACAAACAAACCTTGACAGTGTTTATCTCCAGAATATGGCACTAGAAGACTTACTAAAATAAAATTTTCAAGCTGAAGAAAAGTTTTCCCCAATGGAAATATTAAACTTTGGGAAGGAATGAAGAGCAACACTATAAAGGATAAATGTATGCATAAATATTTTAAATATTGACCTTTTAGAACAAAAATAAGAAAATATTTGTGAGAACATAACAATGTAGAGGGTAAATGTATAAGTAATATCACAAGAGTTTGGAGAGTCTAAAATGAGGTTAACCTGTTGTAAGTTTTTTGCATTCCTTGTGAAGTGGTAAAAATATTTAAGATGTGTATTGAGAAACTAGGAAGGCATGTTGATTCTCTAGGGTAAAAGCTAAAGGAAAATAAGGAATGCATAACAAAAAGCTAAAAAAAATAAAAATTGGAATATAAATACCTCAAACGCAGTAGGAAAAGAGAAATAAAGGAACAAAGAATGGGTGGGATAAATAGAAAAATAGCAAGTAGAGAATATTAAGCCAACTATTAATATTTCAGTAGTTATATAAATAAATGCTTTAATCAAAATGAGAAAGATAGAATGGGTTTTGTAAAACACAAGATGCATTATAAGTTCCATATAATAAAGATATTTTAAAGTTTAACATACTTATCTGGGAGGCAGAAAGGCATAGGTTTCCCAGATGAAGAGCCCTGGGTTTAAATTCTAACATCTAATTATAAACTGTTTGAACTTAGGTTAGTTGCATAACTCCCCTGAGTCTCAGTTCTCTTATCTATAATAAAAGGGCAAAAATACCTATCTGATAGGGTCTGTGTGAAATGAAATAAAATTAATGAGAAAAACTAGAGCAACGACTAGAAAACCTGCAGTTCAGGACAGGTGTAATTGTTACTCTCACCACCACCCACCATCTCAGTGTTTCTTAGGGAGGCATTCTATCATTGTGGTTAAAGGCTTGGAGGTTAGAGTCACAGTGCTTAACTTCTCATCCCAGCTCTATCAGTTATTAGCCATGTGACTTTGCATAAGTATTTCAACTGCCTGCATCTTGACTTTCTCACCTGTAAAATGGGTTCCTCTCAGAAATGTGAAGATAAAATGAGGCCATCTTAACACATTACCTGAAACATAATGAGTGCTCTCAACATAGCAGCCAGAGTGACTATTAAGACATGTCAAATGTCAATAATTTGCTCAAAAACTTCCAATGTCTTCCCATGCCACTTAGAATAAAAGGAAAAATTTTTACATTTGCCTATAAAGGTCTCTTAAGATCCATTAGGTTCCTGAACTCACCTACTACTTACCTCCTTGCTAACTTCACTTACTTTAGACACACCAGTCTCCTTGTACATTCTCAAATAAGTCAATTATACTGTTGTGTTGGGCTCATCTATCTAACTATATAAAAGCCAAAGCTACTGTTTGGCCATTCAACCATCTGACTGGTAGCTATGATACACAATGACCACCAAGGGCCAGATGCTCAATGCAGGAGCTGCCAAGTTGAATTGACTTGGCAGCTGTGGTTCTCAAGTGATACACCTGGCACCAGAGAGGAGGGAGCCCAATTCTGGGGTGTGTCACCAGAGTACCCCCTCTCGCAGTCCAGAACCCTTTGGTGGATGTCAGAGAGCCAGTTTCAGCCCAATCCCCACAGGCCAGGCCCAGGGACCCCACTGGTGTATGAATCTGTGCACTGGGCCTCTAGTTACAATCATAAAGATCAGGAAAGTTCTTCCCTCTGCAATCGCCACCTTGCCTCTCAGATCAGCACCCCTTGTTCCTTTATCACTGTTGGGTCTTGTTCAGATTTATTATTCAGTGACAGCATTACAAGATTACTCTTTGTAAAATTGTACCTCTCTGCCCCACCTCAACTTACTTCCCTATTTTTTTTTCTTGGTTTATTATTCTCCTTAATAGAAATCACCACCTAACATTCCTTCCTGTTAGAATTTTTATTAGTTTATATATGCCTTCCCCCATTATAATGGAAGACCCTGGGGGAGGCAATTTGTCTGTGACCAGTAGTGCTGTAATCCCCAGCACCTACACAACTACCTGGCACATCGTGGGCCCTCAAGAAATACTTATTATATAAGGAATTTAAAAGTTAGTAACCATTATTATTATTTATTTGATTATTTCTTCCCCCTCTTCCTTCTTTAGTAACCATTGGAGGTATCATGCCATACCTGAACTCAAGACATAGCTTAGCTTAGTCATCACTTCCCTAAGAAATTCTCCCCTGAATCCTCTATGTCAATTCCTTCTTCTCTGTCTTCTCACAGCTCTGACCTTTGTTGTGTGACCCTTTGGCTTAAATCTCTTTTCTACTACACCCATATTGATAAAGACCTAATCAATTTTTCCTTGCCTTTGTATTCCCAATACTTAGTACAGTGCATGCTTGACACATAAAATACACCAAATATATAATGAATATATGAATGAGCAGAATGGCCTCTTGATATATTTTGCCCATTGTAAAATTAATTTTGCACATTACTGGACCCCTCTGGATGTGCTATATTTAGTGTTTTTTTTAGGATAGATATACTAGGGCATTTTATGTGCCATTTCCTCACTGACACTGAGCATTGTAAACTAAGCTAAACTGTGTTCTGGTAGGTATTCACCAATATCTCTCATTGTTTTGTATTCAGAGTAATAGATGAAAGAGCAATAGGTTGCCAGTTAGCAAAAATCCATTTACTGTTGCTCAGATCTGTGAAGGTATCTAATTAACATTATGTATAAAATTTCACAATAAGGAGGATCCTGGAGACCAGTTTAATAAGAAAAAGAACAAAGTGAAGACAGACACATTCTTCTTTATTGAGACGGGGAGATTATGGCAACTGTAGCTTAGGCAAGAGGAAGGAATGATCATTTATTGGAACCTGTCATATATCAGACTCCAAGTTACTTTGCATTAATGATCCCATTTGAACCCAAACCACAAATGTGGTTGAAAAGGGAGGATGTTGCTGAATGTGGGCATATGTCTGCATGGTTTTATGTGTGCATATTTATGAATGTTTGAAATGAGCAAGCTCTGGTCCTGTCTCTGCTTCATATTAGCTGTGCAAGCATGAGCAGGTCAATTAATGCCCCTACACTTTGGTTCTTACATTTGTTAAGTGTAGATCATAAAGCCCACCTCACAGAGCTGATATTAAGATTAAATAAAATCATGGATATAAATGTTCTCTGAAAAAAAGAGTGTGTGTGTGTGTGGTGTTATACAAATCAAAGTAACAGTCTATCCCTTTGGATATCATAATATTTTTGCATTTTTCCTGGTAAAAGCTAGATCTAGGATAAAGTCATATTGTATTAGATTATTATGCAATCACTTACTCAATTTAATCCAATAAATATACTAAACATCTGTAATGTGCCAGACTCCATAAGACCATAGAGAACAAAATGAAGTAAATATGACCCTGCCTGAGGGACTTCACAGTTGAAAGGAGAAAGCACAAAGGTATAAAAATAACTATAAAATATAAGGCAGAATATGCATAATGCTAGAGATACTAGGAAACCTCACCTAATCATTTATACAATAAATATATACTGAATACCAACTATGAGCCAGGCACTGTTCTAGAATCCAAAGAAATGGTAGTAAACAAGAAAGATAAGAAGCCTGTTTATGAGGCTTACATTCTTTTTGTAAATTTTTTATTTATTGACTTTAGAGAGAAAGAGAGAGAGAGAGAGAGAGAGAGAGAGAGAGAGAGAAATGTCGATGAGAGAGAGAGAGAGAGAGAGAGAGAGAGAGAGAGAGAGAGAGAGAGAGAGAGAAATGTCGATTTGTTGTTCCACTTATTTATGCATTCATTGGTTGAGTCTTGTATGTGCCCTGAGCAGAGATCCAACCTACAACCTTGGCCTACAGGGATGACACTCTAACCAACGTACATTCTAATGCATGAAAAGGAAGAATAAATTCATAAACCAACTTCAGTTAATTGCTAAGTCGAAAGTAAAATAGAATAATGTGATAATGCGTTCTGGAGGGGCAGACGTCTCGGAAATCGAGCTGAGATTGGAATAATAAAGACAAGGCTGCTTTGAGATCTGAAAGAGAGTTCCCAGAGTGCTAAGAAATTGTGGGTTTGAGATCCAGAAAGCTGATAAGTGGAAGCATGCTAGTTCAAAAGTGAGAAAATGAGGAGAGGTGAGCAAGGTGGCTAGTCAAGTCACACAATGTAAAAGATTTGGGGTCTAATTGAGGTGCATGGGAAGCCATGGAAGGTTTCAGAAAGACAAGAGAGCTGATCTGATTTACATTTTAAAAGAGCAACCTGGTTGCTATGTGGAGCAGGATAGACTGCAGTGGGAGAAAGTGGATCCAGGAAGACTAGACAGGACACTGTGCTATTTTTGTAAAAACAGGTGAAGATACTGAATAGGGTTGTGTAACTAAGCTAGGAACCTTCTAGACAGGGAGAAAGGGACAGATGCAGGAGATATTTTGGAGGTAAGCCAGCAAGAATTTGAAGAGGAGGAAAAAGGTTATTTCCAAATGAAGAATACTTCAGTTCCTATCTTTAGTTCAAAATCCTTTTATGTCAAATGAGAATAAATCAATTCTATAAATATATCTAAGGTACATTGAAGCTAATTAAAATTCTCTGGCTCCAAGTTTCTCTAAGGTAAATACAGCACATGCTTATTAAAGAAAGCTGTAAAATAGAGAAAAGTAAAAATTAAGAAAATATAGAGTGTATAATATAAAATACACAGCATATATACATATTTGACTGGAATGCCTCTTTCCCCTCAGAAATACGATTTGATCTGGGTTTCCAAGGTCATTGTGTGGTATCAGATCTCCCTGTTTTTCTGTTGCCTCGTTGGAAAATTGAAAACACTTTAACAACTCTAGCACAAATGCTACGTGTGGCCTTCCCTCATATGTGGGAAGTGACTTCTAGTCCTTGGGGCTTAAATGGGCCTCGGAATGCTCAGAGGTGCCAGTCTGTCAGGGGCTGGATGGAGGCGGGCCCATCTCACCAGGGCCTTAAATAGAAGGCACTCAGATGGCAGTAAATCCGTGTGCAGGCTTGCTGTGACAGGGCCTGCGAGGGGCTGTAGCTATTTACAGCAACAATCGTCTAAGTACGCACTGAGTAATGCAGTCCCTGGGGCCAGCGAGGCTGGAAACCTTTGTCAGGGGCAGCCGGTGGTGGGAAGCAGCCAGTGTGTGCTCCTGCATCTGCAGGAGCAGATGCAGGCCCCTGATGATTGTTTCTCTGTTTAAAGACTAAGGATGCCCTGGAGGTGAGGAAGGGGGGCGGGAATGATTCCTATGGGGGGCCTGCCTGAGGAGAGAGTCCTATGGAGAACAGGGAGCCCCACTGCGGGAGTGTCTCCTCCCACTCTGTCCCCGAGGCTGATGTTGTCCCTGAGAGCCAGCGAGGCTGCGATGTGTCAGGCACCAGCTCCTGGCAGCATCCTCTCCCCTGCCGCGCACAGTAATGGATCTCTGAGTCTTAAAACAGGAAGATAATGCCGGGTTTAGCTTATAAATAGATGGTTGTGTGCTCTCCCTGCGCAGCACTGATTGAGAGAGCCAAGCTGACTATTGATCTAATTTTAACTTCCATTACCGCACACACTCTCCCCGCCTGCCTGCCTGTGGTTCAGGGGGCACCACTGCCTCAGGCGACCGCCAGAGGGCGGGCCACTCGTGTTCCTGCTCCCCTCCCTGTCTGGCCTCTGTGTATGCAGACACACAATGCCCGCCTTGATAGGGTTTGAAAAATAAGAGTTTGCTTTTCCTGCGCCGGGATGACCTCATCACTCATGAAAGTCAGAGGGAAGCGGGAGTTGAAAGACAGGCAGTCTGGAAAACAAAGCTTACATTTCGCCTCCTCCCACTCCACCACCTCCACAGAGCGCTTGGGATGTACTTATTTAAAACCACGATGCTGAAGCTGGGAAGTGGGGGAGGGCGGTAGGAGTGGAATGTTAAATTCTTGGTTCCCTGGCGCTGGGTGTGCTGCCGATTCTGTTTAGAATGTTACTATCCCCTACTCTCTGCCTACAAGGGCTCTCTCTCTTTCTCTTGAGCTGTCACCAAATGACAGAGTATTAACACTGTCTAGGCATCAGTGCCTTGACTTTAAAATATTAGTTATCCTATATAATAAAGAGCTAATATGCTAATTAGACCGAACAGCCAGGTGACCACCTGGAGGAAGCTGGGCTGCGAGGGGCTGTCAGGATGAGCACCTTGCATGAATTTCATGCATCGGGCCTCTAGTTCCTAAATATGATTCATCTCACCAAGGTTTAAATAGTGGTCAGCAGCAATTTTATATTGTTGGCTTGTAAATTTCAGATCTGCTTATGACTTCAAATGAATGGGGTCAGTAATTAAAGCCTCTTACGTTTGCTTTCCACCTTTTGGGACCACAAAGTATAGGGTAGAGTGGTGTGATGGGAAGCCAGACAGAAGACAAAGAAAGATGCCTCCTAAGACATTTCCCAGCCCTGGAACTCAGCATTTGGACTTGCCTTCTGGGGTTGGACGAAATATCTTACTAAATACAATCTAATGTTTATAAGCACTTGCTATGTGTCAGGCATTGTACTAACCATTTCACATTGTCCTCAAAATAACCTCTCAGTCAAGTTCTATTATTATCCCCTTTTAGAGTTGAAGAAGTTGAGGCTAAATTATTTGCCCAAAGTCAGGTAGCCGAAAGGGTCAGAGCCAAATTCAGGCCTCAGGAGTGAATGACCCAGAGCTTTTAATCACACGTGTTGCCTTGAAGACAAGATTACTCTTGACAAAGTCGTAAACTTTCAGTATCCATAAGCAAAGGAGATTGCATGGGAAGAGAGGATGGCAACTTTCAAATCAGACCTGCGTAAGCAAAAACCTAGGCTCTTTGTAGGAAGTGCTCTTGAAAAGGTGAAAATGTCCAAAAAAATCATCATTATCATCTGCAGTGTTGTTCCTGACAATAGCTTCTAAGATGGAAATAAAATGACCAGAAGAAGAAAACTTTCACTACAGAGCACTCATTTGCCAATCTTTCAACAACTATTTGCTCACAGTGGACTGGCCACAGTGGTGGGCCCTGGGATACTGTGATGAAGAAAACAGACATGGTCCCTTCCCTCATGAAACCGCATGAGTGTGGGAGGTGTAAGTAAGTGAACAATGAAGGACATAATTATTGTTGCCTCCACAGTAAAAAAAAAAGATAAGTATTAGTATTGTTGTAAGTAAATTGGATTAAGAAAACAATGAAGCAGTAGCATCTGCATTTGTTCCTGTTATAATAAAATTTGGAGTCTGTGGGCTCCACAGGAGCCTGAAGAAACCAACCAGCAACTGGCAGCATACAGCATTTGCAGGGCTGGTCAGTAACACTGTGCTTTATAGTCCCATAAACGAGGAGAATCTTGCAGTATCAGAGGAAACTAAAGGCCCAGAGAGGAGTAGAGATTTGTCCGAGATCACACAACAAATCTGCAAGTGAACAGGCAGGTCTGATTTGAAAGTTGCCATCCTCTCTTCCCATGCAACCTCCTTTGCTTAGGGATGCTGAAAGTTTACGACTTTGTCAAGAGTAATCTTGTCTTCAAGAATAGGAGGAAAAACAGGTCTTCTGGTTTTTTCCTGTGCTACTCTTCCTCCCAGGGAAGAACACAAGCCTTCTTCATAAGAGGTTGCTAGACTGTTATTACACTGGTAACACATTGTCATCTAAATTGTGAGAAATTTAGATGACTCTGGTTCCCCCAGCATTCTATAATTTTCCAGATCGAGAACTTTAATTTCTGTTAGCATAGTTCGGCATTTGGCCAGGCATGTTGCCCCAGAAACCCAGCTCCTGGAAACAAATCACTTTTTCCCACACCAGAAAGGGTGGATGGATTAATTGCTCCGTTCGGGGCCAATAAGGTACAGGATGTCCTTGTGGGAGGCTCACAATTACAAAGGAGGAGTCGGCCGTCTTCTCCGCACAGACCCTTTCCCCACTGAGCTCCTCTAAGTGAATGACGTAAATGCTAGCTGCTCCTTTTTCCCTCCTCATTCTATTTTCTTGGATTCCTATCTTTGGAAATTTATAATTGGACTGGAACTGAAAATTATTCTTTTCTGCATTAGAGTCGTGAAAATGTCTGTTACTTTTTCCTAATGTATGTAGAAATGTGAGATGTAATGCATTGTCCAACCACTTTGACTTATTAAGAGTATAAATATAGTTAAAATGTGCTACTACCAAGACAAAACAAGAAAGGTGAAAATAGTTTAGATCCATTTACCTATCACACCATTTTAAAGTGAAGATTTTTATCACTATGAGTATTAGGGATAGTTAATACTTATGGGTCTTGGGTGTTAGTATAAACTGTTCTGTCTGCTCAAATTCATTAATTTATTTTTATCTCACCAGGTGATAAGTATATCTCTGTGTGTAAACCTTTTTTTCCAGTTTTATTGAGATATAATTGACACACAGCATTGTATAATTTAAGGTGAACAGCATAATAACTTTTATTGGTAAATATTGCTATTTACACATTTTTTGAAATATTTAATTTCCAGAATTACCACAGACTCTTTCTTTTTAAAAAAAAATATATATATATATATATTTTATTGATTTTTTACAGAGAGGAAGGGAGAGAGATAGAGAGCTAGAAACGTCAATGAGAGAGAAACATCGACCAGCTGTCTCTTGCACACCCCCTACTGGGGATGTGCCCGCAACCCAGGTACATGCCCTTGACCAGAATCGAACCTGGGACCTTTCAGTCCGCAGACCGACACTCTACCACTGAGCCAAACCAGTTTCGGCTCACAGTCTCTTTCTTTATTGCAGGGACAGTACAGTTAATGTAATGGCAGCAATTCTCTAAAGAAGAATGTATTCTGAACTATGATTTGTAGAAAAGCATCTGAGGGCATTCATCAACAGAAATTTACATTTATGCAAGAAAAACAGCCAACATGTTTTTAAAATAAACAATAGCATGAGGAGATAGTTATAATCCTACAGTATAGAATTTAATCAGAGGGCTGTTCATAATTTAATCAAATCACACAAAGGCTAAAAGCTGTCTTATCGCCGAAGCCAGTTTGGCTCAGTGGTAGAGCGTCGGTCTGTGGACTGAAAGGTCCCAGGTTCGATTCCGGTCAAGGGCATGTACATTGGTTGCGGGCGCATCCCCGGTGAGGGGTGTGCAAGAGGCAGCTGGTCGATGTTTCTCTCTCATCGACGTTTCTGGCTTTCTATCCCTCTCCCTTCCTCCGCTCTGTGAAATATCAATAAAATATATTTAAAAAATAAAAAATAAAAATAAAAAATAAAATAAAAGCTGTCTTATCATTCAGCCATAGTTCCTTTATAGAATTCTTCCCACATCGACTAATGTGTATATGTGACTTTTATTAAGAGAAGAAGAAAAAGCAAAACAAACAAAACCAACAGCTACACAAAACACACAAGAAAACTCATCCCACCTGAAAGACACCTCAAAATCAGAAATTGCTGCATTTTGAGAGGATGCTCCTTTGATGTTAATCTCCAACGAAAGTCATTTGGGCCACGATGCCTGGAAAAGCAGAGAGGAGTAGCATGTAGACAATAGGAATAGCTGGGAATGTTATTGATCAGGCTGCTCTTCAAGAGGGTAATGTTTATTCTTTGAATAATAATAGTGATTTCTGATTCATACGCCAACATATACACTGAAATGACACACCTTTGAGTTGTTTCTCCAGTAGAGGCTAGGCTTGTGCTGGGCCTGAACATAGGCATTAAATTCAAGGATGTCTATCTGGGATTAGGCATCCAGATGTAACTATGAACTACAATGAGTTACCTGTCCTACTTAGTTTATAGTCCACTGCTTTGGTCGCAGTAGCAGACAGTGACCCTAAGTGCTCATAGGCAAGTAAGAGCATTGATGACTTAGCTGCAAAAATTAACAAAGGAATAGTCAACTCAACATTAAGAGCAGACTTTTTCCAACCAGATAACGGGCCACAGAAGGCCATCTCCTTCTGGAAGTTACAGGCAAATGAATTAAGAACAACTCTCTGAATAAACAAACACAGAAGCATTGTTTAAATGATTTTTATGCATCTTATCTGACCTTGGCAAGCTGTTCATTGGTGAGAAACTATTCCTTTAACAACAAAGTTTTTTTTGAAGTCCCATTCTTCTCATGGCCATCTTGATAGCCTTTGACCTGCTCAAGTATAAACAAGCGTGAACACGGTGCTTTCAATGTCTGTCCTTGCTGTGCATGCATATTTTGTCATTTGTTTTTGGTTTTGGCAGGGAATTGAATTTGGTTTCTTGATGCTAATTAAGGAATGAAGAAAGAATAAAAATGTTTAAATTATTTTTCTGTTGTTTTCAGACAAAAATGCCTTTCCCAGTCTTCAGTCAATCTAATTGTTGGCCTCTTTTTTATTCATTCATTTTGGAGCTGTGGCTCCAATGCTTTTCCTGAAGAAACCTGTATAGATATGTGCCACCCAAAGCTAGAATGAGTATGTGTGTATGTAGGGGGGTGGGGGGTGCAGAGGGGAGGAACAGATCAGACAGATAGCAGGCTGCTTCTCTTCCTCTCCTCTCTGTCTCTCTCTAAAAGCAAGTAGGAAAAAGTGTGGGTGGGAGTGACCTTAGCACAGGATGATCTTACAGTCACTCCACTTTTCATGAAAAGTACCTCATTTACAAACTTAAGAACTTTTTTAGTTGTAACAAAAAACCTTGGCAAATGCTGCAACTAACTGGGATGATATCTCACAACACTGTGCTTGGGAACTGGTAATGTGTTCCCATTTTCAAGATAAAGTAAGAAGCAGAGTCTATAGGATTTTCCCATAGAGAACCCCAAACCTCACCAAGCACTATTTGTCACATTTAGAGCAAAGGTTTCTTTATGAGTCAATGTGTTATCTATAAGAAAAAATTGACTCTGTAAGGTCTGATGAAAGTGAAAAGAAATACCATGTGCAGAAATACTAAGACTGTGAAGGTTAGGATGGTACGTGTGAACATGGAGAAACCACCTTGATCAAGGCACTAAACTTTAATGACAGTTTCCTCTGGAAGTGGGATCCTTGGGGTACCGCTGAAATAAGTATTTCTGGAATCCCCCATGGGTGGATGAGATATGGTGGAAAGTTTTATTTCCATTGAATTACAGCTTCTAAAGTCCCATTTCCCTCAGTCCAGTCATAGAAGAAGTGTAGCTGAGGTTTCAGTAAAGCCAAATCCAGAGTTTCCTTTCCATGTTGGAGCTGGTTAGCATCAGGCTAGTTACAGTCCATTAGTCCATTATGTGTAGGTTCAACAAGGCAATGAGCTGTGTGGGCAAATGCAGAGAAACGGGAGCGAAGAGCCCCCACAAACCCAGAGTCACATGAGTCCCAAGAGAGCCAAGAGCAACCGAGAGCAAACTCCTTTGTTTAGGGGATTATATATCCTCACTTGCAGTGGCCACATCCATTCTGGCCAATGACCTCTGATCCCAGGTGTGACTGAGGGAAAGCACCTTCCCTAGTCATCTCAACTTCACTGGGCATGTGTCTATCTGCACTTTGTCCAGTCCTCTTCCCCCAGTGATTTGCAGGGAAAGTGCCCATAATGTTTAGCCTTCCCTTTATTCATTTCCTATTATTAAGAATTAGCTAATTACAATGAAACCAATAGTACATACCTCATAAGACTGATAATACCTGTAAAGCACTGTGTAGGCTGCCTGCTATATAATAATCTTTCAGTGAAGGTCAACTCCATTACTATTACTAATGACTCCATTATTGTAACATGGACACAACCATTTTTGTGGCTAAACTGAGCATAAACTGCTAAATTTATCGGCACCAGATTCTCCCTAACCTTGACATAACAGTAGAAGGGAGATGGGTTCATGAGCATCCTTTTATCTAGTTCAGATCATTGTTGAGCCATAACAGAGGCATAGGGAAATAGAAAATTAGCCTTTAAAAACCTGTTGATTTCTAGTAGAAGTGTAAATTGAGACAAACCTTTTGAAGGGTGTTAAAAACCTTCAAATGTGACTACCCTCTGTCCTAGCAATCCCTTAACTGTGAATTTAGCTTGTGGAAATAATCAGAGATGTGTGAAAAGATATATGTGTAAGAATCTTCATCAAATTTATTTATAACACTGAAAAACTGGAAGAACCTTACTGTCCACCAATAGGCTGCTAGTTCAGTAAAATATGTACATTTATATGATAGAATGCTGCATAGACATAAAAATTATTTTGGAGGAGACTAGAACAAATGTTTCTGATATACAGCCCAGTAAAAGTGGGAGGGTACAAAGCAGTGTATTATAAAAATATTATTCAGACATAAATAGAACAGTTGGGTTGAGGTATACCAATGCAAGTATTTTTTTTTTTAATAAATCTGGCTATGTTCTCAAAACTTCTTTGAATTTTCCAGTCTACCCAGAGCATACATACTTTGTAGCTGATTGTTGTTTAAGTCTTAGTCCGGTCTGCAGATTTTTGTAATTCAGTCTGGTTATTAAAATCTTATACTCTCTCTGTTGAACCTTCTGTCAAAATTCAACATTATTAGCTGCTCACTGTTCAGATTGCCAAGCGTTCTCTCTCTCTCTCTCTCTCTCTCTCTCTCTCTCTCTCTCTCTCTCTCTCTCTCTCTCTCTCTCTCTCTCAACTAACAGTGTCTACCACACCTAAAAACTCCATCATAGCAGGGAGGAGCGAAGTCCTCTTGTGTGCCGCCTGGGAGTATCAGTAGTGGGAGGAATATCCCTTCCTGATTTTGGGCAGCTTGATTCCCATGGCATCTGCTGCTATGGAGTCTCCATGTAAGGTGGGTATGTGGTTTCCTGAGACCATGTTTGGTTCATGTTCCCTCCCACAGTGCTCCCTTACCACATAGGGACAACTGTGAGTCCTTCTGGCTCCCACTCAGGAAGCTCTACAGCTCCTGTTTGGTAGCATGTAGCCTTGGCTAATCTCTGCACTCTCATTAGATATTGGGGTCTTCTGAGAGTCATGAAGAACTTATAAATGCTTATAAATGCTTTATTTGTAATAACTCCAAACTGGAAACAACCCAAATATCTGTCAATAATAAATGAACAAATCATGATATTTCCATATAATTGAATGTTAAGTACCAATGGCATGGCCCCTTCCTCCTCTCTCTTTCAGGAACGCTATAGAATCTCTGTGAGTCCTGTTAGCATTGATTACCCATCGATCTTTCTGCCTTTTGAAAATCATCTGACAAGCAGGAACCCTCAATCTCAAAAGGTCAAATGTCCAACAACTCTCTCATTCTCTGGGGTGACGGTGGGCATGGTAGGAATGAGATGAGATGGTGGAAGGGCCACAGAACCAGAGAAGACACCTTCTCATCCTTAAAGGATCTCAGAGTACCATCCTCAGTATCCCTGCTACCACTCCCTCTATTAAAAAACAATTTTAAGTACATTTATGTAAGATAAAATGCCCCATTGTAAATGTAGTTTGCTGAGTATTAATAAATGCATGCTCATGTAAGCACCACAATCAAGATGTAGAATATTTAATTTGTCCAAAAAGTCCCCTCCTGCACCTTTGCAGTCAATGCCTGTTCCTGTGTTCTGGGTAACTGCCGATCTGCTTTCTTTTCCTTGAGATTTGTTAAAATTTCTTCTAAGTGTTACAATACAGAATGTACTTTCTTGGGTCTAGCTAAACTTAATGTTTCTGAGATTTGTCCATAGTGTTGATGTAGTTTGTTTCTTTTCATTGGTAATTAACATTCAATTATATGGAAATATCATGATTTGTTCATTTACTATTGACAGATATTTGGGTTGTTTCCAGTTTGGAGTTATTACAAATAAAGCATTAATAAGCATCCATACAAAACATATAAGTCTTTATGTGAATACATGTTCTAATTTATCTTGGGTAAATGCTTAGGAGTAGAATAATTGTGTCACTTAATAGTGTATATCTATATTAATAAAAGGGTAATCTGCAAATTGGTCAGGATGCCCTTACAGTAACAGCCAAACAGCAGGTGGGGAGACCAGGCCAGCAAGGAGGGGCAGTTGGCAGTGACCAGGCTGGCAGGGGTCTATGAGGGGAAACCAGGCCAGCGGGGGGGGGGGGAGGCAGTTGGGGACAATCAGGATTGTAGGGGGGCAGTTGAGGGCAACCAGGCCAGGAGGGGGGGTTGTTGGGGGTTATTAGGCAGGCAGGCAGGTGAGCAGTTAGGAGCCAGCAGCCCCAGATTATGAGAGGGTGTACAACTGCTGGTTTAGGCCTGATTCCCTGGGATTGGGCCTACACTGACAGTCAGACATCCCCCAAGGGGTCCCCAATTGGAGATGGTACAGTCTGAGGAAACCCCCCCATGCATGAATTTCATGCACCGGACCTCTAATATATATATATATATATATATATATATATATATATAAATTGCCAAACAGTTTTCCAAAGTAGTTGTATCATTTTTCATTTCCATAGGAATTGTATAAAAATTCCAATTCCTCCACATCCTTGCCAACATTTTTTTTGGTCAATCATTCTAATGTTAGCCTTTCTAGTGGTTGTATCCCATTGTGGTTTTAATTTTCATTTCCTACTGTCTAAAGATGTTGAGGATCTTTTCATATGCTTATTAGTCTTTTGTATGTCTTCTTTGGCTAAATAGCTGTTCAAATCTAATGCCCATCGTTCATAATTAAATTTTATATTTCATAATAGTTTTTTGACTTAACAAAAAGAGTTCCTAAATATCACACACCCAGTTTTTTCTACTGTTATCATCTTACATTAGCATGGTGCATTTGTTACAACTAATAAGCCAATGTTGATACATTATTATTAACTGTATTTCATCCTGTATTCTGATTGCCTTCCTTTCACCTAATATCCTTCTCACCCCACACCCAGGACCCCATCTACATTAAACACTACATTAAATATAGTCAAGTTTCTTTAAGCTTCTATAGGCTTTGTCAATTTCTCAGGCTTCCCTTGCCTTTGATGGTCTTGGCTGCTTGGGGAATACTGATTAGCTATTTTATAGAATGTCCCTCAGCTGCAGTATTTTTCACATGACTAGATTGGGATTATGAGTCTTCTGGGGAAAAGACCACATACAGTAAATGTGTAATCCTCATCACACCATAGCAAAGGTACATGCTATCAACACTTACAGCCTTGAGGAGACAGAGGCCACCCATCAGTGTCATCTCTACAAGTAACCTTTGTGTACGAAGTCTTGAACACCCACTTGTAAGATTAAATAATACTGTTTATCTAATCCCCTTGGTTTGGCCTCCTCTCTCTCTTATCTGAAAACAAAGCTTACAATTATGCTTAATTGCTAAACAGGTTCACAGGTTAGGATTACATATGCCAAAGGCAAACATTCTCCTTAATCCAAGACCCTCACGTATTAAAGGACTGTGGTGCACCTAGGTGCCTACCCAGGCTTGGGTCATTTCCACTTTCTGCTCCCCTAAAGTTGGGACATCTGGTCTGCAGAAATGCTTCAGGCATCTGTGTGGAGATCATACCACAAATGTAACAAAGGTTTTCAAAATAAAATGCAAATTAGGTTTTAATGAAGTGCAGCTATCTATCACAACATCATAAAGCAATCAGGGTACCTTCTGTTCTTTCTGCTTGACCTGGGAGAGTTTTAATATGCTTACTTTATTTTTTTCCCTATGTACATAATTCAAAAGGAAATTCAGAGACCTGAAAATGGCCAGGAGAGCTATAAAAAAAAGGGGGGGGTGCAGAGGGGGGAGGCTAAGTTTGCAGATAGCTATCCTAACTCGAGGACAAAGTGACTACCAGAGAATTCTGTGTCCAAGCCTAGCCCAAGGTGTGCTTGTCTTTTGACAGGTGGACCAACTAGTGGGGAAACAGTCTCATCTGGACTTGATTGCTGGTTCAGCCACCCACAGCTCTGTGAACATGAGCAAATTCTGTATTCTCTCCGAGCCTACCTATAATGTGAGTATTGTGTGTGCTGTGCAGTTATTCTGAGGATATAAAATAATACATATACACTCTATGGCACTTGATAAATGATAGTTTTCATGACTGTTATCATTTCCAGGACACTGTACAGTTACAGACTCCCAAAGTAAGAGTGTCAGAGAGTGGACTGCGATGAGACAGACCACAGGCATTCTAGAAAGATCATGGTGATTATTTCACCTCCAAGAATCCCCTTTCATGTTTACAGTTTGCTTGGACCTGGAGAAGGTTAAAAGAGCCTGCCGTAGTCTCCATCCCACTTTTGTGCCTTTTCTCCCTCTGACAGAAAGTCAGGGACCTCTGTGACAAATTGCAGGTGTCCTTGGAGGAAGTGCAGACTCCAACATAATGAGGACTCAGACCACAGGGCGACTCTCAGACATGCAACACCCTGCCTCGCTCTGATCAAAAGCCCATTTCTCTAGCTCCAGAGAAACAATTCAGGGTTGAAGTCAGAGCTTAACTTAGTTTCTCTTCTGTTTCCCTTTACAGATGATGGGCCTTTGGTTTCATCCTGACGGTGCCCAAGTAAGTCCAAATTCTGCTCATCTTTTTTCTGAAAGATCTTCCTACAACTCAAGGTTGTGGCCGCCATGCTCCAGGGGTCGGACCTGGGATGAGGCAGCGATTAAGATAAGCTGCAGTGCCAACTCCCAAGCAAGACTGCCATTAGAAAGGCATAGAAGAGGTGACTGCCTGCCTGCACTTTGTGATTGGGGAGTCAGGAGGCTGAATTTGCTTGTGGGTGGGGGATGTTAGTTTGCTAGGGCTTCCATAAACTACCACACACAGGGTGGCTTAAAACAACAGACATTCATTGTCTCACAGTTCTGGAGTTTAGAGTTGTTGTCAGTGTTCTTCTCCCTCTGCAACCTGGAGAGGAGACGCCTTCCTTGCTTCTTCAAGCTTCTGGCATTTGTCAGCAATTCTTGGGGTTCCTGGCTTACAGACTCATCATTCCTTTCTCTGCCTTTGTTGTCACCTGACACTCTCCCCGGGTGTCTTCACATCATCTTCCCTCTATGTATGTCTGTGCATCTCTTCTTATGTGATAAGTCACACTGGATCAGGATTCACCCTACTGCACTGTGACCTCATCTTAACTTGGTGACTTCCCCAAAGACCTAATTTCACATGCACAGGTTCCGGTGGGGTTAGTACTTCAACTTATCTTTGGGTGAACAAAATCGAACCCATAATATGCGGTGGAGGTGGGGTGGGGGGGAGACACAGAAGAACAAATCCTTCAAGCCCCTCCCACCTTACCCTTCCCTGTATAAGACCCTTTGTCCTTCAGAAGACCCTTTAATTTTCAGCCAGTTTTTCCCAAATATGACATCCTGCAGAGCAATCTCCAGAGGCCTTTTGTTCATGATGCGGACCCCCGTGTGTGTGTGTGTGTGTGTGTGTGTGTGTGTGTGTGTGTGTGAAAAGAGTGGGGTAGGGGTAGGAGAGGGGATGTGTCAGAGGATATGCAGCCCAAGAATCTGCATTTCTTAACCAGCCCAAGAACCATAGCCTTCGGGGGGGGGGGGGGGGAAGAAAAAAAAGATGTTTGCTCTAATATCAGCCAGTTCAGCCAGTTTTACTATATGGTGAAGAAATTTCAGATTCTTTTGCAGTTTAAGATGGGGATAAAGTATAGGGAAAAGAGAAAGCTTGAGGAACTTAGTGGGGGTAAAGAATAAAATGGATTTGAAGAAGAATGCTGGAATCTAGGAAGTAAAAGAAACTTCTCTCTATTCTGTTTGCTTTGTATGTGGGAGCTGAAAGAAATGTCATTCAACTGTGTAATTTCAAATCAGGCTGCACTATTGCCTCCAACCCCATGCCACTTGGCGATGTGGACAAAAAAGGGGCCACATACTCAACCTGGGGAAGGCCTGTATGGTGGTCTTACAAACTCAGAGACCAAAAGTAACCACATAGGATTGTCTGAACATAAGAATTCCTACCTCAAAGCGAGTCATGGTCCATAATCACGTACTAGGCCTGTAGCTTTCTTGATAAGATCAATCTTTACCTTAACTGAGATTGTCTGGGTTTTTTTGTTTGTTTGTTTGTTTTTTGCATCTATGATAGCATACCTTTGAAATGTCAGTGTAATCACACTTTCCAGACCCCTCAGAATATAACTTCTCCATCAGAGCATGAGACCACAGACTCCTCATTGTTATCTTATTGCTCAAATACCAACTGTATGCTCTAAATGTTCATTGTTAAACAGACAGCATAAAAGAAGTATGTGTCTCTCCATTTTACTTTGTATTCAGTCCTAGAGATTTCAATGCTTTGATTTTTTCCACCCTCTTAGTCATCTAGCACCAGTGAATTTCATGTAACCCTCCTTCTGTCTCCTCCTTGTAGTCTAATGCAAAAAATAGTCTATTGTACCTTAAATGCCTTCTAAGGTTATGATCTTGCCCCATTCCCAGGGTCCACCTGTTTAGCAAGACATGCTGACACTGATACATCTTAGGAATGAGCCGTCCTAGCACCATGGGACTCTAAAAGGTTGGTAATCAATGCATCCTTTGGATTGATTTGTGATCAAAAGGGGGGTGTATGGACAAAATGGGTCACATGCTGACCTGACAAGCTCAGGGGAGGCCTTCACGGCAATCTTGCAAACTCAGAGACCTAAAGTAACCATAAAGGATGGTCTGAAATTAAACTTTAACTAAATGCAGTTATGGTGGGCAGTTATGTTCTAGGCCGATATCTTCACTGACAAGATCAATCTTTACCTAACTGAGCGTATCTGTCATTTTGCATTTATAATAACATACCCTTGAAATGTCAGGGTAACTTGTAACTTCCCTTTTTTTGGAGCCCGTGGGGCACAACCAAATGTGCTAGATGCCAGGACAGATACCACAAATTCCTTCATTATCATGTTAGTTGTTCCTGCACCCACCTAAGTATGTGTCCATCATTTTACTTTTTATCCAATCCCAGGGATTCCCCTCACCCCCCACTTTTTGCTTTATCCCACCTCCTTAATCTATCACCAATGAATTTCATGTAACCCACCTACATCCCTCCTTTGATTGCAATGTATAAGTACAAACATAACCCTCCATTCTCTGGGGCATTATCTCAATTCATTGAGGTTCTGCTTCCCGGCATATGTTGACAGTTTGGCTCAAATAAACTCACAAAAATTCTTAAGAAAAAAAGTCTAATATCTAAAACTACTTTCTCAGGAGCATTTTCTCAATAAATTGAGAATTTGACCCCATGGCAATTATCATCAATTTGGTCCAAATAAACTCCTAAAATTATCTGTAGGTTTGGATAGTTTCTTACTAAGATAGCAACTTGGGTCCATTGAGCCTACAGGCCAGGGCCTATGTTCTCTGTTCCTCCAAGTCTCACAGGGAACAAATGAGTCCCCTCAGCCCAAAAGCCATTACCTGAACAAACTCTGACTACTTCTTGCTGATGCAGGAATGTGAAAGTGGTTCAGAATGAGTAATAGGGCCTGTCCCACTCTATCTTTTATTCATTCATTCATTCATTTCAGAAAGGAAAGAAGAGGGAGAGAGAGATAGAAACATCAATGATGAGGGAATCATTGACTTCCTGCTTTCTGCACAGCCACTACTGGTGATCAAGTCCCAATCTGGGCATGTGCCCTGACCAGGAATCTGACCTTGGTTCATAGGTCGATGGAACATAATAAAATATTTCTAAACTTTACATGGAGCAGTGAACTAATAAAAATAAACATTTTTTAAAAGGAAGAGTAATTGGAGATAATTTGTGCTACTTGATAAGAAAACGATTAATAACGCTAGTTATCCTGACAGAAGCCACACTGGCCAGGCAGAGTAAGCAATAAATGCAGGACAGTAACTAGGAACAGGTCTTGTTCAGGCACCGCTCCAGGGGTGAGAGTGCTATACCTTATGCTCTGGATGCTCAGAATTTTTATGCAAACAACATTGGTGAGGGGAGCAAAGGGGAAAAGATGACCAAACCAACTCAAATACCTCCCCTTTATAATATCTGAAGATGCTCCTTTCCCTGGAACTCAATGAAAACAATAAAAGGGAAAACAGAGTTATTGAACCAGAACAATGAAATGAATTATCCATAATTAATTTCATACTAAATGCATACTAAATGCACAGCAAGCTGAAATAACAGAGAATAATATCCTTGGTGTGCCTCTGATGTTTCCTGGTTCTGGTGTTCTGATGTTCCTGTTAGCAAGGTCCTGGCCCAGCAGATATTTGAAGGAGGCCTTAGGCCCCACATCTTCAGCCTCTTTTCAATGTTGCTTAAGAATGTGGCTTTCTGAGAGGCTGCGGCGGCTGCGGTTGGGGGGGTGGGAGGGATGTCTCTTTTGTAGAGGAGAACTATATAGGAATGTATTCAAGAAATGCATCTTTGGTCTTGAGCAAAGTAGAGAAAGGAAGCTGTTCCAGGAAGAGGTAATGAAAGAACTAAATAGACTTTGCATTCCCAGGAGGAATGGTAATGTTGATGTTCCATGTAAATAGACAAAGGGAATTGAACAAGAAAAGGCAAACTCACGGGCACTCACACAAGGGATTGGATTAGGAGTAAACATTCTGTGTCTGTCAGGGAAGGAAATGGCCAGGAAAAAGGGGAAGGAGCTTGTAATCAGCCTATACTTTTATATTTGGGGTTTAGAATGCTGGAATATGACTCTGCCTTCCACAGTTGATAAAATTGAAAAATGAAATATGAATTGAACTTGAGCGGAATTATGAAACTTTAGACTGCCATTGTCTACAAGCAGGCCTGTGTGGTGGGATTTTCACAATCATAAGGGTAGCACCAACCCTGGATCCGAACCCCAGCTCTGCACTAACTAGTTAGATTAACTCTGATTAAATTTAATTACCTTACCTGTTTCTTAATCGCATAGAACTTATCTATTGAGCAGGGATAAAAATAGTATCTACTTCAGAATGTTGTTGTAAAATGGAATTAATCTGTATAAAACAGAATAGTGCTAGGAACATACATACTAAAAACTCAGTAAGTATTCGCTACTTTAAAAAGTAACTGGCCAAAACTGCCTTCAATGTCCAATTAGGTCCTGGGTTTGGTTTGAGGTCCAGTTTTGCATTGCCTCCTGCTCCTCTTCTGAATGTCGTGCTGGTCTGTGTTTCCCGGTGTGCCTCCTCAGTTCACGCGCTGTGAGTAGGTCTTCACAGCGAGTTGAGTCCAATTTCACAGGATGTGCCTGCCTTGGTTCACAGTTTGGAAATTTAAGTGTGTTTTCCTATGTCCAGCTACTTCTGCTTCTATGGGGCACTGCAGAGATTTAGGCAAAGTTAGTGTCTTCAGGAGGACAAGTTCTGCAAAATGTCTTTTCTCACTTTCTCTGCTGTGGTGAGTGGGATAGGTTCGTGGACTCTCCCAGCTTTGGGTAGAAAGAGAAAACCTTCCAGGATGCATTCAGTCTAAAAATCCCCCCACCACCACCACCACCACCACTACTTAGGAGTCATTCGCTCTATGTACTTCTCATATTGTACTGTTTTAGTCAATACCCTCTTTCTTTCCTTTCCCCCAGTTTAACCCCCTGCCTTATCCATCTCTCAGGTCTTTCAATGTAATAAAAATGTCCCAGATACCAGCATCCCAAACTGTCTATATTTAAAGAGTTTGAGTCTACTTGTCAGTGTTTCATGTCTGCTGTGATGTGATGGGTGCATGAGACTATGGCTACCCCAAATACCACCTGTTTTAGCTTCTCCCAAAGTCTGACATTTCAGTGGTTAAACCCTTTCCCCTAGCTTAAGGAATTTTCTCCCTAAGACTCCTGTAAAAATGCAAATATCTCCCTAGAAAAGGGGACTCAGCCACATTCTCATGGCTTGTCAGATTCCCACAGTGTGGCTGAGGAGTTCCAAGGGCACTGGTCTGTGAAGGAAGAAGAGGTAGGATGTATCAAGAAAAATTTTTTGCCCAGCAGGCTCCACCCCTCCAAGAGAGTGGGCTGGAGAGGGGCTGAGTGTGGCTGGTCATGCGGTGCCTTGACTATGGCAGGACTCAGCCCTCAGAGGGGCCGGAGTGGGTAAAGGTGGACGCTCCCAAGAGGTGAATTGGGAAACACCAAAGTTATTCCCATTTGTTGGCAGAAGGCCTGCTGTGAAAAATACTGTTTAGTTTTGGTTTTAATTTCTAAAGGACATGATTTTTGTCTTAGAAATTTTCTATTTTATTTCAACTTGGAAGAGCACATGTTCATAACACTATGCCAAAGGTGGCGTTACTCAGCTTGTTGCTGTTGCGTGCAGACATTTCCTTGAAAAGGCTGCACGTCGGCTCCTTTGCTCATGTTTAGCAGCCCTGCGATGGCACTGCTGCAGGTTGCAGCTTTCTTTCTTGCTGGGGTGTCATTCTTTCCCTTTCTGGTTCTTTCTTCTCTCTAATCCTCTCAGTGGCCCTGGTGGTCTTCTCCCATCTTCACAAGGCACCCTTAGATATTAGTTCTCTGCATCCTTCCTACTAAGACTGCTTAAGCTGTAATTTTGTTATTATGCATTTTGAATTCTACTGTTATTAGAATGAAGCCAGTGACAAAAGAGCAAGTGTATAGGACTAGTGTGCAATATATGCACACAGGGCACAGCATAAGTAAACAAGTAATTCCTTTTCAAACATTCTATAGTGCTTAGCAGATCTCTGCTGTAGGGCTATTTGAGAGGGTCCACCGCTCTCTTTTCTTTTTTTAAAATAAGGCAGCAGTCCAGAGTGAGGAAAACCATGAACTTTGGATCCAGATTTACATGAGTTGGTCTTGCTTGGAGTGTGGCAGGGCAAGCTTCTAAACTCTCTCTGATCTCTGTCCATTCAGCATGGGTAAAAATCTCTATGTTGTAAGGATTAAAAATCCTTTTTAAATCCTAATGTTGTTCTGAAAACAAGATAAGTTAATGTATGTCAAATAATAAAATGCCTGGCATCAGGCAACAGTGATATACCATCTTCTATTATTAATTCTATTAATAAAAAGGGTCGGATATAAGAAAGAAAACTAGAGATGAATAAAAGTTAACCAGACAATGGAATATTATTCAGGGCTAAAGGGAAATGAGTTTATCAAACCATGAAAAGACATGGAGGAGACGTAAATGCAAATTACTAAGTGAAAGAAGCCAACATAAAAAGGCGCTATTCTGTATGATTCCAATTAGATGGCACTCTAGAAAAGGCAGAACTGTAGGGACAAAAAAAGATCAGTGGTTGCCAGGGGCTGGGGGTGGGGAGCTGAAGAGGCATAGCACAGGGGATTTTCAGGACAGTGGAAATGCTCCATATGGAACTATAATGATGGATGCATGTCATTATGCTTTTGTCTAAGCTCATAGAATGCACAAGACCAAGAATAAACCCTAAAATAAACTATGCATTGGTTGATAATGATGTTCCAGTGTAAGTTTATCCATTTTAACAAATGTGCCTCTCTGGTGGATAAGGGATGAGAATAAAGGGGAAGCCATGCATGTGTGGGACAAGGGGTACATGGGGAACCTCTATACCTTCCTCTCAATTTTGCAGTGAAGCTAAAACTATTAAAAAATAATAATAAAGTCTTTAAAAAATTTAAAGCAGACAAAGAAGAGAGAAGAAACACTGAGCAGAGAGGAGCAAGTAGAATTATCTCCCTGTCTGAGTTAGGGCCCTGACTTTCATGACTCTGGGCATCCAGCAGAGGAAGAAAGATGAGGCCTGCCTGAGGCAGGGCCAATGTGGCTGGAAGGAAACAACAGCAAGTGGAGAGAACACGGCTGTCAGGCAGCCACACTGCAGCAGCAGTTGGAATCGCTTGAAAATGGGGGATCCATTATCATAAAAGCATGCAAACAAAGAAGTGAAGATGTAGTCATTGCCTTAAAGTCACTTAGTCAATAATACTTGACTTTTTATCTGATTATGAAAGAAGTATATGTTCATATTAAAAAATTAGAATATACACAAAAACACAAAGACTAAAATGAAAATCTGTAACACCAAGAGAACCATTCATCATTTAGAATAAGTCTTTTCAGTCTTTAAAATGTAAATATATATATATTTATATATATACTTTTTTTTCTTTACAAATTTGGGCTTATTTTACAAAGTAGCATACCTACCTTTTCATTTAATTATATAATGTGAACATTGTGCTGTTTCATTAAATATTCTCCTAGAACATCCTTTTAAAAATGTACAATTGAAATTTTCACACATATAAAATTGTAGAGACTAGAATAATAATCCCCATGTGCCCATCACTCTTATTCAACAATTATCAACTTATGGTCTATTTCATTTATACACAATCCACTTCTTCCCCCCAACCCTTGGATTTTCTTGAAGTAAATCCCACATACCATGGAATTTCCATTATAAATATTTCAGTATTTCTGTATCTCTAGAGGAAATGAAATTATTTTAGAAATATGTTTATAATAACACTAGAGGCCTGGTGCATGAAAATTGTGCGCTCAGGGAATGGGGGCCCTCAACCCTCTTGCAGTCTGGTAACCCTTGGGGGGTGTCTGATAGTCAGCAGTTGAACATCCTTAGTGCACACCACTGCTGCTGTGCTCACCAGTCGTGAGCCTGGCTTCTGACTGAGTGGCACTCCTCCTGCATTGAGCATCTGTTCCCTGGTGTCAGTGCAAGTCATAGTGACCAGTCATTCTGCTATTTGATTGATTTGTATATTAGTCTTTTATTATATAGAACTCTCACACCTAAAAAGTAGTAATAATTTCTTGATATCATCAAATTTCTTTCACTGTTCACTTATAATATGGCTAGTTGTCATATCCTAATATATAAAAAGCCTGGGGCTGTCACAACTGAAACAACCAGACAGACAACCGAACAGGCTGTGAGGGGTGACAAGGTTGGCAGGGGGGTTAGTGAATGATGACCAAATAACTGAACAGCAGGCTGCATGGGGCAACCAGGCTGGCAGGGTAGTTGGGAGTGACCAGGCTGTCAGGGGGGCAGTGAAGGGCAACCAGGCTGGCAAAGGGGGGCAGTTGGGGGAAACCAGGCCACAGTTGGGGGAAACCAGGCCAGCAGAGGGCATTAAGGGGTGACCAGGCCAGTGGGGAGGGACAATTAGGGGCAACTAGGCTGGTGGGAGGGCAATTGGGGGTGATCAGGCAGGCAGGCAGGTGAGCAGTTAGGAGCCAGCTGTCCAGATTGTGAGAGGGATATCCAGCAGGAAGGATCAGGCCTAAACTAACAGTCGGACATCACGTGAGGGGTCCCCTATTGGAGAGGATGCAGGCTGGACTAAGGATACCTTCTCCACATGCACGAATTTCATGCACCAGGCCTCTAGTTATATATAAACTGTTTGAATCAGGATCAGATTTGTGTATGTGTGGAATTGGGCGCAAACTCTATGTTGGCTCTGCCCTCTCTGAGCTCTGTTCTCAATTGAAAACATAATATGAATTCACAATGTATTTAATCTAAAACCAAAATAGATTTTTTTTTTAAACTCTGTACACTGAAAAGGCCTAGGAATGGTGACTAACCCAGTAGCAATTACATTCTAGTGCCAAGATTATAGACTTTAAATACCATTTTCCACTAAAAAAGAATTAGAGTGTCTTAGAGGAATGTCAGATTTCATGTCTTGGGCAGAAAATGAACAGGATGAATCTAAAACACCTTATATGAGAAAGCAAAGGAAGTGTGTGAGACCATTAGTGTTATGTCCAAAGGACTCAGGAATTCAAATAAGTTCCCAAGGTTCAACCATGTGCTCATGTAATAATAACATTGATAAAGATAACTGTGATAGATTGAAATAGGTCAAATATGTGCACATCCAACTTCAAAGTACTCATGGATCACTTTATGGGGTAAGAAGGTCAGTGGGTAGGGGAATATGGGACCTATATAATACTTTCATTAGTAAAGATAATTGGAAACAAATTTTATTTTTTATAATAAGCAATTAAAGAGAAAGCATTGACATTCTTTACTAACTATACCTTAACATAAATAAAAAGGAAAAGTTCCTCTTTATCTATACTAGAGACCTGATGCATGAATTCGTGCATGGATAGGGTCCCTAAGCATGGCCTATAGGGATTGGGCTGAAACTGGCAGTCCAATGCTGCTTGCTGCTCCTGCCTGCCTCTACTGCTCATCCCAGCCCACTTGCTCAAGCCTAGTCAGTCCTGATTGGGAGAGGCTCATGCCACTGCAGCAGTGCTCACCAGCCACGAGCCCTGCATCTGACGCCCATCCTGAAGGGGGTCAGTGGAGGCCAGGACGCAATCGAACCTCCGGGAGAGTGGCAGGATGCCCTTGTTTGCCTGGGATCTGGATCCATCCCGCTGACATTTACGCAGGTTGCCAGAAGCCATCTGGTGGCTGCTTTTATATTGTTTCTTTCTTGTGGTGCATCAAGGAAGGGAAAGTGGACATGGTGCCCAAAGCCAACTTCCACCGGCACTGTCAGGATTGTGCTGATGATGCCAGCCCATCGGTGCCTGGCCCATTCTCCAGAAACTGGACCTACAGGATTACTGAGGGAGTGAGTGCTGCTGCCGAGCTTGTGTGCTGCCTGGATGGGTTGGTCAGCAGAGCGGCACTCCCACTGAGGGAGCTCACTGATCACCAGGGGAAGCTCCTGCATTGAACATCTGCCCCCTGATGGCCAGTGCACATCACAGCAACTGATTGAGCAGTTGTTCTGTCATTTGGTCTCTTAGACTTTTATATATAGAGATAGATTTCAGCTCACTAAGGGTGAAAGGTGGTAGAATTAAAACAGTACCATTTTGTAGTCTTTATGAGTTAATGATGCTAACATCATTAAAGACAACTAAAAGTAAACCAAAATAAACCATGTAACATCCATTGTTCATAATTATTTATTTCCTCACCACACTTGTGATTCCTGTCCTGCCCCACTGACTTGAAACCTCCCCATGAGATGCCTTTGAACACTAGAATGTGAGCAAACCAGGCCACCTCCAACCAAAGGTGTGAGTTGGCTCTGCCCTCTCTGAGCTCTGTCCTCAACCAAGGAAATGGCAAGCACTAGGTAACTTCTGCTTTCTCACCTTGAGTCCTAGAATGTGAAGACAGAGAGAGAATACCTGAACACAACCCATAGCTTGGAGCAAAGAAGAGCTAACCTGCAAACTCTGTGAGCAAGTAAAAGTGTTAGTCTCACTAAGCCACTGAGATCTGGGAAGTTTGCTAGTGAAGCAGTTTTGTCAAAAATATCAAACCCAACTCTGAGCAAGTTTCCATACTCTTCATCAATGAGGAAATACAAGGGATGAAACAACATCATCAGTGACATCACGGGGGTCCACTCAGTGAAGTCCAGACTGTGAGAAACCCTATCAGATAAAAACTCCAATGTCTTTGCAAACAATAAAAAGCAACTTAAGAAACATCCAACCAATCTCATTGTATACTATTGTTTTAATGTAATCAAGAAATGTTGGTGGACACCCTATATTTAAGAGTGGTCAGGGAGTGACTGTTTTTAGGTGGAAGCTGGAGGATTATGGAAAGAACTTAACTGTAGGCTGGATATTCACATACATGCCCACTTGGCCCCTTGTGGTGGGATGAAGGTGACCAGCAATGGTACTGACAGACACTCAGAGGTGGGAGGGAATTCTGCTGCCTGAGTGTCTCTGTTTTCTGTGAGAAGAAAAGAGGGGTGAGCCAGAAACCTTATTTGTACTCACATTCCGGTCCTGTGCCAGATTGGTCTGATGAGTTTTCAGGATGGTCTTCCACAAACAGTAGGATCCAGGGGAGAGTTGCTGGGCATGGACATGCCATGAGGAGAAGGAGGTTTAGGAAGTTTGCTTTGGCAGCCCTAAAGCAGATGGATTGATGGGGGTGGGAAGGGAGGGAGGCGGCTCGACTCAGAGGCTCTTGCAATAATATAAACAAAAAATGATGAAGCAGCTGGCATGGGGATGGAGACAGAAATACAGGAAAATTCTAACACCATCAAATTAATCTCTAGTCCTGAAGAATTACAGTACACCTCAAACATTTTCTGGTCATAAAATGATGATGGTAAGCACACTCAAGAATCATTTCAACAATTTTGGATTTTAGACCTACATAGGACTTCAAAGGAGGACAGGTGGGGGCAGAAGTGAAAGTACTGCATTGGGCGAGAGGACCCAGTGAGATGGCTACAATAGAGAGCGCTTTAACAGCTGGGTGTACAAGTTGCTAAGAGAGAGCTAACTGTGAAATTATGGTGATGGAGAAAAGGAAATTTTCAGCAAGGGGATGGAGGCAGATGGGGGCACAGTGAAATTGAAGAAGAAGGCAGGGTAGTTATTCATAGCTATTCTTCTGTTATAATTCTAAAATACATGTGCTTTAAAAATGAGTAGAAAGTAATCAATTTGAAATAGAAAAGCATTAAAGCTTGGAAATATGGAAACATGAGAAATGACCCTGAATTAAATGTGTTTAAAATCATTTTTTAGGGCTTTCTTGCTCTCTAAAAGTCACCTTAATGAAATATTTTAATAAAACTCTTAGAAAAAGGTAGTCATTTGATTTTTTTTTTTTTTGGAAGAAAATATCACTATTGATTCAAGGCAAACTGCATGGCTAAAAACTATGAAAATTGTTGCAGAGCTCCAAAAGACAACAGCTCTGGCCTCAGTGTGGGTGCTGTTTTTTGTTGTACGGAGGGTGTTCATGTTGTCAACACCGGAACTTTCTACCTGTCCCAAGCGAGGTTCCCTAAATGCCGACCTGGAGATGGGTGATGTGACCAGAGGCAACTCTCTGGAGAAGAGGACAGCTGGAGGAGGTCATGAGCCAGCACTGCAGCAACTGGCGGAGAGGCGTGCCAGCTGATAGGGCAAAGCTGGGTGGGCTTCGGGAGCATCCACTCCATTACCTAATCACCTTCTACCCAGGGGCACATCCGGAATAGTTATAGGGAGAAATACAAAAGTGTGAAGGGGAGAATAGACTTTGGAGCCAAACTGTTTTGGGACTTGGGGAGAGGTATTCAACTTCTCTGTGCCTCAGTTTCCTTATCCGTAGAATGGGGGTAGGGAAAAATCTACCTCAGAAGATTGCTTTGAGAATTGAATGAGCTAATGTAAGAAATCCTATCTAATAAAGAGGGAATATGCAAATTGACTATTACACTGTAACAAAAGATGGTGACACCCAGTCCCCACCAGAGTCCCCCAGTCCTTTGTGTTGCAGCTGGACCCGCCCTCAGCCCCTAGCCATCCAGGGCTGGACCAAAGCACAGGCAAGCCTTGGATATCTACTGCCCAGCAGCCCAGGGCCGCTTGAGGCTCAAGTAATCAGGGCTGGCCAAGGCTTGCTCTGCCAGGTATCTCCTTCCCCCGATCGAAGAGTCACCTCCCGCCCCTGAGGGCTCCTAGCCTGTGAGAGGGGGCAGGCCAGGCTGAGGGACCCCCCATCCAATGCATGAATTTTCATGCACCAGGCCTCTAGTCGTTTATAATACTGCTTAGCATGTAATAAGGCCAACATAATTATTAGATAGTTATACCATTTTATTTTGCTTATTCCTGATTTCTAGTTGATCTACAATGATTACATATTAAAATGTATAACCCATCAAACTTCTTTGTAACATATGAACTGTTAATAACCGGCAGACATTTTAATTAATTCCCATTCTAACTGGACATAAAATAATTAAAACTGTTAAAGCGAGACATCAAGCAGACACAATGGCCATAAATTGTCTACTGCACCATGCAAAAGAAATAAAGTTTCTTAGGATTGAGCTTTATATACGTGTGTGAGTTTGGGCTGCTCTTCTTTCTCTCTTGCCCTTTGCACAGCAGCAACCACCAGAAGTCCTGCATTGCACACTCTCTTGTTCACAGCCAACCCTATGTACATGCAACGTCAGTATTTCAACTGTCAGTGAGGGGATAACCCTGCTTTGTTGTTCAAGCTGTGCAGTGATTTTTTTTTAAAGAGTATAAAAAGGTGACAGCTGCTGCCTCACTCACCATGGACAAATGGATACAAAATGGTTTCCTCCTCAACAGCCCCTGACAGACTCTAAGTCCTTGGACACTAAAGCTCTCCAGAGACCAGAGCCTCTGGCACAGCTTCACACTGTCCTGGTCACATGCAAACTCCGCACGTTCTCCACACACTGGTCTTTTCTGACCTAAGGAGTGGATTTCAGACATCCAGTTGCTGGTTTTATCAGGAATATTCAGCTGGCTGAGCAAGTTCAGTGCTGTGGAAATGTATTATTTGCATTGTTCAATTCCCTCGAAGTTTCCTCTTTCTGCTCAGGAGGAATGAAGTAACAGCAGTGTGACACACACACACACACACACACACACACACACACACACGCTTGCGCGCTTTAGGTCTCAAATTATCATCAAGAAGCCAGTTGGATACCTCTTAAAATAGGCTGCAGCAATCACACTCTCAATCCAGCCACTACACTTATTGTAGGTAATTGCAAGCCAGGGGCAAGCCACAAATACCATTAAATACAGACATTATCATTCCCCGTGCCCACGAGTGCCATCATAATAATGAACGACCAGTATGCTCAGATTTCCTGGTCACGTGGACTGTACTTTACACAAGGACTTTTAAAGCCCAGGCCAAGGGAGGAATTCTCCAGGCTGTGAGATGTCTTTGGAGACTTGATGAATTCATAAAGACAAAGTTAATTGAACTAAAAGAAACATAGTGATTGGATTTATTCTAAATTTAAAGGCCAGAAATGTTTTTCTTTTTCTGGTTCAGCTTTTTTTTCCTGCAAGGTTTCTTTCTGTCTTTTCCCAGTGAGTCTATTAGCATAACTCTCCAAACCTAATTGCAAATGGAAATAAATAAATCACAGGCATCCGCCCAACCATTTTGAGGGAATTTATAGCTGGAATGTGTACATATTGATCAAAACAGGCATCCTACCATTGTTGATGAAGGCCCTGGTGGACAGACCTTAGAAAACCCAGCGCAATTATAACAGCATATACTGCAGGATCACTAAACATTTCAGCACATACCACAAGTAAAGCAATATCGTTTCTATCAGAGGAAATTATTCCTGATGGAGCCACCAGACTGTTTTGAGGCATTAGGCATGAAAATATGAGCTAGCAGGGAACTTATTCCATTTCCATTTTTTTAAAAACTTTCAGTGAGATTTTATTTCTAAGATAATTTAAAATAGCAACCCAAGTTAGGGTGGGGACCCACTAAGGACAATGTTTTGTTAAGACATAAAGATTTTGATCCCGCCAGTGTGGCTCAGTGGTTGAGCTAGGAGGCCAAGTTTGATTCCTAGTCAAGGCACATGCCAAAGTTGTGGGCTCAATCCTTAGTGTGGGATGTGCAGGAGGCAGCCAGTCAATTATTCTCTCTCATCATTGATGTTTCTATCTCTCTCTTTCGCTCTTTCTTGCTCTCTGAAATCAATTATATATATACACTAATAAAGGGGTAATATGCTAATTAGACCAGACATCTTCCAGACAAAGCCATGGTGGTGGGTGCTGAGGCAGAGGTGGTGTTAGGGGTGATCAGACCAACAGGAGAGAGCAGTTAGGGGATGATCAGGCCCTCAGGAGGGAGCAGTTAGGGGTGATCAGACTGGCAGGGAAGGGGTCATCAGGCAGACAGGCAGAGGCAGTTAGGGACAATCATGCAGGCAGAAAGTGAGTGGTTAGGAGCCAGTGGTCCTGGATTGTGAGTGGGATGGGATTGGGCCTAAAATGTCAGTAAGACATTCCCCAAGGGGTCCCAGATTGGAGAGGATGCAGGCTGGGCTGAGGGAACACCCAACCCCCCTGTGTACAAATTTCACACACTAGGCCTTAAAAAAAAAAAAAAAAAAAAAAAATATATATATATATATATATATATATATATATATATATATATATATATATATGAAAAAGATTTGGGGGTAAGCCAAAGTTTAGGAGCAGATAATTGTTTATCTGGGGAAAAAAAAAAAAAAAAAAAAACAATCTTCAAGAAAATATGTCATTGAGGAGAACCAAGATGGCGGCATAGGTAAACACCTATACTTGCTGCCTATCACAACCACATCAAAGCCACAACTAAAAGGCAGAACAACTACCACTCAGAACTGCAGGAAATCTGGCTGAGTGGAAGTTTCACAACTAGAGAGGTGAAGAAAGTGTACTGAGACTGGTAATAGGTGCAGCAGCAGGGAAAGTGGTGGCATCTGGATGTGCTGCTCTTTTAATCAGGAGGCAGATACAAGCTCCCCCTTGCTCTGAACTCCAGACTCTGGGGGACCCAGATACATACGAGGAGAAACTGGACTCTTTGGCATTGGGACAGAAACTTGAGAGCAGCATTCTCCCAGAAGTACTCGCAGCAATCATTGTTCCTGCGAGGAGGTGCAGGATTGCAGAGACCCGGGGATCTGTTTGGTACAGGGCTGACTGGCAGCCATTGCTGTTTGCTCCACCGTGGTGATTCCCAGAGACCCCACCCCACCCAATTTACAACCCCACCCAAGCTGTGCACATTGGCTTTTGCATATGAATGGCCTGTCCTTTTTCTGCCTAAAATCTGTCAAACTGCAGCTGAGTTAAAGAGCCACAGAAATTTCAAAGAAGGCTCAAACCTGGTGGCAGCAGCCTGCCTTGTTTCACAGCTGGGCTTCATCTGGGCACTTCCAAAACTCATACAAAAAGGAGGAATCTGAAGATGTCTTTGTAGCTCCTACTAGGCAGCCCCAGACAGTGGCTGACCTCGCACCTCCTTGGAGATCCAAGAGCCAGTGTACCTAGTGGTTAGAGTGAGACCATACCAGATTACAGGTTTTCACATCCATAAGAAACATACTCAAGGGGCAGACTCAGTGAGCAACAAAGGCCTACTGAAGCAAGGCCTACCCCATAAGGCTGTCTCCTGTGCAACAGATCTTCCAGTGTAGACACAGCTGGTCATCACAGCCAATTAGCCTGGAGATCATTTCCTCCCAGTGATACCAACAGCAATCAAGGGTTAACTACAACAAGACTGTGAACACAGCCCACAAAGGGGTGCATCAAGAACATCCACCTTAGGTGATTGGGGAGGCTGAGCCAATGGGCCCTATAGGACACCTACCACACAAGGCCACTCTATCAACTCAAGGAGACTTAGCAGCTACCCAGTACATAGAAACAAACACAGAGAAGCCGCCAAAATACAGAGATAAAGAAACAAGTCACAAATGAAAAAAATGGATGAAAGCAAAGTACTGGATATAGAGTTCAAAACAATGATTATAAGGTTACTCAAGAATCTTTTAGAAATCTCTGAGAAATTTAGTGAGAACCTTAAGGATATAGAAAAGGACCAGTCAGAAATTAAGCATATACTGACTGAAATAAAGAATAATATACAGAGAACCCACAGAAGACTAAAGGATCCCAAAAATCAAGTCAAAGATTTGAAATACAAAGAAGCAAAGAACAGCCACACAGAAAAGCAAAAAGAAAAAAGAATCCAAGAATGTGAAGATAGTGTAAGGAGCCTCTGGGATAACTTCAAGCATACCAACATCCAAATTATAGGGGTGCCAGAAGAAGAAAGAGAGCAAGATATTAAAACCCTATTTGAAGAAATAATGACAGAAAACTTCTCCTACTTGGTGAAAGAAATAGACTTACAAGTCCAGGAAGTGCAGAGATCCCCAAACAAGAGGAATCCAAAGAGGACCATACCAAAACACATCATGATTAAAATGCCAAAGGCAAAAGACAAAGAGAGAATCTTAAAAGCAGCAAGAAAAAAACAGTTAGTTACCTACAAGGGAGTTTCCACACGACTATCAGCTGATTTCTCAACTGAAACTATGCAGGCCAGAAGGAAGTGGCAAGAAATATACAAAGTGATGAATAGCAAGAACCTACAATCAAGTTTACTCTACCTAGCAAAGCTATCATTGAGAATTGAAGGTCAGATAAAAAGTTTCACAGACAAGAAAAAACCTATAGGAGTCATCACCACCAAACCAGTGTTGTAAAAAATGCTGAAGGGTATTCTGTAAGAAGAGGAAGAAGAAGAAAAAGATAAAGATAAAAAACTATGAACAACAAAGTGGCAATAAATACATATTTATCAACAAGTGAATCTAAAAATTAAATGAATAAAAAACCTGATGAACAGAACATACTGTTTAATGTAATAGAACCAGGGGCATGGAAAGGGAGCAGACTGACAATTCTGGGGAGAAGGGGTTGTGGTGTTATGCCCAAGTGTCATAAACCCCAAAGACTACCAGGGAGCCGAATCCAATGCAATTGCAGAAAGCCTGTATTTATTTCGGACTAGTCCGAGCCCAGTCTCACCTACACCAACGAGGGCATGGGCGAGAAAGAGAAAGAACTTAACATATCAATGGGTTTTATAGGGAGGGTGGTGCTGCTACCTTGGCTGACCTGATTGGTTGGGTTAGACCTAGGGTCCAGTTACCTGGAGCTGGACCCGCCCCCACCTGCCCTCTCACCCCACCTGCCCTCTCGCCCAGCCTGCCCCCTCACCCCGCCCTGCCCTCTCATTTCCCCCCTTGTCTTGAGACTTAATAGGCTCAATCATGGGACCATTTGCACTTCTGAAGGGTGCATAAAGTTCCTCCTTCCCGGTGCCCTGATCTGACATTTTGGGGGAGTTCACGAGATGTGTCCAGTGGAGACACAAGACTGCACAGTGGGGTCAGGAGTGTCCAGGGCAGAAGTGAGTCTCCCCCCCCCCCCACAACCAGTGTATCGGGGGTAAAGACTCCTGCAGCTGGCCACAAACAAAATTTCATCAGGCAGGTTGAGTACGTCGTAACTTGAGCTTGAGGGGGTTGTCTCGGTCTCGGTCGATGCTCCATCCGTTGGCGAAATCTTCCCGGATCGCAGAGGAGTCAGCTGGCCGAACATGGGTGTGGTGGACCCAGGTCGCAATGCCGTCCACTTTGAGGGCAGTGGGCGTCGTCAGCACTACGATGTATGGTCCTTTCCAACGTGGTTCAAGTGTCTCCCGGCGGTGTCTTTTGACAAAGACCCAGTCTCCCGGCCGGTACTGGTGGGGCGTCGGGGTCGGGCCAGCCTCGTAGATGGCCTGTAGGCGTGGCCAAATGTCCTCATGCGCCTTCTGGAGCCTTCTCAAAGAAAAAGATATTTCTTGGTTTTCAAATTCAGTTAGCAGTTCTGCCTTAAGATTGGGAATGATAGGCGGGGGCCTACCAAGCATAATTTCATAGGGAGTGAAGCCTAAGATATAAGGTGAGTTTCTCACCCGGTAAAGAGCATAGGGAAGGAGAGCCACCCAGTCCCCGCCAGTCTCCATGGTTAATTTAGAAAGGGTCTCTTTTAATGTTCTATTCATTCTTTCTACCTGTCCTGAGCTCTGGGGCCTATACGCACAATGTAATTTCCAATTTGCCCCTATAGCCTTGGCTACTGCCTGTGTTACCTGTGAGATGAAAGCTGGGCCGTTGTCCGATCCTATCACAGCTGGGAAACCGTACCTGGGTAGAATGTCCTCCAGTAGCTTCTTAGCAACCATCTGGGCTGTTTCATGCTTAGTTGGGTATGCTTCTACCCATCCAGAAAAGGTATCTATAAAAACTAGAAGATATTTATAGCCATACTTTCCCGGCCTTACCTCAGTGAAGTCAATCTCCCAGTGCACCCTGGGCTTTGTTCCTCTGAGCCGGGTTCCTTTTCCACTTGACACGGCCCTTGCATTTGTAAGTTGGCAAGTTTTACAGGCTGATACAATTTGATCTATTCTGGCGTCCAGTTGGTGAATTTTGATCTTAGCATGCCGGACCAAATCCTTTAATTTCCGGGACCCTAGGTGCGTCGATTGGTGTATGTGTTTCAACATTGGGATCCCAAGCTGGTCTGGTAGCAGGAGCTTCCCGTCTGGAGCATACCACCAGCCCCTGTCTTCCTTGTTTGTGGGGTGGCTTTTGATTCGCTCTAATTCTTCCTGGGAATATCCAGGCTGATCCGGCAGAACTGGGTTCCCTGGGTCTGGCAATTGCAGGGCCAGTGCAGGGACTGCAGTGAGGGCTACTTCTTTGGCCACCTGATCAGCCTTCTGGTTGCCCCTGGCTACAGGATTGTTGGCTTTCTGGTGTCCTGGGCAGTGGATGATGGCTAACTTGGCTGGGAGCCATAAGGCAGCTAGCAAGTCGAGTATTTCTTGTTTATTTTTTATAGTCTTTCCTTCTGCAGTCAACAGCCCTCTCTCCTGATAGATTGCCCCATGTGAGCTGTGGCAAACGCATAGCGGCTATCTGTAAAGACATTGAGTCGTTTCCCGGCCCCTAGTGTCAATGCCTTTGTCAGAGCGATGAGTTCTGCCCGCTGGGCTGACGTTCCAGATGGCAGAGCCTCTGCCCATAAAGTGTCAGTCTCAGTTACTACAGCTGCGCCCGCGTACCTGTGCCCGTTTCTCATGAAGCTGCTTCCATCGGTGAACCATGTGGCCTCTGCATCTGAGAGGGGCTGGTCCGTCAGGTCCTTCCGGAGTCCATGAACCTGTTCCAAGATCTCAGCGCAGTCATGTAGTGGGGCATCTAGGTCGGGGTCAGGCAGGAGAGTTGCGGGGTTGAGGGCTGCACTGGGGCGGAACCGCACTCTGGGAGGATTTAGGAGGAGGCACTGGTAGTGAGTCATGCGTGCATTACTCATCCATCTATCCGGTGGCTGTTTTAAAACTCCCTCAACTGCATGGGGGGTTGTAATCCAAATTTCTTGCCCTAGAGTTAGCTTGTCAGCATCCTTCACTAGGAGTGCTGTTGCCGCAATAATCCTCAAGCACGGTGGCCAGCCGGCAGCCACTGGGTCTAGTTTCTTAGACAAGTAAGCTACTGGACGGCTCCAGGGGCCCAAGGCTTGAGTTAAAACCCCCTTCGCTACCCCTTTGCGCTCATCTACAAAGAGGTGAAAGGGCTTGGTAATGTCTGGCAGTCCCAGAGCCGGGGCATGTAGGAGGGCCTTTTTCAACTGATTAAAGGCAGCCTCCTCTTTCTCTGTCCATTCAAATGTCTTCCCCTCTCTGGTAGCTTCGTACAGGGGCCTGGCAATCTCAGCAAAACCCAGAATCCAGAGGCGGCAGTAGCCGGCCGACCCTAAGAATTCTCTCACTTCTCTTCGAGAGGTGGGTGTGGGGATCTTTAGGACAGTTTCTTTTCTGGCATCTGACAACCGCCGCTGTCCGCCCTCCAAGATGTACCCCAGATAACTCACCCTCTCTCTGCATATCTGGGCCTTCTTCGCGGATGCCCGATACCCCAAGGTCCCCAGGGTGACCAGCAAATCCTGGGTTCCTTTTTCACAGTCCTCGGCTGTATCAGCAGCAATCAGGATGTCATCTATGTACTGTAGGAGGGTGAGGCCAGGGTGCTCCCTTCTGTACTCACCCAGGTCTTCGTGTAGCGCCTCATTAAAGATGGTGGGTGAATTCTTGAACCCCTGAGGCAGTCGTGTCCAGGTGAGTTGTCCGCTGTAGCCCTCCTCTGGATCATGCCACTCGAAGGCAAACAAGGGTTGGCTCCTGGGTGCTAGTGGCAGACTGAAGAAGGCGTCCTTTAAATCTAATACAGTATACCAGATTCTGGTGGGCACCAGGGAGCTCAAGAGAGTGTACGGATTGGGGACAGTTGCGTGTATGTCCATGACTTTTTTATTTACTTCCCGGAGGTCTTGCACCGGTCGGTAGTCATTTGTGTGAGGCTTCTTGACCGGCAGTAGGGGGGTGTTCCAGGCAGATTGGCAGGGAACCAGCACCCCTAGACTCCTCAGTCTCTGGATGTGTAGCTGAATTCCCTCCCGGGCCTCCTGAGACATGGGGTACTGTTTGATCCTTACCGGACCTTCTCCTGGCTTTAGCTCCACTAGGACTGGGGTCCTGTGAGCAGCTAGTCCTACCCCTCCTGTCTCTGCCCAGGCTGTAGGGAATTCTCATAGCCATCTATCCATGTTATCCCCCCTTGGGAGCGCCTCCTGGTGGAGGCGGTACTCATCCTCTAGCCTCAGAGTCAGAACGTGGATGGGGTGGCCCTCGCCATCGGTGACCTGAGGCCCCCCTTGTCTGAAAGTTATCTGAGCTCCAATCTTGGTCAGTAAGTCCCGTCCTAACAGTGGGTAGGGGCATTCTGGTATTACCATGAAGGAGTGGGTTACCCGGCCCATCCCTAAATCCACTGTTCTTCGGGTAGTCCATGAATACTGGTTCATACCAGTTGCCCCTTGCACCCAGGACTTTTTGCTAGTTAGTTTTCCTTGTGGAGTGCAGAGGACGGAATGCTGCGCTCCGGTGTCAACAAGGAAGTCCACAGGGGTCCCCTCCACTCTAAGAGTTACCCTGGGCTCGGGGAGGGGGTCCGAACCCTGACTCCCCTAATCACTTAGTTCATCAAGCCCCAAGACCTTTACTCGGTCTGTCTTGCTCCCCTTTCCACTGCCTCTCTTAGGACATTCTTGAGCCCAATGCCCTATCTTCTTGCAGTATGCACATTGGTCCTTCTGCAGTTTCCACTTCCCTTCCCCGGAGGTCTCCTTACCCTTCTTTCGATCGTTTGCAAGCTGTCGGAGGCGGAGGTCCCGTTTTTCAGGGGAGTCCATAGTGGCGGCCCACAGGATCCTAGCCAGGTCTCGGGTCTGCCTGCGAGCCTGTTTATCTTCAGGGGGCTCCCGGTTATTGTACACCTTTTCAGCCACCACCAACAAGTCCTGCAGACTCTTCTCTCCCAGTCTATCTATTCTTTGCAATTTTCTCCTAATATCTGCAGCAGACTGGTTTACAAAGGCTACAATAACAGCTGCCTTACTCTCAGGAGCCTCTGGGTTCATGGGGGTATAGGTGCGAAATGCCTCCATGATCCGCTCTAAAAAAGCTGCTGGAGATTCATCTTTCTCCTGCTGTACGCTCCCTACCTTAGCCAGATTAGTCGGCTTTCTAGCAGCCGCCCGGAGACCCCCCATTAGAGCCTGGCGGTAGACCCGGAGCCTCTCCTTACCTTCTGCCGTGTTGAAATCCCATTCAGGCCTAGTCAGAGGAAAAGAGGTATCTATCTGAGCCTGGTTGGTGGTAGGATTCCCATCCACGCCTGGAACCAGCTTCCGGGCCTCATTAAGGATCCTCTCCCTCTCCTCGGTGGTGAACAGGACCTGCAAGAGCTGCTGGCAGTCGTCCCAGGTTGGCTGATGGGTAAAAATGATAGAATCCAACAGATTAATAAGTCCCGCTGGCCTCTCAGAAAACTCAGGATTTTGAGTTTTCCAATTATAAAGGTCGCTAGTGGCGAAAGGCCAGTAGTGATGGGGCTGATCGCCCTTCTCATCTGGGGGCCCAGTGGCTCGAAGGGGTAAAGTCTTAACAGTGGAGTCTGCGACGAAGGCGGATTGTTCCCTCTGGGTTCTTTGTCTGGTATGCGGCGGGCTTCCCGCACTCCTCGTGGCATCTGCTTCCCTCAATGGGGGAGGGTCAGGTTCCTCCTCGGGCACCCTAGGGAACTGATACGGGGGAGGAAAAATTAATTCTTCTTCAGTTCTTCCCTGCAAGACAGAGTAGGGGGGAGCTGATGGCAGGGTGATTTTCTTCTCTGTCCTCTTCGTTCCCTGTAAGGCAAAAATAGGTTCTGGCTTCGAGGGGCGCAGAGCCACAAAGTGTTTAAGCCAAAAGGGTGGGTTCTCCACAAGGTCCTGCCACATTATAATGTATGGGAGCTGATCGGGGTAACCTGTCTTGGGATGAGAGACGACACTCCGAACCCGGCGAATGGTAGGGAGATCGAATGTTCCCTCTGGTGGCCATCCGACATTGAAAGCCGGCCACTCACTTGAACAACAAGTCTGCCATTCGTCCTTCCAGACCTCCATACTAAAATCATTAGCTCTTGCCTCTACTTCCTGAAAATGATTAAGCACAGTGCTTAAAGGAGTAATCTGAGTCTGTCCCATAACATCCATACAGTGAGTCCATAAAATAACACATAAAATTACAACAGCCCCCAGGAGAAGGACTCCCCACATCAACATTTTCAGTATTATAACAATTCAATACATTCAGATTTAAGTTTTTATAGCAATTTTACAAACAAGAGCAAACTGAAACCTTTCCCTATACAAACATACAAACAAACAAACAAAGAACACAGGAACAGACAGGGGGCTCCCAAGAACAGCCTTCCAACTCCGTGGAAGCAGCGCCTAAAACTAAACGACGGCCTCACGCCGACTACCTCGTCCTGAGAGGGAATTCTATGTCCCTCCTAAAGAAGGATCAAAACGTCTTTTGATCTCTCCGGCCTGTGGTCTTCAACAGCGCGTCCGCTAGACCTTTCAGGCACTTCCCACAGGGATCCCTTCACACACTTTTACCGCAGCCAGACAGGCTCTCCGGATTCAGAGTCCCTCAGTCTTGGAGATCCCGGACGAGCCCCCATCTGTTATGCCCAAGTGTCATAAACCCCAAAGACTACCAGGGAGCCGAATCCGATGCAATTGCAGAAAGCCTGTATTTATTTCGGACTAGTCCGAGCCCAGTCTCACCTATACCAACGAGGGCATGGGCGAGAAAGAGAAAGAACTTAACATATCAATGGGTTTTATAGGGAGGGTGGTGCTGCTACCTTGGCTGACCTGATTGGTTGGGTTAGACCTAGGGTCCAGTTACCTGGAGCTGGACCCGCCCCCACCTGCCCTCTCACCCCACCTGCCCTCTCGCCCAGCCTGCCCCCTCACCCTGCCCTGCCCTCTCAGTGGGAGGTACGAGTAGAGATTGGACAAAGAATTTACACTTATGGACAAGGTCAGTGGGCTGTGGGAGAAGGCCTGGAGTGGGGTAGGAACTGGGTGGAAGGGAGCTATGGGGGAGGGGTGAGAGGGACATCTGTAATAATCTGAACAATAGAGATTTTTTAAAATATATATTTTATTGATTTTGTACAGAGAGGAAGGGAGAGAGATAGTGAGTTAGAAACATTGATTAGAGAGAGTCATCAATCAGCTGCCTCTTGCACACCCCCTACTGGGGATATGCCCGCAACCAAGGTACATGCCCTGGACCGGAATTGAACCCGGGACCTTTTAGTCCCCAAGCCGACACTCTATCCATTGAGCCAAACCGGTTTCAGCGAGATTTTTTTTAAAGTATAATTTAATATTTTATAAATGTTTAGGAATAGGGAATTAAAAAAAAAGAATCCTTCAGGGATATAAAGGTATTAAATATTTTTAGGTAGTTTAATGGTGTACTAAAGGAAATGATTGACTCTATATGGGACATAATGTGACATTTGAGCTTCAGGATGAGTAAGTCAAGAGAAAATACCTTAAAAAAAGAAAGAATAATAATTACTTTAAGATTATAGACTCTGACATGATCTGTCCAGATAATGAATATTCAGTGTCTTTTATTCTGAAGGGGGAGAAGTGGCATTATAAAGTATTCTAAATATGTGTGACTGATGTGTTGCTGAAGTCAAAAAGGAAAATAACTATTGGCTATTAGAGTAAGAATTAGAAAAATAAAATGAAAATATTCTCCAACCTTTGCATAAAAATCATGCTGCATGCATTTTTTCAGAAAACTGCTAATTTGGGACATTAAGAAATGCTATGAAACAACTGAGTAGAGACAATCTACTGGGAGGACAGAAGGCCTGATTCACACCCAAGAAAAGACAGACACATCTGAACATTAGGCTAAGAGGAAATGGATACTCATGCAATAAAATTCCCAGGGATACTGACAAGGTCCATGTGGGCTTCATGTTTCGCCTCCTTTTCTTGTGCAAACTTCTTAATAATGTATTTATCTGACATTTTCAATTGTGATTTTTCTCACTTCCATATTGCTCTTCAATCATTTAACCACAGATCTGTATCCGTTGCTCCAGAGAAATAACTCTTTCTAAAGGAAAATGACAATTTTCTAATTCCAAATCCAATATATAACTTTTTCTCATTTATTTTTCCCCCATTGGCCATTTCTTCTTGCTATTCTCTCCTCTTTGGTTATTTATCTTTGTATACCAAAGTCTTAGGATTATTTCATACATTGTAGGTGCCTTAAGAAGTTGAATAAGTGGATGAGTAAATAATATGAATGACTGTGTAAAGTTAAAGTTCTCTTTAAATATACTGGGTTGCCCCAGGAAGCAGAAGGTTCCCTTTCTCTGTGTCCAAGCAGAAGCTGGTAGGAGGAATTCAAATAGTGACTAGATGTGTAGTGTAGACACACTTTAACACACATGAACAACAAGCATCCTTTAACTTAAAAATGTCATATCACCCCCCTCAGTAGGATACCTTCAGTGTCTGCAGAAAGAATTGAGGTCCTATAAGTCTGCTATTTAATTTTACCACACACAAAACGTGCTAAAATTACTCCTATTTCCTAATTCTATTCCTCATTGTAGTGGTTTTTAAAATGTACACAAATTCTTTGCTCTTCTTTCCTTTAAAAGATAGAGCCAAATTTCCCTCTCCTTGGATATGAACTCAACTTTGACTCACTTCTAAGGATTTCATGGTGTGAGACTTAGGAGTCTAGAATTTTAGATCATAAAAGATATGTGGCTTCCTCCTCAGTTGCTTGTGCTCTCTTTGTTTATTTGTTCAGGAGGAAGCTAGCTGCTAGGTAAGGACACCATATTCCCTACAGATAAGCCCATGTGGCACAGAAGTGGGGAATCCTGCCAACAGCCATGTGTTGAGCTATCTTGGAAGCAGATCTTCCAGCCCCAATCAAGCTTTCAGATGACTGTGGCCCTGGACCATCTTGACTGCAACTTGGTGAGAGAGAGGACCTGAGCCAAACCAGCCTACTATGAAGCTTGGTTTAGGAATCTAAATTCCTGCCCCTCAGAAACCCCGTGAGATAATAAACCTGCATTATTTTATACTGTTAAACTCAGGAATAACTTATTAAACTTTTAAAGATAAATGATACATGCACTGGCTTTCTTTGTTTTGAACAACTCCCCAAATATTAGAAATAGGCTCTCCTTCCTCTCTGCAGCCCTCTAAGAAAGATAACTTCAAGGTTTAATAAAAAAAAAAAGGGGGGGGGTGGGAGAAGTGGGGATAATACTTCTTAAGGCAGAAAGTAAATTTATAGAATTCATTAACCCATGAGGTATAAAATAGACTGAATGTGTTCTTAGGTTCGAAAAGGGCTTAGTTGCATTTATGGATGATATTCATTTATTAATTCATTCATAAGTCACTTTAAAGCACCTATTCGGTGTCAGTCATTGTGCCCGAGGGTGGTAGAATCCTTCTTGGTTATTAAGAAAAAATGAATTATGCCTAGAGGAGGCACCGGCAGCCATCTGGGTTTGACGCAATGGCAGACATCCACGGCCTCCCTCTGGGAGGGCGGGAGGGAAGTTCTGAGCCACCTGAGGATTAATTACGCCTAGTCGTTAAGGTTTTTGAATTGATCACTCACTGACTTCTAAATGATAACCCTATCGTTTTTATCTCTGAAGCATCAAATAAAGTCCTTTTCACTTTTAGGACTAAGCGCGCTCTCTCCACGGAGTGCTGCAGACATAAAACGCAGAGGCGCGAATCACAGAACACCCCAGTGCAGTCAAAACCTCGTCTCATCATGCTTCTCCCAGCCAGAGATTTTTAGACACTTTAACAGGATACGTGTGGCATAGATGGAAGATGAATTTCATCTAAGTTAAGCAGAGTAAATGAGGGAGAGGAAAAAAAAAAAAAACCTCCAACATCAAAGAGCTGCATAAGAGATGCTCTAAGGACTCGGATTATATAAATGCTTGTGAACTATGAGTGTTTTCATACAGTGCTATTAAGAAACCTGCAATTAAGGTGTTGGAGGCTTTTCCTAAACACACATGCACACATACGCTCGCAGGGAAACCTCTTATGAAAGAACAGCGGTGGGTGTGCAGAGCCATCTCTGAGCCCCAGGAAGACGCAGCGCTTCTGTGGAAAAGCAGCCCCCTTGAGCCAGCTCACATCACCATGCAAAGGTATCATTTGCTGCACCCCTGAGAGCTCCCAGACAGCAACACCTCCCCAAGAGCCTGCCACTTCCCCCTGCAAACCCCAAACAAAGAGTGTGAAAACCCTGCCAGCTGAGCAGGGAAATGTGTTTTCTTATGTAGAGCCCAGAAGGACATTTATGCCACATTCCTGCCATTGCTTAACAAGGAACGCAGGCAGGCACAGGCATCCTCTCTGGAGCGAAGCCATCCGGAGTGGGCGGAGCTGGGTTTCCTGAAGGGCACCAAGGACACCCTTACATCTCAGCACCTCGGTGCTGGGGCCAGGGCTCTCCTCCAGTGCTGACCCGCAGTTAATGTGCTTGAATAATTCAGACCCACTGACTCTGAAAAGGCAGTCCACACCATGTTACACTTCAGCAAAGGAGACTCAACCCGAAAAGTGGGATATGGGTAGAACCAGAATTTCACACCACATCTCAAGGACAGTGGTTCTTGTAAGGTTCGAGGCGCAGGAAACTGAAGTCAGAGACCAACAAGACATATTAAAGTAAAGTTTATCCCCCAGTAATGAGCGGGACTCATTAGGAAGGTAGAGAAATCAGAATTAAAGGAGGGGGAGAGGAGAAAGCACCCAGCCTGGCTGCCTCCACAGACGGAGATGGAGAGAGCAGCAGGTGGAGGGCTGGGGGAGCCTTTTGAGGGGAGGAACAGGAAAAGGTTGGACCCAGGGTGGAACAGGAAGGGGTGGGCCCCAGGGCACTTCGGCACGTGCTGATTGGTGGTTCAATGTCTTGGGGATGTCTCTGTGGCAGATACCAGTAATGTCATAACTCTTCCCACCAGTTGCAGGGAGGGAGGATCTCACAGTTCTCAGTGTGGTCCCTGGACTAGCAGCTCCTGGACCTTGTGAGAGGAAAGTTATCAGGCCCCACTCCAGCCCTCCTGAAGTTAAACCCTGGAATAGGTCCCAGCAATCTGGTTAACAGCCTCCTAGTATTCTCAGATATGTTAAAGGGTGAGAGCCAGTGCTTCAGAGATATGAGTTGTGATCCATTCTGTGGCTATTTATAGGATAACATTGATTCTACCATTTCATATTATGTATTTTATATACAATCTTCTATAGATATATAAAAGCCTAGGTGACCTGCTGACTGGCAGCTATGATGTGCACTGACCACCAGGGGGCAGACACTCAATAAAGGAGCTGCAGTGACTTGGCAGCTGAGGCTCTCAAGTGATGCACCCAGAACAGAGAGGAGGGAGCCTGATTCCAGGGTGCATCACCTGAGAATTGCCCTCTGACAATTCAGGAACCCTCAGGGGATGTCGGAGAGCCAGTTTTGGCCAGATCCCCACAGGCCAGGCCAAGGAACCCCACTGGTACATGGATTTGTGCATGGGGCCTCTAGTATTCTATAATATTTACTCTAAATACTTATAGAATACTAGGAATGGTAGAGGAGAACCTACTCGTTTGTTCCCAAAGGTAATAAAGTAGTTATATTTTGGCACTTTTGGATGAGAATGTATGGCTTCTTGTCTTCCCTAAGTTGTTTCAGGAGCCATGGTGAAAACACAAGAATACTTCCCCCTCCGTGTCAGGCTGATCCCTGCCGTGGTGCCAGTTGACCTTGACCTTGCTAAATATGCATGGCATCTCATGGAGTAATGCTTTCTTAGAGGCAGTGCTATGCATGTTGATATCAGGTCATTATGCTGTGGCTGTGAAAGTTCACCAAGACCCACACAAAAGAAAATTTTGTCCAGCAACAAACAATCACTTCCAGATGTCATAGAAGAGCACTGAATTTGAGGCAGAGATAGGTAGGTAGTGGACCGGGATCCTAATGCACTCTTCCTTCCTATCATTCAAACTTTACTAGAAAATGTGAGCTTCATTCCCTATTAAAGGAAGGACCCACACTTTCCACTTAAATAAAATAGCCTCTCAATTCAATCCTCTCAAAGCTATTAAGCTAATGTTAGTACAGTGCTTCTGGGCTTAGAAATATAAAGAGCTTAATGACAGCATGTGTAGTGTTATTACAAACAACAGGAAGCAAAAATGTCAGGGCATGCAAAACCCACAAGTCAAATATCCCATTGTTCTCCTTGACACACTTATTCTGCTCTACAGGTGCCATTAGTACCAGGAAGCTGACCTATAATTTCTTTAATCATAACTATCCAGTGTTATAGCTCCAAATGTGAGATTTTTTTTTTCTTCTAACGTTTAGTGGCAAAGATTTCTACAGTCATGTTTCTTAGATAGTGGAAGTAAGAAAATGAGTAAAAATGTGATTCTGAGATGTTTTGTTGCAAGGGACAGTGGTGTCCCCAGTCATTGGGTCAAACCTGGAAATGCCTACCTTGAACTTGTTGATATATGAAAAATGAAATGTCTTTATTGACTAAGCCATAATCAGATGGGTTATCTGTTTTGCAATCTAAGTTATTCCTAATTGAAATATATATATATATATATATATATATATATATATATATATATATATATATCTCATAGGTCAGAAAATGTCTTTTAATTCTTGGTTTAGAAAATACCAAATATACCACAGCAAATCATAAGTCATATCAAAATTTCCTTATGATCTTAAAAAAAAGAAGCCCTGGTCCATGTGGCTCAGTGGATTGGGCACTGTTCCATGCATCAAAAGGTGGTCAGTTCCATCCCAGGTGAAGGAATATGCTTGGGTTGCTGGCTGGAACCCCAGTAGGAAGCATGTAGAAGGTAGCTGATTGATGTTCTGTTTATTACATCGATGTTTCTCTCCCTCTCTTTCTCTGTCTCTCTCTCACTAAAAATCAATAAAGAATATTTTTTTAAAATTATCTTTGCAAAAGAAAATTTATGCACATGTTACATTCTCTCCATTCATGTTGTCACCTTATTTGATATGTGAATCAAAACATAGTTTAGGTATTGAATGTTTGTTTCCTCCCTAAACATACATGCTAAAGCCCTAAACCCCAGAGTCATCTATACTAATAAAAGGTAATATGCTAATTAGACCAGGAGACCTTTCGGACATCCTTCTGGACAAAACCATGGTAGCGGGGCTGAGGCAGAGGTGATTAGGGGTGATCAGGATGGCAGGGGAGGGCAGTTGGAGATGATCAGGCTAGGAGGGAAGGGCAGTTAGAGGTGAGCAAGCTGGCAGGGGGGCAGTTGGGAGCAAGCAGGCCAGCAGGGGGAGCACTTGGGGCAAGCAGGCTGGTGGAGATGCATTTGGGGGCGATCAGAACAGCAGGCAGAGTGGTTAGGGGCAATCAGGCAGGTAGGCAGATGAGTGATTAGGAGCCAGTGGTCTCGGATTGCAAGAGGGATGTCCGACTGCTGGTTTAGGCCCCATCCCAGTGGGAACCAGCAGTTGGACATCCGAGGGGTCCTGTATCCTATCCTATTGGATAGGATACAGGCTGGGCTGAGGAACACCCTCCCCCACCTCCCCCCGCACAAATTTTGTGCACTGGGCCACTAATTTATATTATAAAAGGCCAATAGCCATAATGCCGTAATACTATAACAACCAAATGACTGGTCACCAGAGGTGCATGGAATACCTCTCAGTCCCTTCCCCTTGGCCCTTGAGCAGCTTGCAGTGGCAGGGTGGGGTTCGAGGCTCACATGGCAAGGAGGGGCTCATGGCAGCAAGCTACTCTTGCAGGATTTCATGCTCACTGGGCCTCTAGTAGTATATATTTAGAGATTAGGCTTTTGGGAGGTAATCAGAGCTAGATAAGGTTGTCAAGGTGGGGCCTTGGTCCTATGGGATTAGTGCCCCTATAAGAAGAGGCACTAGAGAGCTTATACTCTCTTACTCTGTCATATGAGGACACAGCAAGAAGGCAACCATCTATAAGCCAGGAAGAGAAACTTTGCCAGAAACCGGCCAGGCTGGAACCCTGATCTTGGCTTTTCAGCCTCCAGAACTATGAGAAGGTAAATTACTATTGATTAAGCCCTCCAGGCTATGGCATCTTATTATGGCAGACTAACACATTTGCTGCGCCTGTAAATCTTTTTATGGGCAAGTTTAGTGTTAATTTTTATTTCAGAGACATTACAGACAACAAATTAAGAAAAAATTAAAAATAATTTTGAATCATTTGTATATATCAATCACTTTAATTCTAAATGTCTCTATAAGTAATAAAATTATTATTGTGGTTATTATTGCAAATAAGGAAACTGAAGTTCAGAAATGTTAACTTATAATATGCTTAAGGTCTCTTTAATAAGGGTCAGGAACAGGAAAAGCCCCATGATCTGTCTACAGCAATGAGTCTGCACTCTCCTCACCTAAATCCTCTTCACTTTCTTAGAGAACTTGGCTTGTTTCACTTACAAAACTTTGTATTACTGTCTTTCAATATAGGCATTTGGATATTCTAAAAGTGTGCACATAACCACTGACAATATAATGAATAACAGTCAAACTAACAATAGTCAAAAGGTTATTAGTTTACCTTCCTCTCTCCTTTTTGCAATTTGAGCCCTTGAGTCTAGGGCCCATAGACCTGAGAAATCATGTCTGTGCACTGAGGCACCAACACCTTGAGTGTGTGAGTGTGTGCACGAGGGGGCGCTTGATGAGAGACTTAAATTCCTGTTTTGGAAAGTGTAAGTTTATAACCATCACTCTGAGTTAGGGTTTTTATAATATAAAAATTTATGGAACCCTAAGTTTTTTAAATTGTGAAATAAAACTTTAACAGATAACTAAGGTAAAAAGTTGGGAATAAGATATTTTGTAAAACTGAGTTATTTTCTCACCATTTAAAATGATAGGGTATAGAATAATGTTTTTGAATAAGATTGTGACTAGGAATTTGCCATGTTATAGATTCTATAAAACATTGGTGCACTAAGGACACTTCACAGATATTAATTCTTACTATTACATAAAAATACCAGTGATAAGATTGTTAGACACAATGTCCAATCTAAATTCTAGTAAAAAAAAAAATAGCTATTGTGAAAACAAGGTACAAGGAAAGTACCTCACAATTGTATTATTTGCTAAGCTAATCAAAAAGGCTTCTAGATTTATAGTAATTTATAAATACTTTATATATAACATTTATACACATAATACATAGAACCTTTATACATATATACATATATATATGGCATTTAAACACATATAACATTTATTTATATTGTTCTCGAATAAGATAAAAACAAAATACATATTATCTCATTTCTCAAAAAAAATGATTGGTATCATTTTAGGTAGATGATCATAAGAAAGGAGTAAAAAGACAATGCCTTCATCTTGAACATGCTGGTGCTTTTTAAAAAACCACCTAGCGTTTGTTCTGACTGCTGAAAAATAAAAATGATTTAGGAGCAAGCAGGTTTGAAGCAATCTTTAAGTCAAGTAGTGCATAAAACCAATTATAGGGGGTAACATGTTCTATGCTATGTGGGGAAAAGTATATAAAAATGTCAAAATACTATCAATAAAAAGACTATAAACTTCATCCTCATGTCCAGTCAGGAAATGAAAGATCTTCATAGAGTCTGTGCTTTGAAAAAGTTAAAGTGCTCTATGAGTTAAGACATTGTAGGATCAGGTCATTCCCACTTCCCAGAGAGGATGAGGGGCAGGAAGAATACACAACATAGAAGTGTTGTTCTATAGCTTTTGTTCCATTTCTTTGTACATGGGCTTTCATGGGGGAAATAAAAGGCAGACAGGGTTTCTCTGACGTTTCTCTCAGTGCAGGCAAGCTCTGGACAAAATACCAGTGTGGTCACAATGCTCATCTTCCTTCATCATGTGTCCTGAGTGTCTTCCTCCCTTTGTTGTGGTGCCCATTCTCTCTGCAAGGTTCCAAGGCTGTGGGACCTGTCTCCCAGACAGCACCCCTATACCCTGACACTCTCTCTCCCTGTCCTTCCTGCCCTCAGTGTCTACCTGCCCTCAACTCCACTCTCTAAAGTCTTGCTAGGTAACTTGCTAAATAGATAAATAATATGAGCTAAATATTTCTCGCTGGTAAGTGACAAAAGGTATTATCCAAGCTAGAAGACACCTCATTTTTAAAAAATATATTTATTAATTTCAAAGAGGAAGGGAGAGGGAGAGAGAGAAACATCAATGATGAGAATCATTGATTGGCTGCCTCCTGCATGCCCCCTACTGGGGATCAAGCCTGCAATTGGGCATGTGCCCTGACTGAGAATCAAACTTTAACCTACCGGTTCATGGGTTGATGCTCTATCACTGAGCCACACCAGCTGGGTTAAAGACACCTCATTTTAATGTCTTATGCCAAAAAGAAAGTGATATAGACATTTCTGGCAAGGCCAAAAAAGGAAACATCTGCAGATGTTTGAAATATCTCCATTTAAACCTTTTTAGTCATATTTCTAAACCATCCTTCACTCAGCCAAGATTTAGCCTGCCAGTCTCACTCCTAGGTCCACCAGGAAAAAAAAATACATAAAATACCAATATTAAATCCTGAGATCTCCATACCTTAAAGATGCCTTCATACATAAAAAATATCTATTTTTTTGTTGTTCAAGTTGGCCCCTGAACAACACAGGTTTGAACTGGATCTTTTTCAATAAACATACAGATCATTCTTTGAATCCCCAGGTTTCACATTCTTAAATTAAACCAACCACAGTTGGAAAACATTACTTTTGATCCCCAGTTGGGAATCTGTGGATGTCAAGGTCCAACTATATGCATTGTTTTATGCGATATTATATAAGGGATTTTTGAGCATTACAGATTGTGGTATTTGCAGGAAGTCCTGAAACCAATCCCCCACAGATACTGAGGAACAAACGTAGTTACATTTTTTTTTTTTCAAAGTTAAAAGTTATACACAGATTTTTCACAGTAAGGGTGTCGGCACTTCTAACCCCAACATTGTTCATGGGCCAACTGTATATTTATTAAAAGTTTAATGAAACCGGTTGGCTGAAACCGGTTTGGCTCAGTGATAGAGCATCAATCTGTGGACTGAAAGGTCCCAGGTTCGATTCAGGTCAAGGGCATGTACCTTGGTTGCGGGCACATCCCCAGTAGGGGGTGTGCAAGAGGCAGCTAGTTGATGTTTCTCTCTCATCGACATTTCTAGCTCTCTATCTCTCTCCCTTCCTCTCTGTAAAAAATCAATAAAATATATTTTTTTAAAAAGTTTAATGAACATTGTCTTTGGATTTGAGTCATATAAGGCATTTATTGAGAGGCTAGCCAACCAAGAAGACAGGGCCCTTACAAGCATTCAAATCCTGTCTTACAGCAAGGTGCAGGATTATAAAGGGAAAGGGGCTAGGGTGAGGCTGGGAACAGAATGCAGCTATATAATATCTGAAGGTTTACAGATATTAGCTACTAGAGGCACAGTACACTAATCCATGCACAGATGGAGTTCCTCAGCCTGGCCAGCAATTGGGGCCTATGGGGCCTGCAGCTGGGGAGGGACCATGGAAGGTTGAATGGCTGGCCAGGGAGGGACTGTGAGAGGGCTCTAGGACATGTCTGGCCCTCTAGGGTATTTCTGGCCCTCTTACCCAGTCCTGGTCAACTGGACCCCAGCAGCAAGCTAACCTTCTGGTCAGAGAGTCTTCCCCCTGGTGGTCAGTGTCCATCACAGCGACTGGTTGAGCAGTCGACCAAACTTATCATATTGTACTTTTATTATATTAACTATTGTCAGGCAATGAGATGATGTTGATGAGATGATGTTTTGACTCGTGGTGTGTTGGTCTGACCATGCTTATCATTTCTGCTTGCTGGATTCATAGCTGAGTCACTTCCCTAATCACTTTGCACAGGCCTTGAAAAGGAAACTTAAGAAAAACTTAACCCCCTATTCACATATAAGAAACTTAACCACCTATTTACATAAGTATATGTATTCTAAGATTTAAAATAATATTATTATTTTTCAGATTAATTCAAGACCTCTATCTATCAGATTATAAATCTCTCTATCAGTTTGACTTCCAAAAAACCCTAAATTTTCTCTCAGTTTCCATGGGGAATTCTTCCAGGACCTCCACATATGAAGGATACTCAAGATCTCTACATAAATTAGCATAGGTCAATGCAAACAGTCCACATCTGAGGACTCCCAACCATGAACCAAAAATAGTTCAGGTATTTACTTTATAAAAAAAAAAATCTGCATGTAAATGGATCATGCAGTTCATAGGTATTTTTCAAGGGTCAACTATATAAAAAGAGTGCTGAATTTGTTATGTCTCATCAGGCAGCAAAGAAATAAGTTACAATTTAGGTAGAAGTTTCAGAATTCTATCTATGGAAATCAAATAATAAAAAATTGAAAATTTGGATAAGGATAAAAGTTGAAAGACACACGTGATACATTGGACTGTGAAATTTAAGTTTTTCCCAGCTAAAAATTGCAAGCCTGGAGTCTGCCAGGAATAAAGCAGCTAAAACCACATCATCAGAGACTCACAGAGAGGGGCCCTGTGACCCAGGTAGTCTCATCCTTGAAGAAGTACCTAGTTCTATTCCCAAGCCACATTTCTTACCCTGACCTGGACCAGTGTCTGTATCACGGTCCTACCATGTTTCCCCGAAAATAAGACATCCTCTGAAAATAAGACCTACTTACAGGTTTCCTTTTGAGTGAAATATAATGCATCCCCCCAAAATAAGGCCTCCCCTAGGCTAAACATGAGAGATTTGGTCCACTGATTCTGAAAGAAATGGAGTCACAAAAAATTCACCAGGAAATTCAGGAATTGATTGTTATGATGATGTTCCAGAAGATGATGACATGATTGTCATTGAATAAATGAGTAAATTCTTGATACTGTAGGATTCACAGTTTGTCTGGTTTGTGTTGACAACTACCGTACTACCGTACCATATACAGGTAATAAATTTCTTTTATTTTCATTAAAACAATAAATGTGTACCGTATTCTTCCTCATGGAAAAATAAGACATCCCCTGAAAATAAGACCTAGTGCATCTTTGGAAGCAATAATTAATATAAGATACTGTCTTATTTTCGGAGAACCAGGGTAGATTTTTAACCAAAGAAGCACAGCAAGCTCTATCTCTTGTTCTCAACTATATATTGGCAAATAACGGGTACAACATGATAATATGCTATGTGTATACTTTGTGAAATGGTCACCACAATTGGGTTATCATACCATCACCTCACATATTTAAGGGTGTGTGTTGAGAGCACTAAAGATCTACTCTTTTATTAAATTTAAAGTATACAATGCAGTATCATTAACTATAGACAACGGGAACTTAAGCCTTTTTATATGGGTTGTGTGCTTTGACCAACATTTTCCCTATCTCATCCACCCCTCTGGCCCCTGGCATCCACCTTTGTATTCTCTTTCTATGAGATGAACTTTTTGTTGTCTTAGATTCTACAGATAGTGCAATCATACAGTATTTGTCTTTCTGTCACATATAATTGGCTTTTGATGATAATCTGCTCCCATTAGTTGGATAACTGAGTATGCAACTCTGGGAAGGTAAAAATTCAATAGAGTTGATCTTTTTGTATGAGTGTTTCTTAGTTATTATGTTACTTTGTATATTCTTCATCTGTTTAAGATGTTATAGATAAGATAATCTACTTTATTAAGTTTATAAATCTGATTTGTTAAATTTACAAGAGTTTTATAAAAATGCACACAAATATCTTGCATGCTAGATTTGTAAGTTTCCTTTATTAAGTGTTTGAAATATTAGAATCACTTCATCAAATTGGCAATGATAATTTGAATTGTCTAAGAAAACCTAGTTAATAAAATCTTTAAATAGTGTTAACATTTAAGGGTTTAATCCACCACATTTACAACTTAATTGAACATTAATTAAATTACAAATAAATGTTTAAAATTATAACAAGATCCTTTGCAAATATAGCGACAAGATTTGTGAGTTCAAAGTAAAGGCTTTTATAGGTTATAAAATGTGTGCCTTTTATAAATTAAATATTAACACAAACATAAGGAACTATAAATATTATCTTCTGTGCACCTCTTAGTCACTAAAAACTCAATTACAACCATTAAACTGAAAAGCAATATAACATAATAGAGATCATTACAATAGCTACTCCTTATTATATACCTACTACAAGTCAGTTCTGTGATATATGATAAGTTTGTTCATCTATTTGTTTGTCTTTGATAATAAAAGATAATATAAATAAAGTACCTCGCTCCTTAAGTGTGTGTGTTGAACTAAGCTAATCATCCACATACTAGTTTGAATTTCTTTGGTCACAAGTATCAGAAAACTGAAGTCATGTTGTTTTAATAATAACAACAACAATACAATAAGCAGAAAGGGATGTAGTTATCAAGTAATTTAAGAGGTAGAGAAAGTACAGCACTTGGATCTTCCAAAGAGAACAAACTGTCCAACTATGAGCAGTGCAGGTAGCTGGTAGCTGCCAGCCACCGGGCATTCAGGGGCCTCTACTTGTGGTCTCTGGAGCTGGGAGCACACTCTTTCTCAACAGCCACATCAATAAGCACAGCAAAAATCCTGGGCCCTGGGCATTTCTGCTCACTGTGGGACTTCTCCAACAAGCAGTCTTTGCTCTAAAGCTCCCTGATGAGTTGGCTAAGACTATAAATCTGAATCTACAGTCTAGGCTCCCCCTGCCCAATCCTGGTCCCCCTTCCCACCACTTTTGCTTTCATCGATGTCAGACTTGCATCAAGGATTAAAGGCTTTCATTACCCAATATGCTCCTTCTTCCACCTTTATCTTTCCCCAGCATTACCCCAGTAAATCTTGGGCACTGGCAGCTCCATCTGAGTCTGCTTCCTGGAGGGCATGAATGGACACTTAGGCAAGGCTCTTGCAGCTTAATGATGCCTTGCAGCCCACTGTCTTTCTGTCTTTCTGCTCTGGACAGAGTCACCCTGAGGCTGTCACTCTTTGTGGTAGCATCATGGCCACAAGCATCACCTGGAACTAACGGCTTCCTCATTCACAGTCAGCAGAGGACAGGGCATCTTTTTGTATCACTCATGAGTGAGAGAATACTTTTCTTCTCCAAATGCTACTCCTCAAATATCCCCTTTCTGTCCTTTTAAGTCACTTCGAGTCACAATCCTATTGTATCCCAACCATCATGACTAGGGCCATCCTTAGAGATGCTAACCAGTCTGCAAAGCTAGGAAGCCTGGGGTTCCATTAAAAGGAAATGGAGAGAATGAACCCTGGGGGTGCAATTACTACATTTCCCTGCACTGCTTATTCTAATGTAGTTTCTCTTAAGAAGATGAAACAAGTTATAAGGCCCAGAAGAGTAAAATTTCAAAATCAGCCCTTTCTGTGGTCCACTGGTCCACACAACTGACCTGATGTGAGACAACAATCAAGATACTTACTCCTATGAACATCACCTATGCAGGACCCTTATTTTGCAAACAAACTTTTTCATGTTTTCCTACCTAATTTTAAGTCTCAGAAGTTTTCCTCTAAAGTAAACAGTATACCCTAGTTTACTTTAATTCTTAGGACTATTTTATTCATTTTAGCTATTTGCAGCTACTTTATAAGAATGGTCACATACTAATTAGGTCCTGCATTCCAAATTAAAAGGGTAAGCATCTTTGAACACTACCCATATCACATCACATAATTAGCCCCATGAGGACACTGCTCCTAGCAGCAATTGGGCATAGACCCCAGCGCATAAACTGCTGATAATGAAGGCACAGAAGCCAAAAGCTGCCACTGGAACTGTGGGCCCTGCAGCCTCTGGGAGCTGAATGTCCTGTCACGTCTGCCCCAGACTTGCCAGAGTAGATTCTGTAGGGTTCTTCCTTCTCTCAGTCATTGGTTCCCGTTAAACCATGGGCCAGTAGTATCTGATTGGCAGAGCCTACATCCTGAGCCCTGACTGCAAGAGAAGCAGTGGGCAGAGAGCTTCTGCCAATTTCAGCTTTTAGAATGGGAAGTGAGCTCTGCCTTCACAACATGGAAGGTTCCAGACGCTGGATTCTTTGTTCTGCTAGTCTCCTGTTTGAGATCCTCAGAAGGACTTTATGAGTTTTCCTTAGTTTCTAAATTCTATGAGAAAAGAATTCACTCGGGCCCAAATGTCTTAGCAAGTGTTGGTCAACAATCCTATTCAGTTTGGACTTTTGTGGGACAGCTGGTTCCCGTATTAATAATGACATTTGTGTTTTCTTTTGTGTTTGTTTGTAAGACAAATATATTGCCTTTATTAATGCTAAACCCATAGACTTTGTATAGAGTAGTTGCCACTGTTATCTCCCCATTCCCATGAACATTCATCTCAGAAAGATTCAATTCAACTCAGCAAATGCTTATTCAGCTCCTAATAAATGCAAGGCCTTGTTCTAGGCAATAAGGGAGGACAAATGAGTCTTGAATTGTCACTCTGGTGACTACTGCCTTGTCATTTTAATTCTTCCTCATAGAAAAATTGAGTATTAACTATTCATGGTCTACTTTTACATTTCACTGTCAATTTTCCATTATTTCCAGAAGAGCTCCCAAGTCTCCATGATACATTTTTAGAAGTTAATCTTTACTGCAATTTCTCTCTTGTTCATATTATGAATACCATTTTGGGATCCAAGTAATAAATACTTGAATATAAAATACAACTGTTAAAGATGTTAATTATTCATATGCAAAATGTATTACTATTATTATTGTGTCAGAAGAACATTAGAAATTCACAAATGTAAGTATGCATTTGAAGGGATGTACTGTTTATGCTTGCATTAGTGCAACATGATATGTGGTCGTTGTTAACAGCAGAGGAGCCTGATGAGAAAATACTGATCAGAGATTCGTTTTAATGCTATTTTAACTGGAAAAAAAGGTAAAGATCATGACTCAGCTTTGAATTGAGTTTTCAATTGACTTCCATTATCATTTTCATATCTAGCCAGTCCTCACTTAACATAATTGATAGGTTCTTGGAAACTGTGACTTTAAGCGAAACAATTTTACCCTAGGCTAATTGATGTAAACTAGAGTTAAGTTCCTATGGCATATTTCTAGGCACAAAAGCATCACCAAACTACTAAATAAAGACCCCTAACACTTCTAATAGTAAACATTGCAATAAATGTGAACTATACATGCATTTAAGTCTTAAGTTTAAGAAAGATTAATAAAGACAAGCCAAAGAATTCTTTTCCAACTTGCTTATTCCCGTTCAGGGTCACAGGTGGCCAGAGCTCTCCTAGCAGCTCAGGCACAAGGCACAAACCCACCCTGGACAGGACACCGTTCCATCACAGGGTCACTCACACACACTGCACACTCATACTGGGTCAATTCACACACACAAGCTCACCTACCCTGCATATTTTGGGAATGTGGGAAGAAACTGGAATTCCTGGAGAAAACCACACAGACATAGGGAGAATATGCAAGCTCCACACAACAGTCCTCCCCCCGCAAATCCCCCTCCACCCCGGAACTGAGCTGCTATGTTTCTCATCAACGTTATAACAAAAGACGTTATTCACACTATATTGGCCACTTTGTGATCCTTTCTATTTCCCTCAAAGTCAATTCTATGAAGACTTCTCATGTTATACTCTCTAATCCTTTCATTTCTCCATCTGAAATCAAGGCTTGATCACACTCGATCACAGGGATAATGAGGTCACCCTTTTCACTTTAATTCCCAAAGTGATGAGACATTAGCCGAGAATAAGTGAGCAGTAGCTACAGAAGAAGTAACAGTGAAGACCTAGTCTCTGCAGTCAAATGAGTCTGGGCTTCTCCCATTGGCCAGGTAATTTTATGAAATTACATAACCTCTTTCAGTGTTAGCCTTCCTCTCTAAAGAGGAACTTACAATAAAACTTTGCACAAAGGACTGCTGGTGAGGATTACCTGACATACTATATTTAAAACTCATTGTCATACCATTTGTTACTTACTCAAGAGAAATAAAGACATATGCCACCACAAAACCTACACATAAATAGTTTCTTTAAGCAGCTTTATTCACATTGCCAAAAACTGGGAGTGACTCAAAAATTTCTATCAACTATTGAATGGCTAAATAAAATATGGCACATCTATGCTATGAAATCCTAATCAGTAGAATAAAGAAATGAACAACTGGTGCATGCAATGGCATGAGTAAACCTCAAAAGCATCATGCTAATGAAAGAAGGCAGGCTCCAAAAATAATTCTACATGATTCCACTTATATGCCATCCTGGAAAAGGCAAAGCTAGGAAAACCAAAAATAGTTGTTTTCAGGGGTGGGGGTTGAAGACTGACCACAAAAGGGCATATGTGAGCTTTTTGACATGATGAAAATATTTTATATTTGGATTGGGTAGTAGAAGCATGATTGTACACATTTGTCAAAACTCATAGAACTATATCCTTAAAAGGGTGAATTTTACTAAATGTACATTATAACCTCAATAACCTGACCAAAAAAACTCACTAATGATACCATTAACTGTTGATTTTTTAAAATAAAAAACCTCTTGAATGGCATGCCTGGCACTAAGTTAGCACTTAATGTTAGCTATTGTCATTTATTATTATTATTACTAGAGGCCCAGTGCACAAAATTCATGCACTGATAGGGTTCCTAGCTGCTGCCGGCTGGGTAGTCCCTTCCTGGCTTGAACTCCTGGAAGAAATCCCAGTTGATGGGATAATTTGCATACTAAGTTTTTATATATGGGACTATTATTATTATTATCTAGGTTGACAGCAGCATAGAAAAACTAATAAAGGGCTTCTATTTATTGTAGAACAGAGGCTAAGATTTAATCTATTTAAGAGTACATATTTTTTCTGTTTTTATAGATTCAATATTTTAAGGCATTAAAGTAAAATCTTTTACCTAGAATGTTGCTAAGCAGCAATATTCATTACAAAGAGCACTTTTGTTGATCAGGTAAGAGTTAGACACCTTAGGTGCTATGTTTAATGCCACCTCTGGGTGAGGCCAGAGTGACCAAACCTTTCAAGAATTGAAACTATTGTGTGTTTTTTTGGATTTCAAAGTCTGTATTATTAAATGGTTAGTAATTAATCTTCATTATTAATAGGTTAATAGTTAACCTGCATTATTAACTAGATAATAATTTGCATGATTAATTGATTAATAATTAATCTGCATTATTAACTGTAATAATGCAGATTTTGTAATCTCGTGTTGATAATTTCAAGAGAAACATCAAAAGTGCTTTATTCAAAGTAATGTCCATCACTAGTACACATTTCCCCCATCTTTCAGGTAATTTCCGAAAATCATCCCAATAGAACTTTTCTTGTTTTGAGGCAAACCATTCAGAGACCCAATTTTCCACTTCTTCATATGTTTTGAAGTGAAGCTCAGAAAGGGTGTGTGCCATTGATCAGAACAAGTGGTCATCTGAAGGAGCAATACCACAAAATAGCATATTATCAAATTATGTATATATCAACTCCATCTGATGAAAAAAATCCACGTTATTAACCAGAACAACTAGTAAGGGTGGCATCACTCACCAGCATAATTATAACTGCCACTTGGTTGGCACAGTCTGCCTTTGGTGTGCTCATCACAGCTCCTCCCATGGGCAGGCCAACAGAGAAGCCTGATATGAATCAGCTACCTGGACAGGCAGGGGTGTCAGCACACATAAAAGCAGTTATCCCTAAAGGACACATAACACCAGTCATAGTAAAATCCCTGTCAATCATTCCTGCTTTCATAATTCACCAGAAATGTCTTTGTTAATTTAACAGTGCAGGAGAAAAACCAATAAGATCTTGTTGGCAACAGTCTTATGTAGACTCCAGGCTCCACATGCTTCTGTCTTTCTTCAGATCTGGCACGTTCTCCTTGACAGAAGTAGTTACTTGGTATGTTTAAAATTTTTCAGCCAACTAAATTTGAAAATCTAACTGGCTTTGTGAAGTGATTCATGAATCGGGTAGCATCCCATATAGTAACTAGAAGGGCTCTTTCAGGGGCTGAACAAACAGAAAAATGTCATAAGAAGAAGGGCCAAGGGAGTTATTAATAAAATAAAATAAATAAAAAATTATTTCGGGGCTAGGACATACTCTTTTGGGTGTGAGGAGAGAACATTGCTTGTTTCTACGGATGATGGAGAGAGCCCATGTGACAGATTACTTCACCTGTGTTGACCAAAAAACTCCAGACTATTTGATTAAGGTAATAATATCGGAAGAGGTTGAAACTTCAATTAGATCAGGCATTAAATTTAGATTTGAGCTGAAACTGGTTTGGCTCAGTGGATAGAGCGTCGGCCTGAGGACTGAAGGGTCCTGTGTTCGATTCCGGTCAAGGAAATGTACCTTGGTTGTGGGCACATTCCCAATAGGGGGTGTGCAAGAGGCAGCTGATCGATGACTCTCTCTCATTGATGTTTCTAACTTTCTAGCTCTTCTTTCCTCTCTGTAAAAAATCAATAAAATATATATTTTTAAAAAAATTTAGGTTTGATATCATGAGCTTTCAGCATGAGTTGTGCCATTTGGGGCCTGTGTTTTTCTCCTGAATAATTACAGTCACACCTTCCTTCCTGAGATTTTTGTCTTTATTGAATTTGCTGTCTCCAAATCACCTCCATCCATACTGAGAACTTTTATCTCATTTGATTTCTGCAGATAGTTAAACCCCATTACTTTTGTAATTTTAACAATCAAAGAACATTTTGATTATGCTGTATATTGCCCCATAACAAACTAGAGCTTAGTGGTGTAAAACAACAGCAAGCATTTTAGTATTAATTCTCCTGCTTTAGAGGTTGACTGAACTCAGTTAGGAGGCTTACACTCAGGGTGTCTTGTGTAGTTGCATCAAATGATGGCTGGTGCTGAAATAATATGAATGCTTGCTCCTCACATACCTGGCACATAGGCTGGGAAAACTCAGACAGTTAGAATTTGGAATGTCTAGAGGCCCCCAGGCATGTTTTTCTCTAGGTGATCTCTTCAGCATAGCATCAGACACCTTATACCAGTATTAAGGTGGAACAATCAGAATGACTGGTTGCTATGATGCACACTGACCACCAGGGGGCAGACACTCAATGCAGGAGCTGCCTCCTGGGGGTCAGTACTCTCCCACAGGGCGAGTGCCACTCAGCCAGAAGCTGGGCTCATGGCTGGCGAGCACAGCGATGGTGGCAGGAGCCTCTCCCACCTCCACAGCAGTGCTAAGGAGCAGTGAGTGAGCTGAGTGGTAAGTAGGGAGTAGGCAAGCAGCAAGGAGCAAAGGATCCCAGATTGCGAGAGGGATGTCCACCTGCTGGCTTAGGCCTGATCCCCTGAGGGGTCCCAGAATGCCAGAGGGTACAGGCTGGGCTGAGGGATCTCTGCCCTAGTGCAAAATTTCGTGCACTGGACCTCTAGTTTATAATTATCTACATGTACATGTTCTGTAATGAAAGCAATAAAGAGGTCTTTTGTTAAGCCAATGAGGCAACTTTTGGAAAGCGCCTAAGGATGAAGCTGGTTTCCAGCTAAGCCAACCATTTGACTAGAGGGTTGAAACTTGTATGTCCTACATCCTCCCCCCCCCACCCCCGCACCCCATTCCCCACCATCACATACACCACCCCTATGTTCAATGAGGGAGAGGACTACAGATTAAGTTCAGTCACCAATGGCCAATGACATAATCAATCGTGCCTATGTAATAAAGCCTTCACAAAAGGTTGGGTTTAGAGAGCTTCCTGGTTTTGAACACGTGAAGATAGATTTAGGGAGAGTGGCATGCCTGGAGAAGCCATGGAAGCCCCTTGCCATTGCCCTATGCTTCTCTTCCACCTGGCTGTTGACTCATGTTCTTTAACATATTTTTGTAATAAGTGGATAATCCAGTGAGGAAACTGATTTCCTGAATTCTATGAGCTTCTCTAACAAATTAATCATATCCAAGGAGGGATGTGGGAATGTCTGATTTTTAACCAATCAGTCAGAAGCTTAGATTACAACCTGGATTTATGATTGGCATCTGAAGTGGAGGGCAGGCTTGTGGGACTGAGCCTTTACCCTGCCCTGCAGGGTCTGATGATATCTTTAAGAGGATAGAGACAGAACTGAGTTGAATTGTAAGACACCCAGTTGGTGTCAGAGAATTGCCCGATAGTATAGGGGAAAAAATTTTTCACATTGGGATTGGGTACAGAATCATTAATTACTCAACTTCAGGATCCATATAGTGTCACTTCCAGCATACTTTATCAGTCTAGACAAGCACAAAGACCCACCCAGCTTTAAGGGGAGGGGACACAGTTCTGGAGGAGCAAGTGGGACTGGAAATATTACTGCAGACAGTTTTAGAAAATGTGATCTACCACAAATGGCAACCTTGCTTTTTATTTAATAGAGAACTGAGTGTTTTATTACAGATCTGCTCAATGCCTATTTTCAGGAGTACTGAATTCTAAATATATGTCTCCTATTCCTCAGCTTCTTTCCCTAGCCCTCTGAGGCAGGGGTGCAAAGTATAGGAATTACAAAGGACTAGATGATGATTTTGTAAATTGATAAATTTCCCCCAAAATATAATATGGAAATATTTAGGGGTCTCTGTCTCTGATCAAAATAGTCAAATGCTTTCCAAAATAAAATTGATGATTAAAAGAGAACACACTTTAAATATTTCTTTTAAACAAAGACTGAGTCAGAAGTCATGTTTCAGATGTGTATCAAGAAGATAATATCCTTATGTTTCTTCATGGTTAGGGCCCTCTTGGCAAATTATACTGGGAACTGGTTTTAAAAAATAGGCCTTAGAAGTTATAAGACTACTGGATAAATAGAAAAAGATTTTCCTTCCAGGAGGTATGTGTTTACATTTCATGGGTGTCGGGTACGGGGTACAGAGAGAGATGGGAAATGACACCCAAAGCCTTGGAGACATTCCAGAGGCTTAAACTCAGAGATGATTATCTTTTCTTTCCCCTGCAGACTTGTGTTTACTTTTCAAAGGATAGAAACCCAGGAGCTTTTCCCAAGGGGATTTTTTCATTAGGGAGATTAAGTTTTGTTTTCTACCCTCAAGAGGGAAAATTTTATATAAGCTCCCAGATGCATATTTGGAAGGGAGGGAGGTCCTCCCTACAGTACAGAATGTGTAAGGATGACACTGTAAGGGTTCAGAATAAGTCACCCCAAAATGTGCCTCTGTGGTATTCAAATCATTTTGAGCTAAAGGCAACTGAGACTCTCTAGGCTCAAGAGAAAATTCTGTCCCCCTTAACTACCTAAAAGAATCTTAAATAGGGACCTTGCCTGTAATAAGAGATTATCAGAGATAACCTTCTGACCTGTCTATATGGCAGGACAACTACTAATTACTGCACATCTGCTTTTCTCATTGCCCTGTCCTCCTCACTAAAGCTCCAAGGTGCCTTACCTCATTCTTAGCTCAGAATGGCATATAAGCCTTATTGTAGCTTTCCTTCCCTAAATCTTTCAGTCATGTGGGGTTCTCATATGTGTGCATGTTAATTGAATTTGGTCATTTTCTCTTGTTAACTTGTCTCATGACGAGTTAACTATTCAACCTGCTGAAAGAACTTTTAAGGTAGAGGAAAGTCTCTTCCACCCACATAGCATTCTTCTCTCATCACATCTCTCCAAAGAGAAGAACTGAGACGGAGGGGAGCCAATGAAAGGATTACCATGAGGAAGTAATAATAATCTGTCTGGATCTCAGGAATCTCCTGTCTATATGAATTTAGGAATTAAAAACCTACTAATGTAAGCCCTAGCCACTTTGGCTCAGTGGATAGAACATCAGCCTGTGGACTGAAAGGTCCCGAGTTTGATTCTAGTCAAGGGCACGTACCTCCATTGCAGGCTCAAGCCCCAGCCCTGGTTGGGGTGCATGCAGGAAACCAACCAATTGATGTGTTTCGCTCATATTGATGTCTCTCTCTCTCTCTCTCTCTCTCTCTCTCTCTCTCTCTCTCACACACCCACACACTCCCACTGTCTCTAAAAAAAAATCAATGGAAAAATATCTGCTGGTGAGGATTTGAGGATTAACAAAAAACAAACAAACAAAAAAACCCCACAACATCTTATCAATGTGAAAACAATACAAAATATATTTAAATAAACCCATTTAGGTATATAATTCAATGAGTTGTTGTTTAATGCATTTTTATTTATTTCAGAGAAGAAGGGAGAGGGAAAGAGAAAGAAACATCAATGATGAAAGAGAATCATTGATCGGCTGTCTCCTATATGTTCCACACTGGGGATCAAGCCTGCATGTGCTCTGACCAAGAATTGAACAGTGATGTCTTGGCTAATAGGTCCATGCTCAACCACTGAGCCATGCTGGTTAGGCCATTGAGGTGTTTTTGTTGTTGTTGCTTTTTTTTTTTTTAATATATTTTATTGATTTTGTACAGAAAGGAAGGGAGAGAGATACAAAGTTAGAAACATCAATGAGAGAGAGTTATTGACCAGCCGTCTCTTGCACACCCTCCACTGGGGATATGCCCGCAACCAAGGTACATGCCCTTGACCGGTATCAAACCCGGGACCCCTCAGTCCCCAAGCCGACACTCTATCCTTTGAGCCAAACCGGTTTTGGCTGTTGTTGCTTTTGTTGGTTTTTTTTGTTGTTGTTGTTGTTGTTGTTTTGTTTTTTTGTTTTGTGTGTGTGTGTGTGTTTTAACTGAATTGTGGGGAGGAAATATTCTCTATCCTCTTTAGACTTAAAAATTAAATTGATAGAAGACAGATTAAAAGGAGCAAAGCATACATAGTTTATTGAAACACATGTACATGAGAGTCTTCACAAGAGAATGAAGACCTGAGGAAGTGACCCAACAGGAAGCTTTTACACTTTTTAGATAAACAATAAAACAAGTAAAAACAAAGAACTGACAAAAGGGTTTAGACTAGAGGTAGCAAGTGGTAAAAAAGTAACTAGGAAGATAAGTGTTAGTACAGAAATATGTACCTCCAATCTGGAAGATTTATCTTTTGCTTTCGGAAAAGAAGTGTAACCGCACAGAAACCCCATTTCCTTTCACATGACCAACCCTTTCTCCTTTGTGTCTGGCCACACCCTTCATTAATCACCAAACCCGTAAGATATTAGATTCAGATTTCCAGGAAACTGTCCTAAGAACAAAGCCTCAGGTCTGTTGACCACAGAAAGAGAGTCTGGGTCTAGCTAAAGATAACATCTCGGCATCAGTTGTGTTTCAGCCTCAGGCCCATGAAAGGAGAAGGACCCTGTGGACCACACCTGCATGAAACCAGGCAGAACAATGCCATGGCCTGACACAAAGATCAGCTACTCCTTACCCTGGTCCCAATCAATCAGTAGAACCCACGACCCCAACACCCTTAATCACCATGATTAATGATTTTTCTCGTATATAACCCATCCCCTGGAAGCTAACAGGTAGCCAGATCTTTGAGCACCAGCTTACCTGTGATCCCGGGCATGGTGCCATTTCCTCAAATAATAAATCCTTACTTTCTTGGCTGCAAACTCCATCTGTGTTTGACTAGGCTTTGATGCATGCAGAAAAATGGACCACTTTGGTCTGATAATAGAAGGGTGGGCATGGGGGGGTCAGAGTGACCTTTCTGCACCTACTGTTTCCTCAAACGCCTTCAGTTTAAGATGTTCCATATGCCAAGATGTCCTTTTTTGGGGTAGCATGTCCTGAACCTCACCAATCTGGAAGTCTTAATTCATGGGTCCACACCTATGGGTCCTAAAGTCTTTTTTTTTTTTTTTTTTTCCTAAAGTCTTCTTGATTGGCCCTCCCATGCCTTAATTCCCAGAGAAGACAGGCCCAATAGAGATCATGAAAACATCTGTTATGTCAATATGGTATGGGATTAAAAGTCTGCTGGGGGGCAGAAATTTAATCTCATACCATATTGACATAACAGAGACAAATTTTGTATTTGTCTCTTCCACGGTGTCTTTTGCCTTTTTAATAAAGTTGAATTAAATCCCATTAATCCACAAAGATTTTCATTTGAAAAGACAGTGAAACTCTCTGGTCTGCTTAATTTATTCTGCCTCTTACCATTTTTCAGGAACTACTTGTACTAGACCACACAATTCAGAAATGAAGCACTTTACCATATTGATGTCAATAGGCAAAAGCACCTCATTTTCCCCCAGTTCCCCATTTCCAGGCCTACCTTTGAAGTATGGCAGAAAGACCACAGATTTATTTTTTTTTAAAATATATTTTTATTGATTTCAGAGAGAAAGGGAGAGGAAGAGAGAGATAGAAACATCAGGGATCAGAGACAATCATTTATCAGGTGCCTCCTGTATGCCCCAAACTGGGATCAAGCCCACAACCTGGGCATGTGCCCTGACCTGGAATCAAATTGTGACCTCCTGGTTCATAAGTCGATGCTCAGTACTGAGCCACACCAGCCAAGTGAAAGACCACAGATTTAAAATCTTCGCATATTTTTGTTAGGTCTAATCAAATAATTGTATCAATATCCCCTTCCCTGTGAAATTGACCTTTCGATTATTTTGCAAATGACATTCCTTTTCTCTTAGACCATATTCCAATAGGCTTTTGCCTATTGACATTCCATTTGCTGAGACCAGTAAACTTTCCCCTCCAGACCCATCCAGAGAGTTTCCTGCCAAAAAAGTCTGTCTAAAGTCCTTTAAAACATCTGACTCCCCATCTCTGAATGCTGGTGTCATTTGGGAGATCAGCCCATCTCATTTCCAGATGACCTAATAAATGTATAATTTATTACCACTTTTGGCTTTGTGCGGTTCCTTCTTCAGTGACCCTAACAATTGTCACTATTTTTTTTTTTTCAATCTTTCAAACTAAACCACTGAACTTCTGTCAGTTCCACTCTTACCATGTTTTCACACGAGGTTGTGGATCTGAGCTGCAGGCACGTGGTGACCTGAAGCAGGACTGTCCAGGTTTCCTGGGTCTGAGGTAGTAGGGCAATGGAAACAACTACTTGATAATTACCAATACATGCCTGCAGAGGAGGATGCTCACACAAGTTCCCCTTATACACACTACAGAGGAGACCCTATGAGCAAGTGAAAATTCACTAAATGGACAGAGCCCATTCTCTGTTGATTCTATGTTAAAATGGAAGCTGCCCTCCAGCAAATGACATACACTAGCAGGCAGGACGCCTGTTAAGTAGCAATTATCTGAAAACAGTGCTGAGCCTTAAATAAATTACTTTATCTCTTAGCAACACTTACTTTCTTCCTCTGAACTCAATTCTTCTCACCTGCTGAGATACATGGACACGCAGGCCAGATAATAGGATGCCTAGATTCCAGAAGCAGAGTGCCATCGTGGAGGGGCAAATCCACTGTGAACTCATACAGTAAATGGTAACTGCACTTTAATTGGTCTCCATCGTTTAACTTCACAATTACTTTTTATTTGGGTATGTTTATAGCAAGAGGGAAATCTAATTGTCCCACAAAGGAAGATATATATTATTCACACCGGTCTGAAAAATTAAATATACTCTCAGAATTATTCACAGCCAGATATTCCAGCAAAGATAGTTGTTCCCAGAATGATAATCAGTAATTATAACATAAAGACAGGAAAGAAAACATCGACATGATGGCTTTATTTCAATGACTTAAGAATTTTCTCACAGGTGACATTTGTAAACATCTCCATTTCTCCCTGGTTAAAGTCGCTCATTAACAAATACAAGAACAAAATTAAAAAGGGAAGAACAGATGACTGGTATTTTTTATTAGTTTGTTTGTTGTTATTTTTCTGAGCAATGAGAGAGACTGTGTCCCTATTTGGAGTCAAATTTAGGGACCAAATGCTCTTAGCTTTTTTACTCATTCATTAAATTATTTAAAACACATTTGTTGCCGAAACCGGTTTGGCTCAGCGGATAGAGCATCGGCTTGGCGACTGAAAGGTCCCGGGTTCGATTCCGGTCAAGGGCATGTACCTTGGTTGCGGACATATCCCCAGTAGGGGGTGTGCAAGAGGCAGCTGATCAATGACTCTCTCTCATCGATGTTTCTAACTCTCTATCTCTCTCCCTTCCTCTCTATACAAAATCAATAAAATATATTTAAAAAAAATAAAATAAAATAAAATAAAATAAAACACATTTGTTGAACTCACATATTGCTGCTGAGAGTGAAAACTCATACTACCCCTTTGGAAAACTGGTGATTTCTACGAAAGGTAGAAATACACAAAACCTATGCCCCATCAATTTTTCTCTTACAAATGCAAACATGTGTGCATCAAAACACATGTGTAAGAATGTTCATAGCAGCGCTATTCATAATAGCCCCAAACTGGAGACCTACATGCCCAACAACAGTGGATTGGATAAATTATGGTATATTTACACAATAGAAGAAACTTCTATTTACACAATAGAACAAATGGGAACAAACTGTTTACAGTCAAACACACAGAAATACCTGGGTGAATCTTCCAAACATAGCATGTTATGAAAGAATCAAACACAAAAGAATGCAAACTATATTAGTACATTTATATAAAGTTCAAAAATAGAAGTCAGGATAGCAGTTGGCATTGGGGGAAGTGGTAGCAGTTGGAGGCAGGCTTTTAAGGCCTGGAAATGTTCTATCCCCTGATCTGGGGGCTGGTTACATGGCTGTGTCCAGTGTGACAAAATTAACTGAATTGTAGATGTCTGATTCCAGAAATTTTCTGCATTATGCAATGCTTAACACAAATTTTTACTAAAAGTTTTTATTGTGTTTTGTGTCAGATACTAACAGAAAAGAATGTTATACAAAGACAGTTTTACACTTTAGTGGTGCATAGGCTTGAAGGGGAGATAGGCATTCAAGGAGATGATTTTAAACAGTACTGAATGACTGCTAAAGAGATGGAAACTCCATGACAGGGGCCTTGAAGCAGGCAATAGAAGAGCTTTCTGAGGAGAGGAAGTCCATCTGCTGCTAAAAATGATAACTAGGAATCTGTCAGTGAATAAAGAAGATGGGTTAGCTATTCAGAGAAAGGAAGGCAGGAAAAGCCCCCAGGACCCCACTGAAAAGCAAGCACATAAAAGAACCTATTTGGTCTCAAAAGAGGGCAACAAGCCCTTGCAAGGTCTCTGACTCCTCTCACAGTTAATAGAGGAAAAAACTCAGAAGCTTCTGTCTGAGAATTGAGACCATATATATCAACATGATGTATCTACTTGTTCCAGGAAATTCTTTTGCCCAAGAACATAAGACAATCACTAGTCACAAAATACGGTCTCCCTGTAGTCTTTAGAACTCGGTGTCTACTCAATCTCCTTTGAAAGGTATAATGAGGTGAGAGGCACAAACAAGGAGATTTTTCTTTGCAATAGACACTAGAAGGGAGGACTGTGAGGCTCCTATTTTCAAAGATTGAAAGGAGTGTTAATCTCTGAAGAGTTTAGTTAGTTTGAAAGGCTGACACTAAAAGTGGAGCCTATAGGGGAGAAAAAAATAATTTCCCTCTACCCTCCTGAGTTCTTGGCTGAGATCACTCTAATAATGAATCTCAGCTTGAAGACACTCAAAAAAGACAAGACAAAAATAATCACAGAAGTTTATTAATATATATACCTTATGTGAACATGGGGCATACTCCCCAAAAATGAGTAATTCTCTGAGATGGCTCAAGACACTACCTTAAATAGCATCTTCAACTAAAGACAAAGGTGAAATGTTGGGTGGTGGGGCAAAGGCCAGTCGTGGGGATTTACCAGGAAAAGCCACAGTGACCCCCGGCACAATTTGTATGCATATTTAAGTCTGTGTCTTCTCCATTGATAAAAGTTTCTTACAAGTTGCAGTCATCATTCTGTTCCTGGTACAGCAGAAGACACCCTCATAAATGGAGTGATCATGCTAAAAGCCACAGCCACAAGCCAAAACTCAACTAAGTTTTTATGCTTGGCTCTCTCAGAAAAGGAAGGCCTCAGTCAACCAGTCAGGGCCTACTTAGCACAAGTTACCTGACCTGGCTCCAAGACTTTCCTTCATGCCATATAAGGAAAGTAACCCTGCTTTCACCAATGAGCAAATGCCTGCTATTACTTTCTTTTTCCTGCTCATGTTCGTCTACAGAAATATCTTGCTTTTTATAGCTCTTCAGAGCCACTCTCTATCTTTTAGATTAGATACTGCCTGATTCATGTATCACTGAATGCAAGCCTACCGGATCAGTAAACTGTCCATGGAAAATATTCTTTTAACAAGACTAAGAGATTGCCTTTCTTCTTTTCACTAACCATTTGGCCATGTTTACACAGAAATATGTGCCTAAGGACTTGAAGTTTGTAGCATTTCTCTAAAGTCAACCAGCTGAAGCACTTCTACAGAAAAAGACATTCTTCATTATGGGCATCGCAGGCAGTTGCAGCAAATTGTTGTCTCCCTGCTGTTTGATTTATACTTGAATTAAGCAATCTCTGTACTGGAGACCCTAGCTTGTTCTCTTGAGCATCTACCTACTGGTTCAGTCTCAGAAGACTGTTGGATGAGCAGGAACTTACCATCCCACCCCATATCTCAAAAAAGAGAGAAGTTTTGAAAATAAAGTCTTCTTTTAAAATGCTTAGATACTAGGTTTTGGTACTCCTATGTTTTCCTTTACACGTTGCAGAGGCATGGTGCTCAATTCATTCTTTCAGTGACTAAACTCAAAAACTAGACTATTTGACATAATCTATAAATTTTTCCTGTGTACAACCCTCCACCATAAGACCTTGGGACAACCTTTCCTCTCCTTCTTCCCACCCCCCGTGCACAGATTTCATGCACCGGGCCTCTAATATTTTCATATACATCTTAAAGAATCAGCTTGACAGGTTTTTTTGTTTGTTTGTTTGTTTGTTTGTTTGTTTGTTTGTTTTTAAGTTCTTTGAAATTTCAGTAGGGATAACATTGAAGCTATAAATCAATTTATAAAATGTTATACAAACGACTATAAACCTACTTTTGTCCCATCCTGTAGTTGTACAAATTTAATTGCAATATTTTTCTGGGTTAGAGCCATGTACTGAAAGGAAAAAGCTGTATCATCAAAAAGGAGATAGAATTTGGAAGATTCTTTCTCCAAAGGAAAGATCATAAACTGAAATCTTGGGATAAGGCAGAGGAAGAAGTGAGAGATGGAAAAAGCAAATCTAAGTCAGGAGTCAAAATGTACTCAATAGTGCTAGAATGGGGCTGATCATAAGACAGATGCAATAGAGACAAACTCAAAAGAAATCCAGAAGTGAAGAGTTATGGCTCTCAGCAACAAAAGTATATCAGGATCAGATAGAGTCCCACAGAGCTCAAGTAATCCCACTCAGTCTTCCCTCTGAGCCTGAGCCTTGACTGGTGCAGAGAGTTTCTATGGTCATCATGACATGGTCCTCAAGGGCAGAGCAGCCAGCAGTGTCTCATAGCCGGGCTTGACCTGGGCCAATGAGGTCTCAGGAGTCTTAGGGCCCCACCCACCAGTTATTTGAATAGAAAAACTATCTAGATGTTAGTTTTAGCAATATTATAGACTGAATAAACTGAAAATTTTTTATCTACCAAATTACTAAGGATGCTAGGTAAACAAAATGAGTGTCCTTAAATCTTCATCTGGGAATGTTAGAAAATAAAGAAATTTCCAGAGACCGAACACAAAAAGTAAACTAAATGGCAGAATATTCAGTGCTTAAGTTGAAGCTGTGGCAGTTGTGGCCATGGCATGTTGCCTATTTCCATTATCTAGGGGCGTGGGTATGAAGGGGAGGAAAATAAATTTCTCTCCACCCTTCTCTGTTCTTAGCTGATATTCCTGTAATAAAAGACAGATTAACAAGAGCAAAAGAAACAAACTGTATTAACATGTATACCTCATGTATGCATGGGAGACAACCAGGGGAAAATGGGTAACTCAAAAGAGTAGCCTAGAATTCAGGCTTAAGTACCCTCTTACTAGGGAAAGTCCTCTTAGAGGAGAGTAAATGGATTTTAGGGAAAATAAATACCGTATTTTTCAGCGTATAAGACGACCCCTAACTTTACAGTTAAGACATAGGTTTAGGCCTATATTCACTGTAGAAGACTACCCCCACTTCCGAGGCAACACCAGTTCTTTTTTTAATTAAATTTTTAATGAATGACATTTTTCAAACATATCGTAATATACTGTACATTGATACAATAAATGGAAGGTCTCTTCACAAATGGCAATGCCATGAACTTGACCGATTTTCGGGATCGATTTGGAAAATTTATTTAGCTGCATATCCAGACGTTTTTCAGATATACTCGGCATATAAGAGGACCCCCGGTTTTCGGGTGACTTTTTTTTTTCGTTTCAAAAGTCGTCTTATACGCCGGAAAATACAGTAGACCCTTAGAAGAACAGATGGGAGGTGTGAAAGTCTATGACAAAGTTTATCTGAGTGTGGAATTCTATCACCTCTCCTGTGATAAAATTCAATCCTTCATCCCAGGAGTTTCATTAACTTCATTAAGGTTAATGAAACTCCTGGGAACAAGGATGGAGTGTTCCTTACCCACCTGGTGCCTGTTTACCAAATTTCTAGCCACTTAACTGAAACACAAAACTGGTTTAAATATATATATATATATATATATATATATATATATATATATATATATATATTTTTTTTTTTAGACAAAATTCATGCCCAGGGTGGGGGGTGTCCCTCAGCCCCGCCTGCACCCTCTCCAATCTGGGACCCCTTGAGGATGTTCAACTGCCAGTTTAGACCTGATCCCACCGAGCAGTCAGATATCCCTCTCACAATCCAGGTCTGCTAGCTCCCAACTGCTTGCCTGCCTGCCTTCCTGATTGCCCCTAACCGCTTCTGCCTGCCTGATTGATGTCTAACTGCTCCCCTGCAAGCCTGTTTGCCCCCAACTTCCCTCTTCTGCCAGCCTGGCCACCCCAAAACTGTCCTCCCCTGCAGGGTTGATCACCCCCAACTGTTATCCCTTGCAGACCTGATCTCTCTCAACTGCCCTCCTCTGCTGGCCATCTTGTAGTGGCCATCTTGTGTCCATATGGGGGCAGGATCTTTGATCACATGCGGGCAGCCATCTTGTGTGTTGGAGTGAAGGTCAAGCTACATATTACTCTATTAGATAGGATAGAGGCCTGGTGCATGGGTGGGGGCCACCTGGTTTTCCCTGAATGTGTCCCGATCAGGGTCAGGATTCCCTTGGGGTGTGGGGTGGCCTGGGTAAGGGTCCTGTGGTGGTTTTCAGTTTGGCCACACCCCTCAGTGACCCAAGCAGAGGCCCTGGTATCTGGAATTTATTTACCATCTACAATTTAAACTTTGTAGCCAGGAGCAGAGCCAAGCCCTCTGCTTGCTCCATGGCTGCAGCCATTTCTGTTTGGTTTTATGTATCTTCTATAATTGAAACTTTGTATCCTTGAGTGGATGCCTGGGCAGGCCAGGGAAGGTGGAAAGCTTTGCTTTCTCCATTGCCATGGGCAACCCTAGCCTGCTCTTTCCAGCTCTGTGGCTGCCGCCATTTTTCTTGGGATTTATCTTCTATAATTGAAACCTTGAATCCTTGAGTGGAGGCCTAGGCTGGCTGGGCAGGCAAAAGCTTAGCTTCCATTGCCAGAGAAACCCAAGCCTTTCAACTGCTCTCTGTGGCTGCAGCCATCTTGGTTGGGGTTAATTTGCATACTTGCTCTGATTAGCTGGTGGGCATGGCTGGTGGGCGTGGTTTGAGCAGAGTGATGGTAAATTTGCATATTACTCTTTTATTAGGTAGGAGATATATATATATATATATATATATATATATATAAAATCTTTAAGGCACAGGAATGCTGACCTTGTTAACTCAGTGTTGGTCTTTGGGTGATGGCAAACACCCAGCTCATACTACATAATATGTAAAAGAAGCTGAATGTTACACATGCTGTAACAGATATGTTGAATAATGCATGGGTTCCTATAGTGAGCTATTAATCATTTAGCATGAACCTACTATGTGCAAAGCACAATAATGGGTTCAATTTTAGCACATAAAATAACACATGTAAGGCAAAATGCACTCTAACACTGTTTTAGCAATCTCGACACTAATGTTTATATGTGGGCACTTTCAGATTTAACAAAGTCTCTATGTATTAAATGAAACATATATCCTTTTGATAACAGTTACAAATCAGTAGAGTAAAATGGTGACCTGAAATGGTTTGCAAGTCATAGCAATTATTCTTGATAGATGTGAAGGTGGAAATATTGATTTATGTAGAAATATGAGAAAAAAGAATAAAATAATATCCATAAACATTAATTCTCCTGGGCAAAACTCTATTCTTTGGTAGAAGAAAAATGAGGAAAATAATGAGCCCATATTCATTTCTACTTAAAAAGAGATTAATGCAGTTAGACTAAAAAATAGTTTTCATCTCTGGCTACAAGTTAAAATCATCTGGGGAATATTTTTAAATGTCAAGATCCCCAGCAAATGCACTGAATCAGAATATGTGGGTGTGAAATCTGGCATTAAGGTTTGTGAACTACTTAAGTGGACTTATGAGGACTTAAAGGAACAGAACATTTAGAATTAACTAATGAACTGATTTTCAAACTATTTCTAAATATTTGGAAACTTTTTACAAACTCAATTAAAGCAAACAAATTAAGTATATAAAATTCTGGCTGCAGTGGCTTAACCGAGGTCGGGTGGGTAATATTGGGGTTGGGAAGAGGGTGTCCAGATCCGTGCCTGTTGATGGGTGCTATCCTCCTTTCTACCCTCAAAGACCCCAAGTGGTTCTGGACTCCTTGGAGCCAAGTGTAAAAACTCTTTATCTGAAAGTTTCAAATATTTCATTTGACAGACTCAAACATCAAATAAACCTCCCAGGGGGCATTGGTGGTATAGTGGTTAGCATAGCTGCCTTCCAAATAAACCTCCCAGGTATTCATGAATAGTTATGTCTATTAAAAAAAATATCGTAATGAGTACAGATCTAAAAAGATTATAAAATACCTTATAAAAAGCTTTACAATGGAGGATAGCCATCCACATTGATTTAAATACTGAGGCAATGGAATTGATATTACTGTGATTCGCTAGTTAATATTAATAATAGAAAGGAGCAAAGGGGAGTCCAGACATTATACGCATGGTTGACTGGGCAGCTTCACCAGGAAGCTGCGACTTTCCACTCCCCAGGGAACCAGCGGTCTGTTCCTCGGGGGAGGGGCCCAATAAGGGAAAAATGGGCTCATGTACTACGAAATTGATGACATAGGGAAGGTACTTGCCTCTCTATCTAACCTTGGAACAAAGATCAAAGGAGGGTGGACCCCAAATGCAAGTCCATGAAAATTTGGGCATACATACTAGTAATTCCCAGACAAAGGAATTCTCTGTTTCCTTTTCTTTTGCCTCTTCCCTGCTTCCTTGAATTCACCTGTGGGTCCTCGATAGCCATGTGGCCCTAGGGCCTAGGGCCATGGGGATCCCACATACAATGGACTACAGCTGGGAACACAGCTAAGCTAGCTGGACTGGACTGCGCTCCAATGTGGAATAGAAGCGCTGGACAGTGGCTTTGCTTCTAGCTCTGCTGAAGATAGAATGGGATTTTTTCCATGGAAGGGCAGAGGGAGAAGGGACCATGGAAACTCAGGGGGTTAATTTCACAGAAATAAAGCTTTACACAATACCTCATCATCCTGTGGGGGCTCAGGAAATGGTGGGGGCCCACACCCACCAGCAACAGGTGAATGGGGACATGGGGAGCACCCCACCAATAACAGAATGTGCCAGATGAATCCTTGATTCCATTTTCACATCTGCTTTCTACCAATCAGCTCTTCTGTTAATGAACTTTTTTTCCAGCAGAGGAGCACTAAGACTGCTGTTGAAAAAATAAAAAAAATTAAATATATTAGCTTAAGCCGTTAATTACTGTTGCCACTTCATGATTCATTTATGATAATTGATGTATTTATTAATTCTTTGTACTTGTGCCCTGAAGCAATTCTGTGAAGGGTGCAATTTAAAAATTGAACAAATATAAATAATAAGCACTAACTGTCCAAGCAGTACCATTTAAATGCTATTTCATGAATTACAATCTTTCAATTTCATTAACTTAAAAGGATTAGTTTCCAAGGTATTGTTGTCTTCTAATCCTATTTCATATTAGTCACTCCTGCAGTACCAATAACATCAGAGATCGCATAGCATCTTTCTTTTACTGGATCCTTATTCATAGTAAAAGCAAGAGTGTGAAAAGGAGACAGAGGGATGTCAACGTACAAAATGTTCAAACCTATAGAGAATTTTTATGAGTTTATTTGAGCCAAACTGATGACAGTTTCCAGGAAGCAAAATCTCAATAAGATGAAGAAAATGCTCCAGAGAATGGCAGTTTTTCGCCTTATTTTATACTTTATAATCAAAGGAGGAGATGTAAGTGGGTTATATGAAACATATTGGTGATAGCTTCTCAGTCAGGAGAAAGCAAAGTTGGGGTGGGGAAACCTCAGGAATTGCGTAAAAAGTAAAATGATAGACATATGCATATATATATATATTTATATAGAGGCTCAATTAAGATAAGATATACTTTTGTTAGGGAAGATGCTACATGACTACTAATCATAAACTGCTTTTCGTTAAGAAGTTTTGATATTAGATCATCTTATGTGGTTACTTTAGGTCTGAGTTTGTAAAGCCACCACCCAGGCCTCCCTGAGCTTATCAGGTTTATTATGTGGCATTGTTCTGTCCACAATGAGTACACCAGTCAATTAATTCAGGCAACTATTTATGGAATGCCTACTATGTGCTGGACACTGAGACAGACACAAAGAAGTATGAGTCATGGTCAGTGGTCCTATGCAGGCTAATGGGCTTTATGATATGATAACTTTATTGAGCACCTACAGTGTACCAGAATAATTTATATTATCTTTAATCTTCATGACAATGGTGCAAGATAGAAAATATAATCTCTACTTTATGGATGAAAAGAAATACAGCCACAAAGCTAGTATTTTGCAGAGCTAAAATTTGAACCCAAAGTTAGTCTTTCCCTAATAGAATACATAATCAGGAACCAAGACAGCAGCATAGGTAATCACCTATACTTGCTGCCTCTCACAACCACATTAAAACCACAACTAAACAGCAGGACAAATGCCACCCAGAACCACAGGAAAGCTGCCTCAGTGGGAGTTCCACAACTAGAGAGGTAAAGAAAGTGTATTGAGACTGGTAAGAGGTGCAGAGGCGCGGAAAGTACTGGCACCTGGATGTGTTGCTCTTTTAACCTGGAGGGAGATACAATCTCCTGCTTTCTCTGAACTCAGTTCCGGGTGAAACTCTGGGGGCCCAGAAATATACCAGGAGAAACTGGACTTTCTGGCATTGGGACAGAAACACGAGGGTGGCTTTATCTTAGAGGTGCTCACAGCGATCATTGATCCTGCACGAGGATTAAGAATGTGGAGAACTGGGTACTTCTCTGGTTCATGGCTGACTGGCAGCCATTGCTGTTTGCTTCACCCTGATGATTCCAAGAGACTGGACCCCACCCAATTTACAACCCCATCCAAGCTGTGCACATTGGCTTTTGCATATGAATGGCCTGTCCTTTCACCTAAAACCTGTTCAACTGTTGCTGGGTCAGAAAGCCCCAAAGCTTCCAAAAGAAGGCCCACTACCTGGCAGCAGCAGTGGCCTTACTTCACAGATGGGCCTTGTCTGGGCACTCCCAAACCCCATACAAAGAGGAGGAATCTGAAGATCTCTCTGTAGCTCCTGCTGAGTGGCCCCAGACAGTGGCTGACCTTGCACCTGCTTGGAGATCCAAGAGCCAGTGTACCTAGCGGTTAGAGTGAGAACATACCAGATTACATGTTTTCACATCCATAAAAAACATACTCAAGGGGCAGACTCAGTGAGCAACAAAGGCCTACTGAAGCAAGGCCTACCCCATAAGGCTATCTCCTGTGCAATAGATCTTCCAGTGTAGACACAGCTGGTCATCACAGCCAATTGGCCTGGAGGTCATTTCCTCCCAGTGATACCAACAGCAATCAAGGGTTAACTACAACAAGACTGTGAACACAGCCCACAAAGGGGTGCACCAAGAGCATGCACCTCAGGTAACTGGGGAGGTTGAGACACTATATGATACAAACCACACAAGGCCACTCTATCAACACAAAGATACTTAGCAGCTCCCCAGTACATAGAAACAAACACAGGGAAGCCACCAAAATACAGAGACAAAGAAACAAGTCACAAATGAAAGAAATGGATGAAAGCAAAATACTGGATATAAAGTTCAAAACCACAGTTATAAGGTTACTCAAGAATATTCTAGAAACCTCTGAGAAATTTAGTGAGACCCTTAAGGACATGAAAAAAGACCAATCAGAAATTAAGCATACACTGACTGAAATAAAGAATAGTATATAGAGATTCAACAGCTGACTAGAGGATTTCAAGAATCAAATCAAAGATTGGAAATACAAAGAAGCAAAAAAACACCCAACCAGAAAAGTAAAGAGAACAAAGAATCCAAAAATAATGAAGATAATGTATAGAGCCTCTGGGACAACTTCAAGTATACCAACATCCGAATTATGGGGGTGTCAGAAGAAGAGAGAGAGAGCAAGATATTGAAAACCTATTTGAAGAAATAATGACAGAAAACTTCCCCCACATGATGAAAGAAATAGACTTACAAGTCCAGGAAGTGCAGAGATCCCCAAACAAGAGGAATCCACACCAAAACACATCATGATTAAAATGCCAAGGGCAAAAGACAAAGAGAGAATCTTAAAAGCAGAAAGAGAAAAGGAGTTAGTTGCCTACAGGGAATACCCATATGGCTATCAGCTGATTCCTTAACAGAAACTATGCAGGCCAGAAGGAATTAGCAAGAAATATACAAAGTGATGAATAGCAAGAACCTACAACCAAGATTACTCTACCCAGCAAAGTAGTCATTGAGAATTGAAGGGCAGATAAAGAGTTTCACAGACAAGAAAAAGCTAAAGGAGTTCTTCACGGCCAAAGCAGTATTATATGAAATGCTGGAAGGTATTCTCTAAGAAGAGGAAGAAAAAGGTAAAGATAAAAATTATGAACAACAAAGTGACAACAAATACATATCTATCAACAAGTCAATCTAAAAATCAAGTGAATAAAAAAATCTGATGAACAGAATAAACTGGTGAATATAATAGAATCAGGGGCATAGAAAGGGAGCAGACTGACAATTCTTTGGGGGAAAGAGGTGTGGAGGTGTGGGAAGAGATTGGACAAAAATCTTACACATATGGATGAGGACAGGGGGAGAGGAGGTAAGGGCATAGGATGGGGTGGGAACCAGGAGGAGAGGAGCTATGGGGGGAAAAAGAGAAACAACTGTAATGAGCTGAACAATAATTTTTTTTTTCGAAAAAGAGTACATAATCAGGAGGCTCTAGGCAACACGGTGAAGTAGGCAATCCTTGTCTTGCCTTGCCCTGGCACCTGCACTTTATGTGAACTCATTTCCTTATTGGAGTTCTTCCCATCTCTCACATCTCTTTCAGTGTTTTCTTTGTTGTTCTGTGAAACTTAGAAACAGTACAGCATAGAAATAATACCAGGGTAATTAGTGATTTATTAATAACTATAGGCCCATTGAAAGAATATTCGTGCAAGAATAGGCCTTCCTTCCCCTGGCTTCATTCCTGGCTGCTCGGGAGCCTGCAAGTCCTTGCTCCCACTGGAACACTGCTCCTGAGCTCCCTCTGCCCTCCACCCTTCCCTTCATAGCAGGCGTCCCAGCCTGCCTGCCACTCCATGCCTGCATATGCAAATTAATCCATCATCTTTGTTGATTTAATTTGCATACTCACATATGATTGGCTGATGGGCAACATGGAGGTACGGTCAATTTGCTTCTTTCTCTTTCATTAGTGTATATAGGAAAGGAGCAAAGAGGGTAGCTAGACATTATAAGCAAGTTATTAGGCAGCTTCATCAGGAAGCTGCAACTTTGCATTCCTCAGGGAACCACCAGCCTATTTCCTGCAAAACACTGGGGGAAGGAATAAAAAAAAAAAAAAAAAAAAGAATGGTAGATGCATGCCCAGTAAAGTTGGGATAACATGGGAAAGGTACTTGCTGTCAGTCACATTTGGAAACAGAGATCATTGGACAGAACAGAGATCAGTGGCCACTGCAAGTGCAGAAACTTTGGGAATACACAATCTCCTGAACAAAGGAGTTCTCTCTCTCTTGACATGCTTTGCTCATGACTCTTGTGAATCTTAATTCTCTTGCAGTTGCCCGTGTGGCCCACAGCCATGCCGACCTCCACATTTAGTGGCCTGATGCTATACTTGACCTGGTTCCACTATGGAGCTGAAACTCCTGACATAGGACCCACTGAAGCTCCAGCTACATTTTTCTATGACTGGTCTAAGGAAAATGAGACTTTGGGAACCCAGGTGTATAATTTCATAGAAATAAAGTTTTCTATCTCATCCTCTCATGAGAGCCTCTGGTACCCCAAGAATTCCATCCCCACTAGTAACTGGGGGAGACAAGACCTTCTCCCCTCCATTAAAAGAAATAGTTCATTTAGTCATACCCTCTCCATTAATTTTCTTCTACTCTAGACCAGAGCTGTCTAATGAAACTTTTAGCCATAAAAATTATTTCATATCTGCACTGTCTAATATGTAAATCGCTTAGCACATGTGGCTATTCAACACTTGAAATGTGACTGAGCAATTAAATTATTTATTTTAATTAACTTAAATTTGAATTTAAGTGTAAGTAGCTCCTATACATGGCTAATGTCTCTCAGATTGGACAATACAGTTTGAAAACATCCTTAACATATCCTGTCTTTAAAACATGACTTTTCCATGTTTGACTCTTTTCAGAGCCTGTTCAGCTATGATTCAGTATCACTTACTGCTTCTAATATGTTGATGGTAATTGATTTGTATGTGTACCTCCCAGAAAAAAAAAAAAAGCTGCATTTGAACAGGAGCCTTTTAACCATGAGAATATGAACTTTCAGACACAATGACATACCACTAAGGATTTTTTTTTTATCAAAAGTAGTTTTAAATCTCATTAATTCTCTAACATGTGAATAGCCAGGTGTTAGTCCCACATATTTTTTTGTCACTTGCACTCTTGATAATCAAACAACTTGTATAACATATTTTGACACAGAACTCAGATGTTTGCAAGTATTTTTTTCAAAGTGCTTTTTCAGATACACATTTCATTCTATTTTCTGCTTTCTTTTTATACCGGAATCCAAAAAATTAACACCAACTGGAGCACCCAGTTTCTGGAGCCCAAGGACAACAGCCCAGCCTTTCCAGCCCCTGTGGAATGGGTCTGGAAGGCACTAACAAGGCTACTACAGGCTCTCCAGCCCAGGGAAATAGCATTTTTCTGCGGAGTTAAAAAAATTGATGGCTTTCTGAGTGAGGAATTGAATGTTCTAAGAGTACAAAATTGAGGAGGAGCAAAGTATGTAGCTGAGATACAAAAGCAGACAATAGGATTGATCTCATCCAATCAAGGGACTTTGGGAAAAGCGAAAGATGCACAAGGCTGGGGGGAAGGGATCAAAGCAGAAGTTGAAAACCAAGGACCAGTTAAGACACCTGGAAATCATGCCCCAGGAGGGAGGGGACTGGTCAAAGGGACCTGGAAAACCATGCACAGTCTGGAAGTTGAATCTGAGAGTTTGTTGGTCTGAGAACACTCTTGCTTTCTGGAAAATTTTCCATGGGACACCCAGGTGGTCACCTGGCCTCACCTAATCTTAAAATAGCTGACAGGAGGATTTGCCTTGCCCTGATATGTCTGTTCCATCATGCACACAAATTTAGGGCTGGTGTCAAAATGGGCCTTATGCCCTTGGCCTTTAACGTCAGGAAACAGACAGGGTTAGGTGTGAATAAGAAAAATATCTGTACTGCTTTCTGACCCAAGTTCCTCTAATATTTGGACTTTGACCCCAGGTCCTGACGCAGAACTTCTGAATTTGGAATTTTTTGGATGATAGGAGCATCTTTTTTTTCCAAGGAGGCGACTCTTGGTGGGTCCCTGGATGAGAGTCGGCCATCAGAAAGACAAAGTCATGCTTAGAAGCTTGGCACTTTGAACCCACTCTCTATTCTCCAGGAAAGGGAGAGGAGTTCATGACTGGTCATGCCTGTGGGATGAAGCCTCCGTTGGAACCCCTGAAGGATGGGTTCTGACAGCTCTGAGTTGCTGAATTATCCACATGATGGAAGGGTGGTGCACACACCCCCCCCCCCCCCCCCCCCGCCATGAACACAGAAGCTCCAGCAACTGGGTGCCTTCTGTACTGTGTCTGTGTAGCTGTTTATTTGGCTCTTCACTCTTACCTTTTGTTATAAACTGGTCAATGTGTTTCTCTGAGTTCTGTGAGCCCTTCTAGAAAAAGAGGGGGTTGTAGGAACCCTAATTCATAGAATGTAGAACAGGTGAAAAGTTGACAACTGAGACTTGCCATTGGTGTCTGAAGTGGGGCAGTCTGGTGGATTGCATGCTCCTTGCAGGTAGATTGTGCCTGAATTGAATTGAATTACAGGACACTCAGCTGATGTCAGCAAACCGGTCAGTACCGGGGGTGAGGGGTGGGGAGTGGAGAAATGGGGGGCGGGGGGAGGCCCACAAACCCAGGGTCAGAAGTGTTGTGATTGTGAGAACACAGAAAAACCTGGGAGTCATTCCTAGACAGGAGGGGAAAGGCAGGAGCCCACAGAAAACAAGGGAACACAATTCTAAAACAAATGCCTCTAAGTTTTCACTCAAAAACAATGTAGGGGGAATCACTCTTATAGATATCACCAGTGTTTATCCTTAGGAATGTTTTAGTTCTTTCATTTATAATCGGCACCACTCTGGGTTATTCACATAAAAACATCATGTCACTCACCGTTTACTGAAATTAGAGGGTTTCCCTCTGAGCAAAGAATTGCAATTTGTATTTCTATCCATTAGATGCATCTCTTCAGTACCTGGAGCCCCTTTCTTCTGCAGGCACACATGCATTACGGTGATAAGTCAGCAGATGTAAAACACCGTGATTTCTCAATGACAATAATAGTAATTTAAGAAAGTAAAATAAACTACAGTGTCATTTTAGAGGGTTTGCAACTGTTAATTTTCTGTCTTTCTTTAGGTTTTAGGCAGATTACATACGTGTTTTTGGTTCAAGACCAGAGATGGGAGGACTGGGTAATCTCTATTCCGAAGATCTTCCTGGAAGGGGCCCTAACCAAGCCTTTGAAACAGGTAACTCTGTTGTGCTCACTGTTCTAGCTTTCAGGTTTCTTTCTGAGCACATATAACAAGGAGCTTATTCTCCCTGACAGAGCCTGTCTGACTTGACAGTAAGGTATAAGCTATATCCACTCAAGTGAGAAAAAAGGAAATTGAGGTCAGTTTGTATTTCCTCCAGGCCATAAGCTTCCTAAGCAGAGACTATCATGTTTTACTCCTTAGTGGACTGTAACAACAGCATAATATTCTGCATCTAATTAGTCCTTTAATTAATTTTATTGGATCCCCGATGGTGACCACTGGCCTAATTGGAAGGAATCGAGTTTGGCTTCTAGTCTTAAAGATAAGCCGTTGTAGTATGGAGGGGGAGAGGCCCTTTAAAAAGACATGACTATCTGCCACGGGCACTGCTCTCTGCTTTGCATTTCTCATTTCCTGCCGTGGTCAGGCCGGAGGAGGAGGCACTGAACAGTCAGCCAGGCGGTGTCCACAACCCGAGAAGAGGGAGGGGCCACAGGTGCTGCGATTTGTGACTTCTGGATATTGGGTGACAGCTTTATGAGGAGACTATTGTTTTTCAAATTGTGAAATAATATAAATATACATATATGTGTATGTATGTGCATTTGTATATTTATTTACATTATTTTTTAATTTTTAAAAAATGTGTTTCATTGTTTGCAGAGAGGGAGAGGGAGAGAGAGATATATAAATATCAATGATGAGAGAATCATTGATCGGCTGCCTCCTGCTCACCCCACATTGGGAATCCAGCCCACCACCCAGGCATGTGCCCTGACTGGGAATACAACCGTGACCTCCTGGTTCATAGGCCCATGCTCAACCACTGAGCCACATGGGCAGGGCCATAGATATTTTTTTAGTCAAAAGACATTAAAAAGAAACGAATCCTGTCAGTTTCCTGCGAGAAGGTCACAATTGTTCAAGTACCTAAACCAAATGTATAATCTACATGATGACAAATATGCAAAGTAATTTCCCACAAACTTTTTTAACAATGTTCCAAGCTCTCCCAGGGGTGCTAGCGATATGCTCTTTGGCCACCTTGGGGCACACTCCTGTTGTGGGTAGGCCCCCCACAGCTCCAGGTCTAAAAAGAACTGGAGAGGGCCTTTTCACACCTCACAGTTCCTTTTCCTGTTTTCAGAAGCCAATTCTTGCCCCAGTTTCCTCATAACAATTCATTACAAAAGGTGACTTAGAAAAAATGGCTAAGCAGGAAGATCCAGATGATCTCCAGTCTGCACGCTTTGATATCCATAGCTTCATTTTTTTGGTGCTGAGTACAATTAACATTTGAGTCTGTTTAGCCACGAAGAAATGGAGATTACAGTTATTACTGAAAATAATTCACTGGTTTCTTCCCATCCTGCTTGCCTAATTTTTCCAAGTTCATCTCAGATTCCCCCTCTCCAGCACAACCCCATCCACCAGGGCTTTCTCATTGCCCAGTGTTTTATTACATATAAGCAAAGCATCACTTACGTGCTACTTGATATATTTTTGCCAAAAGGGGGGGGGGGGAAACTGTTGAGGACAGGGGCTGAATTATATGCAGTATTTTTTCAAAAGCCCAGTCAGCATATAAAATAGTGTTAGGTACATAGACAGCCTTCCATAAATATTTGCTCAAAGAAACTAAAAGCAAATGTTAAGTCAAGCTTAAACCCATAAATCATTGGCTATTAATCTTTACGAAGAATTCAATGTCATGACTATTGCTTTAAGTTACTGAGATGCCATTTTCCTGACTTTTGTACTTGCCATTCACCACCTATTTCTCCAAAAGACTTTTAACCAAACCAAAATGTCTGTACTTGGAAGGAAAGTATGTGTACTTCTAGGCCAGCGGAGCAGTAGATGTTTTTTAATGAAAATGTCTCCCTTTTTCTCATTTGGAAACAGTGAGATACTTCGCCAGCTCACAAATCCACCTGTGACCATAAAAAATAAAGTGAGTGGCTGCTGAGTGAACATTTTGAAAGAGAAAGCTCTCATTTTTCTGTTATATTTCATGGCAGGTTCCTGGTCAGGCAGTAATCTCCTGATACCATCTTTTCTCTTCTGCACTGTGATCAAGAAGAAGTATATTCCTTAGTTTACCATCAAGATGAAACCCCAACACCCTGAAGTACATGCTCCTCCTTAAGGGTAAGGAATATATCTCTTTCACTCTTGGGTTTCAGGATCCTATTATTTCACATTTTATCTCAGTTCTCACCACAGTCTAACCAGTTGTTATATTTATATCCCCTTCAGAGGCAAGATATTTTTTGAATGTGTAATTTCGTACCTTAATTCAAAGATTTAAAAAATATGTCTACATAAGATTAAAAAAAAAAAAAAATTCCCTTCCTGCCCTAGATGGTTTAGCTCAGTACATAGAACATTGGCCTGCAGACTGAAGGGTCCCAGGTTCAATGCCGGTCAAGGGCACATGCCCAGGTTGTGGGCTCAATACCCAATAAAGGGTGTGCAGGAAGCAGCTGATTAATGATTCTCTTTCATCATTGATGTTTTTCTCTCTCTCCTCTCTCTTTCTCTCTCCCTCCCTCTCTGAAAGCAATAAAAATGTAGAGAAAAAAAAAATTCCCTCCTCTTCCTCCATCTACTCAGTTCTCATTCTCCCAGCCTCATACCACTCACTGGCAGTTGTTTTGTGTCTTTCCAGAGTCTACCCTATCTAATAAAAGAGTAATATGCAAATTAACAATCACTCTGCTACACTAACAAGCCACATACATCAGCCAATCAGGAGTGACTATGCAAATTAATCCAACCAAGATGGCTGCAGCCATGGAGAGAGCAGGAGGAGGCTTGGGTTTTCCTGGCAATGGAGCAAGCCAAGCTTTCCGCACACCGTGGCCAGCCCAGGCCTCTGCTTAAGGCTACAAAGTTTCAATTATAGAAGATAAATAAATCCCAACAGAAATGGCTGCAGCCACAGAGCAAGCAGAAGGCTACAAAGTTTTAATTGTAGAAGATAAATAAATATCAGATACCAGGGCCTCCACTTGGGCTTCCTGGGGGGCATGGCTGGCCTGCAAACCACCACAGGACTCTTGCTCAAGCCTCCCCACATCCCAAGGGAACTCCCACCCTGATTCAGGACACCTTTCAGGGCAAACCAGCCAGTCCCCACCCATACACCAAGTCTCTATCCTATCTAATAAAAGAGTAATATTCAGATTGACCATCATTCCAACACACAAGATGGTTGCCCCCATGTGGTCAAAGATCCTGCCCCCCGTGTGGACACAAGATAGCCACCACAAGAGGGCCAGCAGGGGAGGGCAGTTGGGAGGGACCAGGCTGGCAGAGGAGGGAAGTTAGGGGCAAACAGGCTGGCAGGGGAGCAGTTAGACATCAATCAGTCTGACAGGGGAGTGATTAGAGGGTGATCAGGCTGGCAGGCAAAAGCAGTTAGTGGCAATCAGGAAGGCAGGCAGGTGAGCAGTTGGAAGCCAGCAGTCCTGGATTGTGAGAGGGATGTCTGACTGCCCATTTAGTCCTGATCCTGGTGGGTCTAAATGGGTAGTCAGATATCCCTTGAGGTGTCCCAGAGTGGAGAGGGTGCAGGATGGGCTGAGGGACAGCACCCCTCAGGCATGATTTTGTGAACTGGGCCTCTAGTCTATAATAGTAAAAGCATAATATGCTAATTAGACCAGACATCCTTCCAGGACGAAGCCAGGGCTGCATGACTTTTGTGTGTCAGGCCTCTAGTTTATGTATAAAAAGCAAATTTTATTCCCTTGTTTATCTAAAAAGGAAAAAAATAAAAAATAGTAAGTTCAGTATGATACCATGAAGTTTGTGCCTTTATTGAAGGAGTTTCAATTCAGTTATATCAGTCTTCAAATTCAAGGTGCTCCACACGTCAAAACTGCTTTCTGAACTGAGAAGTGGCCTGAAAGACATCTTGATCTTGATCCATATTTTTACCCAGCCAGGTTCTCTGTCCCAGCCATGCCAAGTCCTGGAGGGGTCTATGATTGATGATGAGCTGAGGAGTGCTGACAGGATCAAATGAAATTGGTTAAACTTTTAGCTTGTTGGTTTCAAGTTTTGCATTAGCTATGCTAAAGGCAGAAGAAGAAAAAGAAAACACCCATGATCCAGAATATTTGCTAACCATGATATTGTTTAGTCAACTTGCATCTCAATTTCAAATCTATTTCTTTATATCAGTGTTAGCACACTTTACTGGTGTTGGGCTATTTGGGGTGACACAGGCTGCTCCTGGTAGCTGGGTTGGGGAGTGAGAGAGAAAGGGGCTCATCTCTTACCAAGCTCCTAGTGACCAAGGAGCCCAAACAAGAACAATTTAAAATGCAAATAGAATCATACCATTCTCTTTCTAGATCTAAGTAAGAGGCTCCCATCACCTGTAGATGAAAAGACCAAACTACTAGTGGTATCACCCAAGGCCCCCCAAATGCAGCCCTTGACTTCTTCCAGGCCTTGTCTCAGGCTCCCCACATGCCGTAGGCCCAGCATAAAGATAAGGCTGCTGTCTTGGATTACAATCCTCTTTCATTCCCTTTCTCTTGTTAATTTTCATTTATCCTAGAAGAACCACATCAGGACTCATCCTCTCCAGAAAACCTTTTCAGACACCTGTAGTCTGGGTGTATTGCCCATCCCATGTGCACCTGATGAAACTGCTTATCTAATTACTAGAGGGTCACCTCAGCCTTGCCTGAGCCCTTTCACAGTCCGGGAGCCCTCATGGGATGTCCAAATGATGGCTTAGGCCTGCTCCCATCGGACATCCTTAGCGCTGCCACAGAAGCTGGAGAGGCTCCTGCCACAGCTGCCTTGCTCACCAGCCATGAGCCCAGCTCAGGGCTTTTGGGGAGTAGCACTCCCACTATGGGAGTGCACTGGCCATCAGGCAGCAGCTCCGACATTGAGAGTCTGCCCCCTGATGGTCAATGCACATCATAGCGACCAGTCATTCCACTGATCAGTCAATTTGCATGTTTGCCTTTTATTATATAGGATCCTCCCTTTACAGGCCCTTCTTCCTCACCAGACCATAACTTCCACAAAGCCAGAAATACGTCTTTCATCCTTTTTTCTTAAGGCCTGTCACAGGGAACCTCAATGTAGAGGATCCAAAATCAACTCACTGGTTACTACAGCTACCTGAACTCAAAGACTTTTGCTTGGCACTGTGTGTAAATATTAGAAATAGATGCCCTTGATCTGGCCTGTGGGATCATGCTGAAACCAGCCCTCCTATATCCCTGAGGGGTCCCAGGTTGCAAGAGGACACAGGCCAGGCCAAGGGACCCCACCACTGCATGATGGAGGCCGGGAAGGGTTGTGGGAGGTTGCCAGCTGGGGAGAAACCTTGGAAAGGCTCCAGAGCATGTCTGGCCTGTCACATTCAGTCCTGATCGGCCAGACCCCAGCAACAAGCTAACTTACTGGTCAGAGTGTCTTACCCTTGGTGGTCAGTGCATGTCACAGCAAGCAGTTAAACAGCCTTAGCATATCATTAGCATATTATGCTTTGATTGATTGAACAGATGACTGGATCCTTAGCATATTAGGCTTTTATTATATTGTATACCATCCATCACACTAGATAATCATATTCTGTCTCCCACCCTAGCCTATCATTTAATAGGTGGCTTTCATAAAATTTTATAGTGTAACAGATATCAGCATAAGCCCTGGAATAAGCTTCCTTGGATTAGTAATACATCTGCCACTCATGGCTTTGAGAGCTTGGGAAGAGCTATTGACCCTGTCTAGCTTTCATTTATTCATTTGTACCACTAAATGAATAATAGTACTCACATGTTCTGATAATTAAAGGCTATGGTACAATTAAATGCTTAGCACAGTATAGAAAAATAGTGATTAACTTGTTCATTTATTTTTTTACTTTTTATTTTTTGTTTTTGTTTTTTTGTTTGTTTGTTTTAATCTTCACCCAAGGATATTTTTCCATTGATTTTTAGAAAGAGTGGAATTGAGAGGGAAAGACAGAGAGAAACATTGGTGTGAAAGAGACACATTGATTGGTTGCCTCCTGCAAGTGTCCTGACCAGGGACCTGGCAGGGGAGGAACCTGCAACCAAAATACATGCCCTTGACCAGAATCGAACCTTGGACCCTTTGGTCCACAGGCCAATGCTCTATCCACTGAGTCAAACCAGCTAGGGCTTATTGTTTCTTTCTTCTCTGGAATGTAAATTACTATATCCCTAGCACCTACGACACTACAGAGAAGCCCGGTGCATGTATTTAGACTATTTGGTAAATGGATGTATCAGTCATGACATGTGAGTTAGTCATAGTGTGTTCAAGCCACTGCAGGTCATCCAGTTTCCCACAGTAGTGGAAGCACCCACCACATGATCCTGAGACATATTAGATATCAGTACCTTGTCATTGCCATCTCTTACACGAGAATGAGGCTGTTTGGCAATATCCGCTTTGGAGTTGAGTGACAGTGACAAATATAAATACAAATATCAGTAAGTGTGATCTCTCAGAGAAGCACATACACAGCCTTGCTACAAACAATGGCAGTCGTCATTTCAAAACAATGCACACAGAGCAACTTCCTTGTTATCACTCGTATCTCTACAGATATTGGAATCCAAGTCTTCTGTAGAGTTTATATCCTCAACCAGAAATTCCTATTTTGTAGTCACTGACATCATCATTTAACAAACTAGAACTTGACATTTTCAATATGAGAAATTTATTGTGACTCATTTTTCTGTGTAGAAAATGTTTTCAAGGAAGGAGAACATTATGTGCTAAAAATGTTTGTGTGTGTGTGTGTGTGTGTGTGTGTGTGTGTGTGTGTGTAAGGGCTTTTTTTTTTATAAATGGGTTTGGAGGACATTGTTTAACTTCATCAAAGTTTGACTTTATTTTTTCTCAAGCTAACTATCAATACCATGTTTAGGGAATAAGGAGGCCAGGTTTTATTACTTCTCAACGTGTCCCTATCTGGCTGTGACCTTGTTCAATCACAACACTTCTTATTAAATGTTCAGGTCGTCAAGCAGCTTTTGGAGAAAACAACATTTTAATAAGTTCATGGAAATGCTTTGAAATGGTAAAATCCATAATCACAGTTTAGTTATCCTAACATCTACAAAATAAGGCAAGGATAAATAATGCTATAGGTGAGATGAACTTTGTTCATATTTTAGATGTACAAAACATTTTTTATTTTCTACCAGCAAACTTATTGTCTGTATCAAGTCTAACAACACAATCTCAGTCACACTTGTGCTTCCTTCCTACAGAATTGAATGTAAGCTTGAAATGGGTCACAAAATACCAACTTGTGGATACGGTAGGAGTGAGGGGCGCCTGGTTTCCATATTCTACACACAGGTGTCTACACCCACTTGTCTTCAGTTGTTGACCCACAAGGTTGCCAGTGATATATTCCTTCTCTCTGTCCAACCAGCACCTTTAGGCCCAGGTCTGCACTTCCTTAGAGGTGTGGGTATTTTTCTGTGAGCTATGTAAAGACCCTCTTCCTAGATTCCCTCCGAAGACCTCTGGGGTCTTCCTGGCCCTGGGCTCCGTCAGCTCTTCTCATCTGTCACCATGTTCTAAGATCACCTCTCGGCTCCTAGTTACCACCAGGAAGGAAACATCTGTCTTCTGCTTTCTGCTCTCTACTGGTTCTGGGAAAATCCCTCCCAGTCTCCAGGGGAGCCTTCTTCCTTTATAATCAGTCCCTTACAGCATTTTTGTTCTCAAAGATTTGCTTTTTCCCCTCCAAGCCCTCATCCTTCCTTGAGGCTTGGATTTAGCTTGTCCACACTCTCGGCCACACTCTCTACAGAGTCACCTCCTCCCCTGAGATAATGAGGCAGAATTGCCTGGCTGCCCAGAAGGACAGAAACACTGGTAGGAAACACTGACACAGAGGTGGAAACATGAGTTAATATTTTATAAAATGTAAACTAGTGTATAAAAGTTAATATCCCACAACTGCTACCAACAACAGAAGTGGATATATGTAATAGATCTGGATTAGCTGAGTTTGAGATAATTTATCCAACAACCTTACTGCCCCTGCCCCCACCCCCACTACCCCTCCAAAAAAAAGAGAGATTTCAGAAAATGAAAAAATAGCACATGGTTGCTTTTGAACTTATCAGATTCATGGCAAGCAGCATAGTTTTGCACGTGTTTCTCTTGCCTCTTTCCAGGGTTTGAGCCTTTCTCTGAGGCCAGATGGGAAAACAGCACCTGCCTGTGCCCCTGGGTCAGTGTCCTTGGTGCCAGCATTCTGTGTGCCTTGCTGGGGCAGCTGATGAGCAAGCCATCACCATCCCCCCCCCCCCCCCCCGCTCTGCCCACTCCCGTCCCCCAGCTCCTGCTAGCCTGCAGAGCTGCACTTTCAATTACAGTATTTGAAAAATGTCCAGTGGACCTATTAAATCAATGGATGTGATGAACTGGACCCAAGGCAATGTCGATTCTCTGTGCATCCCTCAGGATCACTGGTGATACCATGGGGTGTGGAAAATCCAAGTGTAAAAATCATTGCTTTGAAGGAAGGAAGGACATCTGAACCATTTCTTCTATTAAGATGCATGAAATTTAAATAAATGTCCCCGTTCTTCTCAGGGCCTGTCAGCCTTCGTTTTTTAATGCACTGAAGCATTTAAATATTTATTAACTTCAATTTACAGAATTTATTATAGCTTCATTCGGTCAGGGAACATACACGTTTTAAAATATATGGCACTTTTAAAACAGCTGGACCAGTGTACCTGACCATGCTGTCCCAGAGGGCAGAGGAGGCTCTTTGGGAAGTCTGCTCTTCGCCCCCTCCAGGCCAGCTGGCCTTGCTCTTCTTCCATGAGGTTAAGGAGCTAGTTTGTGCTGGAAATAAGTGAACCCCAGCCTAAACTCTTGTCACTTGCAGGGTCACCTTTAAAGGGAGCTGGAGGAGATGTCAAGGATCGGTGAGTGTGGGGGAGGAGAACTTGGGTGACCATCTCCATAAGTCACTCTCCGTTTTTGACACGTAGACACTTGGAACTGATATTGTCCCTATCTTATCTCAAATGGAACCCAACGGAGTCCTACATAGAGGTTCTGGAACCGCCTCTTTGTGTTCACTAATGGCCGTTCCCATGATGACTGCAAGTGATTCAGAAGATGCTCTTTCTTCCCTTCCTCTTCACCATCTTGCTTTGTTACTCAACTAACACAATTTTGGGAGTTAGGTTAGGAAGAAAAAAATCCAACAAAGGAATATAATTTGAAACCCCACCATGTTGAGGAAACCACCTTTTCTAGGGAATATAGATCTCTTCCAATTTATGCAGCCATCCGTTTTCAAAGGCCTCCAGTAAATCACATTTTATACACATTGAAATGCTTTAGACTTGCTTCTGTTGCTTTTGCAGCGGCACCAGCGGTAGTACTATTCCCTTTTCAAATAACTTAAAAAAAAAAAAAAAAAAAAGGCAAGATCTTTAAAACTATTGAATCATCCGTGACTAGCCACAAACTTTGTACAAGGGCTGCTGTATTTTTCCTTTCATGCCTTCAAATAGACTGCTGGCCTCTGCCTTATCACCACTCTGCAGTCGCAGTTAGAATGCAGGGAAGGCAAGTGACACAGACCACACGTATGAGCGTGGCAGGCACATGGAGTCAGAGTGAAGGGGTTGGGGAAGCGGCCGGGGCCCTGGCCTGCATTTCCCACCATGTACCTCTGCACTGGGCTACCCAGGCACACCAGATGTGAAATGTCCATGTCTCTCTCAAATTAAATTATGAACTGTACGGACCAATTTGCATGAAACAATTTTGGGTTCTTTCTGTGTCCCATAACCTAGAGATCATCTATATATGTATAGTTTTTTAGAAAACAAAAGTAATTGCTGAGTATACTAGCATATACCACTTTGTAACTTGCTTTTTTTGTTGTTCGCAAGTGCCTTTTTATGTCAATAAATAAACAAATACAGACATTATAAGCACTGGTGATCACCACAATATGCCATTGTATGAATCTGTACTAATTTATGTAAAGTCTCCTATCAGGGGCTATTTGGGGTGTTTGGGCTTTGGGTTACAGTGATGCCACTGGGCCCCACAGCCCTGTTGCCTGGTCTGCCTCTGGTTGCAGCCACACCTGCCCCGGTGACATGTCATGGGAGCCCAGATTCACCTCAGCTCAAGCCAGCATGGAGCTTTCCGGATGCTAAAGGAGCCTGGAAGTAAATGAGAGAGAGTTGGCTCCCCTGCTCCAGGCAACCCTCAACCAATGGGGGACAGAACTGGGGATAAATGCACCAGTGTCCTGTCCTTGGGTGCAGCAGAGCCCCAGTGCCCCAAAGCGTCTGCCTCATTATATGTGATTTTCCTTCTTCCTTCCCTACTCTCTCCCTCCGGCTTCTCAGGACCATCTTGGATGTAAACCCACGTGTATCCAGGCAAGTCGTGTTCTCAGACTCTGAGCCAAGGTGAGGACTATGACAATGGTGCACAGGGCGTCCTTGAATGTATATCTCTGCCTTCGATCTCCTTATTTCCTCAGGATCAATTCCTAGAATTGTACATCGCTGAGTCAAAGGGCAGAGACTTCTAAAAACAAGCTTCGACTCTGCTCTCTTTAGCAGAGTTCCTCGCTGTAAGAGCATTGATTGCATTTTATTTGCCTGTGCTGTTCGGTCCCGGAGCGGTCATGAAGGAAGCTGATACCAGCTTCCCGCAGCCTGTACGTCGCCCTCTCCAGAGGCTCCGGAAGTCTCTTCCCCTTGCTCTCCTACACTCATGATGAATGGAATAATTAGAATGCATATCCACTGTCGTCCAAACAGACATCTCATTTTATTGCTTTGGTAGTTATTAAAAAAATGAGTAGTCATTTTGCCGCTGAAAAAGACTACTTACGGGAAAAGTGAAGTAAGGAAAACATTTATTCATAATTTAAGCCACAAGGAAATAAAACCAACCACCAGATAAAACGTCTGCTTCTCAAACAGCTCGATCTTTCTATCATAGCAGCAGTGGAACTCTTAATTATTGGCAGTAAAGTCTCTGGGTTTTATTTTCACCAGCGTCGATGGGAGGAAAGTAAAAATAACTGCCTGGAACTGCCCCAGAGGCTGCACAGGAAGCTCTGGGTCGGGCAGCAGCAAGCTTTCACTGAAGAGGGGACATGGACAGAAGTGTCAACGCCAAATTTGGATGAGCCGCAGCCTTTCCATGAGAGGGACGGGTGAACATATGCTTGCATGTATAATTTATATCAACACATATGTGATTATCTTTAAAAATAAATCAACTATTTCTGAATCATTTAAAGAGGCAATGTACCTTTCAGACATCTTTCAAAAAGTCTATATTTTTTTTAATTTTTGGACATAGGAACATTTTATTTTACTTTGGAAGGCAAGTAGTGCATAGCATACCTGATTTTAATGTATACTCCCTTCATCCTTTGTATCCCATCTGCATTTTTGTTGTTGTTAATCCTCACCTGGAGAGTTTTCCCCCATTGATTTTTAGAGAGAGTGGAAGGGAGGGGAGAGAAAGACAGAGAGAGAGCAAAAAACCTTGATGTAAGAGGGACATACTGATTGATTGCCTCCTGTACATGACCACGCCTGCAACTGAGATAAGTGCCTTTGACTATTTTCAAACCTGGGACCCTTCAGTCTAAAGGGTCTACCCACTGAACTAAACCAGCTAGGGTCTGTGCATTTTGAAATCCCAGTTCCTCAGGAAGCCTATTTTTGATGTTATATAAAATCTTCCTCTTGGCAAACATGTGCAGGTTCTGCCCTGTTGGATGGCTTCCCTAAAAAACAAAACAAAACAACAACAACAACAAAATACTTTCTTGGATGTGTTTGCCATCAACATCAATAATGCAGCAAGGCACTCCGACTGCTATTTATTCTGTCATAATTGCTATCACCAAACTTACATGATTACCGTGTCAGTAAATCTGTTGATTACGAATAGCATCAACGCTGTAATACATCAGCGATGACTGGCAGCATTATGGAGACCTGGTCCATACACACATGGATAGTTGTACCATTGAGGATTATAATTTAAGCATTTCCCAGACAGTATCATCCCTACCGGGCCTCTCTTTTCAATCACTCCCATAAAGGCTTCATTTAAACATTCTCCTTGCTCAGTGTCTCTGTGGCCTTTTCCAATGTCCTTCATGCAGTCTAGACTGTGTTTTGTATTCAGAAGATATTCACTTGATAGTATATGGACCTAGTAATGTCCTGGTTTCTTACATTTGCTGAAATCAGGGGCACTGGATTGTAACAGCCACTAGAGCCAATTCTATTTCTATTGTAACAATAATAGATCTTCCTTTAGGCAAGAGCCCTACAGAATAAATTTTTGTGGCATTGGATCCTTCTCTGCTTTTTAAAAAAATCTTTTTTATCTTTTGAGGGAGACAGGCAAAGGGTACAATTAGGCCTTTATTCAAAACACTGACATCTCATAGAAGGAATCTGCTTGTACTGCGTAATTTTGATTTCAGAATTTATGGCACAAGGTCACCTGGGTAAAGAGAATTCCCCTGCAGAACAATGTGTTTCTGTCTTCCTCAAAGCATACCCTCTCTCTGAAGAACAATGCTCTTATTTTTAATGCTGTGTATTGAATAAAGCTGACATATTTCCTGTTTTCAGCTGTCTGCCTGATTCTTGGAAGTACTTTTTTTTTTTAACATAAACCTTTCTTTATTGATTCAGAACTAGAAAAATATTTAATGTAGTAGAAACATTTAGTAACTAAGGGATGTGTATTTTGAGCAATTCTCTGGCTCATGGAAAGAATGTGTGAGTCTGCCTCTGTACAAAAACTTGCTTGATTCATCTTAAGTTGGGTTTATAAAAACAGAAATATATAAATTAGTATCCTGATCATTGAGCTTGCAACTTGTATTTTATGAATTTATTTTCTGTTCATATTCAGAGGCCCTGTACCTTGACGTTTTCTAGGTAATCAACATTTTAAGTATTCTCTTCTGCTGTTAGATCATTTATCTTGATGTGGAGGTATAGAAAAGATGTCACCTCGGGTAAGAGACTGAAGACGAGATTATTGTAAAACATGATAAAAATACACAGAATGTATTATCCCAACCTTTACTTCAAAATATGTATTCGTTATACTAGGAAGAGTTTTGAAGCAAATAAATTTTTAGATTAGCTCCTAAATTTATTTAAAATTAAATTTGTGTTTCTGCTGAATCTTCTAATCATTGTGCAGCTAAATGTAGACACCAAATGGATGTAAATAAAGAAGCAAATCAGTAATGAACTGTCCTGTGAAGACCCAACTGAAAAGAAACAAAAAGTGGTAGATAATTAGTACTGCAATTTTTAATTTATTTTATGTTTTTAATCCTCACTCGAGGATATTTTTCCCATTGATTTCTAAAGACAGTCGGAGGGAGGAAGAAGTGGAGAGAGAGAGAAACATTGACGTGAGAGAGAAACATAGGTTGATTGCCTCCCTCACACCAGGGCTAGGGAATCTGCAACCCAGGTACGTGCCCTTTACTGGGAATCAAACCTGTGACCCTTGGGTCTGCAGGCTGATCCTCTACTCACATGGCATTCATTATCACCTTCAAGGATTGTGCACTCTATATATCGTAGGTGCCATACTTTTATATGCAACTAATCACTGAGCCAACCTGACCAGAGCTGTAATTTTTATTTGAAAAGAATAAAGAAAAGCCATCCCCATTGTGGATCTTAATTGCAGCATGAGTTAACCTTCTTGAGAAATAAAATCAATCTGCTCCAAACAGAATATAGACCATGCAAGGTGACTGAACATTTCTGAATAGCAATAGCCTTCAGATTCTTACACTAATTGTTACAAATGTCAAGAAGAGAGATTCTGATGTCATTTTACTGTAACTACTATAACTGTGAAATGACTTTTTATGAGGCCCAGAAATGTGGATGAACATAAGAATGTATCCAGTATCTCAGATGGCTGCTTGGGTCTCATATAGAGATGCACCACGCCATGGCCATGATCTGGCTTTCATTTATGTTTACTTTGACTGAAGATCTCATGGCTTAAAAGAGGGATGAATTCTACTGATTCCAATACTTCCAGAATACTTGTACAGGATTGTACCATTAACAACAGGGATAAGTTCTGGAAAATGCATCATTAGGTGATTTTGTGTCATTGTGGGAACATCACAGAATATATTTACACAAACTTAGATGGTACAACCTACAACACACCTAGGCTATGTGGTATAGTCCACTGCTCCTGGGCTACAAACCTGCACAGCAAGTCACTGTACAAAACAACACAAGAGTAAAAGAAGCACCAGAGAAAAGTATGCAATTAAGAGACACAGCAGACAGGAGATGTGTTAGGCGCTGCCCAGGTGACATGGCACAGTTTACAGCAGGCTTTTTTTTTTTTTTTTTTTAATAAGTAGAAAATTTACACTTTTTTTCTATTTTTTATTTTTTTTATTTTTTAAAAAATATATTTTATTGATTTTTACAGAGAGGAAAGGAGAGAGATAGAGAGCTAGAAACATCATGTCGATGAGAGAGAAACATTGACCAGCTGCCTCCTGCACACCCCCTACCGGGGATGTGCCCGCAACCAACGTACATGCCCCTGACCGGAATCGAACCTGAGACTTTTCAGTCCGCAGACCGACACTCTACCACTGAGCCAAACCGGTTTCGGCCACTTATTTTTTTTAAAAAATAAATAGCAAGCAAAATAACCATAAAAAGTATAGTATAGCCCTGGCCAGTGCTGCTCAGAAATTAGAATGTCAGCCCATGCACTGAAGGGTCTCAGGTTCAAGTCCCAGTCAAGGGCAAATACCTGGGTTATAGGTTCGATCCCCAGCCCAAGTCGGGGCACATGCAGGAGGTAACCTCTTTCACATCCATGTTTCTCCTTCTCTTTCTCCTTTTCCCTCCCTCCTTTCCACCCTCTGAAAAGCAATGGAAAAAATATGTAGTCTAGTAAATACATAAACCAGTAGCATGGTCATTCATTATTATCTTCAAGTATTGTGCATTCTATGTAATTGTAGGTGCTGTACTTTTATATACCCAGGAGGGAAGTTGGTCTGTTTACCCAAGCATCACCACACATACATGAGCATTGCCCTATTATATGACTTTACAATGGCGGCAAGGCAATGAGAATTCTTCAGCTCCATTATAATCTGATGGGACCATCATCCTGTATGCAGTTCTTCGTTGACCCCAAACACCACTATGAGGCACGTGACTGTGTATCTCAGAGAGAAGAGGAAGAGCATGGTCACAAAGCCTTTATTTTTCTACTGTGGGGAGCACTTGCTCTGTATGGGGCTTGTCTTCAAGTCTGAATGAACAGGAGATTTGATCATAAATGTTAACGCCCAGCAGGCACAGCCCACCCAGAAGGTGGCAGATCAGCTGGTTTTTCCTCCACTGGTTTGACTCAGTCCTCTGGAGGCCCAAATATAACTTAAGTGCGATTAAACTTTAGAACGAGCTGCCAGGAGGACTGTGAAATCTTTATCCCTAAAATTAGCAGCAACAAACATTTGGCTCAGATGGTTTCTGAAGGCAAAGGTTTGGACTGGATTAGTGATTTCTAATTGCTGGCCCCTGTCCCAGGGCAGACCACCATGGGAACACCATTTCTCAGCAAAATGAGAGAAGTATGAGCGATACATCATGTTTTTCTGTAAGTTAAATATGTTCCATTTTAATTATAGGTTATATCTGTAATACAGCTCCCTTTGTTTGTAGCACTATATTGTTGCTTATAGCTGGAAATTAATTTTTCCGTGCCTTAGCTTAGAAAAAATAAGTAAAACGGGAATGAAAAGAGACTTTGCCCAGGGCTATGGGTGCATGCTGCAGTATGCAGATGATGTTTTATTGAGTTGTGCACTTGAAATCAGTATGGTTTGGTGAACCAATGTCACCCCAATAAATTGAATTAAAAATTAGAAGAAAACAGTTCTATATCAATTCCAATTTCTTTTTTTAAAGTCTTGATGGGCTTTGAAATCCAAAATCCTGTGAACCACTGGTCTAAATAATCCTCATTCAATAAACATTCATTCATCTGCCTGTTAGTATGTCTCACAAAGGAAAAATAATGATTTTGTCCTTCTTGAGAATAAAAATAATAAAATCAACTAGCATTCATTGCACAGGACACCATGCTGTTTTATGTACATTATATTATTTAATTCTTGCAACACTCCTCAGACAAGGTCACCCAGCCAAAAGCAGAGGGCATAGGATGAGCACCAGGTCACCTGGCTCAGGATCCCATACTGACCTGTGTTTTCACCCTCCTAAGGAAACAAACTATTAATGGTATTTCCAGGGAGGTGGCATGATACCAGAGAAACACTTTAAGCTTTTAAATATATTACTTTTTCATAAGACCAAAGCTTGAATAGTGGGGTAGGTAGGCATGACAATAAAAACAAACAAAAAATAAGGCAGATGTCAGAAGCCTGAGTGAAATGTTCTGGTGTATAGTATACCTCCAGTCGGTCAGCTGTCAGGTAATCACAGACCACTTGTACAGACGGCCTGATCATCCTAGCTCAATAAGCCAATCATACCCACTCTGCATGGCAGGTATGTGGTTCTGGGAGCGCTTCTGCATATGCTGCAGCACTGAACGAGGTGTGGACAGGAATTTACATCTGGCTAGTGGTGATGGCTAATTATAGAATGGGGGGGAAAGGATACTTTGGTTTTGATTGAAATATTTTAACCTTATTTCTTAATTTAAAATCAAAGGCAGGAATGTGAGTATATGCAAAGGTGGCTTGGAACTATAATCCAATTCTGTAGTCACTGTGCCCAGGTAAATTAGGTCATCGTTTTGATGATATTTTGAACAGGAAGAATGAGGCACTGTCTTGAGAGTTAAGTAATTTCTTGTTCTTTTTCTGCAAAAATAGGGGAGTGCTCAGAAAGTCAATTTGACTTGGGCACACTAAAGGGAGTAAATTACTTTTAAGTTACCAGAGCTAAATCTAACCTTTGGGTGAGCCATGGTTGAAGGGCCCCTAGAAGATAATCAATTAGCTGCTGCTATGGCTGAATTCTCTTCCCCCTCTCCACCCCCACTCCCCCTCCAGCCCCAATTCATATGTTGAAGATCTAATTCCTTGTATGTTAGTATTTGGAGAGGAAGTCTTTAGGATGTAATTAGATTTGGTGAGGTCAGGAAAGGGACACCCTGGTGATGGCATTAATGTCCTTATAAGAAGAAGAAGAAGAGATGCCAGAGCTCTCTCTTCATCATGTAAAAGAAGGTTGCTTTTTGCAGGCCAGGAAGAAAGCCCTCACCAGAACCCAAAGCTGTTGGCACTCTGATCTCAAAGCTCCAAAACCATCCTATATAATAAAGAGGTAATATGCAAATTAAGCCTCACACCCTTACAAGATGATTGCCTACGACCAGGCCAACAAGGGGGTTAGTGAGAGACTACCAAACGACTGAACAAGCAGGCTGCATGGGGCGATCGGGTGGGCAGGAGGGTTAGCGAGGGACAACCAAATGAATGAACAGCAGGCTGTGTGGGCGACCAGGCCAGTGGGGGAGAGGGGCATGAAGAGCAACCAGGCTGGCAGAGGGAGCAGTTGGGACATCCAGGCCAGAAGGGGGGGACAGTTGGGGGTGACCTGGCTATCAGGAGAACAGTTAGGAGCAACCAGGTCTGCATGCAGAGGCAGTGAGGGGTGATCAGGCCAGCAACAGGGGGCAGTTAGGGGCAACCAGGTAGGCAGACAAGTGAGCAACTAGAAGCCAGCAGTCCAGGATTGTGAGAGGGATGTCTGATTGCTGATTTAGGTGTGATCCCTGGGGATCAGACCTAAACCAGCAGTTGGACATCCCCCAAGGGTTCTCAGATTGGAGAGGGTGCAGACTGGGCTGAGCCCCCCGTCCTCCCCATGCACGAATTTCACACATTGGGCCTCTAGTCCTACATAATAAAAGGCTAATATGCAAATTGTCCTCTCAATAGGGAATTGAACCTGGAGTTCAACCAGGGAGCAGGGCTGGCCAGCTAACTGCCCACAGCCTCTGCCCCAGTCAGTTGGACCCCACCCATGAATGAATTCATGCACTGGGCCTCTAATGAATAACTAA